>JAJHZJ010000074.1:8083513-8683513 GCA_023548195.1 Bettongia penicillata ogilbyi
CTGCTTTTATGATGAAGCAGCTGCCTCCACCCCAACTCAAATTAATTTCCAACAGATTAAAAATTCTATCAACCATCTTATTCTTCCATCAAACCCAAGGTTGTTTTCCCCTCTCAGTAGAAAAAGAAAATGATCCTATATCTGTAGTGTATTTTATATAAGTGTGTTGCTAGTCTTTCAAAATTTGCACATTAGTTTTAAATGGCACAAAAATCTATATTTCAAAGGCAAAAATAATGTAATGCAAAACTGATTAAATGATCATGATATATACAAATATATATGCATATCTATGCATTTATCATGTTTATACATATGTATAAGCCCTTTACACATGTCTTCATTTTCACATTATTTCTGTTAGGTAGGAGAGAATCTAATGAGGAAGCCAAAGTACTATGAGATCAACTAATCTACTCAAGTTTACGTAGTGGTCAAGTGATAAAATCCAGACTTCACTCTGAAGGCTCTGTTCTGTTTACTGTTCTGAATCATTAAAGAGCACCAGACAATACTTTGAAAATTGTAAGATACTATTACTGTACAGGTATACAAAAAATAAATCCATATATTAAGGATCTGTCATTTTATCACTCTTCCCTCCACTAGCAAAATCTTGATAGGTGTTACAAGAGTTGCTCTGAATGAAAATTCATCACAGTATGCTTATATTGACAATGAACTTCTCCAAATTTTAGCCACACACTGCTTTGTATGTACTGTTTTCCCCCTCTCAGGGGAGGACAGAGCCACTGGCTAGATTCCAGTTCAACCTAGACATGAACAAGAATTCCTCCTACAACATGACTGTGGTCATACGGCCTTTGGCTTGAAGACTTTGAGGGAGAGGAAAAAGGAGGGGAAGGGAAGGGAATATACTACAGCACCAGTTCCACTGTTAGGGAGTTTTTCTTTACATGTAGTCTAAATATTGCTCTTTGCAACTTCTAACCATGGGATCCCAGATCTAGCCTTTGGGGTCCAAGCAGAAGAAGCCATGTGACCATCTTTCAAATACCTGAAGGCAGCTAGCACATCTCTTCTAAGTCTTTTCTTCTGCAAGTCAATGGCTCTCCCCCTATGGCAAGGACACGAAGCCAAAGAATCCTGGCTCTCCTCCACTGAATTCCCTCCAGCTTAATAATGTTTTTACTAAATCATGACATCCAAATTTGAACACAACTTAGGTAATTGTGCAAAAATGAAAATGCAGTCTTTCCAGCTTGTTAGATCCCTCCAACACTTAAACTCCACTGTCACAGCTTCTAAAAACCAAGTCACCTCTAAGTCTACAATGGAGGAGGATGTTAGGTGAGAATACAATAAATACAAGATTAAAAAATGTATCAAACAGTGGTAAGAGGAACTTCTCTGGCAATAATAAGAATCACAGAACTAAAACTCAGTGAGGCCTGTCAAAGACTTTTTATATTTATAGCCACCTTCCTGAGAAGCTGCTTTGCCCCCATATCATTGCTATACTCCATAGACAAAACCTTCAGAGATTATGTCCTGGAAGACCAAAGCTAATCAGTTTTGAAACTACCACTGCCATGGGGTTATGTTATCCTGATTGGTAAGTGCAAATTCAGACTCTACTATATCTAGGCAGCTCCAGGCCCCCAGCCGTACTTCATCCCAGGCATCTTCCTACCTTGTCCCTGCCACTGCTATCCTCCAACATGACTTCCACAGACTAGGCGCTAACAGAGCTAAGCTGTTCAATTCAGGAACTCCCACCATGGGTCCATGCTATACTGATTGCTGAGTATAAGCTTGTCTAGCCTGCTAAATTGGGTTGTCACCACACTCCCAACAATGCTTCATCCCAGTCACCTTCCAGTCAGGCTACTGAGTGTATGCCCCCAACCGTTCCATTTTTTTGCTCTGGGAATAGCAAAATCACTATTGCATCTGGAATTGGAATATCAACCAACTCCTCTACAGCTCTATTCACCATTCCTGTTACTTCCTAGACCAAAATAACCTTCCTTAGTCTCACTCCTTTTAGAAAATAAACTCTTTGGGGAAAGGAGCTATCTCTGTTGTATGTATATATACCCAAAATTTAATACATAATAAACAAAAAATATTGTTTCATTCATTAAAAAGGAGTAACATAAGACCACTATTAACTGGTACCTCATCTTACTAATTTGAGTCTTAAAAAATAAAACCTCAATCTTTGATAATCAGCTCACATTTAGAAAAGAAAAATATGTGACTGAGTCATTTAAAAGTGAAGACCTCCTGGATCTCATGTGGCTAGAAATCCACAATACACATAAAATCAAGCTTCCTCTGGTACCCCTTTACCACTTATGCAGAAAGCAAATGCACAACCATCCACTGTCAGTTATCTAATATCCACTGGCACTCTTCTGGGCTTCCCACCAAGTGTCAGCTTGAGTGCTTAATTTGGATCTGCTGAATTTTTCAGACTATCATTAATGAAGCTATTTTTTGGCTAGATCTTAAAACTGCTTCTTGTAGCTTTCTACCAGCTAATTGAGTAATTAATAGATAGAACAGGGAAGGATGCTAAAGTACCACTCAGGGACAGCTCCACTATAACTTAAGTGAAAAAAAATGACTTTCTATTCATCTCTTATGCAGAGATCTCAGTCTAGAAGGATCTATTGTAGGAAAAGAAAACATTCCCTCTTACATGATTCCAAGCAACAGCTCACAAGTTGCTTAAGGGAGTGCAAGCCCCATAAACTTCAAATGCAGTTGATGTTTGAATGAACATTGGCTTTGCTAGTACTGCTGTATAATCACTAGGATTTGGACACTTGGTTGTATCAGGCCAAATCTCTGCTTTACTCATCTGTATATATCCTCTCCAGGGTACCTAGTGTGGTGTCTAACAGACAGAAAATACTTGAGAAATGTTATATGAATGAAAAGATAATTACATCCTAGACACTTTTAAAACACTCAAAAGTCAGGGACTGTGTCCACTACTTGTTGCATAATACTTAAAATACCAAAGCCTATTCAGACTAACATACTAAGTACTTTATGAAGCTGAAGATGAATGTTTGGGGACTTCTGGGTCATAAGACCAACAAGAAGAAAGCCAATGTTTTCTCTGCTCCCCAAGACCTCTGAAACCCATCCAAAATGGAAATTATATGCCAAAGATAAAGCAACTTCAACTGTCTCCATAGTGTAGTATACCTGAAACATCAAAGAAAGTTAAAAAAGACAAACTTTAACTTGAATTTGCCCTGAGCTTAACAGCACTTCCATCCTTACTGCCTACCATGCTACTAGCCATAAGGCTACACCAGCAGACTGAAGGACCCAACCCATGGGCTTGCACAAAACCCAACCCCACACCCTGGCCCAACCTCCCTCTTTCTAGTGCCATGGAGATCCCAGAACAAGGCTGTGTAATTCTGCTGAGACCTTGAAGGCCAGGACTGCAGCAATGTTCTATACTGCAAAAGATCTTTGTAGGAGAGCAGAAAAATAAAGGATATAGGGCAGTTCATGTGTCTGGACTTGAAGAAGAGCTCAGCCTCACATCCCACACACCTTCTTCTATGCCAGAATCTTAGAGAGTCAAACTCCAAATGGCAGAAACTGGCTGCAACAGCATCAATATGGCAGTGCTCTGAACTACCTGACCAAGGAACTGAGAAATAGGAATGAAGAGGACATCATGTGTGAGGAGGTTGAACAGCACTCCACCAAGCCTGAGAGAAAGAGCACAGCATCCAGTTAAGGTCATTTTATTCTTACCAAAGTCACTTTGAGAAAAGACCGTTACTAATGAACTGTGAATTGCCCTGCATGGGAGGAATCTGAGATGCTTTGAGATTCACTATTAGGAAACCACCATCAGAGGGGAAGGAGTAGGAAAATGAGCAACAGAGGAAAGTAGGGGGAACTTGACTGAAATTAGCAAATATCTTGGGAAGAACTCAAAAACTTTGAACACAAGCAAATAAAGCAAGAGAGAAAACATTAATAGCAGAAGAAAATATGCCCCCAAGGTCTAATTAACTAATTCAGGAATCTATGAATAAATATTGCAAAACAAAGGAAAATGATCCACCACTTGATGAAACATAGGACCCTGTGGAATTTCAAAAGAACATGAAATCATAACATGCTGTTCAAGAGTGGTTTAAAAGAAAACAGAATTATAAAAGCAGAATTTATGGCCTGACCAGCAAAAATAATTTGCAAAATAGAAAAACTCAAATCTATGATAGCAAGTTTCACCAAAGGAACAAAAAAGAACAATAGATGTCCTGACTTGTGGTGGCAGCTGGAACTCATAGAAATAACTTGTACCTAAAGGAGTGGGAGAGCATGGACTCAGAGAGGAGATCTGGAGGCAAATGAGAAAGGAATTTATACCCTAGTAGGGGGAGGGTATAATTCAGTGTTGGGCTGCATAATTAAGGGCGTGGTGGGGATGTGGTCTGCTATGGGGCAGTATCCCCTGTGTGACCTGCAGGAGTTAGCATTCCTCTGGGAGTTAGATACAATGGAAAAAGGAGAAAATGTGTAAAGGAAGAGCCCAGAATGGATACCTTGGAAGTTTTGATTCTATGAATAATGGAGAGAATAGAGAGAGAATAGATAATTATAAGAGTCATAAACCAGAAAATGAGGGTCTAGAGCAGACAGAAAGAAGATAGATAATGAGGAAAATGAAAGTGGTACAAAAAATCCAATCATTTTTAAATGTAAAGAACAAAACTAGTTCGAGGAAAGAAGAGGAAAAGGAAAATCTACTTGACCAATTGAGAGGGGACGGAGAAGTTAAAAGCAGGAAAGAAAAAGGAATTTATAAGCAAAATTACAAAGTGAAAGGAATAAGAAAAAAACAGGGGAGGAGGGAACCAGGGAAAACAGGAAGAATGACAGAGATTTTCCTTTGATGTGGCTTCTAATGCTCCACAAAAAGTCACCTATTACAAATCCCCCATACATATGTATGTACACACACACACACACGCACATAACACAGACACATAAACCCATTGGATCTGTAATCCCAAGGTGGGCACTTCCTCCTATGATGGAGACTACAATTAATCCACACCATTCCCTTGTTCAGGTCCACCTGCAAATTCACCACAGAGTGATTACCCAAATATGCTGGAGTTCTTCCTTGAGTTCTATCAACAACAAAAGAGCTCTGTAAAATTACGTACTCTGTGTCTATGTGTCCTTCAGTCAGCATGTTTTCTACTACCCTCTATGTTTCTCTCTTACAGTGCAACCAAGTCTAGTTCTATAAAATACTGAGTCTCATTATTTTCTTCTTGGTTCTAATGTTATTGGCAAATTGAAGTATCATAAGTCTCTCTCCAGAATAACTAGAGAATGGGGAGTTCTGGGTAATTAAACATTATGGTTCACTTAAATTTATCATATATACTCTCCAAGAAAATTTTATGCATTGCTATAAGTTTTTCTTAGTGTCATTGTTTTAAATTAGAAAGTTTTTAATAGAGTTTTACATTGCCTATTTCCCATTTTTCCCTGTATTTATCCCCATTACCTCTTTTACATTAATATAGAGAATTTTTTAAAAAGAAAGAAAAAAATCTGGCAAAAATTGATCAATACATTGAAAAAAATCTAACAGTGTTTTAACAGACTGCATATAACAGACTGCTATCTCATCATCTTAGCTTTATTCCAATGGGTGTTGAATACTCAACACTCAAGATGTGTGCTCTTAAAAACACTGTATTCCATGTATTTGAATCAACAAGTATCATATTTATATAAAGGAAATTATTTTTTTAAAAAGGGATAGGGACTACACCTGTGACTGTACTGTTATTAAGAGCTTCCAGGTATGTAACTTCTTCTATTAATGCATGTGGTACCTTCTCTCATTACCCTAGAGAATGATGAGAGATTAAATGAATTGACCAGTGTTGTACAACCAGTAGATGTCACAGGCAGCATGTAAACCCAGGTCTTCCTGACTCTGAGACTAGCTCTATCCATTAAACTGTACTTCCTCTAATAAAAACAGTAACAAGAACTCATATTTATAGTTACAAAATGTTTTGCATACGCTAATTTAATCCACACAAAAACTCTAGGAGTCAGCATTAATGCTGCTGTCTCTATTTTATTGATGGGAGGACTGAAATATGATTTGACACATAGCTAGTCAGGGGTAAAATCTAGGTGCTACAGTGGGTAGAGGGCAGTGCTTGGAGTCAAGAAGACCTGAGCTGAAATCTGGTTTTAGGCACTTACTAAGTGACCTTTATGTGACAACTTAACCCTACTTGTCTCAGTTTCCTCATCTATAAAATGAAATAGAGACAGACTTGGCAAACTACTCTAGTATCTTTGTCAAGAAAACCCTAAATGGAGTCACAAAGAGTTGGACATGACTGAAAGCACTCAACAGTAACTGGACTCGAATCCAGGTCTGCAAGCTCCAAGTTTAGAGCTCTTTCAGTATGGAAGAATGTGGAGTCAGAACACCTGGGGCCAAGTTCTACACTGACTCAAACTTGCTATGTGACTCTGGAGGTCGCTTGACTTCTTCTCT
Source organism: Bettongia penicillata ogilbyi (assembly GCA_023548195.1). Classification (NCBI taxonomy): domain Eukaryota; kingdom Metazoa; phylum Chordata; class Mammalia; order Diprotodontia; family Potoroidae; genus Bettongia; species Bettongia penicillata. Next base: position 8,090,058 of record JAJHZJ010000074.1, read on the forward strand.
GTATCTCGATTCCTTCATTTGTAGAATGAGAACAGAAATACTTATACTTGTCTATATCATAGGATTACTATAAACAAAAGATGTTGGTAAAGTCTAGTGTGCTAAAGAAGGTGAGTTGCTATTAATATTCATACTATGCTAACCTACAGATAAGGTGGGGTATTCATTTCTTGTTTTTCTGCCTACCATGTTGTCAAGAGCTTCTTTGCTTATACATCATGGACAACAGTTATATGAAATAGTACTCCTGTAACATCTGTAACATGGCCTGTTCCACTGACTTGGGCTTTGTCTTCAAGCATTAGACATTAATTTTGGCTCAGTAATTAAGTAACATTGAAGGGCACAATGGGGGAGGAGGGCTTCATCCTAAACTTCATCAATGACTTCAAAGAAAACATAGTCAGCATGTTTATTAAATTTGCAAATTAAACAAGCTGAGGTCATAATAAACTAGAAAGCAGTTTTTTGGAGAAACTCATGAAACCATCCACAAAGGGATGACGAAGACACAGACTATCTTGAGGAAGGAAATACCCACATTGATGATATTGATTTTTAAAAAAAAAATTGAAGTCTTAGGGTATTCAGGATTATCCTTTGTCGCTGAGTAATAATTATAAATATCTGTTCTCACTACTGAGTGTCACAGTGTAGCACTGGGCCACAGCTCATCTGAGTATGCATTCTTTCTTCAAAGGGAAACACATTTTGCCAGTAGGTAGAAATGATGCATCTATTAGTCTGGACAAATCCATGAAGGCTGGTGGTGGTAAGTAAAAAGATCAAAGAAAAGACACTTTTAGCTGTAATGAGATCACGAAGAGTGAGACGTGTTTATTTGTTTCTCTTACAAACCTTTCATAAAGGTGAGCTAAGGACAAGGATCTCAGTCTGAAATATCTGGAAAAAGATTTCCACAAATTCTTTTGAAGACAAGGAAATTAGAAGCCAAACTAACTACCAGCTTGAGCTATGGTTTTCACTTACGAATCTCAAAAGGAGCAAGATTCTACATTTTACTAGCATAAGCTCTCATCACTTTCCCAAAGGTAAAAATCTATTCATTAATTTATTTTAGAAGCATAAAAGATATAGTCCCTGTCCCTGAGAAGCAGAAGTTAAGCTTTAATATCAGTATTTATTATGGGCCACTTTCTGAGTGCCCTTAGAAGATAGGACATATGTCTTCTGAGAACTCTAATGAATACTGGATATACAAATCTCTTAAAAGTTTGAGGTCATAACGTGAAATTCTGGATGAGACTTTAGCTGTGTATAGCATTCGATTCAATGTCACAAGCATTTTTTAAAATTAATTTATTTATTTTTAGTTTTCAACATTCATTTCCAGAAGATTTTGAGGTCCAAATTTTCTCATCTCTCCCCTCCTCCCACACCAAGACACGATGCATTCTGATAACTCCTTCTCCTAATCTGCCTTCTATCACACCCCTCCCTTCCCTTATCCCCATCTTCTCTCTTTTCTTGTGGGCTAGATAAGATTTCTATACCCCATTACCTGTATTTCTTATTTCCCAGCTGCACGCAAAAACAATTCTCAACATTTGTTCCTAAAACTTTCAGTTCAAATTTCCTTCCTCCCTCCTCACCCATCCCCACTGACAAGGCAAGAAATTCAACAGAGGCTACATATGTGCGGATTTCCACAATAGTTATATTGTGAAGGACTAACTATATTTCCCTCCATCCTATCCTGCCTTCCATTTATTCTCTTCTCTCTTTTGACCTTATCCCTCCCCGAAGTGTTTATTTCTAATCACTCCCTCCTCCCATTTGCCCTCCTTTCTATCATTTCCCTACATATCCCACTTATCCCCTTCTCCCCTACTTTCCTGTCATATAAGAGACAGATTTTCATACCAAACTGAGTGTGTATGTTATTCCTTCCTTAAGCCAAATATGATGAGAGTAAGATTCACTTTTTCCCCCTGATCTCCCTCTTTTACCCCTGCATTCCCTCAATCCAGCTTTTTCTTGTCTCTTGTATGAGAGAAAATTTGCCCCATTCCATTTCTCCCTTTCTCCTCCCAATATATTTCTCTCACTCCTTAATTTTTTTTAGATATCATCCCTTCCTATTCAATTCACCATGCCTTCTATGTGTGTATATATATATACACATATACATGCATATATATACATACATGCATATATACACACACACACACACACACACACATAAAATTTTCTATTCAGCTCTGGTCTTTTCATCAAAAATGCTTGAAAGTCCTCTATTTCATTGAATGACTATTTTTTCCCCTGAAGTATTATACTTAGTTTTGCTGGTTAGGTGTTTCTTGGTTTTAATCCAAATTCCTTTGACTTCTGAAATATACTATTCCAAGTCCTTTGATCCCTTAATGATGCAGCTGCCAGATCCTGTGTTATCCTAATCGTATTTCCACAATACTCAAATTGTTTCTTTCTGGCTGTTTACAATATTTTCTCTTTGACCTGGGAACTCTGGAATTTGGCTACAATATTCCTCAGAGTTTTTCTTTTCAGAAATGTTTCAGGATGAGATGGTGGATTCTTTCAATGTATATTTTACCCTGTGATTCTTGAATATCAGGGCAGTTTTCCTTGATAATTTCATGAAGGATGATGTCTAGACTCTTTTATGATCATGGCTTTCAGATAGTCCCATAATTTTTAAATTTTCTCTCCTGGATCTGTTTTCCAGGTCAGTTATTTTTACAGTGAGATATTTCTTATTTTCTTCTACTTTTTCATTCTTTTGGTTTTGTTTTATAATTTCTTCATTTCTCATACAGATATTAGCTTCCAACTACTTCATTCTAATTTTTAAAGAACTATTTTCTTCAGTGAGCTTTTGAACCTCCTTTTCCATTTGGCTAATTCTGCTTTTTAAAACATTCTTCTCCACATTGGCTTTTTGGACTTCTTTTGCCACTTGGGTTAGTTTATTTTTAAAGGCATTTTTGTTTGTTTGTTTTTTGTTGGGTTTTTTTTTAGCATTTTTTGGGTCTCCTTTAGCAAGCTGTTGACTTGCTTTTCATGATTTTCTTGCATTGCCCTCATTTCTCTTCCCAATTTTTCCTCCACCTCTCTTACTTGATTTTCAAAATCCTTTTTGAGCTCTTCCATGACCTAAGACTATTGTATTTTTTTGGAGGTTTGGGATGCAGAAGACTTAACTTTTATGTCTTCCTCTGATGGTATGCATTTTTCTTCCTCATCAGAAAGGATGGAAGAAAATACCTGTTCATCATGAAAGTAACTTTCTATAGTCTTGTTTTTTTTCTTTATTGGGCATTTTCCCAGCCAGTTACTTGAATTTTGATACCTTTGTCAAGTGGAGTGTATATTTTAGGGACCTGTAAGTTCAGGTCCTCCAAGGTGACACAATCAAGGGAGAGGGGTTTATTCCTCTCCTGGCCTGCACTCTGGTCCGAAAGCAGTCACAGGTTTTTCCGTCCAGGATCTGCAACTAGAATTCCCTCTCCAGAGCCTTCACCAGTTCCACCAAGCCAGCTAGTGCTCCTCCTCACCCCAGGACCACCACTCAGGAATGAAACTCAGATCAGCTGCTCGTCCCCCAGGGTCTTTAAGGCTGAGGGCTTCAAAAATGGTTGCTGTGCCAAGTAGCTACTGCCACCCTTGGGTCAGGGCTGCGGCTGGTCCTCTACTCTACCATCTTGGTTATAAGAGATATTTTGAAGGAAAAACCAACAAAGCCTAATCATCTAAATTGAGAATAGTGCTTACTTAGAACATAGGCTTTTGTAACTCAAAAGAATCACACAGATCGATTCAGCCCACTGAGAACCTTAACTGAAATTAATTAGGTATCTATCGTTAATCAGTTATCTATCTTTGATTGACTGTCTATACCTTTAAGTGGGAATACAAGGCTTCCCTTCTTCATCCTCAGGGTATTTCCTTTGATTCATCCTTACAGACTTCCTGACTTACTGCCTACTAGGCACCTCAAGCCCTTCTGTCCACTCACTGCATTCCTTCTCGAACCTCCAAACCTAAAGATGGACCACCTGACCTCCCAGTTTACTCACTCATATATAATATTCTACGGATCAGTGTTTCCAACTGATCCCCTTACCTCATGTCCTTCAGTTGGCTCAGCTGGCTCACCTGACTCACCAGGTCTTCTGAGCAGTGACCTATTTGCACATTAAATTTGTTCTGCTTGATATCACAAGGCATAACTAGGAAAAAAAAATTGGCAGAGGGACCAATTTAGTCTTGTTAGAAGGGGGAAATCTTCCTAATAATTAGAGCTATCCCAAAGTAAAATGTACTACCTGGGTAAGTAATGGGTTTCCCCTCATAGGAGATCTTCAAGCAAAAGTCAGATGACCACTTGTTTGGAAACGTGAAAGAAAAATCCTAAAAAGATCCTAGAGTTCAGAGCTGAAAGAGGCCGAAGAGTTCATTTAGTCCAATCTCTTCATTTTATGGATGAAGTTACAGATGCTCAGACAAGGATGTGCTGGAATCAGCAGACACTTGCTCATTAGACCTGACTGTTAAGTTTTCAATGTGGGGCATTTAAACTTTGGAAATTGGTAAGTACTATAAATCAGGTTGAGATATATCCAAAAAAAGGTAATAGTTCAGACAGTAACTGAGAAAGAGATGAGAGAAACTAGGTGGTAGAACAGACAGAGTTTTGTATCTGAGGACAAGAAAATCTAAGTTCAAATATTCCTTCAGATAACTTAATGACCCTGGATCATGTAACCTCTCAACCTCAATCTCCTGCATCTATAAAATGAAAGGGTTTGACTCAGTGGCCTCCAAGATCCTTTCTAGTGATAATTCTTTGAACCTATGAGGGAGGAGACATTAATAGCAATAAAAGAACAGAAGTCAAAAGGAATACCTCAATGACAAAGGCATAAAAAGTATGGGATTTTCTCCCATTCCCTGGGTAATATTACTACATATTACTACCAATTTTCCCTATCAATGATTCTCCACTGTTCCAGAGTTTACTATGTGACTATATGCCAAAGGTTTGTGCTCATTCACTCCTTTCCAGAGACACTAAAACAACAACAAATGAAGCCCCGGTCAAAGCCCCTTTACCCAATTACTTCTTGACTATTTTCCCTGGTTGCCAAATACTCTCACAATCTTTCATCTACAAGGCCCTACAAAGGCCCAGTCTTCCTACCTATGAAGCAGATGAATAATTCTAAAAATGAAACCTTTGGTATGGATACCCAACAGACATCTTAGGACAACCTCCAGCTATTCTACCACCTTTACAATTCAAGTGTTTCATAATCAATCTCTTTGCAGAGAATTCAAAAGTAAGCTGTTTTAGTTTTCAATCACTGTCATCTAGAAATGAAGGGCTTCTGAATACTTGCACACATTCACAGTAGCACATGCTCAGCTATTCTAACCAGCCCATTTGCCAAGAGGAATACTAAATGCTTGCTGACTTCAGAAATATAGCCTGCTATATATGTAACTTTGCTACCGTGAACTTTAAAATTTGTGCTTCTTAACAGAAATAAAGATGATAACAAAAGATTTATTAAGAGGATGTAATCTCCTTGAGGAAAGAGACTATCATATTTTGTTTTTGTATCTCCAGCACCTAACACCATGCTTAAGGTGCAGTAAACACTTAATAAATGCTTGGCAACTGAAGGAGGAAAATAAAATCTTCATCATCTGGAAGAATATGGTTTCTCTTCACATGTGAGATGTCTTAACATTCTAAACCAATTGTTTTCTTTCCACAAAAAATCATTTCTCTTTACTAAGGGGGTCTTTTTAATTTTTCTTTCACTAACACACAAACAAAATGGGGACCGTTTTTGCACATAACATTTAATCACTTACTGCTTTGATGAGATTTCATGCTAGTAATATTTCATCACAATTTCAACTGACCTACAAGTTAGTATTTATTCATTCTTCTATGAATCTGAGATTGTATTAATGTCAATCACTAATGAAAATCACATCTCAATCATTCTTCTTCCATAGCTCTTCCCCACAGGAGCTAGCCAATATTCCTTACTCATGTGCTGGCCTACTTTGGTTGTGGAAATTTGTGTGTATCCCCAATACTGTGCATAGGGAAGACAGTGTGATTCTGGTTTGTAGGAAGAATTAAGTATTTTTTTTGGTCTTGCTTTGACTTCTTCTTAGCAAATGTTTCAGTCAGTCCATAAATGTTTATAAGTCCCTTTTAGTCCCAGGCACTATGCTAAACATTAGGGAAACAAAGAGAGGCAAAAACTATTCCCTGCCTTCAAGGAGCTAACAATCTAATATTTCTTTTTTTTTTTTTAATTTTATTTATTTATTTATTTAATTTTTTGCATTCATTTTCACAAATTTTTGGGTTCCATATTTTCTCCCCTTATATCCCCTCCCCCCACCCCAATACCCCAAGCAATCTAATTTTCCCTATCTCCAATCTGCCCTCTCTTCTGTCATCCCTCCCTTCTCTTGTCTCCATCTTCTCTTTTCTCCTGTAGGGCCAGATGACTTTCTATTCCTCATTAACTGTATGTCTTCTTTCCTAGTTAAAACAACAATATTAAACAGTTGTTCCTAAAACTTTGAGTTCCAAATTCTCCCCATCCCTCCCTTCCCACCCATTCCCTTTGGGAAGGCAGGCAATTCAATATAGGCCATATCTGTGTAGTTTTGCAAATGACCTCCCTGATAGTCGGGTTGTGTAAGACTAACTGGATTACCATCCCTCCTAACCTGCCCCTCATTGTTTCTCTTCTGTCTCTTGATCCTGTCCCTCCCCAAGTGTTGACTTCAAATTGCTCCCTCCTCCCTTTGCCCTCCCCTCCATCATCCCCTCCCCTGCAATATCTCCTCCCCCACTTTCTTATACTGTAAGATAGGTTTTCATACCAAAATGAGTGTGCATTTCACTCCTTCGTTTAGTCAAATGTGATGAGGGTAAACTTGTTTTTGTTTTTTTTTCTCAGCTCTCCTCTTTTTCCCTCCACTAAGAAAAACTCCTACCTGCCTCTTAAATGACATATAGTTATCCCCTTCCCTTTCCCTCTCTTTCCTCCCCCTACATTTCTCTCTCACCATTCACCTTAGTTTCTTTTAAGATATGGTCCCATCCTATTCAGTTCAATCTGTGCTCTCTATCTCTGTATGTGTATATGTGGGTGCATGCGAGTACATGTGTATGTGTCGTCCCACCAACTACCCAGATACTGAAAAGTTTTAAGAGTTAGAAATATTGTCTTTCCCTGTATGAATGCAAACAGTTCACTTCTGGTAAGTCCCTTAAGACTTCTCTTTGCTGTTTCCTTTTTTCATGCTTCTTCTCATTCTTGTGTTTGAAAGTCAAATTTTCTTTTCAGCTCTGTTTTTTTCATTAAGAATGATTGAAAGTCCTCTGTTTCATTGAAAGACCATATTCTCCCTTGAAGTATTATACTCAGTTTAGCTGGGTAGGTGATTCTTGGTTTGAGTCCTAGTTCCTTTGACTTCTGGAATATCCTATTCCACGCCCTTCGATCCCTTAATGTAGAAGCTGCTAGATCTTGGGTTATCCTGATTGTATTTCCACAGTACTGGAATTGTTTCTTTCTAGCTGCTTGCAAGATTTTTTCCTTGAGCTGGGAGTTTGGCCACAATGTTCCTAGGAGTTTCTCTTTTTGGATCTCTTTCAGGTGGTGATCGATGGATTCTTTCAATACTTATTTTGCCCTCTGGTTCTAGAATGTCAGGGCAGTTTTCCTTGATAATTTCATGAAAGATGATGTCTAGGCTCTTTTTTTGATCATGACTTTCAGGTAGTCCCATAATTTTTAAATTGTCTCTCCTGGATCTATTTTCCAGGTCAGTTGTTTTTCCCATGAGATATTTCACATTCTCTTCCATTTTTTCATTCTTTTGGTTTTGTTTGGTGATTTCTTGGTTTCTCAGAAAGTCATTAGACTCCATCTGTTCCAATCTAATTTTGAGAGAACTATTCTCTTCAGTGAGCTTTTGAACCTCTTTTTCCATTTGGCTAATTCTGCTTTTGAAAGCATTCTTCTCCTCATTGGCTTTTTGAACCTCCTTTGCCAATTGAGTGAGCCTATTTTTCAAGGTGTTAATTTCCTCAGCATTTTTTTGAGTCTCCTTTACCAAGGTATTGACCTGTTTTTCATACTTTTGTTGCATCTCTGACATTTCTCTTCCCAGTTTTTCCTCCACCTGTCTAACTTGCTTTTCAAAATCCTTTTTGAGCTCTTCCAGGGCCTGAGCCCACCCGCCACCCCCCTGGGGTGTCTGGGGTACTGAGGCCCTGCCCTCCACGTCTTTCCCTGATGGCAAGGATACGTCCTTGTCATCAGATCCGAAGGTCGGGATCATTTGCATTTGTTGGAAAAAAACTCTCTAAAGTCTTATTTTTCTTCCCTTTTCTAGGCATTTTCCCAGCCAGTTACTTGACTTCTGAGATTCCTTTCCACCCCTGCCTGGATCTGCCCAGCTAGTGCTTGGCCTCTGAGATTTAAATGGGCTTTCCTCCTGCCAGCTGTCAATCAGTGAGCTTTAGTTCAGGTGCTGGGGTGGGGGCATGGCCGCCTCCCAGACTCCGATCCCTCAGGGGCTTTATGCAGAGACTTTCAGGAATGGAGCAGGTGGGGGTGGGGTGGGGGGCCGCCTCCCAATCTCAGTTCCCTTGGGGGCTTTGAGCAGAAGCCTTCAGTAACAGAGCAGGGTGGGGGCAGGGCCGTCTCCCAGGCTCAGCTCCGTCAGGTTTTATGCAGAAACCTTCCGTAATGAAAATCCTGCCTGCTGCTGGGGGATTCCCGAGTCCTGGTCTGCTGCCGCCTCAGCCGCCGCCCACACCTCTGCCTCCGCCATTTCCAGCCCCGTCCCTGCTGCCCCCGCTTCCTCCCAAGGGGGCCCGAGTCATGGAGATGCCCTGCTTCCCCTCTCCTCCAGCCCGGCCTTCTCTCTCACTGACCTATAGCTTCTGTGGGCGGAGGGACTTTCCCGGCTGCCGGAGCTTCCGTCTCTGAAGCCTGCTCGGGTCAGCTTCTCTGGGGCCGCGGCCAGGGCAGCGCTGGGGGTGGGGTCCACTTTCCGGGGCGCGCCGGACCCTGGGGACGGGTCTCCAGGGCTCCCTGGAACGGAAATCTCTTCCACTCTGCTTCTGCACACCTTGTATTGACCCAGAAGTTATGGGGGGCTCTTCTTACATTAATTCTATGGGCTTTTGGTTTCGGAGCTCGTAAACGTGAGTCCTTCTACTCCACCATCTTGGCTCCGCCCTCAACAATCTAATATTTCTAAGAGTTAATTTGATCTTAACTGATTAAATAGGAAGAACAATGGTGGAGGCTCGGGAGCCACAGTTATGAGTAACAGGAGTATAAAATTCTACAACCTAAGACTCCGAAATTAAGTTTGAGCAAGTACAGCAACCCTTCTGGAAATTCCTAGCCTGCCAACTTGACAGCAGGTTAAAATGAACGAGCTAAATGAAAGGAAAGAGGGAAATCAGTTGCCATGTCTATTCCCTGATTTAGAAATCAAATGTATACTTGCATCATGGAAGCAATTTGGTAGGAAGTCTTGTTTTCCTACTTTTTCTCAAACAATTATGTAGTATTGCAATTAACTATATTTTAAATGTTTGGAAGAATCCACTTTGGTTTTCCATCTGGTTTTCAGGATTTTTTCCTTGGGATTTCATATATGGCTTATTAAATTTGTTTGTCTAAGATAGGGTCAATTAAGAATTCTATTTCCTGTTCTGTGTGTCTAGGAAATTTATATTTTTGTAAATATTTATCCATTTCATTTATATCATCAGTTTTGCTGACATGTGGTTGGACTTCTAATAATTGCTTTTATTTCATCTTCATTGTGAATTCACCTTTTCATTTCTGACACTGGTAATTTGATTTTCTTTATTTTTATTAAATTGCCCAATGACATTTTCCTCAAAACTTAGCTTGTCATTTATTAATATTTTGTTAATCTCTCTTTTGAGTTTCGGAATTTATATTTTGGTATTTAGTAGAAGGTTTTTCATTTGGTGTTTTTCTAGTTTCTTTTTTAATTTAAATGTCCATTTCATTGATCTGCTTTTTCCCTTTAATTGATAAAAGAGTTTAGAGACATAAACTTTCCTCCAATAATTATTTTTGCTGCATCGCACCAATACTGACAAGTTATTTCATTGTTGTTATTATATTTAATGAAATTATTCGTTCTCTTAATTTGTTCTTGATTGTTTCCAATTATTTTTTAATCTTTGCTCCCAAAGTCTTTTATTGAATGCAATTTTATGGCATTATGATCAAAAATATATAGTCAATATTTCTGCTTTTTCACTTGATTATGAAGTTCTGATGCCCTAATTATAGGTAATTTTTATGAAAAAGCCACACATAGCTGAGAAATAGGCATACTCCGTTTTCTTCCCATTCAATATTCTCCAGAGGTCTAACGTATTTCTCTTTGCTGAAAGAGAAATTTCAGGACCTTACCTTCCTTCTTGGTTTTTTTTTGTTTCTTTTTACTTATCTAAGTCTGAGAGAGGCAAATTGAGGTTTTCCACTATTATAGTTTAACTGTATTTCTCCTTGTAACTCAAGAATTTAGATTTAATGCCAATTGTCGCATATATCTTTAGTGTGTTGACATTTTCAGAAAATATGCCTTCCCTGCTTATATCTTTTAATCCGCTCTATTCTTGCTTTTGCTCTGAGACCATGACTGCTGCCACTGCTTCTTGGTTTTTACTCCAGTTGAAGTATAACAGATTTTGTTCTAGTCCTTTCTTTAAACTGCACATATCTTTCTGTTCAGTGTGTTTCTTGTAAACAACATCTTACTGGATTGTGAATCCTAATCCGTCCTGCTTTCCTCTTACATTTTATGACTGAGTTCATTCCACTCACATTTACAATAATAAATACTAATTGCATTTCTCTCCATCCTATTATCTTATTCTTATCCTTCTCTTCTCTCTGCTCCTCTTTTAGAGTCTGTTATGCTTCTGAATAACACTTCCCTTAACCTACTCTCCCAATTTTTCCCTTTTATCCATTTTTCTTGCTATTTGCCTGTTGCATGTGCTATATTTCTGTACCCAACTATGTGTGTTTATTTTTCCCTCTTTTTACCAGGAAGGATAAGACTGAGGTTCAAGTGTCATCTGCTCTACCCACTGCTTCCCCCTTGTTGTATAAACTCCTTTTTGCACACCCCATTTATATAAGATACTTTCTCCCAGTTCTTCTTCTCGCTTCCCCTCTCTCCCAGTTCATTCTTCTTCCCTCCCCACTCCTTTTTTTTTTCTTAAATTGCCCAACGTAACAGAATCACAGCCAGGCCTACTGTGAGTTTGACTCTATCTGTAACCCTTAGTGACTATAAAATTTTGAGGAGCTACATGTGGTATTTCTGTAAACAGTTTAGCCTTATTGTCCCTTATGATTTCTAACTCATATTTACCTTTTATGTTTCTCTTGACTCCTTGTGTGCCAGATTTTCTATTCAGTTCTAGTATTTTCTTCAAGAATGCTTCAAAGTCCTTTATTTCAGTAAAGATTCATTTTCCCCTGTTGCATCATACTCAGTTTTGCTGAGAAGGTTATTATTGGTTGTAAGCCTAAATCCTTTACCTTCTAGAATATCATATTCCAAGTACTCTATTCCCTCGAAGTAATGGCTGCTAAATCTTCTGTGATCATGACAGTGGCTCCTTTGTATCTGAACTATATCTTTCCTTCTGGATGCTTGCAGTACTTTTTTTCTTTGACTTGGGTGCACTGAATTTTGCCTAAAACATTCCTGGCAGTTTTCATTTTGGACTTTCAGAATTTGCCAAATTCTTTCAATTTCTGCTTTGCATTTGCATTCTAAGATACCTGTTCATAATTTTTTAAGTGATTTTTTTTTCAAATATGATGTCTAGAATCTTTTTTCCTATTGTTCATGGCTTTCGGGTTGTTCCATGATTCTTAAATTCTCTCTCTTCAATCGTTTCCCAGGTAGGCTGCTTTTTTTCCCAATGAGATATACAACATTTTCTTATTTTTTTTCAGTCTCATAACTTTGTTTTATTATGTGTTGTGTCTCATGGAGTCATTAGTCTCCATTTAACCAATTCCAGTTTTCAAGGCATTCCATACCAAAGGGTATGTGGTAGTTCAATTTCTGAACTTAGAGCCTTTCAGTGAGTCAGTTGTGGCTGAGTCAAGAAGCAGTCCTCTGAAACTCCCATCATAGACCCAAATCTGGATAAGGAACTTGCAGAACTCCTAACAGGCAATAAACAGATTACTCTTCAGAATACACTATTAGGGAACACTGAAATCTTGAAGATCCCCAGCTGAGGTAGTGAAAGCACCACATTTGCTCCCAGTCCTTGTTTCATGCATAGTGCACAGCAAGGGCCCAGGTTTGCATTCCTTGTTTTTCACTCCAGATCTGTGACCCAGGACTAGGTGATGAGTAACAGACCTGGGAGATGGCATTCATTCCTGAACCAAGTAATTGCTCAGGGATTCCCTTAGATCTCTTTCCAGTGCCTTGTCTTGGCCTTCTCTTAAGTTACTGGGTGCTAGAATGCTCCTGTCTGTGCACACACAACACACACACACACACACACACACATTCCTGAACCAAGTAATTGCTCAGGGATTCCCTTAGATCTCTTTCCAGTGCCTTGTCTTGGCCTTCTCTTAAGTTACTGGGTGCTAGAATGCTCCTGTCTGTGCACACACAACACACACACACACACACACACACACACACACACATTCCTGAACCAAGTAATTGTTCAGGGATTCCCTTAGATCTCTTTCTAGTGCCTTGTCTTGGCCTTCTCTTAAGTTACTGGGTGCTAGAATGCTCCTGTCTGTACACACACAACACACACACACACACACATTCCTGAACCAAGTAATTGCTCAGGGATTCCCTTAGATCTCTTTCTAGTGCCTTGTCTTGGCCTTCTCTTAAGTTACTGGGTGCTAGAATGCTCCTGTCTGTGCACACACAACACACACACACACACACATGCACAAACACACCACACACTCTCCTAGACAGCCTCCCTCTTCAGTGTCCAAAGACCTCTCTGTCCATCTCTCTAAGCTATCCTAGGATGGAAGAACGATTCACCACAAATTCTTCTTGGCTTTCTTGATCAGAATTCAGTCTCATGTATTCTCTAGATTTTTGTTAAGATGGTATGGAGAGAGACGTAGACTCTTATGCTTCCTCTTACTCTGCCATCTTCACTCTGTCCTCGTAAATAGATAATTTATGAGACTGTAACAGGAAGCAAAACAGTGATCACTAAGGAACAGAATGGCTTCATCAACCAAATTAACCTAGTTGTCAGGAAAACTAACTGGCTTTCCGGGATACTATGAACGTCGAACTATGTAATTATTGGGAAATTAATCATGTACAATTTTGATGGCACTTGGATGTATATTTACCTCTAACTGTTCATTCTTCATATTTACCTTTCTTGGTTTAACCTCCCTCAGAAAAAAAGTCATCCCAGGTTTCTTTGCAGAAGCAGCTATGGTTTAGTCCTAGCTTTGGTTTGTGACAGCTGTACTAGCTAGTTGTGGACAAGTTTTGCTGGCCTTAGTATCCTTTTCCTGTAAAATGAGTACAAAAATAAATGCACTCCCTAACCTATGGGGTTTCTGTAAAGAAAGTCCATAATTAGTTCATTGTTCTAGGTTTTATTCCCATGTGAATCCTTTGCTTTCTGTGACTCAAAACCACATCACTTACCATGAAGGGTTGTCAGTAACTAGAAGGACTAGCAAGGGAGAACAAAATCTATTCCCACTATTCAAAACAAAACAAAACCAAAAAAAAAAATACCTTTAACATAAAGACATTGCCGATGGTAAATAGCATTTTAATGCATTAACACCAACATCATGGCGCATTATTCATACCTGAGCAACCTAGAAGTACTTGCTTAAATGTCTAATTTACTAATAACAAGAGGCAGAAGCACAGAAGAAAATTTGACTCATGATTTCAATTAAGTGCAGCCTGCCTACCACAGATCTTAACTGTATCCTGCTTTGTATCGTAGATATTTTTGTATGTATCTTATTTTTCATACTAGATTATAAAATACTTTAGAGTAGGAACTGTGCCTTATTCATGTCGACGTCCCTAATAGCACCTAACAGTGTTTCCACACATAGAAGGTATTCAAATATTTGCTGAGCAAATTAATGCATGAACGACATTTTTCTTTTCAAGTGGGGAAGGAAGTAACATTATCTCTCAGATATTTTCATCCTCTCAAAAATATCATCCACATCTGTAATTGTTTTGAACACATTCAGCAACTGTGAGCCTAAGATAGCCTCAGCACAGACCAAATGAAGTACCATAGTCCTATAGTCTCAAGTGAATATTTGTATGACTATTCATGACATGCAAATAAAACATTCTTGGTTACTGTATAGTTAAAATGTCAACCTCCAAAGGAATAAAATCACTATACCCTTTACTGAAAGGAAACTGAGAAAAAAAACATTGAATTTTCTACATAAAATGTACAATATTTTTGGCATATATTTTCAGTTGATTAAGCTAGAAGATGTTGTTATTGCTATTTCACTTAACTACAGTGGGGATAAAAGGTTGCCAGGATCACTAGGAAAAACACAGGTGAGTCTGAGTTGACAACCCATTAAAATAGCAATGATGGCAGCTGCTATAATTACTTAGTGACATACACAATCACTGAGCTATATGCACTCTCCTGGTAACTATGTGATTCACTCATTTTTGTCACTGTTAGGCATTAATAAAATTATTAGCAGGGTATATTTGTTCTTGAAATTGTAATAGCTTCTCTACTGGACTTTTTTTTAACGAGAGAAATCTAGACGCAAATGTTGGTAAGAATGCTTAAAAAGGAAATCTCATTGAGAGCAAACTGTTCCACAGAAGCACAAAACCAAATAGATTTATCATCAGAAGAAAAAAAAAGAGAGGAATAAAAATGTTCCACTCAAACCATATTTGTGCCTCTCTTATATTGCCACTGCCTAGAAACATTCATCATTAAAATTCCATCAAAGTGCCCCAAAAGACAACTACATTCTAGATAAATGTTTCCTTTCCTATCCTAACTGTGAAGAAAACCCACAGAATAAATTATACAAATATTTTGAAGGTGAATTCATACATTCATCTTCCCTCAGTTTTGTGCTAAAATTTCCAAACTTTTCCATTGAAAGGCCTTCATATTACCTTGAAGGCTGATTAAAATATCCTCATTCTCTATCTATGATGCTTGATTCCTAATAGATACTAGGCTTCAAATAACTGACAGGTGATAAAGTCTAATAAAATTTTTGACCACGACATCTCAAAAATAGTTTTATCTGTGGCAAAAGTGAGCATATTAACAACTGAACATAATGTCAAACATGCTCCATTCAGGGATGAATATCTTGGCACTATTCCTAAATTAGAGAAGAATTTGTAAATTACGATGTGCTTTTTTTCTCTCTCTTGTAGACTATAGCCATCACTGAAAGGTGAGAATTCTGCATTAACATTCAATAGCTGCATTCGTGAAAGATTCCTGTGAACATACCACACTCTTTTAGACAAAGAATCACAGGACAATATTAGACTCTCAAAGCCATGGGCAAAGTCATTAAACACATGTCAGACCATATGGACAATTGTGATGGAAAGTAATTCGTGTTGTGCTTTTTCTTCATATAAATTTATTTTCAATTTTCAACAATCATTTCCACAAAATTTTGAATTTCAAATTTTCTCCCCATCTCCTCCCTATCCCTAACTCCAGGACACTGTATTCTGATTGCCCTTTCCTCCAATCTACCCTCCCTTTCATTACCCCTCACCTATCCCTTATCCCTTTCCCTTCTATTTTCCTGTAGGTAAGATAGATTTCTATATCCCAATTGCTTATATATCTTATTTTCTAGTTGCATGTAAAAACCTCTAACATTCATTTTTAGAGTTTTGAGTTTCACATTCTCTCCCTTCCCTCCTCCCAATCCACTCTCATTGAGAAGGCAAGCAATTCGATAAAGGTTATAAATGTGTGGTCATGCAGAACACCTCCATAACAGTGATGCTGTGAAAGACTAACTATATTTCCTTCTATCTTGTTCCACCCTCATTTTATTCAATTCTCTCCTTTGACCTCTTCTTCCACCAAAGTGTTTGCTTCTGATTACCACTTCCCTAAATCTCCATCCCTTCTATTATCCCCCCTCTCTTATCGCCTTCCCCCCTGCTTTTCTGTAGGGTAAGATAAACTTTTGTACCCAATTGAATGTGTATGCTATTCCCTCCTGAAGCTGATGAAAGGAAAGTCACTTATTCCCTCTCACTTTCTCCTTTCCTTCCACTGTAAAAGTTCTTTTTTGCCTCTTTTATGTAAGATGATTAACTACATTCTACCTCTCCTTTTCTCTTTATCCTAGTACATTCCTCTCAACCCTTAATTTTCTTTTTTAGATATTCCATCATAGTCAGCTCACCTTGTATGCGCCCTCTGTCTCTCTCTACATATATATTCACATATACATACATATATACATATACATGCACATACACACACATATATTCCCTCCAACTATCCTAATACTGAGAAAGGTCTCATGAGTTACAGATATCATCTTTCCATGTAGGAATGTAGACAGTTCCACTTTTAATAAGTCTCCTATGGTTCCTTTTTCCTGTTTACCTTTTCATGTTTCTCTTGATTCTTGTGTTTGAAAGTCAAATTTTCTATTTAGCTGAGGTCTTTTCAACAAGAATGCTTGGAAGGATATATGGAAGTGATTGTAGAACCCTAAAAGCAAATAAAATAATAAAAAAGAATGCTTGGAAGTCCTCTGTTTCATTGAAGTTCCACGTTTAACCCTGAAGTATTATACTTAGTTTTGCTGGGTAGGTGATTTCTTGGTTTTAATCTTATCTCTGGAATTTGATATTCTGGAATATCATACTCCAAGCCCTTCGATCCCTTAGTGTAGAAGCTAAGTCTTGTTTTATCCTGATTGTGTTTCCACAATTCTTGAATTGTTTCTTTCTCCTTGACCTGGGAACTCTGGAATCTGGCTATAATATTCCTAGGAGTTTTCCTTGTAGGATCTCCTTCAGGACATGATTGGTAGATTCTTTCCATTTTTATTTTTCCCTCTGGTTCTAGAATATCAGGGCAGTTTTCTTTGATAGTTTCTTAAAAGATGATGTCTAGGCTCTTTTTTTGAACATGGCTTTCAAGTAGTTCAATAATTTTGAAATTATCCCTCCTAGATCTATTTTCTAGGTCAGTTGTTTTTCCAGTGAGATACTTCACATTGTTTCCAGTGTTTTCATTCCTTTGGTTTTGTTTTATAATTTCTTGATTTCTCATAAAGTCATTAGCTTCCATTTGCTCCATTCTAATTTTTAAAGAATTATGTTCTTCAGTGAGTTTTTAGACCTCTTTTTTCATCTGGCCTATTCTGCTTTTTAAGGCATTCTTGTCCTCATTGGCTTTTTGGACTCTTTTTGCCATTTGGGTTCGTCTAATTGTAAAGTTATTTTCCTCAGCTTTTGTGGGGTTTTCTTCAGCAAGCTGTCATCATTTTTCATGATTTTCTTCCATCACTCTCATTTCTCTTGTCAATTTTTCTTCTACTTCTTTGACTTGATTTTAAAATTCATTCTGAGCTCATCCATGGCTTGAGACCATTTCACATTTTCCTTAGAAGCTTTGGATGCAGGAGCTTTGGCTTTCTTGTCTTCTTCTGGCTGTATGTTTTGATCTTCCTTGTCACCAATGATGTAAGAAAATACCTCTTCACCAAGAAAGTAAGAATCTGTAGTCTGTTACTTTTCCTCCCCTGTGCCCATTTTCTCAGCTGATTTCTTGACTTGAGTTTTTATTGTTAAGTGAGGGGCTCCAGAAGCAGCCTTTGCTTCAGTAGTGGCTGCAGCCACCCTAGGGCTGCAGCTAGGGCTAGACCATGCTCCCCTCTCAGCCAGGTGAGAGACCCTTTCCACTGACCTTTGAAGCTGTCTTTAGTGTTTGTGTATTGAGAAGTCAGGAATCCACAGCAGCCACCAGCAATTCAGCCCCCAAAGGCCTGCTCCCACTCAGTCCATGCTAGCATGGCTCTTGGCAAACTGCATTCCACCCTTAGCCTGGTGCGATAAACTCCTCCTATAGACCTTCCACATTGCCTTGGGCTGCAATTTCACATCAGTCTGTTATTCTGTGACTTCTGCTGATGTAGAATTCATTTAGAATCATTTTTAAAGGTCTTTAGAGGGGTTTGGGGGGGAGAGCTATACCAGATCTCTGCTTCTATTCGGCTATCTTGGCTCTGCTTCCCTAGACCAGCTAAATGTATGCTTTTTAACAGTGAAATATATAACCAAGGAATAGCATGCTATTATGCCCAAATAAAAATAAAAGAGATATGTGTACATGTACACAAACAAAAATAATCATCCTTTCACTGTGCTCTTAAAGCTTTGAGAGGAAAAAGGAAGATGCTGGAAGTGAGCACACTTCCAAGATATTTAGTAAATTACTGCATAGCTTCCATCAAATTGAGATAATTTTCATGAAGATCAACCACTAATTAGGTAAAATGATAATTATCCTTTTAAAAAAAACATGAGAGAGTTATTGTATGGAGAAAGGGGTCACTCACATGGGAGCTGATTGAGTTTTAAGCTCTGCCACTGCTCTGTTATGAAACTCTGGACAAATGTGCACATAGTAATTTCTGGGAAACAATTATCTGTTGTTCCTACCTGCTCCATAAAAGCAGTGGAGAGACACTACAAGCCAATGAATCCCATTTACATTTCTTGTTACTGGCAATGTTGTTGCTCTCCATGGTATTGTGGGAATGGCACTAAACTTGAAGTTGAAAGAACTAGGTTTAATTCTGAGCTCAACCACTTAGGAGTTCTTTGACCTTGAGACTTTCCTGGGTCTCAATTTTCTCATTTGTGAAATGAGGATAAAGTATTTTGAACTGTTTACCTAATGGGGTTGTTGTAAGGTTGGAATGAGATAATGTGTGTAAATCATTTGGTATCCTGTACGTATTATGCAAATGTAATTATTATTTCCTTTCATTAAAAAACAAATATTACTCTAATTTATGGAATAAGGCAAGATAATGTTTTAAAAAGAAATATATATGTATATATATGCTTCTGTACATGTCTATACATCCACACATATCTATATATAGACACACGTACACACATACATATACATATATTAATAGGACATATGCACATATATGTGTACATATGTAAATATATATACGTACATATAGATATGAAATTAGAGGCTATTTAGCATTAATAGAGCTATACTTGGTAAAAGGTGTAATAGCTAATAAGCAGCTGTTTGCAATATGCCCGTGAAGCTTGAATATTTGCTTCTTAACAGATCTTATTCATTCTATAAATCTTTACTGCTTAGCATTCCCTTTTTTGTGAATGGGAATAAAGCTGCCTGTTCAATGCTTGCATCATGTTTGTTCTCTCCTCTCCTCCTACTGCCACTTCTGGCTAAGGATGTCCTTTAAGATATCCAAAAAAAAACTATCCTAAGTAGTAGATTCGAAACATAAGGAGCCTAGCTCCTTGTTAAGGAGAAAGGCAAACCTAGCACAATGGACCCAGAGCAAACCTTAAGGTAAAAGACATGGTGTGGCTTAAACATAGTGGTACCTGGTTAGCTTCAGTGCTAAGCTACCACAAGAGAAACAGCAAAAAGATAAGTAACTGACAGCTGAGTTGTAGAGAGTGGTTATATGACACCCCAAACTGCAAGTGTTAGAATATACTCTCCCTCATAAAGGGAAGAGAGAATGGTAATTATATATATACACACACACACACACACCACAACCTCCCACACACACACACCACATACTTTATATATTGGAAACTTCTCAAGGGCAAGGACCATCTATCTTGATTCACAATGCTTTGTACAACATGGCTGTTCACTGTGATTATTTATTAAAGACAGTCCTTTCTGGACTATACTCATATAGATTATGTTTTCATAAACAAAAGCTAGTCCTAGCCTAGACTACTGAAAAACTGCTCTTGATTTGCCCTGGGGCAAAATTAACATTTTTTTGTGTTTTCTGGAACTCAGTGGCAGTCTGGTGAAGTCCATGAACCCCTTATCAGAATAATATTTTTAAAGGCATACAATGAAATGTATAAGATTGTAAAGGAAACCAAAGATATAGAAATATAATTGGATATGTGTATGTGTGTGTATTTTAACAAACAAGTTGACAGATCCCAGCTTAAAAACCTTTGCAAACTGCAACACACTGTGCATCCTTTTAAAATACAGGTGGGTCTAACTGTTCTGAGAAGTCACAGTAGTTTAACTCTGAAAAATTCTGAGTACTTCCCTTGCTCTTCTTGTCTATCTGTTCACCTCCTTTGGTTCATACTCTTCCTGGAAATGGCTTGTCTCAACCTTTCAGTCTAAATCATAGCTCAGGCTCTCACAAAAAATTTCCTGGGATTGGGAAGTCATCATTTGGGCCTAGTCTCTATTATACTCCAATAAATAAAGATATTATTTATATCAATAAGGAATTGAGTAAAGAGCAAGACCAAGTGGCAATGGCAGTGGCAATGAGAGTTTGATGGCACTGCTGACAAGTTTTCAACTCTGATAACATACTCATAGATACGGGAAAGTTGCACCAAAAGCCAAGTATATCATCTTTTAGAAATGGTCTTAACTGCAGAAGAAAGTGTGAAGGGTTCATCTGAAGAAATTAGGAAATGTGGCAAAGTTAATTCTCAACAAATGTTTCGGTTTCTAGGTTTGCACAATTAACATCATATTCTTCTCTCAACTCTTTGGTACAAAGTAAGAGAAAAAGAGACATCTTACCCTGTTAAACTATCATAAAGGAACCCATGGACAGGGTCAAATACCATTCAGTCTAATATAAATGACAATTCCAGTGAAAACAGGACTATGGACACAAACACACACATGTACACACTAGCGATGAATTTCTAAAAGATAAAGCCCACACCTCAAGATCTGATCAACTAAACACTGGGAAGGTCATATAGCATAATATGTATATCATAACTTGAGCAATATTTAAAGGATCTAATTGACATAAGAGTTTACTACCTTCACACCCTTTCTCATATACATCCCCTTCTCTCTTCTGATACAGCCATCATGAAGGTGCAGGTCATCATCATCTCACACCTGGCCTACTGCAAAAGTTGGTTTCCTTTGATATAGATTTCTCCTCATTCCAATATATACTCCATTCAACTCCTAAAGAGATCTGTTTATTTTTATTTTTTATTTTTATTTTTTAAAGTTTTTTTTAATTTATTCATTTCTTTTTAGTTTTCAACATTCATTTCCACAAGATGTTGAGTTCCAAATTTTCACACTATCTCTTCCCTCCCCCATCCTAAAATACCATGCATTCTGATTACCCCTTTCCTCAATCGTCCATCCCTTCTATCACACCCCTCCCTTCCCTTATGTCCATCTTCTCTCTTTTCTTGTAGGGTTAGACAGATTTGTATACCCCATTACCTGTATTTCTTATTTCCCAGTTGCATGCAAAAACAATTCTCAACATTTGTTCCTAAAACTTTGAGTACTAACTTCTCTCCCTCCCTCTTCAACCATCTGAGAAGGCAAGCAATTCAATACAGTCTATACATGTGTACTTTTGCAAAAGACTTCCATAACAGTCTTGTTGTGTCTAATTATATTTCCCTCCATCCTATCATGCCCCCCATTTATTCTATTCTCTCTTTTTCACCTTGTCCCTCCCCTAAAGCATTTACTTCTAATTACTCCCTCCTCCCATTTACACGCCCTTCTGTCGTCCTATCCACCCCACTCATCCCCTTCTCCCCTACTTCCCTGTAATGTAAGATAGATTTTTATACCAAATTGAGTACGCATGTTATTCCCTCCATAAGTCATATCTGATGAGAGTAAGCTTCACTTTTTCCATTTCACCTCCCCCCTTTACCCCTCCACTGGAAAAGCTTTTTCTTTTCTCTTTTATGAAAGATAATTTGCCCCATTCCATTTTTCCCTTTCTCCTCCAATACATTTCCCTCACCCCTTAATTTTATTTTTTTAGATATCATCCCTTCCTATTCAGTTCACCCTGTGCTCTCTGTCTCTCTCTCTTTCTGTTTCTCTCTCTGTCTCTCTGTCTCTCTGTCTCTCTCTCTCTGTCTCTCTCTCTCTCTCTCTCTCTCTCTATATATATATATATATATGAATGTAAACAGTTCAACATTAGTAAGTCTCTTATGATTTCTCTTTGCTGTTTACCTTTTCATGTTTCTCTTGATTCTTGTGTTTGAAAGTCAAATTTTCTATTTAGCTCTGGTCTTTTCATCAAGAATGTTTGAAAGTCCTCTATTTCACTGAATGACCATATTTTCCCCTGAAGTATTATACCCAGGTTTTAATCCTAGTTCCTTTGACTTCTGGAATATCCTATTCCAAGCCCTTCGATCCCTTCATGTAGAAGCTTCTAGATCTTGTGTTATCCTGATTGTATTTCTACAATACTCAAATTGTTTCTTTCTTGCTGCTTGCAAGATTTTCTCCTTGACCTGGAAACTCTGGAATTTGGCTACAATATTCCTTGGAGGTTTTCTTTTCAAAAATGTTTCGGGAGGTGATCAGTAGATTCTTTCAATATTTATTTTACCTTCTGGTTCTAGAATATCAGGGCAGTTTTCCTTGATAATTTCATGAAAGATTATATCTAGGCTCTTTTGCTGATGATGACTTTCAGGTAGTCCCATAATTTTGAGATTTTTTCTCCTGCGTCTATTTTCCAGGTCAGTTGTTTTCCAACAAGATATTTCACATTGTCTTCTATTTTTTCATTCTTTTGGTTTTGTTTTGTAATTTCTTGGTTTCTCATAAAGTCATTAGCTTCCATCTGCTCCATTCTAATTTTTAAAGAACTATTTTCTTCAGTGAACTTTTGAACCTCCTTTTCCATCTAGTTAATTCTGCTTTTTAAAGCCTTCTTCTCCTCATTTGCTTTTTCGACCTCTTTGGCCATTTGAGTTAGTCTATTTCTAAAGGCGTTATATTCTTCAGTATTTTTTTGGATCTCCTTTAGTAAGCTGTTGACTTGCTTTTCATGATTTTCTTGCACTGCTCTCCTTTCTCTTCACAATCTTTCCTCCACCTCTCTTACTTGATTTTCAAAATCCTCTTTGAGCTCTTCCATGACCTGAGACCACTGTATGCTTATTTCGGAGGTTTTGGATACAGAAGATTTGACTTTCATGTCTTCCTCTGATGGTATGCATTATTCTGCCTCATCAGAAAGGATAGAAGAAAATACCTGTTCACCAAGAAAGTAACCTTCTACAGTCTTACTTACCTTTTTTTCCCTTTTTTGGACATTTTCCCAGCCAGTTGACTTCTGAGTCCTCTGTCAAGTGGAGGGTATATTTTAGGGGCCTATAAGTTCTCAGTTCCTCCAAGGTGGCACTATCAAGGTAGAGGAGTTTATTCCTCTCCTGGCTTGCGCTTTGGTCTGGAAGCAACCACAAGCTTTTCTGCCCAGGATCTGTCAGTAGAATTCCCTCTCCAGAGCTTCCACCAGGCCAATGTTCCTCCTCACCCCAGGGCCACCATTCAGAGCTGTGACCCAGATCAGCTGCTCATTTCCCCCAGGGTCTTTAGGCTGAGGTCTCCAAAACCAGATGCTGCCACTGCCTGGGGCCAGGGACAGACTGTTTTCCTTTCTCACCTAGGTGAAAGAGTTTTCCCACTGATCTTTGAAGCTGTCTTTGGCATTTGTGTGTTGAGGAATTTGGGAACTCCTGCTGTTTCCAGGGATTCCGCCCCCTGAGGCCTGCTCCAGTGCTTTCCCTGCCATGTGGCGTGGCCAAGGCTGTGCTGTGCTCCACTCCTGGTGAGACAGACCTTTCCTGCTGACCTTCCAGGCTGACCTGGACTGGAAATCTGTTTCACTCTGTCATTTTGTGGTTTCTGCTGCTCTAGAATTTGTTTAGAGTCATTTTTTACAGGAGAGCTTCTACATGTCTGTCCTTCTACTCTGCCATCTTGGCTCTGCCCCCTCCAAAGTGACCTTCTAAAGAACAGGTATGACCATGTCACTCTCCTACTAAATTAATTCCAATGGCTCCGTTACCTCCAGGATCAAATATGAATTCCTCTGGCATTTAAAGCTTTTCACAACCTGGGTTCCTTGTACCTTTCCAGTCTTCTTACAATTTACTCTCCTCCATGTTCTCTATTATCTAGCAACATTCACTTACTTGGTGTTCATTTTACACAATAGTTCACCTCCCATTTTTGAGCATTTTTACTGGCTATTCCCCAGCGTCTGGAATTCTCACTTTCCCAACTCTGTGTGAGGTTTCCCTTCTTTCCAAACAGAACTGAAATCCTATTTTCTGCAAGAGCCTTTCCCAAGCTGCCACATACACCACATCCCTGCAAGTATTAGTGGTTTCTCTCTCATATTATCTCACATTTGTATGGGTAGATATCCTCTAAAAACAGAGTTACAGAGTGCTGTCCCAAAGAGGAATAACTCCAGGTAAATTCTAGTGCAGTCTGAGATGGCTTTTAGAATGATTCCAGACTCTGGGACTATCTTGAAGAAGTCTCAGCACTTAGATAATCACAGAGGTCCCTGTGGGACTTGTCCTTAACTGGTTGATGACAAGAAAACCAGCAGAACATTCCTCTGCATTTCTAAATTCTTTCATCAAAAATAACAATGAAAAAATGAAACTTACTCGGAAATAATCACTGCATGCTGCCAGAACAGCCTTGTGGGCGTGGAATTTCTGCTCTTCAGCTATGAGGGTGACATCACAGAGAACTCCATCACTTCTTTGCTGATTCAAGGCTGCCAGGACAGCATCATGGTGAGAATCGGACTGACAAAGCCTCCTGCCTGTCCGCATTTCTTGAATACTGCAAACAAGATAAAAGAAGTCAATGTAACAATGATTACATAGAAAGAACAGATCTGATTAAATCTTTCTTAAATTCCAACTCTGGTGGGGTAAGAGTGGGAGAAGCAATTCAGGAGATATAGAGAGGAACCTAGCCACTGCCCTCCAGGAAATTATAATCTACAGGGAAGAAAAAAAAATAGAGCTTCAAAGAAGGGAGAACAGTGCCTGGGATGGACGTGAGGGGAAATAGGGAATATGAACTTGGTCTTGACGGGTGGCTCTGGAGTGTCAATATACCTGAGTCTGAAACCTGGCTGTTTAGTATCTCGCAGTTTCAATTTCCTCACCTGTATAGTGGAGATAAAACAACTTGCACCACCTACTTTAAATTTTTGCTGGAAGTTAATGTCTTTGTAAATCTTAAAGTTATGAGTTTGTATATATACCAGGGTATCTCAAAAGTCTTGGTGCGGTTTTAAGCTCTTAAAGCTTATAAATTTTAAGGCATTTAAGTTTAATTTATCAAATTTAATTTGCACTATTTTTTATTTAAAATTACACTAAGACTTTTGGAATACCCTCTCTCTCTCTCCCTCTTTCTCTTTCTCTCTCTACATACACACACACGCACACACACACACACACACACACACACACATATGTTATTTTTCAGTTGTGTCCAGCTCTTTGGGACCCCATTTTGGGGGTTTCTTGGCAAGCATACTGGACTCATTTGCCATTTTCTTTTCCAGCTAATCTTTCAGATGAGAAAACTGAGGCAAACAGGGTTAAATAATTTGCCCAGGGTCACATAGCTATTTAGTGTGTGAGGCCAGATTTGAACTCAGGAAGATGAGTCTTCTCTGACTCCAGGCTCAGTACTCTATGCACTACTCCACCTAGCATATGTATATATGTACCGCCCCCTTCATATATATTTATATACATATGTAAATTATTATTTTTCATAGGAAGATATGTGCATGTTTTCTTGGCTGGGTGGAGGGAGTAGGAGAGAAATATTATAAGAGGAAAGTAACCAGGTCACTGAGGGGTTTGAATTAAGGACAACCAATCATCACTTGGACCAAATCATCTCAGTCCTTGTACCCCAATCTCTGACCAGTGTACTACTGAATTTGTTCTGAGTTAGTGCAAAGGGGTGAAACTGAGACGAATCTCTGAGGCCTCTTGGCCTGTCACTTTATTTTGTAGTCAATGAGGGTCCTAGGAAGTAATATAATCAGACCTATTGCTTTAAGAAGCACATGTATCTATATTTAAAAGGCTTTACTTTCAGTAGTCCTGGCTATGGTAATGCTCTCATTTCCATTCTTCCCATGTGTATCAATCAATCACGTTTATTTATACTCCATCTCAAGGAACAGGTTTAACCAAATTACTGGCATGGTAGGAAAAAATATATGCCTCATTTATTCTCTCTCTTTCCCTGCCTCCTCCGTGCCTCCTACATCCCTCCTTCTCCTCTCTTTCTCCTCTCTTCCCTCCTAGTTCTAGAATGGCAGAGGACAAAAGTCTGGAAATGGGTACAACCCAGACTCAGAATCTGATTTATACCATGAACGCTGACCATCAGAGCTCACTCTAGACAACAGAATCATTCTGCAAGATTTCTTCACCGAATGTCAATAATGAATCATAGAAAGCAAAACAAACACTGGTTAGGGAAGTTTTCAAGCTGACATCATATAAAAGCAAACTGGATCAAAGCATCTTAAAATGTGGTCTTTGAAATTCAAGCTACCTAAGGAAAACAACAAATGAAACCCAGCATGCTTTAATGGAGGTTTCTAAAGCTGAAATCAAGCATGTTTAAAGTTGGGTACCTAAGTCTGTTCTTCATTGTGGATTTATGAATGGAATAAATGATTTTCCTTCTCTAAAATGGAAAAAAAGAAGATATCTCTCAGCTTTCTCTTCACACTCATTTTCATGAATATCCAAAGAACCTAGTCAACAACACTTATATAATACAGGATTTTCATGCCTTAAATCTACAAATGAGTTCTTTAAGTACTAAATGTGTCTCAAAACCTATTTCACTGAAGTCAAACTGCATCCCAGGGCATCCTCAGTCATCTTAACTTTTGTGTTGCCACCGGACTCTGGAAGATATCTCTGGAAGAGACAGTAAGGCTGACAACTTTGTGCAACCCTGCCTCATATAAATCCAATTCATGCACAAGTCAGGGTATCACCCCATGATTTTGTTCATACTCTTCAAAAACAAAGAACTAACAATAACATCAATTTAGAGGTAAAAGGTCCCTTTAATGATCACCTCTTACCACATAGTTTTTATAGATAAGTGAGAGCCTGAGTGGGGAAGTGACTTGCTCAAAGTGATAGAACCAGCTGTTAAAGTAGGTACTAGAACCTACAATCTCTGACCTTCAGTTCTGTGGCCTTTCCATTATATCAGGAGACCTCTTTATTCTTGAAAACTGTCCTCAGTTTTAGTATGTATATTTTGGTCCAAGTGATCAGTTTAAGGCACACTCTTTGTGGAGGTTTCAATGTGGTAACACAAAGGGTGCTTAGGGAAGAAGTCAAACTAACCCCCAACTCCTGACCACCAACTCGGACAATGGATGAGAACCTACATGGCTAGTTCAGACTTACTGGAATCAAACTTGCAACAATGATCTCACACAATTGAAGTAACGGGTTCTCATGAGGATTCCCTTTGGCCAAGAACTAAACTAAGGAAAACTTTACCACATAATGGCCAGCCCTACCTTTACACAACTGCCGTTGTAATATGAAAAAGCTATGAAAACTCCCACCCAACAACCTACTCTCCTCTATGGAAAAATGCCACAGTTAGAGAAATCTAATTTGCACATGACCCCATGCAGAATACAAATGTCACCCTGATCCAAACAACAATACATTAACCTATTCACATGAAATTAGCTTGGATTAGTAGAGCAAGGCCCAGAGAGAAAATTACATCAAAGAAGAAAATTGTAAGGGGTTGGTAATTCAGCGATTTGGAGCCAGAGTTTGAAACAGCTCTCAATGCTCCAGAGTGTGGCCCAAACCAGATTAAAATATAATTAAGATATTTATAATAAAAATAAATAAAATTACAATAAAACATAAAATGTTAATATGTGCCCATAAGCATCCCTATGCAAGGTGTAGTGGCCCTTGTTTATAAATGAGTTTGACAGCATTGATTTGGAGAACACCTTGATGAAGTAATGTGATACTGCCAAGAAAGTTCATAGGAGGCATCTACGATCTAGCCATGTGGTCTTCTTGTTGCTCCTCACAGCAGACAGTCCATCTCCTCTGGACCTAAACTGCACTCCAGCTTCACCTTCACCTCCCAGGATGTCTAGTTTCCTTCAAGCTCAGCTCAAGCATCACCTTCCACATGAAGCTTTTCCTAATCCTTTAACTGTTAGTGCCTTTCCTCCAAAAAACACATTGTATTTAAGTGCATTTTGTAGATATTCCACAAACTAATTTATATAGAGAGGCAGTCTAGTACAATAGACAGAAAGTTGGACAAAGAAGTAGGAAGACCTGTGATCAGGTCCTGATTCGGATACACACTGACTCTGTGATCCTGGACAAGTAATTTAACCTCCTAGTGCCTTAAGTAACTATCTGAAACTTTAAGTTACAGAAAAGGTAGAGGCTTGCTTTGGAAGAAGGAGTTGCCCCATCAGAAGGCAATAAAATCCTAAGTCTAGTACCTATCCCTATATTTTCATATGTACATCTGTTACTCTCCCAAATAGAATGTAAGGTCTTTTACCTTTGTTATCTTCAGAATTTAATTTAATTCAGTATCTGGCATATTAGAAACTACTTAATTTTGATACAGCCTGTTGATTGACTGTAGCATACTTCCAACAATCCCAATAGGATAAAAGTAGATAGACATAAGAGATACCTCTGAGTGAGGGAAGGGGGAAGGATATTTTGGGAAATGAACATAAAATATATTTTTTTTAAATGAAAACAATAAGCAGAAGGCTCTGAAAGCAATTGTGTGTGTGTGTTTCAACATTTCAGTCATGTTCAACTCTTTATGATTCCGTTTTGAGATTTTTTTGGCAAAAATACTGGAGTGGTTTACCATTTCCTTCTCCAGTTCATTTTAGAGATAAGGAACTGAGGCAAAAAGGGGCAAGTGATTTGTCCAGGGTCACATAGCTATTAAGTGTCTGAGAGCAGATTTGAACTCTTAAAGATGGAACCTTCCCAATTCCAAGTCCAATGCTCTATTCACCGGGCCACCTCACTAATCTGTTAAGGGCATCTGTGATGACAAAGCCAAGGGGAAGAGGGTGGATCATACCTGAGTTTTTAACTGGAGAAGAAAGTTGGTCACTCCTCCCCACCTGTCCAACCTAGCACATTGTTCATTTGTAGTAGGGCAATGGGGACTTAGGAGACCTTTCCTCTACTCAGGCAACATTTCACTACTCCAAATTCCCTAAATGACTCAAAATATTCCATCAATTCCATTTACAAGGCTGGCTCAAGCCATGATACTTTGCCAGGATTGTGATGGCATTGATTTGATAAACCGAGATAAATACTCAGGTGTATTCCTCATGTCACTGACAAATTCAGAACGAATGGGCCAGGATTCATGTGAAATGCAAGTGGACAGCCAACTAATCTTATTAGGTCCTCTTGACTCAGGAAGATTGGGAATGTCAGCACAGTGACAAGTGGAAAAAATGACAAGAAGGAAGATCAAGGAAGTGCTCGTGGGCAGGTGGGAGGATTATTTTCAATTGAAATGTGGCAGTTCATTTTGAAATGGTTACAGCTGACTGAATATGCACCCAGAGCATTCAGCAGAAGGCATACACTCATAAGGAATAAAAACACTCCTTGATTCAAAGTTGTAAGGGGCCTAGTGGGAAATCAAGGGGTGTATAGTAACCACAAAAGATTATAGCAATTTTCCAGGGCTGCCTCGTTTAAAAAAAAATGTGGTGTAAGGAATAACACTGAGGAAACATATGATAGGAGGAGGTACTAATCACATGGCAGAAAGAAGGACTATAAAGTGGATAGCCTGAATACCGGCTGCTTTGGTACTACAAAAAAGTAAAAAAGGGAGATGGAGCCAAGATGGTGGAGTAGAAAGATGCACATACTCTAGCTCTTCCCCCACAGCCCATAAAATACCTGTAAAAAATGACTCTCAACAAATTCTAGAGCAGCAGAAGCTACAGAACGACAGAGTGAAAGAGATTTCCAGCCAAAGGTAACCTGAAAGGCCAACAGGAAAGGTCTATCGCATGGGACATGGAGTGGAGGGAAACCCAGCCCGGTCACATGACAAAGGGAGGAACAGGATCAGAACAGGCCTCCAGGGCAGAATCCCAAACAGGGAGGGTCTCAGATCCCTCAACCCACAGTGCCAAAAAAAGCTTCATAAGTCAGTGAGAGGGCTTTCCCAGCTGAGCAGGAGGAGAGCAGAGTCCCCCCAGCACTGGTCCCAGGCAATAGCAGTAGCAGATACCAGCTGCAGTGTCCATTTGTGAAGTACTCTGCCTAAAGCCCCTGGGGGAATTGGGCAGCTGATCTGAACCTCAGCCCTGAGTGGCAGCCCTGCCCCCACCTAAAACACCTGGGGGAACTGACCAGCTGATCTGAACTTCAGCTCTGACTGGTGGCCCTGCCCCCGCCTAAAGCCTTTAGGAGAATCGAGCGGCTGATCCAAATCTCAGCCCTGAGCATGGTCCTGGGGGAAAGAGGAGCACTAGGACCCTCCTCTTGACAAAGAATTCAGAAGTCAAGTAACTGGCTGGGAAAATGCTCAAAACAGGGGTAAAAAATAAGGCTATAGAAGGTTACTTTCTTGGGGAACAGGTATTTCCTTCCATCCTTTCAGGTGAGGAAGAACTATGCATACTGTCAGAGGAAATCAAGGCTTCTGCATCCAGTATCTTGAAAATGAATATGCAATGGACTCAGGCCATGGAAGAGCTTGAAATGCGAGTCAACAGCTTGCTAAAGGAGACTCAAAAAAATGCTGAAGAATATAACACCTTTAAAAATAGATTAACTCAACTGGAAAAAGAGGTCCAAAAAGCCAATGAGGAGAAGAAGGCTTTAAAAACAGAATTACCCAAATGGAAAAGGAGGCTCTAAAGTTCAATGAAGAAAATAGTTCTTTAAAAATGAGAGTGGAGCTGAAGAAAGCTAATGACTACATGATAAACTAATAAATTATAAAACAAAATCAAAGGAATGAAAAAATAGAAGATAATGTGAAATATCTCATTGGAGAAACAACTTACCTAGAAAATAGATCCAGGAGAGACAATTTAAAAATTATTGGACTACCTGAATGTCATGATCAACAAAAGAGCCTAGACATTACCTTTCATGAAATTATCAAGCAAAATGCCCTGATATTCCAGAACCATAGGGCAAAATAAATATTGAAAGACTCCATGGATCACCTCCTGAAAGAGACCCAAAAAGAGAAACTCCTAGGAATATTTTGGCTAAATTTCAGAGTTCCCTGGTCAAGGAGAAAATATTGTAAGCAGCCAGAAAGAAGCAATTTGAGTTTTGGAAATTGTGGAAATACAATCAGGATAACACAGAATCTGGCAGCTTCTACATTAAGGGATCAAAGGGCTTGGAATAGGATATTCCAGATGTCAGAGGAACTGGGATTAAAACAAAGAATCACCTATCCAGCAAAACTGAGTATAATGCTTCAGGAGAAAAAATGGTAATTCAATGATATAGGGGACTTTTAAGTACTCTTGATGAAAAGACCAGAACTAAAGAGAAAATCTGACTTTCAAACCCAAGAATCAAGAGAAGCATGAAAAGGCAAATAGGAAAGAGAAATCATAAGGGACTTTCTAAAGCTGAATTGTTTACATTCCTACACAGAAAGGTAATATTTGCAATTCTTGAGACTTTTCTCAGTGTTTGGGTAGGTGGAGAGATTACATACACACACACACACACACACACACACACACATAGAGAGAGAAAACACAGGTTGAGCTGAATCAGAAGGGATGATATCTA
Organism: Bettongia penicillata ogilbyi; assembly: GCA_023548195.1. Taxonomy (NCBI): domain Eukaryota; kingdom Metazoa; phylum Chordata; class Mammalia; order Diprotodontia; family Potoroidae; genus Bettongia; species Bettongia penicillata. Next base: position 8,122,104 of record JAJHZJ010000074.1, read on the forward strand.
TAAAAAATAAAATTAAGGGGTGAAAGAGGAATATATTGGGAGGAGAAAGAGAAATGGAATGGGGTAAATTATCACTCATAAAAGAGATAAGAAAAATCTTTTTTCAATGGAGGAGAAAAGGAAGGAGGCAAGAAGGAAAAAGAGAAGCTTACTCTCTTTACATTTGGCTTAAGGATGGAATAACATGATCACTAAATTTGGTATGAAAATCTATCTTACACTACAGGAAAGTAGGGCAGAAGGGGGATGATAGGAGGGAGGGCAAATGGGAGAAGAGAATAACTAGAAGTAAATACTTTTAGGAAGGGACAGGGTCAAATGAGAGAATAGAATAAAGGGAGGGGCAGGATAGGATGGAGGGAAATACAGTTAGTCTTACACAACATGACTATTATGGAAGTCTTTTGCATGACTATGTATGTATAGCCTGTATTGAATTGCTTGCCTTCTCAGTGGGGAGGGTCGGGGAGGGAGCAAGGGAGAGAAGTTGGAATTCAAAGTATTAGAAATGAATGTTGAAAACTGTTGTACATAACTGAGCAATAAGAAATACAGGTAACAGGGTACAGAAATCTATCTTGCCCTACAAGAAAAGAGAGAAGATGGGGACAAGGGAAGGGCAGGGTGTGATAGAAGGGAAGGCACATTGATGAAAGGGGTAATCAAAATGCAAGATGTTAAGGGGTGGGGGGAGGGGAGAGATGGAGAAAAAATTGGAACTCAAACTTTTGTGGAAATGAATGTCATAGTCTAAAAAGAAAAAGAAAAAAAAGAAAAGTAAAAAGATATAGGGAAAGGCAGTCATGAACAAACATTGATTATTGTGTGTCCTATCTGCCTGGCATTGTACTACGCACTAAGGATAAAAGAAAGGTGAAAATGGCCCACTGGTTAACTCCCCTTAGAAGTTCTATGGGATATGGACAAGAATCCTATAGAAGGAGAAGGCATGGATGGATTGCATTCTGTATCTATCCAGGAAATCATGGATCTACTGAAGTAGTAAAGAAAGTTCCTGGAAGATAGAAACGGAGGTTTTTTTTTCCTGTACAGTACCAGGCTCATTGCTCTATGCCCTCAACCCAAAAAAGTTTTGTTTTTTTTTAAAAGAGCCACAACAGAAAATGTGTCTTAGGTCAGTCTGTAAAGCTAGAAAGGCCCTTAGGTATCATCTAGTGCAAAGCACTCATTTTTCAGATGAGGAAATTGAAGCCAAGAAAGGTTAGTAGCTTGCCCAAGGTCACAAAGGTAATCAGTAAGAGTCAGGATTTGAACTCTATCTGCTAACTCCAAATCTAAATCCAATGTTTTAATATTTTTAATTAAGTCTTCATTAGCGCCCTTTAATATCCTCTCAAAAAGGATAGAGTAAATATTGAACACATCAGCCATTTACTATTCTCTCCTACACATAATTTCCTGTCATCTAATATTAAATTTGGTTGATGTGTTGGTTAATTTTGCTGGATTGCATTTTTATTTCCTATATTATTCGTTGTCACAATTGGGGGAGTAACACTCTCTGCAAGGTGGAGGGTAAGATTTAATGGCAAATATAAGCAAAGTAAGAGCAAAATATGTTAATGAAATATATTAAAAAGGTATCAGATAAAAATAGTTGGGCATTTTTAGAAATATGTGTCACAAAGAATACCACAGTGTGATTCTTCTTTCTCTGATAAAATATTTGCATACAGAGTCAGAAAATGAATGTTTTGTTAATAAGATTTGGAACCACTAAGTTTAAGAAAAATAAGAAACTTTTTGTCAATCTTTATTGTTGTGGTACATCCAATTTATAGTGACTGTTTATACACAATTACTTGGCTAATATATAGAAAATATAATAATGAGACAATAAAAAATAAAATTTATGCCATAAAATTATTTGGCTCCTTACTGAAAAATTCTGAGAAGGTGGCTTTCTGATCACTGAACTTTAAAATTTTTAAATTTGGAAATTACAAAATTTCTTTTGTCTCCTTTTATGTCATCTTAAATGTTAAGTGTATTTTGAAACTTGACTTATAGCAGAAAGGATAAATGTATCACAATAATTACCTTGTAATGTTTCCTTTCTCATTTCCTTAATATAGCAGCACAATTTATATCCTTATTATTAAGGCTGAATCAGTATTTGCATACAGACTTCTATTGACAGGGTTTAAATCTTGCCAGGAAAAAGCAGCTGTAAGTGGAAATTTGGCAAAGAATAAAGGGCTCAGGGCTGCAGTAAATATATTGTGACAAAATTTAACATGACCAGTTCAGCTCAATTTTTATATATACACATTTTTCCGAAATTACAATACTGTTACTATTTAAGACATTTGGTATAAGATCACAAATATTTTGGAAGCAATATCCTACAAGCTATATTTTAAAAATAGAGACAAATCTTCTGACACTTGGCAAGAAATAAAGCCTAAAAATTATTACTACTATATTCTTTGTGTGGCTTTTCCATCACAGCATCCAGATTAAAACTTCCAAAAGAATTTCACTGGGATAGCTCACATGTATACGTGGCCATTTAACAAAGAAATGAAGTTCCATTTGATGTAAACAGTCATTAATAATAAACTGAGTCATATATAAATAGCAAGTACAAGACCATTTCTAAATTAGGTAGTCAAACTCCTGCTTACTGTCAAGAAATCCCTTAGAGACACAATCTGTCCCTGACACTTTCATGGATCATTATTTCATTGGTATGGCCACTGTAGCACTGGAGATCACAAATGCTTAAGTAAATTTCCTAAAACGTACTCTTTCAGCATTCTTTCTTTCTAAAATTTGAGGGTTAAGAAAGGGAAGGAAAAAGAAGAAAAGAATACTCCAGAGGCTGTGCTGAAATGGTAGAGTTTGGTCAGAGCTATAACTAGCAATTTTGGTAGTGGGGGCAAGAAAATCACAGGGAAGGCAAAGCCAAGTATGAAAACTCAAATCAACCTTGAGATTCTTGTTTGAACATAATACAAAAAAATAAAACAAATTTTGTTGCGCTCCTGGAAGAATTCTTTACTTCTTTACCTTCCATCGTGCCAGAGTCCAAATGTCAAAAATTTATGCTTTCTTAATTTTGGTTTCCCAGGGGAAAAACCCTCACCACTTCACCCTAGTGATGGTTCTATGACTAAAAAGAGCCAGGATATCAATTTCCTGAGGAAAACTCAAAGGCTTTACCTCCTCCATCCTCCAAGCAGGAGATCCATCACTAAAGAAAGGCCACCATGTTAAATGACATGTGAGTCCAAGTCCAGAATGCAACCTTCCTTTGGTTGGGGTGAGCCCTTCCAAATCATCTTACTTTAGATCCTCAAGAGTCTCATGAGAATAGAAGCTGCCTTTATCTTCTCCCCACCACTGCAATTTCAAAAGTCTCTACTGAGAAGATTTGGAACTGTCAGTCAGTTCAGCAGTACCACAATGAATGCTCTTACCTTCACTGCCCTAAGATTAGCAGCACATTGGAAGATCCCAAACTCCCCAGTGCAAACCAGACCCTCTTCTCTCAGCAATATCAGAAGTCCAGAGTTAACTAAGCTTAGCAACAGGAAAATACATAGGTCAGAGAAGGATATAGATAAATAATGTTCTGGGGGAGTTCCTATTACTGCAACTTCTGCTAGTTTGATTTTAATCAATGTAACAATTTTTATAAAGAAAACTTTTCCCTATGAGTTTTCTATAGCACCCAAAGACTCATTTTCACAGAATAAATTTAGTGCATGCTCAGCTACTTTTTAAAGATGTAAATGTCTTAAACAGCTGCACATTTTCAAATATCTGCATACTCAACAGCATTTTATTTTAAAACTCACGTCAACTTCTATACCCATACTTACTTAGTATTTAAATATACAAAAACATACATGCAAAAATAGTCATTTTGTGCAACTAGTTTTCAAATAAGAGGATTAATAGCCGGATGACATATTTGCATATCAAAAAGACGAAGTACCATTAAAAATCTATACTTTTCTTAAACACTATGTTCTACATTAAAAAAAGGAATAATTGATAGTGTCAATACAGATTTCTTCAAATAGTTTCATCCAGCTTTTCAAGAATTTAATAGTAATAAGATTATTCATGATTATCTCAATTCTGCCTTCTGTTATGATAAACCAGAGGGCCCTTCTTCTTCCTCTACTTTTCTCAAGAGGTTTTCATACAAATGAAATGCATGAATGTTAAAAGAAATTTATTCATCTTAGTTGGCAGGTTGCTAAAAAGCTCTTATAATAGAACCCAACTTTATTTTCTGAGAGATTATCTCATACAAACTCCATCTCAAAATTCTCTACAAAGTTAAATGCTACCTGGCAACAAGGAACAAAATATAGGATAAAGCAAGTAGGAAGAATATACAACATATGTTTAGTGCATAACTAAGAAATTATAGAGTCAAGTCTGAAGGTAGATCAAGAACCAGAAATATAAGGTGTAAGCCTACAGGGGACTGATATTTTTAAAGTAACGTATCACAAATCATACATCCCACGGGTGCCATCCGTCAAAGACAAGCTCTACACACATTCTGCTGTTGCCCTTCACTGCTCAAAACATTTTAGGAATCACCTCCCAAACTAGCTGATGAAAGCCAAGAGAAAGCCAACTCCTTACTGCAGTCACACCTCCTTTTCACCTTTGTTATTTCCCTCCTTATTTCCAGTCTTGACTGGTCATTCTCAGTTGACCCCACCCTCTAAACTATCCGTATACATTAAACTTCTGTTCTGGGCCCTCTTCTCTGCTCTTTTACTGACTTCATCAATCCATGAGTTCAATTATGAGATGACCCTCAGATCTGCCTTTCTACATTATCTTCCATTCACACAGACTGCTGTCCTAACAAACTGGTCTTCTTCCTCTCCCTTAGGCACAATACCTTATGTCTCATTTGCATGCTTATGCACTGGCTATTCCCCCGGTTTGGAATGCAATCCCTTTCAAAATCTCTGCCTCTCAGAAATCTTGCGTTCATTTCTGAGTCAGTTCAACCATCAGCTTCTCAGTGAATTCTTTGCTTGGTCCCTCTCCAACTGCTAATGCCTCCCTCCCCCAAATTACTTGTATGTATTTTTAATACAAATATATATATATATATATATACACACATACACATACATATATGCGCATATATACACACCATATGTATATATATATATATATATATATATACGCACACACACACACACACACTTAGACACGTCTCTTCGGTTATAAATACCTTCCCTTTGAGCTTATTTTCCATTTGTTCTGTGTCTCTCTCTTGTAAGTACATAGATATTTACATGTTATCACCACCATGAGAAGGTCAGATCATTTGAGAGCAAGGACAGTGCTTTCCCTTCTCTCTGTATCCTCAGAACTTAAATGCTTAGGGACTGGTCCTAATTTCTCCCCTGAAATCCTGCGTCACTAACTGCCTACTGGACATTCATAAATGCATGTCTCACAGGCATCTCAAACTCAACATTCCACAGAGGAATTCATTATCTTTCTCCACAAACACATTCCTCTTTATTTATGTCAAAGGCACCATCACCCTTCTCGTCACCCAGGCTTACAACTGCAGTGCTATCCTCAACTTCCCACTTCCCTTCACCTGACATTTATAAATCATTGCCAGTCCTGTGGAGTCTTCCTGAGCAACATCTCTCACATCTGTCCCCTTCTCTCAATTTACATGATGACCTTAAGTTCAGGCCCTCATTACTTCCCTCTTGCTTATACTATTTCAATACCCTCCTAACTGATTTCCCTGCCTCAAGTCTTTCCCCAGGCCATCTTCCACCCAGAGGCTAATAATGGTGGTATTTCTAAATTACAACTCCAACTAAATTACTGAGCTGCTCAATAAATCTCAGTGATTCCCTATTGGCTTAAGTAACAAATACAAACTCCTCTGTCTGACATTTCAATCCCTGACTTAAACCTACTTTTCCAGCTACATTCTCCTTCATGCTCTCTTCCTTCTGGCCAAATTAACCTTCTCCCCACACAGCAATGCATCTGCCATCTCTGTGTCTCTAAACAGCCAGTCCAGTATGCCTGGAATGCATTCCCTCTTTCCTCACGCTTCTTAGAATCCCTAGTTTTCTTTAAAGCTTAACCCAAATGTTACCTACTATGTAAGACCATTTCTGATTTCCCCCTCTACATACACACACACACACACACACACACACACGCAATATTACTTCACATTTATTTTGTGTATATTTTGCATGTGTATATGAACATACAGATGTAGATATAGATGATTAGACATAGATATGTCTATCGATGTAGACCTATCAGCTAAGTGTCTATAGCTGTAGACCTATCAACTCGGTGGCTCAATGGATAAAGCAAATGCAAGTTCTAGCCTTAGGCTCTTACTAGCTATGTGATCCCCTTATCTGTATGATCATAATAGTGCCTACCTCCCAGGCTTATTGTGAAGATAACGAGATATTTTTTGCAAACCTCAAAATGTGATATTTATTATGTTGCACATATTATAGAGACATACACATACATATATGGTGTTTTGCCCTGATAGAACAGTAAAACTAATAATAGCATTTACATCCTGCTTTAAGGCATGTTTTCTCATTTGACCGTAAGTGCATTGAAGGTACGTGTTTTCCCTTTTACATTTGTACCCCCAGCAAACAGCACATGGCCTGGCACACAGTAACCAATGAATAAATTATGTTGATTGACTGATAACCAGACTTTTTGCTGAATGATGTTTTGCTGTCTCCCAAAATAAAATTCCTAAAGAACAAAGTCTGTTTATTTATTACTGAGGGAATACAAAAATACAATTTTATAAATTTTTTGAGCAACAACAGCATTTTAAAAATAAATGTGGAGCCTTCTGAGGGAGCTTCAGAGAAATAATAAACAACAAGGTGACTCTATAGCCTCCAGCACATGGTAAAATCCTCCACTAAAGTTCTCCAGTGCCTCTTCCTAGTATTCAGGTGATGATGAGTTGTTAAAGGCTTTTGTGAATAAAGTTCAAGCTCTATTAGGCCCTACCCCAAGTTGGAAAGACTTCTGGCATGGGCCTACTAGCCAAATGGCATCCAAGAGCTGGCTTAGTTAAGGATGGAGAAGCTGTCTGCCAAGTGACAAAGGTAGAGAACATAAATTCTTGAGGGAGGAGATTGTTCTGTTTTTGCCTCTATATGTCTAGCACCCAACATAACATCTGAGAAGTCAACTCATGAAGACAAGTTACTAAGGGGAGGAAGGATAGCTGTTGTTGGAGCTTGTGAAGGGATTATCCATATCAATAAATTACAGCTACCTTGAAGTCCCAAAGCATGTGTTAAAACATCAGCCACATTATTTTCAGGTCACGCCTGAAATTGGCAGAGGAAAAGTCTTAGAAGAAAGAAAATGAAGGAAGAATGGTCTAAAAAAAACACTCTGAAAAGAAGGGATGGTTATAAGCAACAAAGAAAAGGACAAAGCATTCAGTCTTCGTGCTACATTGGATTAACTAAAGGTCTAACTAATAAAGCTAGTTTATATTTCAGTAAATCTTCACATTAAGTGGACATGAGACCCTCAAAGAAAATTCAGCACTATACCTGAGGCACCTTTCAGATGGCATTCTGAAATTTTCTGCTCCTGTGTCTCTGCTTTAAAACCTTTTGAAGCAATAAGCAAGCATTCCAGCTGAACAAAAAAGGAGAAGGAAAAATGTATTAATCTAAAAAAAAAATTGCTTTCTGAATTTTCATGGGTAATGATAATCCTAAGAATCTTAAAAGGGTTCACTGAGTATAATACATGTCTGGTAAGGCAAAGTGTTCCAACTATTAGGCTACTTTAATAAGCTAGATATGATTACAAATGTTAAGGTACTATAATTTTTCCTATTCTTGGAACTTCTCAGAAATTTCCTCCTCTGCATTATGAAGGGGGTTGGCCTATATGACCCCCAAAAGTACTAACAACCTATGAATTTATGTGAAAACTTTGAACTTCAAGATGATACTGAGCTAAGAAGGGAGAGGTAGGGAATTGATAAGGCAAAGGAAAAACACCCAAGAGTTCCAATAACATAGGGCTCAGAAGCTGATTATTAGTCTCTTATTTCCAACAGCTTACTGAACACCTCCACCTGCTGCCTCCTTCCACCAGAATTAAGACTCCCACTTTTGGGACGTAGATTTTGATTGGAGAGCTTCCGCCTTCTCTCACACCTTGTCCCAGGCCTGCTTCAGCACTTGCCAGTGATCTCTAAGCCACACTACCTCCCCATGCATGCTTTACAGCTTTCTCCTCCTCTCAGTTTTCCAGTCTTGGTGCTGCCTTTCCTATTAGAATGTAAGATCCTTCGAGGACAGGCACTATTTTGCTTACCTATATTTGTATCCCCAGTGATTAGCACAGTAGTATATAGCATATAATAAGTGTTCAATAAATAATTTTTTATTAACTCATTCATCAAAACCTCAAGCAACATATCTACAAAGAAGCTTATCTTCCCACAAAATAACTGATCCCCCTTCATCTCACTTTCTACATTTCTCCTGACACTACCACCATAGAGTCGAGTCATAGTATGGGAGTCATCTTTGACTCTCCCCTTTCCCTCACCATATGAAAGTCATCTCAAATTCTTTCACTTACCAGCTGTATGACCCTAGGCAATCAATTCAGCGTTCTGGCTCCGCTTTCCTCATCTCATCTATATAATAAAGGAGTTGGACGCAATCCTCTTTCAGCTCTGACATTCTACGATTCTAAATTGCCAAATCCTATTAATTTTACCAGCTCACAACCTCTTTTATAACATGTCCTCCTTTCCGGTCTCACCATAACCACCCTAGCTCAGGTCCTTATTATCTAGATTAATGTCACAGACTCCCAACTGCTTTACACATTTCTAGTCTCTTCCCTTCCTTCTTCACTCTGCTGTCTAAGTCATCTTAACATAGTATTCTGATCCCAAGAATGTTCTACGATAATAAAAGTACCTTAATCTTGGCACTTAAAAATCCTCAACGATCTGGATCTAACTCATTTCCAGCCTACTCAGGTACTCCATGTATTCCAACCACATCAAGACACAAAGAAGAAATGCATGAAGAGCTTACAAAATTGTCAGATATCAAATAACTTGTGTCTATATGTTCTCACTTAAGTGAGTCTTTTTGCCCACCCACCCCCACTTCCCTTCACTGTTTAATTCTAAAAAGATGGCCTGAAGTTATTAAAATTAACTGAGGCCCGGTCCAGCCACTGTCCTGGGAAACTCGCATTCATCTTTGAGACTTTCACCTTGATTTCCTAATGAACAGTGATATCCAAAGTGACATGAGTAATCAGTGACAAAGTTAATTACATTCTAGATCTTCTAATTCTTCTACTTTACTTTGTCCCAGACAGGTTATGAAAAAGTATTACTTAGTGCATATAAAAGCTGCATATAAAAGGAATTATAATAGAAACTGTGTGTGGAAGCGTCACTCTGTGTAAATTTGCTTCAGGGAATCAGGGACATGCTACACCTGCTAAGACCTAATACATCTTTTTCTATTGCCCACTGACTTCCTAGAAAGTTTAATTCTTCTGTCTTCATTGAGTTCCGTGGTTTACATTCATAAGAGTATGACTGTGAGGACACTCATGTTTAAGATGGGCTTTGGTAATGACACAGAGATTGGGATCACCAAAGGTTCCACATCATTTTCGACCCCAGTATTCTTCTACACTCACTTCTGAGCCTGACTCAATTTATCCATCTGCAGTACTTGTAGATGATAAAAGAAGTAACAAGGATTACAAATCTCCTTTTTTATAACAGTGCATTCCCCAAAGGTCCCACCTCTCCCTTCTAAAGATCTTTTAGGAAGCAGTCTCAGAAGAAATGTAAATAATCCGGCCTAGTTATCAAGAAGAAGGTTGAGGTAGGAGGAAAAACTGAGGTGAAAGAGAAAATGACCTCAAACTGAGAACTAGCATCAAATGCTGGTGCAAGTGGGACAGTCCCACCTGCACAGACGGTTCTAGCAAGCACCACAGCCCTTAAAGCTAATTTAAGAGAACAATTTAAAATGGCAAAAATAGAATATTTCAATAACATCCTGAAAAACCTAGATGTGCATGCAGGGGCTGTACAAAAGATAATGCACAAAAACAAAAGCAAAAAAATGAAGGTGCTCTGGCACTGAAATTTGTTTTGAGGTACGTTTTTTAAGCTGTGAAATCAAGAAAGGCAAGGGTTAGAGGGTGGTCACTCCACGAGAGACAAAGGCTCAAGGAGCAGGGAGGGGTCTTCTGGGAGTGAAGGCTACACATAGCCTTCGCTGGAGTTTCAGAAATGTGGCCTTCACTACAGGAAGGAGAATTACAGAGGGCAGCTCTGCAGGAGGCTAAACCACAGGAAGTCCAAATATGGCTGGCAGGGTCTGAGAGGACTGACAGTCACCATCTATCAGGAGCCCAGTAGAGTTATAGGAGGTGGAGAATGGAGAGCAATGGGGAGCAGCAACCTCCTGCCCTATCTCCTACCCCTTTCTGAAGCATCATCCAAGACAAGACTGCAAGTCAGAAATACTGTATAGATTAGTGATAGGATTTCCCAGTGGGCAGAGGAATCTTTGCTACAGCCAAACATTTGTAAATAAATTATTTTTTATGCTTTCAGACATAAGCCTGAGCGAAAAGTAAGGAGAAGTCCGAAAGAAAGAAAAGTAATATAAGACCAGTAGAGGAATCAGTACTTGTCTGTAAAACAAGCTCTTCAACCCTATTTACTAATATAAATTTGTGTGATCTGACAAGGAGATAAATATTTCTGAAGTTCTCTTCATAAAAAACATATTTTCCTAAAAACTTCATTAAAATATTTTGTCAATTATATGGCTATGGGTCTTTAAAATGTATAAACTTCATTCACTTCAAGGAGAACTAGTCATAAACCTTGTAAGACTGCCAAATATTGAAATAACAAATAACAAGCCAGAAGTGTGAATCATCCCGAAATGTACCTGGACTCTTTGTTTCAGAAAGCCTATGCTGTAAGCATTACATAACACTGTGCTAACTGCTAATGCAACTGGCTGCCTTTCAAAAATTACATATCACAATTTATGTAATGATTTTGTTTTCCATTCACTTTATTTTTCCATTGTAGATAGAGAAAGCAATCTTTCACTGAAGAGACTCTATAGTGCTCTGGGGTAAAATGCAATTAGGGCAATGTCATTTGCAATGAGGAACATTTTGAGAACCTCACCATCAAAAGGAATTTCTTTTGTTTACACATCTTTTTTATTTTGGCAGAAAATTATTTAAGGAAAATAATTCTTCGTTTTCCTCCTAAAAGAAAGGATGGGAGGAAACCTGTAAAGAATAAACCCTAACAAAATCTTAACGCTTTCACTGACAAACACTGAATTTTCATTCTTTATGTATTTCTGACTGTGATGCTGTATTTTGAAAAATGAATAAAAGACCGTAAGATAACATGGAGTTCTGTAGAGAACATTGTCATCACAGAAGTTTAGAGCTGAGGAACCTTGACCATTATGTGTTTCAATTTCCATATCCTATAAAATAAGCCAAAGGGCATGGGCAGTAATTGTTGTGGTTCATTTGTTGCAGTGAAGAACAATTCTTTGTGACCCCATTTGGGGTATTCTGGGCAAAGATACTAGAATGATTTGCCATTTTCCTCTCCAACAGATAGGGAAACTGAGGCAAACAGTTAAGTGATCTGCCCAGGGTCATACAGCTCATGAGTGTCTGAGACCAGATTTGAAATTAGTTATTCCTGACTCAAGGCTCATTGCTCACTTCTCTGTGCCTTCCACCTTACTTGCTGTAATTTTATATATATATATTCTGAAGAGAAAAATTCACAAGTTTATTTCTAAGCAGATACAGTTACTTAGTATCTCCAGGCCTTCCTCATTTGTAAAAACGAAGGGATTAAACTTGATAATCCTTAAATTCCATTCCAGTACTAAAATCCTAGGATTTTATTATGTTGATCATAAACACACAAAGCTTTATAGCCTTACGTATTTTTAATTTTATTTAAAAAAAGCATCATGGAAAGAAAAAAACTAATATAAGTCCAGTAGGGGAATCAGTTACACTTGTCTTTATAAGGAGCTCAGCTTTTCAACACTATCTATTGACATGAAGTAGTGTAACCTGACAAGTAGAGAAATGTCTTCTAGGTTAAAAAAAAAAGCATTTTTCTGAAAACATCATGTTTTGTCAACTGTGTAGTTACAGGTCTTTAAAATTTACAAACTTCATTGTAAAGACCAAAATTACACCTATTAAAAATAGATTTTTAATTTATATCTTTTGTTTTTACATTATTGAGAATTTCCTCTAAGAGGAAGAGAAGAAAAAAACATTAGCAAAATTGATCAATTCATTTTTTAAAAGAATCTTGATATTAAAAGCAATATTCTCCACTTCTTAACTTTTCTTCCTCATATGTCCTCTTGGGGTCAAAGGGCTTTGTAGCTCTGTTCCTGCCTTGAAGGCTTCAAAACCACACCTCTGTCTATCCCTCATCCTGGAATACTTCTCAGCACCTGGACCTCTTCTCCCTATAACATCTCACTACTCCTGTAGCCTTTCCAACCTGAGATATATCCCTTCACAATATCTATTCTCTTCGCCCTCTGGTTAATTCCTCTTGGCATCTTCCACTTTGTGGATGGCCTGTGCCAGCCTCCACCACCCCCTCCACTTCTATTGCTGACACCCAGACTTGCTAACCATTCCCCACCATTGAATCACTTCATCCTCCACCTCTCCCCAACTTTCTCAGCTGCTCTGTGTGCATTGCCATTGTTGCCGCTCAGACATTCAATGGTGTCTGACTTCATGACACCATGGACTAGCGTGCCAAGACTTCGATTCTCCATTATCTCCCGAAGTCTGCCCAAGCTCATGTTCATTACTTCCATGACACTTTTCACCTCATCCTCTGCCATCCCTTCTCCTTTTACTTTCAATCTTTCCCAACAGTAGGGTCTTTTACAGAGAGTCCTTTATTCTCATTATATGACCGAAGTATTTAAGCTTCAGCTCCAGTATCTGTCCTTACAATGAGTAGCTGAGTTAATCTGCAAAGTAATCTTAAAAGCCTTCTCTAACACCATAACTCAAAAGCATTGATTCTGCAGCTTTCCTTACAGTTCAACTGTCACAGGCATATATTACTACTGGAAAAATCACAGCTTTGAATATACGGAACTTTATAGGCATGGGAATGTTTGCTTTTCAGCATGCTATCCAGATTTGCCACAGCTTTCCTTCCAAACAGCAAGCATCTTTTAATTTCATGGCTGCAGTCACTCATTGTCCGCAGGGATCTTTGAACTCAAGAATATAAAATCTGACATGGCTTCAATATTTTCCCCCTCTTTTTTTCCAGGAAGTGATGGGACCAATTGTCAAGATCTTAGTTGTTGATTTTTTTTGTTAAGTTTTTAACCAGCTTTTACACTCTCTCCTCTTACCTTCATCAAGAAGCTCCTTAATTCTTCACTTTCTGACATTAGAGAGGTATCAATTGCTTATCTGAGACTGTTTATGTTCTCATGGCACCCTTAATTCCAGCTTTTGATTTGTCTAGCGTGGCATTTCACATGATGTACTTTGCATAGAAGTTAAATAAATAAGCTGATAATATACAGCCTTATTGTACTTCTTTCCCAATCTGAAACCAACCAGTTGTTCCATCTCTGATTCTGTTATCTCTTGACTGCATACAGGTTCCTTAGGAGACAAGATGATATGATATTCCCATCACTTTGAGGACTTGCCAGGATTTGTTGTGATCCACAGTCAAAGGCTTTAATGTAGTCAATGAGGCAGAACCAGATGTTTTTCTGGAACTCCCTTGTTTCTTTTTTCCATAATAGAGTGAAGGTTGGCGATTTGGTCACTAATTTCTTTGCATCTTTGAAAACCTGCATGTACTTCTGGCAATTCTCAGTTCACATATTGCTAAAGCCTCACTTGTAGAATCTTAAGCATAGCTTTGCTGAAACATAAAATGAATGCAATTGTTTGGTAATATGAAAATTTTTTGGCATTGCCCTTCTTTAGGAGAGCAATCCAGTGGTCACTGCTGAGTTTTCCAAACTTAATGTCATATTGAATTTAGCATTTTAGCAGCAGTATCTTTCAGGATTTTATATAGCTCAGTTGGAATTCCACCACCTTCACTAACTTCATTATTAGCAATACTCCCCAATGGCCTTTGGACTCCATTCTCCAGGATGCCTGGCTCAAGAACAATAACACCAGAGTGGTTATAGGTGAGGTTGAGATCTTTCTGGTATAGCTCTTTTGTACATTCTTGCCTCCTCTACTTAATCTTTTCTACTTCTATTAAGTCCCTACTATTTTTCTCTTGTTATTCCCTTGATGTCTTTAACTTTCTTGATGACATCTCTTGTCTTTCCCATTCTATTGGGTTTTTTCCATTTCTTTGCATTGTTCAGTTTTAGAAAAAGTCTTCTTATTGCTCCTTATTATTCTCTGGAATTCTGCACTCAGTTGAGTATATCTTTCTTTTTCTCCTTTACCTTTTACTTTCCTTTGTGTAAAACTTCATCAGACAGTCATTTTGCTTTCTAGCTCTTGGTTTCCTTTGGAATATTTTTTTGTCTCTGTTTTTTTTTAATAAAAATTTATTTATTTAACTTTTTACAATCATTTACACAAAATTCTGGGTTCCAAATTTTTTCCCCTTTTATCCCCTCCCCCACACCAATACACCAAGCAATCTAATTTTCCCTATCACCAATCTGCCCTCTCTTCTATCATCCCTCCCTTCTCTTCTCCCCGTCTTCTCTTGTCCTATCGGGCCAGATGACTTTCTATTCCCCATTAACTGTATTCTTTATTTCCTAGTAGCAACAACAATACTAAACATTGTTCCTAAAACTTTGAGTTCCAAATTCTCCCCATCCCTCCCTCCCCACCCATTCCCTTTGGGAAGGCAGGCAATTCAATACAGGCCCTATGTGTGTAGTTTTGCAAATGACTTCCATAATAGTCGTGTTGTGTAAGACTAACTGTATTTCCCTCCATCCTATCCTGCCCCCCATTGTTTCTATTCTGTCTTTTGATCCTGTCCCTCCCCGAGTGTTGACTTCAAATTGCTCCCTCCTCCCATTGCCCTCCCTTCCATCATCCCCCCCCCTTACTTATCTCCTTCTCCCCCACTTTCCTGTATTGTAAGATAGGTTTTAATACCAAAATGAGTGTACATTTTATTTCTTCCTTTAGTCGAATGTGATGAGGGTAAACTTGTTTTTTTCTCAGCTCTCCTCTTTTTCCCTCCACTAAAAAGTCTCCTTCTTGCCTCTTGAATGACATATAATTTACCCCATTCCATTTCACCCTCTTTCCTCCCACTACATTTCTCTCACCACTTACCTTAATTTCTTTTAAGATATGGTCCCATCCTATTCAATTCACTCTGTGAATTCACAGAATTCTCTCTGTCTCTGTATGTGCGTGCATGTATGTATGTGTGTGTGCGTGCACGCATGTACATGTGTGTGTGTGTGTGTGTGTGTATGTCTGTGTGTGGTCCCACCAACTACCCAGACACTGAAACGTTTTAAGAGTTACAAATATTGTCTTTCCATGTAGGAATGTAAACAGTTCACCTTTGGTAAGCCCCTTATGACTTCCCTTTGCTATTTACTATTTCATGCTTCTTCTCATTCTTGTGTTTGAAAATCAAATTTTCTTTTCAGCTCTGGTCTTTTCATCAAGAATGCTTGAAAGTCCTCTGTTTCATTGAAAGACCATATTTTTCCCTGAAGTATTATACTCAGTTTTGCTGGGTAGGTGATTCTTGGTTTGAGTCCTAGTTCCTTTGCCTTCTGGAATATCCTATTCCACGCCCTTCAATCCCTTAATGTAGAAGCTGCTAGATCTTGAGTTATCCTAATTGTATTTCCACAATACTGGAATTGTTTCTTTCTAGCTGCTTGCAATATTTTCTCCTTGAGCTGGGAATTCTGGAATTTGGCCACAATGTTCCTAGGAGTTTCTCTTTTTGGATCTCTTTCAGGTGGTGATCGATGGATTCTTTCAATACTTATTTTGTCCTCTGGTTCTAGAATCTCAGGGCAGTTTTCCTTGATAATTTCATGAAAGATGATGTCTAGGCTCTTTTTTTGATCATGACTTTCAGGTAGTCCCATAATTTTTAAATTATCTCTCCTGGATCTATTTTCCAGGTCAGTTGTTTTTCCCATGAGATATTTCACATTCTCTTCCATTTTTTCATTCTTTTGGTTTTGTTTGGTGATTTCTTGGTTTCTTGTAAAGTCATTAGATTCCATCTGTTCCATTCTAATTTTGAGAGCACTATTATCTTCAGTGAGCTTTTGAACCTCTTTTTCCATTTGGCTAATTCTGCTTTTGAAAGCATTCTTCTCCTCATTGGCTTTTTGAACTAGTGCTTGGGGGGGTCTGAGATTCAAATGGGCTTTCCGCAGCAGGCACGGCTGCTATTCAATGTGAGCTTATGTTCTGGTGCTCAGGTGGGGGCAGGGCCACCTCCCAGGCTCAGTTCCCTCAGTGGCTTTATGCAGAGACCTTCAGTATTGGGGCAGGTGGGGGCAGGGCCGTCTCTCAGGCTCAGTTCCCTCAGGGGGCTTATGCAGAGACTTTCGGTAATGGCCCTGAACTTCTGCCTGCTTGAGGAGTCCCGGGCCGCCTCCACTGCCTCTGCCGCTGCCTCCCGAGGGGGCCTGAGTCACAGAGACAACCTGCTCCCCTCTCGGCCAGCCCAGAAGTCTCTCTCACTGACCTGTAGCACCTGTGGGTGGAGGGACCTTCGTGGCTGCCGGAGATTCTGTCCCTGAAGCCTGCTCGGATCTGCTCCTCTGGGGCCGTGGCCAGGGCAGCGCAGGGTTGGATTCCACTGTCCGGAGCATGATGGACCCCTGGGGACAGCTCTCCAGGGCTCTCTGGAATGGAGATCATTTCCACTGTGTTTCCGCATGCCTTGCAGTGCTCCAGAATTTGTGGGGAGTTCTTCTTGCAGGAAACATATGGGCTGTGGGTTCGGAGCCAGCATATGTGAGTCTTTCTACTTCGCCATCTTGGCTCCACCCCCTGAATATTTTTTTTTTGGTTGCCACCTCCTGTGAACTATTGCAAACATCTGTCCATAGTTCCTCAGGAATTCTATCTACCAGATCTAATTCCTTAAACCTATTCATCACCTCCAGTTCATATTTATAAGGGAGGTTATTTAGGTCATACCTACAAAGGTCCATATATTCAAAGCTGTGATTTTTCCAGTAGTAATATATGCCTGTGACAGTTGAACTGTAAGGAAAGCTGCAGAATCAATGCTTTTGAATTATGGTGTTAAAGAAGGCTTTTAAGATTACCTTGCAGATTAACTCATGTGGTCTGATGGTTTTCCCTATTTTTTTCAATTTAAGTCTGAATTTTGCAATAAGAAGCTCATAATCTGAGTTACAGTCAGCTCCAGGTCTTGTTTTAACTGACTATATAGCATTTCTCCCCCTCTGGCTGCAACATGGATCATCAATCTGATTTAGACATTGACCATCTGGTGATGATCCCGTGTGGAGTTGCCTTTTGGGTTGCTGAAAAAGAGCATCTGCTACGATCAATGAGTTATCTTGACAAAACTCTATTAATCTCTGCCCTGTGCCATTTTGTACTCCAAGGCCAAACTTCCCTGTTATTCTAAGAATCTTTCGATTTCCTACTTTAGCATTCCAGCCTCCCGTGACGAATGTTACATCTTTTTGGTTTTTGGTGCTATTTCTAGAACATGTTATATCTTCGTAGAACTGATCCATCTTGGCCTCTTCAGCATCAGTGGCTGGAGCACAGCTTTGAGTTACTGTGATACTGAATGATTTGCCTTGGATTCAATCAACTATCATTCTCTCATTTTTGAGACTATACGCCCATACAGATTTCTCACCCTTTTATTATGAGAGTCATTCCATTTCTTCTAAGGGATTCTTGTCCTTAGTAGTATATATTATGATCACCTGAATGAAATTCACCCATTCCCATCTATTTAAGATCACTAATCCAAAGGTGTTGATGCTGAAACTTTCCATCTCCCATCTGACCACATCTACCTTACCTTAGTTCACAGGTCTTATATTCCAGGTTCCAATCAAATCTTGATCTTTGCAGCATGGGATTTTCCTTTTCTCACCAGACACATCTGCAGCTGAGCTTCCTTTCCACTTTGACCCATCAGCTTCATTCCTTTTGGAGACACTTGCAGTTGTCCTCCACTCTTCTCCAATTATGTGTTGGACACCTTTTGCCCTAAGGGGCTCACCTTTTTATGTGGTATCTTTTACCATTTAAATACAGTCTAAGGGGTTTTCTTGGCAAAGATACTAACATGGTTCACCATTTCCTTCTCCACTACGCCCTGTTTGTTTTGGATAACTCTGCGGGGCATGCCTTGCAGTTTCACTGAGCTACACAAACTCCTTAGCCTGGGCAGGGGGTGGGGGGCGTTGCGGTTTTGTCTTCCCCAATTAGAATATATACATGCTCCCTGAAGATAATCACAGTCTATCTTTTTGCCGCCATTTGTATCACTAGTACTTAGCATACTGCCTGGAACACAGTAAGCACTTAACAACTTCACTTCTTTTCCAAGCTTATTCTTTATAATTTTACAACATTCATTTATGACTGCTTTGTAATTGTTTTTGAATTTACATTTTTTTTGTAATCACTGTGTAGATACATTGTCTACTTGGCTCTGCTTATTTCATTTTGAATAAGTATACATGAGTCATTCCAAATTTCTCTGTATTCATCATGTTTGTTGTTTCTTACAACATAGATTTATCACATGATGTTTATATACCACAATTTGTTCTCATTAAAATTTAAGTCCCTTCTTTTTCCTCTGGTGGGAAAGCAGCATGTCTAATATAATTTAGAATTTTTTTCAAATTTGAATTTCTTTAGTAAAAGAAAATTAATGTCTTTTATTTGTTCTTTTAAAATAAGCATTCATGATAGTATCAGGAAAACTCTAGCAATATCATAGGGTAATTACCTTAGGGATCTGATTAGAAACATGTCACTGTTATTATTCTTGTCAGAATCAATATCATAAAAAGGAAGAGGATCAATATGCTACCTAGCTTTCTACCCTGACAAGCATGCCACCAACCACTATGTGTCTAAGTTTTAATAATACAAAGAATAATTATCCTTCTGGAAAAATTGCAAGCATTTTAATACCAGTAAATGGGGGTCCAGAAAAAAAATCTTTTTGAAATTTGTGTTTTTGTAGGAGTCAGAAAATGAAATAGGTCAGAATGAATGAGTTCTAAAGGCTAATCAACTGTCAAAGGATAATATTAAATGACTTCTTAGAGTTTTTTTCTTTGACATTTC
The DNA here is from genome assembly GCA_023548195.1 of Bettongia penicillata ogilbyi. Classification (NCBI taxonomy): domain Eukaryota; kingdom Metazoa; phylum Chordata; class Mammalia; order Diprotodontia; family Potoroidae; genus Bettongia; species Bettongia penicillata. The sequence goes on from JAJHZJ010000074.1 coordinate 8,141,541, forward strand.
AACTATGCTTATATCTTTATATGCTTATCTCCTGAGAAAATTCAATTTTCCTTTATACTTATTTCATATTTAGAGACCCACTCAGGATTTTGGGTCTCTACAAAATTAGTAAGTAGAGTTCACCTACTTCAACACTTAGTGAATGGATTGAGAATTAAAATGCAGGTCATTGAGAACAACTTAAGAATGAGTCAATCTAGAAATAATTTCTAATGATTAATTCTTACAAATGAATCATTAGTAAGCCCTATCCTTAGACTAAGCTTAAATCTTGATGATTAACTTTTTTTAAAAGAGACCCTTAAAGTTCTGTTTAATAACTTTAATAACAAGTGATCCTCCTCTTTTTATTAGGAAGGCATTTAACACCATATATGAGAGTATATTCTGTAAAACATTTTTGCATCATTTTAATTTTTCAATCAACAAGTCATCTTTTTCTCTTCCTCCCACACAAGCTTCAATCTAAAGGAAAAACAAAAGCAAAACCCCTATAGTAAGTACACTGTCCGCGGTCAAAAACGAAAGTCTGATTCTACATCTTGAATCTGTCACTACCCTGTCAGGTGGAGAGAAGTTTAGTTAAGGATCAGTCCGTGCAATAATGGTTGGTCACTGCATTACGAACAGTAGTCCACAGGTCAAAATCGCCAGAGATGAAGAGGGTGAAAATGGAAGGTTTTGTCCTGCCGATAAGCTAATCTTTTTTGCCACATCTGTTACACACACTAGCTAAAGGTCTTCACTCCCTAGTGATCCTTTCAGTTTCAGCCCCTCCTCCCACCCCCATCTCCCCTTGCTGGACCGGTACTCAGCCTAGGTCAAACTATACCAGCGTTCTAGGTGCCACATTGGAGAAGAGGCGCTGACACACTGAAAAGCATCTAAAGTAACAAAGACGAGAGGCACTAAACTGGACACTCTCCCCAAAATCACCGTAAGGAATCAGGAATATTTATGAAAGAGAAGACTGACAGAGGACATCACTTTTTGTGCTCTAGTATCTGAAGGCTGTCACATGGAACAAGGGTGGTGGCAATGAGGCTAACAACAAAGACTAAAGAGATGAATTTATACACACGTTTATCAGTCGGTCACTTATAATCTTCAAGAGTAGGTTATAAAACTGGCATTATCTGCTTTTCTACATGTGTTTACATTTACGTGAGTTAATAACAGGGATACCTCTGCCCAGGGCTTTGTGGCCAAAGATTATAATGTGGGGTACAAGGAATAAATTTAGTAAGCTACACCCTCAAACTGCTCGACTCCCATTTCATTTGTTTTCTTTTTCCTCCTAACAAGCAGAAAGATCTTCAGACTTGGAAGAGAACAAAACTGACATGATAAGAGAGTCCTAATTTCAAGTATGTTGCATGGAAAAAAATGATATGTTTAAAATCACAGCACCTGGATTGGAATCCCAAGTCTGTCATTGACTCTTTGTGTGATCTTGGGCAAGTTGCTTAACCTGTGTGGGCCTCAGGTTCCTCATTGGTAAGATGAATCTGTTACACTAGATGACCTCCAAGGCTGTTTTCCAGCTCTGAGCTTGTTATCTCACATAAAAAGAAAATGGGGATCTTAATAGACTGCAAATTCAATATTTGTTAACAATAAGATGTAGATAATAAAATAACCAGTTCCATTTTGGCCTTCAATACTGGAATAGAGTGTCCAAAACAAAAGATAACAAACCTCCTGCACTCTGCTCTCATTAGATCAAATCTGGGTGCCAGACTTTAGAGTATATTCAGAGGAAGATGGCTAGGTTGTTGAAAAAACTAGAGATCATTCTATATGATAATTAACTTCAGGAACTGGGTTAACCTAGAGAAGAGCATACTTGAGGAATTGGGCCTGGTGTAGAAGGAGGAAGGATAGTTATTTTACAAGTTTGTCATGTGGAACAGAAATCTGTCTTGCTGTGCTTTGCCTTCTGAGGTCCCTTCCAACTCCGATTCTGATTACATGCTTCTACCGGGCCCCAAGGACAAAACTAGATAAAGGTAGAAGCTAGAGAGAGGCTGATGTCACTTGAATCTAGAGGAAAAAAAAGTCCTGTCAGAATTGCCCCCAAGTAGAACAAGCAGCCTCAGGATAACGAGGTCCTCACCTCTGAAGGATTTCAAGATGGAGCAGGATGGTCACTTGTCCAAAAGGTCAAGTACGCTTCAAGTATGATTTGGACTAGGTGACCTCTGAGAGCCCTTTCAACTCTTAAGGTTCTGTGATTTAATATGTAATTTCATTTAGAAAAAGAAAATTATAAAATTTCACAGTAAATATCTGAAAATATATTAAAATAAGATACATCTTTTGATATCCTTTTAGGCAAAGAATTCAGAGGGACTTTCTTCACATTACTCAAAGAGAATGGCAGGTATTAGAATTTCCATTAAAATGTGGAAGCTATGCTTCTATACCGAGAGATTTCCTACACAATTTAGACATCCTTCAACCAGGGGATCCATGAAGCTTTTCCCAAAAATTCTAGCCCATTTTTCAAAGGCAAGGCTTTTGTACTTTGATTTGCCTTCTCCCCTGATAGATACAGACACAAGGTTTTGAATAGCATTGTCATATAGCAGGTACTTAGCCAATACTTGATGAATACAAATCATTCCTATGTTATATCCCTGATGCTGGTGCGAAAAAAGAAAAAGCATTAACATTTGTTTAAGAATTTGGAATATAAATTTTCCCTCCTGAGATGTTTTCTCTACACATTCAAATAAGAAATGTTCTGAGACCACAAACAGGATAAAATTTCATAAATTAATCTCAAGTATAGTGTAAACGTGAATCAAAAGTACCTTTGGAACTGTGTGTGTGTGTATACATATTCACTTATACATATATATATGTATATATACGTGTTTGTGTGTATGTATGCATGTATTACTGGAAAGATCTAGCCCTTCCTCTCTGTTAAAAATTAAAATGAGTACTAAAAAGGTGAACTGAGTAATGGAAAAATAAATGAAGCTGTTGGAGACTAGACAATGAAAAATTTGACTCCCCTCATGGTATAGTGAGCTACTAAAGATATTTTTAATCAATTGGTTTTGTTTATCAAAAGATACAGTTCAGACTAGAAGGGAAAGGATTGAAATCACTGTGATATAGATACTTAAGGCATCAATAAAACATTAAAAAATAAGGGTGGGGAAAAAGCTCTCAAGATTGTTTAGTTCATCATTATTCTCTTTTCTACAGTATTTAATTTCAGTTAACATGCCATAATAATATTCAATTTCTATTTAATGTCCTTCTACCAAAGAAAAAAAAATTCATCTTACAGAATAAAGAGAGAAGTTACCTTTGTAAAAAGATTTCAAGAGGACTGCATGAGTCCAGTTATTTGGGGCTATTTTAAGTATTAGCCTTTTTTATTCTTATAACAGTTTAAGCTTTTACAAATTCCTTTTAGAGAGAATTCTCAATATTCTGAAGAATAAAAATAACAACTTTGAAAACACTATAGCAAGCTATCCAGGGAACAGAGATTAAAACAGCTTAAATGTAGAATTATGAAATAGTAAACTGAGTGAACATTATGCAACACTTGTTTTTTCCAGCAAAATTCTGAATGAATCCATACGAGGAAATGAATAGTATATATCTTTTCATTGTCAACACTGATGGGGGAAAAAAACTGGTCTCTTGCTGCTTTTACCAGTTTAATGGTTTTAACATAAGATCAGCTGTTTAACATTTCTAAAAAATACTTCATTATCATACTAGTATATTCGCTACTTTAATTCAACTAAACAATCATTTATTAATTACTTTCCATGTGCTACACAGTGAAAATAAAAGGAAAATACAAGGGGAGGGGAGGAGAAAGGGAGGAGAGGAGAAGGAGAAAGGAAGGGGCCAGTAAAACCCAAGTCAACTGGGCATCTTTTGGCCATCCAAATTTACCTTCCTTTGGAGAGGAGAAGGAGGGGAGGGGGAGGCAAACAGGAGAGGAGGAGGTGAGTTGCCCAGCTAGTTGGGTCCCCATTCAGCCAGCTGCATCTACTCACAGAATTGTGTTCATCTTTCGTTGCTGAAGAAGACCATGCCATCAGAGAAATAGTGACATGACTTGCACTTGACTTTGTTCTGAGTGAGGGAGGGCTGTGCAGGTCACCAGCCTCACTTCTCCTCCAGAGCCATCTGAATCCAGTGATCAGATATTCCTCAGGATGACTGGAGATGACCCAGGATGCACTGGGAAACCTTGGCCTCACCCTAAGTGAGTACCTGGTTAAAGACTTTAAATGACAACTCAAAGAGTTTATACTAGAATCAGTAGAGAACACCTAATGATTCTTTTTAAGCAGAAGAGTGATACAGTCAGTCCGGTGCTTTAGGGAGACTATAGTGGCAGCCTTGTGGAAGTCATATTGCAGAGGGTGGAGATACTGTAAGTTGAGGACAGTTAGAGGTTACTGTCATAGACTAGTACAAAAGTAATCAAAGCCTGAACTATGGCGATGGCTGTGGGAAGTGAGGAAAGAGATGCAAAAGTCATGTGTTGTGTTTGTAAACTAATAAGACTGGGCAACTGCTTAAGAAATGGTGGGGAGGTGTAACAGCAATCATCACAGCACACCTGGGGGCTGCTAGCACAGGTGCACTCTTGATCTGGTCAGACAGGCAAGAACCTTTGGAGGGGTTAATAATTTTACTTTATTCTAGTCCAGTGTTCCAGTGTTCTCACAAGGGTTGCTGACAATGGGACCACTAACTCCTACAGCACTCCCTAATCACCCTTCTCCCAAAGGCTGGCACAACTTGTGCACTCCCTAAAGCCCCTCAAGTCTTGATGGGGGCTGGTCAAGGTTCACACAGCATTCCAGCCTGTGCATTCAACCCTAAAGGTTCTCCCTTCACCCTCACTCTCAGAGGTCTCCTCTTTCCATCAGAGGTCTCCTCTCTCTATCAGAGATATCTCTCCCCAAACCTTTTTGGGGGCCAGTCAAGGCATACATAGCATTCTAGCTTGTGCCTTCAACCCTACAGGTTCCCTATTCACTGACCAGTGGCCACCTGCTTTACAGGGCCCTTACAATCTCCACAAGTGACACCGTGGCCTTTACTATCTATACAGGTGATACTTTTCAGGTTAACAAGAGACTGTTATGGGCATGGATCCTGGGAAACTGGAAGAACAAAAATGCTCTTCGCACTACAGGAAGGAGGGACAAGGGTGAGTGAGGGATTGACAATGGCTTGAAGGTCATGAACACAGGTGATTTAAAGGAAGTGGTACACTCAACAGAAACAGGGAAGGCAAATTAACAAGTTGGGGGTGGGGAAGGAATAAGTTCCATTTTGGACTTCTTGATTTTGAAATACCTATAGGACATCCAAGTAAGGAAAGCCAGACAGCACCTGGAGATAGTAGGTTAGAGACAGACATGGTCTGGGCACATCGATTTGGGAGTCATCTAGTAACAAATTGTACTGAATCAATGCAAGCTAATATTACTGAGAGAGGGTTGAGAGAAGGGAAAAAAGGCGGAGAGCAAGGGGGAAGGGGAGGAAACAAGGCAGTTTTGAGTCGGGTAGGGAAAAGACTGTGGATACTTACCCAGCAAAGGGAAGAAGGAATCAAAGAGTCAGACTGGAAGAAAAGAACCAGGAAAGAGTGGAACTGGAAAGGCTGATGGAGTACATGAGCACTGTGAGAATAAGTACCATTGTTTATTTTGTTTGGTTTGTGTGTTTTTTCCCCTTTATTTATATCTCCACTGCTTAGCACAATGCCTGGCCATAGTAGGTGCTTGATAAATGCTTTCTGAGATGGGGTAATAAACAGTGTCAAAAGATGCAGAGGGCTCAAGAATACAGACTGAAAAGGTACTGGATTAGGGAGTAAGAGTTCACCAGTAACCTTGAAGAAGGCACTTCTGTCTGAAAGAGGGTTCTGAAGTGACACATCAGGGGATAAGGAGTCAAGAAGTGAAGTAGAGGAAAGGGCAATATTTTGTAGGCAGATTTTTCTAGATATTTTATCATGGAAAGGGAAAGAAGACATCAGACAATAAGCTGAGAGAATGAGGGTCAAGTGAAGGATTTTTTAATGAAGAGGAGACATAGGCATAATGTTATAGGCACCAGGGAAAGAGCTAAGTAGACATGGGGAGAGTGAAGATGAAAGATAGTGGGTGATTGATGAAAGGCACAAGCTTCCTAGGTAGACAACAGTCACGAAATAATAATATTTAAAGGCAGAAAGAAGAATTGCAAGCTTCCTCTATCCCCAAAAACCACACCTGCAAACAGACTCAGAAAAGTACCAGCCTGAGTTCTAACTAAGAAATCCAAGACACATTTTCAACCCAAGTGACCACAAGGAGACAAACAAGAGATCTTTGGACACTGAGGCTGGGCTCTGGCCAAGAACAGACCCTGAAGTATTCCAGCTGTAGTGTGCATGAGGGAAAGAAGAGGTCCTAGAACCAAATTACAAGGGCCTCAATTTCTACAGGAGGCAGAAAAAAGTGTCTTTTGGCAGCCTTGCCACTCACTACCCGGCTTTGAGTCACAGACCCAGGGACAACCACGGAGGAGCCTTAACCTAAGTATGGCATTCCAAGCGGCCTGAGGCCTGCGCACCAGGAAAGGCACTTGTTCAGAGACAATAACAACCATGTGGCTTACACCCCAGAAGCAGAGCAGGGTCTCAGTTCTACCTTCTAGCCTAGTTTGCAGACTGTACAGAAATAAATGGGAAAAAATTCCAGACTAAAGGGAAATAGGCAGGAAAGGGGAAAAGAAAGAAGGAGGAATTGGAAAGATGGCAGAGAGGCATTATTCCTAAATAAAACAAACTCTTAAGAATGCACAAAAATATTTATAGCCTTTTCTGAGGTGGCAAAAAATTGGAAACTGAGAGAATTTCCATCAATTGGGGAATGGCTGAACAAGTTATGATATATAAATGCGATGTAATGTTATTGTACTGCAAGAAATGAAAGGGACAGTGTTAGAGAATTTGGATTAATTCATGAAGTCAGGTAAACAGAACCAGGAGAACTATACACACACACACACACACATAATAAAAACAATATTGTAAAGACAAACAACTTGGAAAGTCTTAGGAACTTTGATCAGCGCAATGACCAATCATGAATCCAGAGCACTAATAATCAAACACACCTAACCCCTCCTGATTAAAAAAGACTCTGTACAAAATGAACCCTTTAAAAAAAAAGATACATCCAATCCAAAATTTATTTTGCTTGACTATATAAATTTGTAACAGGGATTATGTTTTTCTTTTTTTCTTAATGGCACTGAGGGGAGAGAGAAGGAGGAGAGCTGTGGGGACCCAATGGAAAGAAATATAAGGAGAGAAGGTGGATTTTTTCTCATGGGAAAAAAATTTAATTTTTTAAAAAAAGTTAAGTATCAAGGTTTTAAAATGTAGAATGAATAGAGGTGGAACAGGAAATACAAATACTAGAAATCAAACCTGGGTCTGTATCATACAGCATACCAACACTACATATGTTCATTGAAAGGGTCATTAGCTTTAGCTCAGAGGGAAATAACTATGCCATGAAAGATTAAATCTGCTTCTACATATGACATAATCAGGGAACATGAAGTGACTCCTGGTCACTATTTTATTATGTATTTCATATGTCTAAGTTTTCCGGAGAGTCAGGTGGGCAAGGGCAGCTCTGTCTGATTTCTCATCCGGCCACAAACCATAAACTTTTTCCCTAAGCAAATCTGTGCCTGGATCCAGGCCAGCTCCCATCTGTGTTTTCTTTCCTTTGGTACAGAGCCTTCTGAGTTCTCAGAAGGCTGCTGGCATCGTTCTTCTTCCCAGGGACCCAAGCAGCAGGGTGGTAGCTACCAGAACAGTTGCAGTGACAACAGCTACAGAAGTAAACAATCTTAAAGGGAATTGTCCACAAAGAGAGAGACAAGCGGAAAGAAAGAGACCTTTTGAAGTTGATCACATTTTTCAGTAGAGATGAAATATAATACAGGAAATTAGCAGCCACTGCAAAGAAACTGTAAATGTCCCAACAAGACTTGTATTTACAATTGACTGTACTAGTAATAAATTACTGGATCCTATTATCACAAAACTATAATTCTAGAGTGATTAGCATTCTCTTTTCTGATATTCTGTTTGGGAGTAAAATTATCTCTGCCATACCTGATTCATGTTTATACTCCGGCTAACTTTTAACTTAAGGATGTGTATAGCAGTAAAGCCGTTAGTGAGGATGGTAAGGAATCAATCAATCCATATATATTTAAGTGTTCACTATGTGCCAGGCGCTGTGCTAAGTGTCAGATATACAAAATAGCCCCTGCCCTCGAGGAGCTTACAGCGTAATGGAAAAGACAACACGCAAACGAATATACACAAAGTTATATATAGGGCGAATAAAAAATAATTGAGAAGTCACAAGAATTAAAGAGTTGGTTAAGGATTCCAGTAAAAGATGGGATTTTAGCTTGGACTTAAAGGCAAATGAAGTCAAGTACAGTTTAGGCCTACCCAAAACAGCAGGACAGATTTTGCCTTTTAATAGAGTTCCTGAGTATATGTCTTTTCTTCTAATTGAATGTGAGCTCTTTCTTGGCAATGACTTTCTTATTAACCTCTGTGTAAACACATGGTATCTGTTGAATACATCTAATATATACACTCAAAAAATGAGTTAACATTCATCAATCTTGAGAGAATACACACACACATGCACTCACACACACATTAATAACTGGTACCCCCAATCAACATTTAAAAAAATAAACTAGAAAATGAATTAATTACCTAAGCTATCTATGGTTTATGTCAGAAAGGCTGTACTGTTACCATCTAGTATAAAAGTTTTTCTATATAATTTTTAATGGAGTTCAAAGATACAGTTTTTTAAAACCATAACAGTGATTTCATCAGTATAGTGGGAGATTTTATCTACCAAAGCACAGAAATCTGCAACTTCACATGTTCAAGAGTTGCCTGGGATGGGGAGAAGTTAAGTGGATTTACTTAGGGGCCCACAACCCAGATAGTCACAGGTGGAATATGAACCCAGACTTTCCCAGTCATCATCTCTGTCCACTATTCCACACTGCTTCTCATCAATGATACTTCCTTACTGAGGTATATATTTCACATAGGCAGAGTTTAAAAAATTTTTCCAAGTGACTTTACATTCACTAGCACATTTTATTTTCACAACATTCCTATGAGATCAGGGTATTTTATAGAGGAAAAGAATGGGAGCTCTGGGAGGTCAAGCACAGAGTTTTAGCTTCTCATTGACAATTCCTAGTCTTTCCTAAGACCATTCATTTGCATGATAAAAATTAAGTTTCTCAGCTCTTTCCATATTTTGGAAACTATGAAATGCTACAGCAAGCACTCTTCAAATCCCTACCCTTCTGAAGGCAACACACACTTAATTAATGGTAGAGATACAGACCTTTAGAATAAGACTTAAAGATTAGACTTAACCCTGTTTTGAGGTTCAGATCATCACCCCCTTTTCAGCAGTTTTAGTAGGAAAAAACAGATCTGGAGTCAGAGAACTTGGGCTCAAATTTTGGGCCTGTTATTTACTTAACTAGCTAGATGTCCTTGGCAAGTTACTTTATCTGATGGTCATCAATTTCTTCATCTGCAAAATAAAGGTGATGGACTAAACGACTTCTAAGTTCCTTCCCATCTCAATATATGATTTCCATGATGTAGAAAAAAAGGAAAGTTTCATAGGAGAAATGGCATGTAGAACTTGGAGTAAAAAGATTTCCACTGGTGAAGAGGAGGACTCCATTTTGGGTATAGGGGCAGCATGAATGGTGGACAGCTGGAACAAAGTTCATTAAGTGGAGTAAGGTGAAATCAAGATGAAAAGGGACCTTGAATCCAGTTAACAGAGTACCTCAGATAATGAATTTGCCCTTCCCTAAACTTAACTGTCACTGAAGCAAGATAAGAAAAGCACAAGCAACAAAGGAGACAGAATTCTGTCATTTCATGACCATCAGTTACCTACTCTTGTCAAAATAATCAATGCTACAATTAGAAAAATTTTGAGATTTCTTTTTCCTTTTAATCGTCATGAAAATTTTCACCACAGAACTTCTCAACTCTCATTTTTCAAAATTGGTCTCCATCTCTATAGCTTCAACACTAAAATTTCTAGGCATTTTCCTTGTATACTAATTATTCTTGAAAGTTCTCTTTCACTTTTTATTAGATTCTCTTCTGCACAAAACCCCATCTCCTTAACATTAATGAGCACGGTCTCAGAAGAATCAAAATAATAGGTAACTCAAAGGGCAACTTATTTATCTACAAAGACTTCTACACAAATAACCATGTGAGAGCAATCAGCAAAGAGGTGCATGACCGGAAGCCTAAGTGGGCTGGTCAAGGAGTGAAGAGAACAGATAACAAATGAGCAATCTGGCAGCCCAAACTATTCAAAGGACTAGAGGAAGGCCCCCATTCACTGGTTAAACGAGCATCTATTATACTTACTATGTGGCAGACACTGTGCTATTTGGGATACCAACTGGGATACAAAAATCAGACAATCCCTGACCTTTAAAAGCTTATATTCTCCTAGAAGAGATTCTGTACTTTCTTGGATAAGTAAACACATGATATATACAAAATAAACACAAACTGTTCTGGGATGGGGGGAGGCACTAAAAACTGGGAGAATCATCAGGAAAAGTCTCCTGAAGGATGAGTTTCTTAGATGAGGGAAGCTGAGTTTTCAAGAAGCAGAGGTGAAAAGGGAGTAAATTTCAGGCACAGGAAACTCACCTGTGCATAGGAACACAGAGAGGAGATGGAACACTGTGCAAGGAGCAACAAGGAGGCCAGTTTGATTGGAGACAAGCTATGTAAAGAGGAGTAATGAGTAATCAGCCTAGGAACACAGGATCTAGCCAGACTGTGAAAGATATTTTTCATGCCATACAGAGATTAGTAGACTAGACTCAAAAGAACTAGGTTCTCTATTAAGGATTCCTCAGTAGGCATACATGAGCATCACACAGGATGAAAAGGCATGGATGTGTTATAATTTCCACCAGTGCAGGAAGTACTCACACTAAAGAGCTCATGAGACCATTAAGTTATTAGGGGGGAAAATGTGTCATATTACAACTGCTAAATTGGAAGGTTTGTGGAGATGGGAAGTATATCTTATTTAACTTTGAATCACTTTGGGACCTAACACACAATTACATATATATATAGGGTACTTTCTTAACCTATTCAAAACACAACATCTACTTGTCACTGCACACTGCAGATTTTCTGTTGATATCTTCCCACAGGTTCCCCATTGAAGACCTAGCTAACAGTCTGGAGAGAGTTCACTTGGTTTTTTAATGCCAAGATACCACCTCAAGCTGTCCATTTCTGTCCTGTCTTTGCTTCTTCCCTACATGACTCACCCAACTCATTTCCTGCTTCAAATGTATCTTCGGTGCATTTTTATAGTACAAATCACTACTGGTAACATGCAGAAGCCCAGTTCCAAATACCCTGTGCCTTTTTATTGCCCTTTGGGTTATCTGTGATTATAATTCTTCCAGGATCATGTCTTTTCATGAGTCACTGTCAATACAGTGTCACAGCCACAAAACTAACATAAAAAGATGAACTTTTCCAGAAGCAAGCAATCTGGGATCCTCAGAAGCGCTCTTTCCTAAATGCAATCAAGCCTGTTCTCTTTCTGTTCACTTCTCAGCCCTGCTCACCGCCCATCTGTAGGGACGAGTACAAAGCATGCATATTAATGGACTAATTCATTGAACTACATAGATCCACGTGCATGGAATGGTTTGCGCAATGCGCATTTTGCATCTGCTTAATTTTCCATTATGGAAAATTAGGTCTGTTTTCTTTCATGTTGTTGTTGATTACACTGAGGGAACTTTATGCTATTCTAGGGTTTAATGTAAGACAAGGCCACAATCAGCTCTTAAGTGCTTCCCACAGGTCAGGCACTGTGCTCGGGCAGATAGATGGCACAGTGTATAGAGAGCTGGGCCTGCAGTCAAAAAGACCCAAGTTTAAATTCAGTCTCAGATGCTTATTAACAGTATGGCCCTAGGCAAGTCACTTAACCTCTATCTGCCTCAGTTTCCCAAATTGTAAAATGGGAATTATAAGGGCATCTACTTCATAGGGTTGCAGTGAAGATGGAATGAGATCATATTTGTAAAGCATTTAGCAACAGTCCCTGTACATAGTTGGCACTTAATACATGCTAGTTCTCTTTACTAACCTCACCCACCTACTCCCAACGTCCCCCAGGGGCTGTAGACATAAATACATGACAAAAGAAATAAAGTCTCTGCCCTCATTCTAATGGGGAAAGGCAGCGTTAGCAAATAAAAACATTTAGAAAACCTGTAACTCAGGCAGGAAACGTTTTTCTTGGCTATAGGACAAAATTTCATAAGATGATTGGATTTAAAGTTGAAAGGGATCCCAGGGATAATTTTGTTTTCCAGAAGAAAATTTTCCAGAGGAGGAAAAGTAAAGTGACTTGCCTATGATCACACAATAACGCAGCAAAGATGTTCTCTAACTCCTAATTCACTCTTTTGTCTCAAGCATGATGTCACATATCCCTGGATACTGGTCTTCTCTCCCACTGTTCTCCAAGTCAAACCTACTCCAGTCAGGTAAGTCACCTCAGTAGCCTCTCTGTACATGATACCATGCTTTGCTTTTAAAAAAAACAAAAAACAATGATGGTGAGAACTACCATTTCTATAGTGCTTTAAATCTGGCAAAGCATTTACATGTATTATCTCACTTGATTTTCATGACAAGGCTAACGAGGTAGGTACTGTTATTGTTATCTCCATTTTACAGACAGGGAAACTGAAACCCAAAGCTATTAAGTGACTTGCCCAGTTAGTGCCTAGTGGTGGAATGAATACTGAAGTCTTTCTGACTGTAAGTCTAGCACTCTACCCACAATATCATACTAACTTCACAGAAGTTTGATAAGCCCTTGAGCAAAGCCATGAGCAAATTACATATTTAAAAAGGAGAAGAAGCCAAATGGTTCAGCTGAGAACACATTTTGAAGCACCTGAGTGCCTGATGACCAATTTTTGCATTATCCTAAAAACAACAGGAAACCTTTGAAAATGTCTGGGCAAAGTAATGAAATGATGAAAGTTGTATTTTGAAAAGATTGTTATTCAACTGAAAAAATGAAGATAATGCAAACCAAACTATCTCATCATTTTAATTATTATACCTTTTTACTATGAAATCCAACATTGTGAACGTCCCTTTTTAAAATATAAATTTGAATCTTTTCATGTTCAGAGTTACCAAAGCTTGGGTAATCTATAATTGTAATATTAATTACAATAATAGTAGAAGAAGAAGAAAGAGGAGGAGAAAGAAGGAGGCAAAACAGCATTTATGCAGCACTGTAAGGTTTGTATAGCACTTGTATATATATAATCTCATTTGATCTAAAATAATTCATTTTGTAAAGGCCAACCAAAATTAAATTTAATAATTTATTTTAAATTTATAGACCTGTGTATTTTATGTAAATATTTCTACAGGTTAAATTAAAGTATTTCCATTAGGTAATGCTTAAATGTATGAATGTGTGATCCCCAGATAGAATTTGAATCAGAGGCAAGATGATTAAATTCAAATTCCTAAGAGCTATAGAATGCCAGGCTCACATTATTTGGAACCAAATGAATATTTCTTCCTCTAAGATCTCAAGTCACTGATAGTGCTTTTTCTTTCCTAAAGTCACACTGTATTTCCTTAACTATGTATATGTTATATGACTCCAGTAGAATAAAAACTCCCTAAGGGAAGGGGACTGTTTCAGATTTGTGTTTAACTTCCCAGTGCCAAGCACAGTGCCTTTTACGTAACAGACATTTGATAAGTAATTGTGGAACTGAACTGAGAGGAACATCTGAAATCATTTGGCATCTGTGATGCTGACGCTGTCTAGGCAGCTTCACCCAGCTTCATGCCCAGTAATGGTCACGTTCACAGGATGAGCTGAGAGAAAGACCTCCATCTAGGTACAAAGCAGCTTTACAGCTCTGCTCAAACACACTCTTTTCCTGCTGCTTAGCTCCAACCTGAAGGTGGTGTGTCTGGTCCCCAGCCTCTCTATCTCTGCTCTCAAGTCACTATAATCACTGTTATATAGCACCTACTATGTGCCAGGCACTGTGCTACTGTGTAGGAGGGAGAAAATGGTGTAGAGGGATGAACTACCTTTAGTTTGGAGGTGCCAGTTCTAGCCCCACTGAAAATAGACTGATGAGCTACCTAAGTTTATAGATATTGTCCTACCCCTAGCATAAAAAAGTCAGTGGGCTGCCCTAGTATACTTCCTTAACTATCCCCACTTCCTATTCCTTCAGGTGTCTCCAGTTAAGTCCACATGGCTCTCCCTTTCTGGGGGCTTCACTTAAACATCACTATTGATTTCAGCACTCGGTGGACAGCATCTCAAAATATTTTTATTCCCAGTAAATCTCATACTGCAACAGAAAAAATGTGAAATAAGTAACGCAGACAAAAAGCCACTTGAATTTCCTTCCCAAAATGAATTTCCAGTGCCTACAAAGTAACTTCATACTTTAAGTATGAAATTTTAAAAAGCATGAGGAAATTGCTTTGGGTTCCCCCAGCCTACCTTCACTTCTCATGAAGAAATAATGCTATATTGATAGTTACGTTTAGTACATATTTAGGATTCAGTAAACAACTTAAATAATTATAATCTCATTTGATCCCCCCAACAAGCCCCTGAAGTAGGTGCTATGATTAACTCTATTCGACAAATGAGAAAACTAAGAGACGTTAAGTGATTTATTTGCCCTGAGTCATAGAACTGGTTAGTACTGAAGACATGATTCAGTCACATCTTCCTGACCCCAAAGTCAGCAGTCCATCCACTACAATACTCAGGCGCCTTAAACTGTCTCCTTTAGATCTCACAATAGCCCTGTGGAGTTATTACTCACTTTAGATAGGAGGAAAAGGATGCTGAGGGAGGTTAGGTGACAAAGGTCACACAGACAGGAGTGACTGTTGAAGGACCCAAACCCAAGTTTCTCATTGCTAATTCTAGTTCTCTCTTCACTATACCAAGTTGCCTCTACAAAGCAAGGTCCATTCATATAGTTAGGCAAATGAGTCAGTTTTATTAGCTGGAGAACAAGATAACATCAAGCCGAGACATTCCATTAGAAGAGATTAAACAAAATGAAATTTGCATAGAAAAAGACTGCTGCGCCTCGTGCTTTCTTCTGAAAATTCCATTCATGTATGCATTCATTCATTGTCAAAAAACATTAAAGTGCCTACTATGTGTAATGTATTGTGCTGACGCTATGATTCATCATTCTATCAACTGTAAACCTCAGATGAAAGCCAAGTGGAATCTTCTCCAGCTCCATGACAACTAATAGTCACAATTCAATTCACTAGAGTACTCTATGATCCTGGAGGGCCTACTCAATTACCTGAGAAAAATTAAGTTGTACTTGAAATATTTACAGTTAGGCGGCTGTTCATCCTTCAAGCTTTAAGAGCACTATGATATCAGGAGGGTGATGCCATGACTTGCAGGTAGATTGGATTTAAGTGAGGGAGGGCTGTGCAAAGCCTCACTTTCTCTTCCAGAGCCATCTGGGTCCAGCAGCAAGATATAGATCAGGACCACTGGAGATGGCCCCTTACACTTCGGTATATTTTATGGAAAGTATCCACGCAAATGAATTTTATCCTTCAAAGTAATCACTCTGAGAAACAAAGGCAGCATCTTTGAAGTTGCTCTTCCAGAATTACCTGCTGAGCCAGCTTATCAGCCATTAAAGAAAATCAGTTTCATTTTATTATCTCACCTCATTTTGTTCTCTCTCCCTTTCTCACCCCCTTTAAAGAAAAAATAGCTTCAACCAGGGTGGGGAACCTGTGGCCTCGAAGTCACAGGTTCCCCACTCCTCACAATCCTTGGCTTGGAATGGTTTTAAGCTGCTTCTAAAGATCAAATTCATCATAAAAGGACAGTGAGTTTACCACCATTAGGGAAGTTCACAAGACTATGCCATGGACCCTGAAATTAATTTCATAAAAGGGGTTCTGAAATTTTCAAGCAATGATGACATCACAGAAAAAAAAACAAAACATAGAGAGTTCCAGCCCCTGTCTTTTTTGAAGAAGATGACATACATATATATGGATAAGTTTTGAGATTCTAAAACTAAATCTAATTATTTTATTGCTACCCCCCCCATATGTTATGTGCAACAATCTTCCACTAAGCAAAGTATTTTATTAACCAATAAGCCCTTCTCCAACCATGCCAGATAAAGGAGTATTTATCATAATTTAATTTTGAAAGGAAGTAACAATAATAATACTAACACGTGTATAGTGCTTACTATGTGCCAGGCACCTTTCTTTACAATTATTATCTCCTTTGATCCTTGTATAACAACCTTGGGAGGCAGATGCCACTATTATCCCCATTTTAAGAATAAGGAAATTGAGGCAAATAAAAATTAAGTGTCCCAGGTCACCAAGCTAGTGAATGTCTAAGGCTGGATTTAAAACTCAAGTCTTTTGGACTCCAAGAGGTCTATCCACTGAGCCACCTAGCTTCCCCAAGAAGTAGAGGGTAAGTTGTAATTTCCAGAAAGTTGAGATCTTCCTTAAATGTGATAATTCACAAAAATGAACATATCACATTTCAGGTTTTTTAAATTATCTTTGATAAACAGAAAAAGAGAGAGGAAAAAGCTGGGAGGAAAGTCCTGGGTATTAGAAACCACTGCAGCCAGCATTTCTGTAGCTCAATCAGACTAAAATTACAGTCTTTCATTTTACAGCTTTACTGGTGGCTACTGCGGTTATTATCACGGCTGATATTTGCACAATACTTTCAGTTACAAAGTTCCTTACATACATTTTCTCATATTATCTTTGCAATAATCTGGTGCAAGGGGCTAGGACAACCATTATTTCAATTTCACAGCAGAGGATGCCAAGGCTCAGAAAGGTTAAATGCCTGGGGCCACCTGGAAGACCTGGAATTCCAACCTAGTCTTCTACTTCCAATCCCAGGGTTCTCTCCATTACACCAGGTTGCCCCTAATAGTACCTTGCCAGGTATCAAAAACAACTAGTACACGATCACACGTTAAAATTTTTTGTACCCGAACTACCATCATATTATTTCTTTTTTCACTTAGGACAAGGCAATAATCACACAACACTGGAAAAATCTAGGAGCACTACACCATTTGAGGATGCTCAGACCTCAGCTGAATGTCCCTTTCCTATCTCTATCACTTTGCCTCAAATTACTCATAGAACAATAACTTGTTCTATGAACAAGTTAGTACAATGATATTGAATTCTGTCTTCTCTGGGAAATCAAAAATAGAGAAATTTAATAAAATAGGATCAACTGTATTTATAAGGAGTTATTTCACCAGGCTCTTCAAGTTGAGAGAATAGTAAGGGTAGTAAGTTCCCCCTTCCCAGAGATCTTCAAGCAGCTATTGGAGGTCCAGAAAAGAAAATTCTTGCCACCAGAGTCCTTGATACTCTCAG
This sequence comes from Bettongia penicillata ogilbyi, assembly GCA_023548195.1. Taxonomy (NCBI): domain Eukaryota; kingdom Metazoa; phylum Chordata; class Mammalia; order Diprotodontia; family Potoroidae; genus Bettongia; species Bettongia penicillata. The sequence goes on from JAJHZJ010000074.1 coordinate 8,159,161, forward strand.
ATGATGTCAATGTTAAAAACTGATATAATTTCATTAATGGAAATGTCATTAAAGAAAAGGCATTATCATCTGCTCTGCTGCTTCACCGTAAGGACCATGGAACTTTTTCATTTGACGCATAGATAGATGAAACCTTCCATATGTCCCTCATTAAAGCTCTCTGTGAGCAGGAAAGGGCTTACTTTTCTGTTTGTATCCTCAGCACTTAGCACAATGCTTTTCACAAAGTAAGCACTTAAAAATGCTTCATTCATTCATTCCTATGATCTCACTCCTCACATGTTCTTTTTCCCAGTTCTCCCTCTACTTGACTGTTCTTTCTCAGTCTCTCACTGAGTTAATCATGTCCCATGACTATGTCCTTGCCTTTCCTTCTCTTTAAAATTACTTCCTTGGAAATTTCTATTGCTCTCATGGGTTCAATTATTAGTTATTCTCAAGTCCCTATTTCCAGCCAAATCTCTTTCTTGAGTTACTGCATTGCATTTCCATCTGCCTGGTGGACATCTCTACCTACGTGTGTGACAGGCTTCTCAAACTCAACATGTCTAAAACTAAATTCATCATCCATTCCCCAAACCTGTACCTCTCCTACCCTATAACTGTTAATGTCATCAACATTAACCTAATCACTTCAGACTGTTTTCTCTTCCTTCCCTCACAGACAATTTTCTATCAAGGTCTTTCCATTCTACCTCTCAAGAATTTTTTACAAATATACCATCCTCTCCATTCATCCATTCCACTCTAGTTCATAACACTTTTTCTTTTCTTACCTAGACTATCACAATAGCCTCCTAACTGGGATCCCTCTCCCCTTTCCAATCCACGCATTATACAACTGCCAAAATATCTTTCATACCTGGACATATCATTATCCTGCTCAAAAATCTTTTGTGACTCACTTGGGATATCACAAATGCCTTAGCCTGGGATTTAAGGTTCTCCACAATATGGTCTCTACCTATTTTTATCATTATTCCTCTTAAAATACTGTTTCAGCCAAATTAGACTATTAGCTCTTCCCTTACCTCATTTTGCTATTTTTCTACTTCCATGTTTTCACACAGATCATCCCCCCTTCCCATGACTGGAATGCAATGACTCATTTCCACCTTTTGAAGTCTTTCTCTTTCCGTGAAGAGGGGATGGAAAGTAGGAATGGGACTCTTCTATGAAATTACACTCAATCCCTACTCCCCCCAATGAAAATCATCTCTCCTTTCACAAATTTTGACTTTTTTTCAAGATCTTTCAGGCAGAGGAAGCCATGTCTGTTGATCTATTTTCTTTGAAGTATAGGGTGCTAACTCCCCTGAACTATGTCAATGATATATGTACGTGGTTAAAGGAAAGACACATGTGCTTGATTAAAGTGATTGTTAAGCCTTGAAACAACAAAAAAAAAGATGCAGAAGAAGAAAAATTAATTTCCTCAAAGGTATGTGGGGTACTATCACTTTGTTTTCACTAAGTATAATAGTGGATTTCCAAGTGTGCCACAGCACACTAGGTTAGGAAGCATGACAGTTAGCTAAGTGATACAGTGACTAGAATGCTGGACCTGGGATCAAGAAGACTTGAGTTCAAATCTTGCCATAGTCACTTACTAGCTATATGGCCCTGGTTAAGTGACAACCTCATTTTGGCTCAGCTATAAAATGGGGATAATAACAGTGCCTACCTCATACGAATGTTGTAAGGATCAAATGAGAATATTTGCAAAGTGCTTTGGCAACTAAAAGGTTGCTAAAAAAAAAAAAAAAAAGCTCAAGATTAAAGAATCACCATGACCAATTTCATTATTGAGTCCTGATCCTGAAACTGATTTTGAAGATGGAATCCTCTAAATCTAAATTAACTTCCTGTATTACTTATTTTTTGCCTTATTTCTAAAGTTAAGGTAACCATTTTCATCTGATGTGGATATAGCAGTGCCTTCTGTTATTCCCAGATTACTAGGTCATGTGAGCTCAAAGAATAAGCCTCCACTCAGTTGGGCTCAAATCAAGGCCCTGTCCACGCCACTAAGAGAATAGCTTGAGACTCTACTACTGTTCCTTCTTTTCAGTGCCTGGGACAGCGACCGGGACAACGACGGGGACAGCTCCTGGCAGCTCAAGAAAGAAATTTCTTTTTTTTTTTTTTTCTTTTTTTAATTTTTATTTATTTATTTATTTAATTAATTTTTTACATTCATTTTCACAAATTTTTGGGTTCCAAATTTTCTCCCCTTTTATCCCCTCCCCCCACCCCAATACCCCAAGCAATCTAATTTTCCCTATCTCCAATCTGCCCTCTCTTCTGTCATCCCTCCCTTCTCTTGTCTCCATCTTCTCTTTTCTCCTGTTAGGGCCAGATGACTTTCTATTCCTCATTAACTGTATGTCTTCTTTCCTAGTTGCAACAACAATACTAAACAGTTGTTCCTAAAACTTTGAGTTCCAAATTCTCCCCATCCCTCCCTCCCTACCCATTCCCTGTGGGACGGCAGGCAATTCAATATAGGCCCTATCTGTGTAGTTTTGCAAATGACCTCCCGGATAGTCGTGTTGTGTAAGACTAACTGGATTACCATCCCTCCTAACCTGCCCCTCCTTGTTTCTCTTCTGTCTTTTGATCCTGTCCCTCCCCAAGTGTTGACTTCAAATTGCTCCCTCCTCCCTTTGCCCTCCCCTCCATCATCCCCCCCCTTGCAATATCTCCTTCTCCCCCACTTTCTTATACTATAAGATAGGTTTTCATACCAAAATGAGTGTGCATTTCACTCCTTCGTTTAGTCAAATGTGATGAGGGTAAACTTCTTGGTTTTTTTTTTTTTCTCAGCTCTCCTCTTTTTCCCTCCACTAAGAAAAACTCCTACCTGCCTCTTAAATGACATATAGTTACTCCCTTCCCTTTCCCTCTCTTTCCTCCCCCTACATTTCTCTCTCATCATTTACCTTAGTTTCTTTTAAGGTATGGTCCCATCCTATTCAGTTCAATCTGTGCTCTCTATCTCTGTATGTGTGTGCATGTGTGTATGTGTGTGCATGTGTGTGTGGTCCCACCAACTACCCAGATACTGAAAAGTTTTAAGAGTTAGAAATATTGTCTTTCCCTGTATGAATGTAAACAGTTCACTTCTGGTAAGTCCCTTAAGACTTCTCTTTGCTGTTTCCTTTTTCATGCTTCTTCTCATTCTTGTGTTTGAAAGTCAAATTTTCTTTTCAGCTCTGGTCTTTTCATTAAGAATGATTGAAAGTCCTCTGTTTCATTGAAAGACCATATTTTCCCTTGAAGTATTATACTCAGTTTAGCTGGGTAGGTGATTCTTGGTTTGAGTCCTAGTTCCTTTGCCTTCTGGAATATCCTGTTCCACGCCCTTCGATCCCTTAATGTAGAAGCTGCTAGATCTTGAGTTATCCTGATTATATTTCCACAGTACTGGAATTGTTTCTAGCTGCTTGCAAGACTTTTTCCTTGAGCTGGGAGTTCTGGAATTTGGCCACAATGTTCCTAGGAGTTTCTCTTTTTGAATCTCTTTCAGGTGGTGATCGATGGATTCTTTCAATACTTATTTTGCCCTCTGGTTGTAGAATGTCAGGGCAGTTTTCCTTGATAATTTCATGGAAGATGATGTCTAGGCTCTTTTTTTGATCATGACTTTCAGGTAGTCCCATAATTTTTAAATTGTCTCTCCTGGATCTATTTTCCAGGTCAGTTGTTTTTCCCATGAGATATTTCACATTCTCTTCCATTTTTTCATTCTTTTGGTTTTTTTGGTGATTTCTTGGTTTCTCATAAAGTCGTTAGACTCCATCTGTTCCATTCTAATTTTGAGAGAACTATTAAATTCAGTGAGCTTTTGAGCCTCTTTTTCCATTTGGCTCATTCTGCTTTTGAAAGCATTCTTCTCCTCATTGGCTTTTTGAACCTCCTTTGCCAATTGAGTGAGCCTATTTTTCAAGTTGTTAATTTCCTCAGAATTTTTTTGGGTCTCATTTACCAAGGTATTGTCCCGTTTTTCATACTTTTCTTGCATTTCTGACATTTCTCTTCCCAGTTTTTCCTCCACCTGTTTAACTTGCTTTTCAAAATCCTTTTTGAGCTCTTCCAGGGCCTGAGCCCACCTGCCACCCCCCTGGGGTGTCTGGGGTACTGAGGCCCTGCCCTCCATGTCTTTCCCTGATGGCAAGGATACGTCCTCATCATCAGATCCGAAGGTCGGGATCATTTGCATTTGTTGGAAAAAACTCTCTAAAGTCTTACTTTTCTTCCCTTTTCTAGGCGTTTTCCCAGCCAGTTACTTGACTTCTGAGATTCCTTTCCACCCCCGCCTGGATCCACCCAGCTAGTGCTTGGCCTCTGAGATTTAAATGGGCTTTCCTCCTGCCAGCTGTCAATCAGTGAGCTTTAGTTCAGGTGCTGGGGTGGGGGCAGGGCCGCCTCCCTGGCTCAGTTCCCTCAGGGGCTTTATGCAGAGACTTTCAGGAATGGAGCGGGTGGGGGCGGGGTGGGGGGCCCACCTCCCAAGCCCAGCTCCCTTGGGGGCTTTAAGCAGAAGCCTTCAGTAACAGAGCGGGGTGGGGGCAGGGCCGTCTCCCAGGCTCAGCTCCGTCAGGTTTTATGCAGGAATCTTCCGTAATGAAGATCCTGCCTGCTGCTGGGGGATTCCCGAGTCCCGGTCCGCTGCCGCCTCAGCTGCCGCCCACACCTCTGCCTCCGCCGCTTCCTGCCCCCGTCCCTGCCGCCACCGCTTCCTCCCGAGGGGGCCCGAGTCACGGAGACGCCCTGCTTCCCCTTTCCTCCAGCCTGGCCTTCTCTCTCACTGACCTGTAGCTTCTGTGGGCGGAGGGACTTTCCCGGCTGCCGGAGCTTCCATCTCTGAAGCCTGCTGGGATCAGCTTCTCTGGGGCCCCGGCCAGGGCAGCGCTGGGGGTGGGTCCACTTTCCGGGGCACGCCGGACCCTGGAAACAGGTCTCCAGGGCTCCCCGGAACGGAAATCTCTTCCACTCTGTTTCTGCACACCTTGTATTGACCCAGAAGTTATGGGGGACTCTTTTTACATTAATTCTATGGGCTTTTGGTTTCGGAGCTCGTAAACGTGCGTCCTTCTACTCCGCCATCTTGGCTTCGCCCCCAAGAAAGAAATTTCTTGACACCAAAGTCTGTGGTCCTCTCAACATCAGAAAAAGATATGATTTTATCAGTGGAAACAGCATTTTAAAAGATGTATTAACCTCTCACTTTGCTAATGTACTTAAAGGCCATGGGACCTTTCCATGTGACTTGTAGCTAAAAATTTTCCTTATGTGTTGCCTACCCATTAGAAGGTAAATTCCTTGAGAGGAGAAAATGTCTTACTTTTTTTTCACTTGTTTTGAATTTGTTTTTAATATTCATTTCTAAACAACCATGAGTTCCAAATTCTCTCTCTTCCTTGAGCCCCTTCCCCATTCATTGAGAAAGCAAGAAAGGATAGATATCCATTATACATGTGTAATCATGCAAAACATATTTCCACATTAGCCATGTTACAAAAAAAGCTAGAAAAATAAAGAAAATGAAAAATTATAAAAATTATACTTCAATTTGAACTTAGTTTGTCAGTTCTCTCTCTGGAGGTGGATGGCATTTTTCATAATGAGTCCTTTGGAATTATCTTGGATTTTTGTGTTGATCAGAGGTACCTAAGTTTTTCATGGTTAATCATTATTACAATATTTCTGTTACTGTATACAATGTTCTTCTGGTTCTGTTCACTTCACTTTGCATCAGGGTATTCCCAGATATTTGTGAAACCATTCCACTCATCATTTCTTTTTTTAATTATTATTTATTTTTAGTTTTCAACATTCACTTCCATAAGTTTTAAATATTCTTCCTCTCCTTCCCCCTTCCCTTCACAAGATGGCCTGCAATCCAATATAGTCTCTACATATACATTCCTATCAAATGTACTTTCACATTAGTCATCTTGGATAGAAGAATTATAATGAATGGGAGAAATCATGAGAAAGGAAAAACAAAATAAGAAAATAGTATGCTTCACTCGACATGCAGACTCCATAGTTCTTTCTGTGGAGGTGAATGACATTTTCCACCTTGAGTGCTTTGGAATTGTTCTAGATCCTTGCATTGCTGAGAAGGGCTAAGTCTAACAAAATCAGTCATCGAAGGTTTGGTACTGTGTACAATGTTCTCCTGGTTCTGCTGCTTTACTTAGCAGCAGTTCATAACAATATTCCCAGGAATTCTGTTACATTCATATACCACAATTTGTTCAGCCATTATCCAACTGATGGGCATCCCCTCAATTTCTAATTCTTTGCCAAGAAAAATTGCTATAAATATTTTTGTACACATATGTTCTTTTCCCTTTTCTTTTAACTCTTTGGGATATACACTTAGAATTGGTATTCCCGGGTCAAAGGGTATGCAGTTTTTTATTCCTCTGGGGATAGTTCCAAACTGTCTTCTAGAAAGGCTGGACCAGTTCACAACTCCACCTAGAGTGCATTAATGTCCCAGTTTCAAGCATCTGTCATTTTCCTTTTGGTGCCAGAGGTTTGGTTTGTTTAAAAAAACTCCTCATGAGGAAAATGACTGATGATAACTGATGATCATCTGGTCCAAAGAGATCTGCCAATGCAAAATATTTCTTACCCTGCAGATTATAGCCCTGGAGAGATGAAAAGGGCACTCAAAGCTGAAGTTCTTAGCCAGGGTTAAACAGCCAGTATGTGTCAGAGTCAGCATATATAAAAGCAGAACTTTTGGATCCAGGTCTTCTTAACTCGAAATCCAGCTGTCAATATACTATGCCATGATGCCTCTCAAACACGTAGACTAAAATGCCATACTTTTTGATATCTTTGAGAGGAGACTCAGCTGTCCTCTCAGTGTCTTCATACAACCAAAATAGTATTTTCAGAGATAGAAAAATGGAAAAGGATTGAATCTGTCTGTCTTTTGTCACATTCTACCATGACTCTTATTTATTTTCTACATGTTGTAAATCCACTTACTAGACTGTAAAGACCCTTAAGAAAAGGCCATATCACTTTTTCCACCTTTGCCTCACCAGTGCCGAGCATAGTGCTTTGCACATACAACATTCTTTCAAAAGGTTTATTAAATTAGGATAATGGATGATTGCCACTTTGCTGAATTCTTCTTTCATAGTTCAAAATAATATTTTAATTGAGAAAAATTCAAAAAGTACAGAAAAAATAGCAAAGTTGCATTTTTGAAATCACATATGCAATTATGTTAAGAACACTTATAAACAATTTTGAAGTATTAGTCACATCGGGAAATTTTTTAGAAGCAATCTTCTAAGATTTGCTAAGTGCACTATGAAAGATGGAAATGACTCAATCAAAATCTTGCATTGGGGCAGTTAGATGGAAAACATCATACTTTCTCAACAGTCATAAAAACTGCAATTTTAAGATGAAATGGTCAATATTAGTCAATTCTTTGGTGGTCAGAGGATCAAAATTTTAAATAAGGCTAGATCATATGGTTCTCAGGTTCTAGGTTCCAGGGAAGTAAGATAGCAGAATCTTAAACAGCATCTTCAAGATAGTGTGGATAACTGATCAAGTCTAAACCCTTGGAGCATTTATTTAAGTATAGGAATGCAAGAACACTAAGGCCCATCTCAAAGTTGAGGGGCTTAGAAAGTTTTCTATATTACACTATGTGACTTTGAAATATTTCAAATGACTCCATGGATTTTTTAGTGTAAGCTGGAGGTAGAAAAGACAAAGAAAAGGAGGAGAATTCAGTTTGCTTTTCTAGGTTTAGTCAATAGGCTTGGGTGGGTTTCACAGGTAGGAGGATGGATTTTAGAGGCAGTAATATGGTGGGAGGCTTTTTTACATGCATGACAAATCTATCAGTTTTTATATCTGTCAGTGATGGAAGAAGGTTCTCTCATGAATTCTACTTCTTCCCATCTAACAAAATCTAAGATCAAGCAGATTTACTGACAAAGAATTGCATGATATTCTAAGATGCAATTTCATTCTGGCTGCAACCTTACTAAGCGTATAGTTTCCCATTATTATAGTAGTCTTCAAGAATATCATCCTTACTTTGTAGTCACAGAAAGCCATAAGTATACTATGAAATATGAAATGAAAGTATATTATGAAAACTATGAGTATAGTTTCAAAAATGTTGTAGGATACAAAATATGTATTTTTTTTGTACATAAAGATCTACATCAGTTCAAAAAAATGTCACTGTAAGATAAGAAATTTCTTAAGTCTTTGTATCATATTAGTGTTTCATCTAAAAAGAAATCCACTTTGACTCTGGAGAAATCACTCAAGTTGTCATGCTTAACTTATGATGATGACTGTAAGCCTAAATCACTAAAATTTAGTACCATTAGTTTTCAAGGACCCAGGGTCATCACCATGCTAGGATAAGGCATTAGCAGGGGACTTCTATGGAAGTAAAAATAGAAATATTGCCTGGATAACATGTAATTTATAATAAAAAAATTGAAGAAATTCAGTTCATTAATTTGGGAACTCTGATATGTAGGTCAAAAATAAAAGTTTCAATGACACTGGAAATACATGAAAATGAAAATATGCATTTAAATTGTTGTGAGAAGCAAATAAGGTCATGTGTGTAAACTGGTTCACAAATCTTAAAGCATGATACAAATATCAATTAGTTTATCATAGTTTTAATTTGATCAATGCATATTCTAATTTCTCTCAAGCAAAACCCTGTCATTGCAAATCCTTCTCCTAAGAAACAAAGCAGCAAGGGGCTTAAAACAAAGGAGTCAAGAAAAAAGAAAGCATCATATTTTGATTGACTATGAGCCTTGTTATTCCACAGATCTGGTGGCTACAGGGATAGTGGATATATTTTTCTCATTACAATACAGAAAACCAATACAGAGGCTGATAAGTTTGGTGACCTCCTAAGTCAGCAGTCTAAAAGGTTCTTTGACACAATGTTAACATATTGTTCTATTTCTCATTTAGAAACATAGTTTTCTTACTCTTTAAGGCAAGTTATTAGCTTCTTTGTATCTAGGGACTAAGCATTTTCAGATATTATTAAAATAAAATTGCATTTTCAGATACACTAATAAAATAAAATCATAAGGAAAAAAGTGTTTGTACTATTTATCTGGACTAACAACAGTGGGTATTTTCCTTAATATAAACAGATATGCTTTAAATCTATGCTTTCTCTGCTAGGCAACATTTTCAATTATTTAAGCACTAGTTAATACAGCTAGTGTCAACATGATCAGCAATTACTGCCTTAATAATCACAGGGATTTGATTCCAGCTGCTCTGATCTTTGATACAACAGGGAACAACCTACAGGAAATGACTTGACATGGAAAGCCTACAGCAGGAGTAGTATTAATTCTGGTGGGGGTTTTTCCTATGAACTTTCTACTACTGGCCATCAAGGCCAGAAATATATGTAACAAAATGGTATAATGGACTCCATGATCGTAAACATATATCACCTTACAAGTCTTTTGTAAAATGACTAAAATATGTTTCTACAATTCTTCCAACATTGATTATTCCCTTCTTTTTTCATTTCAGTCAATTTGCAGGATCTGCAGTTTCAGAAAGATAAGCAAACTAATACACTATTGGTGGAGCTATAAACTAGTCCAATCATTCTAGAAAGTAATTTAAAACTATGCAGGGAAAGCAGTTAATCCAGTTTAATCCAGAGATCTCACAGCTAGGCATATTTAGTTAAAAAGAAGTCAAAGATAAAAACGAAAACTCAATAAACACTAAAATATCAATAGCAGCACTTTCCTAGTGGCAAAGAATTGTAAACAAAGGAGATTATGACCAATGGAGGACAGCTAAATAAATGAGGTACATGAATGTGATGGAATATCATAGCTATATAAGGATTATGAAGAATACAGAGAAGCATGGAAAGATTACATGATCTTATATAATCAAAGAAACACAGCAGCAACATGGTATATACAAGGACTATAACAATGTAAATGGAAAGACAACAAAAAATGAAAAGCACGTACAAATGACTAAATGTGGTCCTGAAGCAGAGATTTTCAGAGGCTGGTAGTCATGGATATAAACTACTGCAATACTGTCAGCCTGGACTGGTTGAACGGTTAGTTGCTGACCTGCTTTTTCCCCTTGCTTTCTTTTTTTTATTCTTTGTTATAATGGATGGCTCCCTAGGTAGGAGACTGAAGGGGGAAATACTGGGGAAATAAAGGCAATATTAGAAACTAAATCATCAATCAAGTTTTTACAAATTGAAAACTGAAACAAAAAATTAATATGTTTTGAATTTGTACCATAAATGGTTTTCAAGTCTTCATTTGGAGAAACTACTTGCAGAAATCACATTTCTAACATACTACTTATTAGTATATCAATTCAAAAGCAGAAAAAAACAACTAGACACTCAGTGAACTACAAGATAACACTCCTCCCACAAATTGGATGGTAGCCTGAAATGGCATGGTAGAGGAGGCCAGAAAGATCCAGGATCACAACCTGCCTCTGAAACTTACCAGGTGTGTGACCAGGGGAAAGTCATTTAGGCCCAGGTCTTGCTGGGCCTCAGTACCCTCATCTGCAAAACAAGTTAATAATACCAGTCATACCTACCTCTATGAGACAATGTACGTAAAATACTTGGAAAACTGAAGGTAGCAGGTGAATGTCAGTCATTATTAAATGGCAGCTTAAGGGAATAAAATTCTCCCAGTGGTTATTTATATGTGCCATGAAGTTGAGGCCATGTGGACAAAGCCAGGGAGCGCTGCTCATTTCTAGACATTCTTTTGTCATGTACTCAACAATCATTTATGGAGAATATTTTTAAGAGCTACAGGAATCTACCTGGCATAATGGAAGAAAATTGGGATTGTAGTGCCAGTTGTCACCACCTAGGTGCGTGCCCTTGCCAAGCTCTTTTATAATACCTCTGTCCTGCCCACTGTACCCAAGGCAGTGCTCCCAAATCTTTCTTTTCAATTATTTCACTCTCTCCTGACCACTTATTTATAATAGCTGTTTTTAACTTTTGTACTATTTCCTGCACAGGCCAACATATTCCACAATTCTTCAGGCAAAAAGAGGCCACCCAAACAACTAAATCAACCCTGTCCACTACACTGGTGTGCAAGATCCTTGTCCAGGGTCCCCTGCGTTGACTGAAGTAGTTCATCCCCAGTCACCAGTCATTTGCACAAGAAAAAGATGATGAATTAAACATCACCACAATCCTTTCCCACTAAGCATATATATTAGCTTAACACAGAATACATCATAAATATAAGCCTGACACAAGTAATATAGTTTCACATGCCATGTAATCTAATCATTAGTTTGATACATTGTGTAGCTCCCTTAAGCAAGTCTCCCAAACCTTACCCTAATAGTTACACAAAAGCAGATGCATCCTGTCAGCCAAAACCCCCTGGCATCCTATCTTAGAAAGAACAAATATTAGCTTGACAGGCAATACAGCCTCCTTAAGCTTTATAAGCAGCCCTTACACATTCCAGAGCAAAGCCCCTTAGCCCTAGCAAGGATAATTATACCAACTCCATCTACCCTAACAGGACATTTATGGAGAAAGCACTTTAAAAACCTTAAAGTGCTTGAAAAATATTATATCATACCCATGTTGTAGATGAGGAAATGAAGTTCATAAAGGTTAAGTGACTTGCCTAGTGTGTCCTCTAATATCAGAGAATCAGATGCTTTATTAGCCTGTAAGTGGGCCCTAAGGGTCCAAGTCCTATAATGACTCTATTTACTTTTTTTGGTATATATACATAGCCTTGTTTTTAAGTAATCAAGTATTGATGAAGAGCCTACTATATTTAAGGTATTTTGCTATGTGCTAGTAATACTAGTATAAAGAATGAAAAATTTTCTAGTAATGAACTTACATTTGTTCAGTGGGAATGAATCATCTAGATTCCTATTCCTCCTGACATCAGACAGGTATGTCCCACATTCCCCTCTCCCTTCACCATCCATATCCCAGCTCCTGTCTTGCCAATCTCTTTTAGAGATGTCCAACAAGGCTATTTTGGGAGAAAAGAAATCATCTAATCAGTCTGGGAACAGCCCAGCCATGAAGTAATTACAGATGATATGATGTACACTGCTTCTTTTTCTCAGCACTCAGATCCTGCTAATTAGTAATGACAAAATTCGTTGATTTACTTACCCCTTCATCTACACACAACACGAACAAAGATCCTAATTCTCCTCATCAGCCTAGAGATCACTGCCTATGACAGACACGAGCCTAATATGGAGTCAGCACAGGGGCACTTAGCTCAGAAGAGGAGCTTAAAGGATTAGACATTCAGAGCTAGAAGGGATCTTAGAAGTCACCAAGAATACCCAACCACCACCATTTCATAGAGAGGAAATTAGACAAGAGGAGTTAAGCTCCTTTCCCAGGGTCACACAGGTAATAAGTATCTAAGTTGGAGCCTAAAGAATATGAGGTTTTTACAATCTGAGACAGGAATGCCAGTTAGTTCAATGGCATGGTAGTTTGGGAGAATGCTTTAGATGTAATTTATCTAAAATCTAGGGAAAAAAATTTTTGACAAAGTTTCTTACACAATTTTAATAAAAAAGCTAGAGAGATGCAGATGAGATGAAAGTATCATCAAGTAGGCTGGGAAATAGCAGAATGTCCAGGTTCATAGAAGAACCATTACTAGTTTCTTGTCAACTTGGAAATAGGTTTCTAGTAGAAAGGCTCAAGGATCTGTGCTTATCTTACATTTTTATCAGTAACCTAGAAAGAGATAGACTGCATACATGTCAAATGTATTGATCATGCAAAACTAGAAGCCATTGTTAACAAACTGAACAAAAATCAGAATTTCAGAAAGAAAGTCATAACAGGCTACCAAGCTGGGCTAGATCTTGTGATTTGAGGCTGAGGACTAAATACCCCTATCCTCTTGGCTAGATTAGTACAGTGGATATAGAGCAATGAGCCTGGAGTCTGGAAGGCTTGAGCTCAAATCAAACCTCAGACACTTACTAATAACTGTACGAACCTCAAAAAGTCACCCTCTGTCTGCCTCAGTTTCCTCATTTGAATGATAATAGCAGTTATCTTCCAGGGTTCAAATGAGATAATATTTGTAAAGCACCTGGAACAATGTCTGGCAAAAGGAGGCACTTAATAAATGTTTCTTCCCTTCCTCCCCTCCTTCCTCTCCTGATTTCTGCGACATTATATTCTATTTATTCTCCTCCTTCATTAAATCATCATCTATGTTTTACTCCCTAACTATGGGTTTATAAGACTTAGTCCTGTGCCCTCTTCTCTCTATATGCCATCTCTCTCAGAGTTCATCAGTTGCCATGGATTCTATTAGCATCTCTATGAAGATGACACCCATATATAACCTATTCAACCTCAGAGTCGTCCCCCCCCCAGAACTATAGTCCCACAATGCTAGCTGATTCTGGATATTTCTCCATTGGACATCATGTAAGCATCTCAAACTCAACAAAGTCCAAAAGCTAGCTGGTAGCAGATATTTTGAAAAACTGTCCTGAGCTCAGTCCATAAATAGAGGTCCTAAAGTCTATGGCCCTGAGTGGCAGAAGATACTGCTGAGATGTGACTACCTGTCACTGCTTCCATTTCCTCACCTCCTATTCTGTCTTCAACATCTTTAAATCTATCTTCTTAACATATCACTTGGCTGAAATAGTTTTCTCCAGTCTCAGTCTTCATCGAGCTCAATCTTCTGCAGTTTTTTAAATCACTGACACCCCCTCCTCCTTCATCTGTGATAGTGCTCCTCCTACATGTGTGACCACTTCTTTCTTTGGTGGATCACTGTCCATCTCCCTCCCACTAAATGTTAGCCAAAATTCTATCCTGGACTTTTTTCTCTTTTTTTCTATTTTCTTACTCACAGTAATGTAATCAAATCCCATGAGTTCAATTGTCATCTTAGTGCAGCTGACTCTTGACTCCATATATTCAGCCTTTACCTCTCCATAGAGCTCTAATCTGACATTTCCAAATGCCTACAAGACAGTTCTCTAGAGCATCACCAGTTGTCTCGACTCTTATCTTGCCACTGAACTCAGATAAATGTGAAGCATAAAGTGAGGCTGATGACTGCACAAATCTGCCTCACTTAAATCCAAATCACACACACATCGAGACATCACCCTCATGGTGTCATTGGTACTCTCTGAGAACAAAGGGCAAACAACAACAAAGTTAGGACTCAAATCCATGTCTTCCTGACACCAAGACCAGTGCATTATCCTCAATACTGTGGCTTATAAAAGCTTAAGCAACTGCTATTCAAACAAATGATTTAAAAGAGCAGATGCTGTCCACATGGACCTTTTCTGCCCCAGGGAGACTTTACAGGCAAATGGGACCAGGTGGCCAGCTTAGCAAAAAGCAATGTTCATCTCCACCATGCTGTGATTCTTTAATTCCTACATGTTGCTATATACATTTGATTTCTACTCTTGACAGGTGACTTGGCAAGCCAGACCAGACAGAAAACATCTCCAGAACTTCCATCTTGTGGTCCTGCTGGACTGATTGGTGACTATCTCACTTGGACTTGTTCAGGGGAGACCCAGCCATGCTTCACTTCACTTTGTACTCCTCGGCATTTTCTTCAAAATTTCAACAGATGTTTCACAGCTTTGCACACACATACTCCTACTCTCTCCAGTTCTGGAACCATAATCAAAGTAAATAGGTCATTTTTACTTGAAAGGATACATCAATCTACTCCTCTCTGACCCACTTCAACACTGCTGTAAATTTCTCAGCCCTACTTGAATACAATAGCTATAACGTGTGTTATCTCATATAACAACAACGAGCATTTATATAGTGTTTACTACAACCCTGGGAGTTTACTATTCCCATTTTTGTAGTTGAGGAAACTAATACAACAGTAATTACGTGGTCTGCCCAAGATCACACAGCTAATAACGATCTATGACCAAATTTGAACTTAGGTCTTCCTGATTCCAGGACCAGTGTTCTAGGTACTGCACTACTTAGTTGCCTGCAAGTCAAGACCAGGTGTACTGTCAATGTATTTTTGCTTAATGGGAAGATATTTCCCTACCATTAACAGGCCTATGTGACCTGACTGAATTACATGGAAGCCTGGGTCACATGAGTCTGTGGTGGGACCTTGCCAAATGAGTGGAGCAGGAAGGGTGGAGCAGAGCTGAGAGGAAGTTGGACACAGTAGTTAGAACTGAGGAAGAGAAAGGAAGCAGGCAGTGAGCTGTGAGTGTTCATCTGTGGGAAGGCCTTAGTAGAGGGAGGGCTTGGGGATGGTAGTGCCCCCTGCATTGTAATTTTGTATAGATTTCTTTGTTACTATGATAGATTTGCTTTTCTGGTGTTGGGATTCAGCTTTCTAGTGTTTAAATAAATGTTCTGCTTCTATTTTCTATGTGGAAAGTCTGTTATATTTTGTGATTCAGAATTACACCAGCATATTCACAGCCACCATAGGTGCTGCGAATATTGCACTGGCACTACACCAGGTTATAAAGAGTTTTGAATGACAGATTATTTTATATTTAATCCTAGGATGATAGGAAGATACTGAAGCTCATTAAATAGACATCACATGGACAGACTTGCACTTTAGGAATATCAATTTGACAGCTAAACGGAAGATAGATACGGAGTGGGAGAAACTTGGGGCAAGCAGTGAAAACAAAGGGTTATAGCAGTCATCTCTGTATGCAATGATGAGGAGCTACACCAGAGTGGGGCAGGACCTCAAATTCAAGATGAGGAATGTGGACATCATTTAGTAGTCAATAAAGAGTCAATGAAGGTTGTCTTCTTACTTCTATACGGATAACTCTCAAATCTACATATGCAGCCATCATCGCTCTTCTGAGTTCCAATCCTACACCTCTAACAGCCTTCTACACATCTCTACTTGGATTCCTAAAGGCATTCCAAACCCAACATAGGGTATATTATTGTAGTAGAAAAACTTCAGAGAACTTGGGTTGAAATCCCACTTTTGAAGCTTACTAATTTGTATAGGGTTAGGTAAGTGACTTATCCTCCCCACCCTCAGTTTTTCCATCTGTAAAACAAGAGAACTGGTAACTGAAATCTTGTTTAGCTCTTGATCTATGTTGATTGATTAATTATTAAGTAGAGAATAACATAAGGAGGATGTTGGTGTCAGATCTGATAGTAATGGTTTGTAGCTTAAAGATATAGCAAGGAAGCAAGGATATCAGGGGACCACTGCAATAATCAAGTCACATTAGATTATAAAGGTCTGAATTTTGGTAGTAATTGGAAGACGTGAAGGATGAGACAAATCTGAGACACTTCCAAGGAAGAAGCTCTTTAATGGAGAAAGAACAAATTTGGAACCCAAAAATTTGTGAAAATGAATGTAAAAAATTAAATAAATAAATTAATTAAATTAAAAAAAAGAATTCAAAGCAGATACAAATTCCACTCCTTCCAGTGGTTGTCCAGCCCACAAAAGACTCAGATATTTTCAGTTAATGACTACCTGCCATACTTCTAACGGAATAAAGTTGTTTACAAGGTGACTATAATTACGACAGATAACTCTATATGAATGACATATTTCACACTGAAATTATTTGCTTATTCTCCTATCTTTTTTTTTTGGAAGCAACAGGTAAGAGGTAGAAGAGATAGCACCATGGATTTTTACAAATCGTAATTTAGTAACTGCTTATGAACAGGGATCTATATGCCTCTACTTCAAATTGTTTCACTAGCCTTCATCAAATTTTTTTAAGTCCTGTTTAAAAATGTAATATATACATGTAATATCTACCTGTATATAGAGTTTTATTTTGATTCCAGTGAGTTCCACCCTAAATTATTCAAGGGATATAGTCAAATTATACATGACATAGTTATACATATACATGACATATATACAGTCCTTAGGCCAGGGATTCACAACCTTTTTTGTGTCATAAACTCTTTTGTCAACCTAGTATGGACCATTTCTTAGAATAATATGTTCATGCATAAAATAAAATACATGGGATTCCAAAGGAAATGAATTACATTAAAGTATAACTATCAAAAATTTTTTGAGATACATTTTATTCACTGATACATCTTTGCTTAATGGTTCTTTTTTAAACAATACATTATATATATACATATATGTGTGTGTATATATGTATATATATATATATATGTAAAATGTGTTTAATTTTCAGTTGTCAACATTCATTTCCCCAAGAATTTGAATTCAAAATTTTTTCCACATCCCTCCCCACCACCCACCCAAGGACATCATACATCCATCCACCCCTTCCTCCAGTTTGTCCTCCCTTCTATTACCCACCCTTCTTCCATCCCCCTTCCCCTCTATTTTCCTATAGGGCAAAATAGATTTCTATACTCCACTGCCTGTACAGATTAATTTCCAGTTGCTTGCTAAAACAATTTTTAACATTCATTCTTAAAGCTTTGAGTTCTATATTCACTCCCTCTCTTCCTACCCACCCTCATTGAGAAATCAAGCAATTCAATATAGGTCATACATGTGTAACAATGCAAAGCACTTCCATAATAGTTACGTTGTAAAAGACTAACCACATTTCCCTCTGTCCTATTCTGCCCGTAATTTATTTGTCTCCCTTGACCTGTCCTCCCACAATAGTGTTTGCTTCTGATTTTCCCTTTCCCCAATTTGCTGTCCCTTCTATTGTCTTCCCTCTCCTATCCCCTTTCTATACTCCTTCCCCCTTGCCTTTCTGCAGGGTAAAATAGATGTCCATATCCAATTGCATGTGTGTGTTACTCCCTCTTTAAGCTAAATTCCATGAGAGTAAGGCTCAATTATTTCCTTTCATCTCCCCCTCTTCTTCTCCATCGTAAAAGTTTTTTCTTCCCTCTTTTATGTGAGATGATTTGCTACATGCTATCTCTCCCTTTTTCTTACTCCTAGTACATTCCTTTCAACAGTAAAACAGCTTTTTTAGGTATTCTCCCTTCATATTCATCTCACCCTGTACCCTCTGTCTATATGTATACACTAACTCATGTACATACCTACACATATATAATATATACATACATACATGCCCATACATAACTAAATACACATATACATATATATGTGTATGTATATACACACACACACACACCTATAACTATCCTAATACTGAAAAAGTTCTCATGAGTTTCAAATAACATCTTTCTATGTAAAACATAGAAACAGTTCAAATTTAATGAGTTCCTTAAGACTTCTCTTTCCTGTTTAACTTTTCATGTTTCTCTTGGTTCTTGTATTTGAAAGTCAAATCTTCTATTCAGCTCTGGTCTTTTCCACAAGAAAGCTTGGAAGTCCTCTATTTCATTGAAATTCCATTTTTTTCCCCTGAAGTATTATACTCAGTTTTGCTGTGTAGGTGATTCTTGGTTTCAATCCTATCTCCTCTGACTCTGGAATATCATGTTCCAAGTCCTTTGATCCCGTAGAGTAGAAGCTGCTAAACCCTGTATCATCCTGATTGTATTTCCACAATACTTGAATTGTTTCTTTCTGGCTGCTTGCAATATTTTCTCCTTGACCTGAGGACTCTGGAGTTTGGCTACAATATTCCTAGGAGTTTTCCTTTGGGGATCTTCAGGAGGTGATTGGTAAATTCTTTCCATTTCTATTTTAGCCCCTGGGTCTAGAATATCAGGGCAATTTCCTGAATAATTTTATGAAATATTATATCTAGGCTTTTTTTTGATCATGATTTTCAGGTATACCAATAATTTTTAAATTATCTCTCCTGGATCTATTTTCTAGGTTAGTTGTTTTTCCAATGAGATAGTTCACATTATGTTCCATTTTTTCATTCTTTTGGTTTTGTTTTGTAATTTCCTGGTTTCTTATAAAGTCATTAGCTTCCATCTGCTCCATTCTGATTTTTAAAGAAATATTTTCTTCAGTGAGCTTTGGAACCTCCTTTTCCATTTGGCTTATTCTGCTTTTTAAAACATTCTTCTCCTCATTGGGTTTTTAGACATCTTTAAAGATATTATTTTCTTCAGCACTTTTTGGGTCTCCTTCAGCAAACTGTTGACTTACTTTTCATGATTTTCTTGCACTGCTCTCATTTCTAGTCTCAATTTTTCCTCCACTTCTCTTACTTAATTTTCAAACTCCCTTTTGAGCTCTTCCATGACCTGAGACCACTGCATATTTTGTTTGGAGGTTTTGGATGTCGAAGCCTTGACTTTTATGTCAAGGTATGCATTGTTCTTCCTCATCAGAAAGGATAGAAGAAAATATCTTTTCACCAAGAAAGTAACCTTCTATAGTCTTATTTTTTCCCTTTTTTGGGCATTTTTCCAGCCAATTACTTGACTTCTGAGTCCTTTGTCAAGTTGAGGGTATATTCTAGGGGCCTGTAAGTTCTCAGTTCCTCCAAGGTGGCACAATCAAGGCACAGGAATTTACTCCTCTCCTGGCCTGCACTCTGATCTGTGAGCAACCACAAGCACTCTTTTCTGTCCTGGAACTGCAAATAGGATTACCTCTCCACAGCCACCACCAGCTCCAACATGCTAGCCAGCACTCCTCCTCTCCCCAGGACCACCACTTCACCTGCTCAATTCCCCCAGGGTCTTTAGACAAGTGGTCTTCAAAAGTAGATACTGCTGCTGCTGCCACCTGGGGCCACAGCTGGGGCTGGACCATGCTCACCTCTCACCCAAGTGAAAGAGCTTTCTTACTGACCTTTGAAGCTGTTTTTGGCATTTGTGGGTTGCAAAATCTGGGACCTGCAGCTGCTACCTGTGATTCCATGCCCTGAAGCTTGCTCCAGTTCTATCCATGCTGTGTGGCCCAGACTTGGCTGTGTTCTGCTCTGAGCCTGGTGTGACAGACCTTTCCTGTTGGCCTTCCAGGCTGTTTTGGGCTGGAAATCTGTTTCACTCTGTCAACTTGTCACTTCTGCTACTCTAGAATTTGTTTAGAGTCATTTTTTACAGATGTTTTATAGGCTATGGGAAGAGAACTAGAGCAGGTCCATCCTTCTACTCTGCCATCTTGGCTCTGCCCCAAAATAATTTCTGAAGAAACAAATTCATCACATGTCATATTAAGATCCTTTGCCTTAAAGACCTATAGAAATTCAGCTATTCATCCAGACATTCATTTATTCAATGCAAATTAGTTTGCCAGGGGCAACATTGTGGGGGGTGCTTCTGAATTTCAATGAATTCCCCTTTAAGGTATGTAGGACAAACATAGATAATTAATAATAAAACAGTGAATGGAAGAAGTTGGCATCAACCAGAAATATCAGGCAAAGGCTTTGTGAACTAGATTGCTTTTAAAAGGATAGCCTAGGGGCTTTCTGTGGGCAGCGGGAGAAAGTACTCTACTGAGCCCTCCCAAAATTCCCCTCCAAACCACTTTAAAATGATGCCTCAAACAGAATTTTGCAGTAGCAGACCAAACAAAAGGTCAGAGTGAGATATCTTTCCACCCAAGAGAACTTTTTCCAGGAAACTAGGGGGAAAAAATTGACAGCAAATTTCTTGGATAAAGACCACATTTCTCAAATATTGTGAAAAATGATTTTTCTCAGTAATAATTTTCTTTTTGACTCAGAACTTTCCCTATGCCCCTTTCTCCCAAATTTCAGTTTCTTCAGAAGGACATTGTGATCTAATCTATGGATCTAGTCACTATGTTGCCCAGACGGGTCTGGGAAAATAATGATTGTCCCTATTGATAAAACAAGTGATATGGAAATTGATATCTCTTTGACCAGGATTTAGGAGACCTAAGTCAGGTACCCCAATTCAGCCAACCTCCCAGTGTATTAACCAATCAGAGTTGATTGGAATCCACTGGGAACATCTACTCTTTGAAGGACATATAACTCTGTACTCCAGGTCTCAAATTGAGTCCAATTCTAAATTGGCTCCCTTAGGGGAGAGGCCCAATCATGGACTGCAGTTCCCATCCAATGCATGCATGTGACTAGCTTGAAATAAAAACATGGACACAATCTAATCCATTTGCCTTTTTTTAGACCCTGCTCAGAAGTTGACAATATATAGGGAAATGAGCCAAATCTATAAAAATAAGAGCCATTTCCCAGCTGAAAATTATCAAAGGATAAGAACAGGCAGTTTTCAAAAGAAGAAATGAAAGCTATCAATAGTCACCTGAAAAATACACTCTAAATCACTAGTGATTAGAGAAATGCAAATTCAAACAACTCTGAGATACCACCTCACAACCTATCAGAAAAAGAAAATAACATATTGGAGGAGGGGGAGAGAGAATGCAGAAAATACTAATGCACTGTTGGTAGAGTTGTGAAGTAGTCCAAACATTCCAGAACTGGAACTGTACCCAAACGCCTATAAAACTGCCTACCCTTTGAATCAGCAATCTCACTCCTAGGTCTTCATCCCAAAGAGATCAAAGAAAAGAGAAAAGGACATTCAAAAACATTTATAGCAGTTTTTTTGTGAGAGAGAAGAATTGGAAATTGAAGGAATGACCATCAATTGGGGAATGGCTGGACAAGTTGTGCTACATGATTATAATGGAATACTTCTGTGCTGTAAAAAATGATAAGGATGGTTTCAGAAAAACCTAGAAAGACTTATTTGAACTCATGCAAAGTAAAGTGAGCAGAACCAAAAAAAAAATATTGTACACAGTAACAGAAATATTTTAAGGATAAGCTGTGACTTAGGTACTCTGATAAAGACAATGATAAAGACAACAGTTCCAAAGGACCCATGATGAAAAATGCTATCCATCTCCAAAGAGAAAACTGAGGAACTCTGAATGCAGATTGAAGCACACTTTTTTAAACTTCTTTATTTTTCTCGTTTTTTGGTCTGTTTCCTTTTGCAATATACAAATGTTTTGCATGACTTCTTATGTGTGTGTGTGTGTGTGTGTGTGTGTGTGTGTGTGTAAATTTCAAATTGCTTGTTTTCTCAAATAGGGGTGAGGGTCAGGAAGGACAAAATTTGGAACATGAAAATTTTTTAATTGAATGTATTTTGGGAATATTTAACCAAATATGTATGCACATATATGTGTGTATATGTGTATGCATGTGTGTGTATGAAGACTGTAGAAGTTCAACAGCGAAGGAGGGAAACAATATTACCAGCATGGGGAATATCACTGAACAAAGGCATGGAGGTAAGGGAATACAGGACATATTCATTAACTTTATGCTCTAACCAAGTTGGCCTCCTTGCTTTTGTCTTGCAAGCCTGAAGTACTCTCCCTGATATTTGGAACTCCCACTTCTCTTTACACTGTCTTCTCCCGCAGTGTCACCTTTTCCAAAAGGGCTTTCCTGAAAGTGCCACCCTCAACAAAATCACTGTGACATTTATTTGGTATATATCCTATGCATAACTTATCTAACAACATGTTGCAACCTCTCAATAGAAGGTAAACACTTTTGGAAGCAGGCACAGTATCACTTCTGGATCTGTAGTCCCTGTGACCAGCAGGGGGTTTCTGAGCAGAGAACTGTCTAATGTGGTTAGACTATAGGAAGGAATAATATAAGACCTAAAAGACAGGCTCCAATGTCAGACTATAGTGGTTCTCAAATAACAAACATATTTGGATTCATCTTAGAAGACCACAGGATGCCGTGAAGATTTTTTAAGCCGATTATACAAATGAGTCTATTGACAGAAAAATAAAAAATAGATTAGAGAGGCTGGAAGGGCAATGGAGAAGAGATGTAAGGAGGCCACCGCAAAAATGCAGGAGAACGGTCACACAGGCAAGTCGTGAGTGATCCACATGTTTGCTGGAACTCTCTCTGCCCAAAGAATAGTAAACAAATTCTTGCCTCATTTTAAGCATAATTTCATCCTTCAAAAAATAGAGGAATCAATAAACAAAACTGTTATTCTGAACCATCAGGTCCACCAATAAGGAGGACCTCGTAGCTGGAGTAGAAATTATGGGACAACAAAGAGAAAAGCCCAAATACACTGAGATTATTTATAGCAGCAGTTTTTGTAATAGCAAAGAACTAGAAATGAAGTAAATGTCCATCAACTAGGGAAAGGCTAAACGAATAGTGGTATATAAATGTAATAGAACATTTCCATGCTGTAAGAAATTTTGTCTATGACAAATATAGAAAAGCACGGAAAGATATATGAGCTGGTGCAAACAAAGTAAGAAAAGGCAGGAAAACACACACAATGATAACAATAATGTAAACGCAAAGAACAAAGCAACCGGAACTGAATGCTGCAAAATTACAATTACTACACTAGGCTCCAAAGAGATATGAAAAGGCACTTTTTCTCCCTCCTCTGCTGCTCTGCAGAGGAGGGGACTATAATTCAGTGAAACACTGAATAAATTAAATATTTCTGATAGGCTGGTAAATCCTGACTCCAGGGCCAGCATTCTACACACTGTGCCACTTTGATGCTTCTGTTAATTAGCTGCCCATGATGAATTCTGATCCTCCAGTTCAGTCCAGTTTCTAGTTACTGAATGAACTAGAAAATATGATCATGGCAATGGGTCAGCAAGCTTTTTAAAAATTCACAAAGCATGGGAAAAGTCACAGGAGTGAATAAGAACAAAGACTGCCCCAATTTTCAAAGAAAGGCAGGAAATGGTCTTGCTAAACTATGGGCTAGTGAACTCGAGTTCAATTTCCAGCAAAATTAAAAGGATGTTTAATGAATATTGGGGGGAGGGGAATAGAAGTGATCACATAAATGATTAACCTCATTTTCTTTTTTATAGGATTACTAGGCTAGTTGATTAAGAGAATGGTATGAGGTTTACCTAAATTTTGACAAAAGAGAAAAGGGAGAAAGTACTCCTGTTGTGGAAAAGATGCAGTGATATGGGCAAGATGGTGGCACAGTTGGGTAAACACTTTTTTTATTGAATAGCCTGACCCAAAGAGTCACCATTAATTATTCTAAGTCTCCAGGAGAGTGACTCAGAGATCTATGCAATTCAACGATTTTATCCATGACTTGAATAAAAGTATAGATATATTCCCATCCAATTTCCAAAAGACAAGAAAATAAGAAAAGGTACCTTTTAGAATTGAGAGTACAGTCAAGGCACAAAAAGATTTGAAGGGCTAGAACGCTGGGCTGAATCTAAAAACTTTTTTAAAAAATTAGAGCAAAAGCTTACATGTGGTTTCAAAAAATCAATTTCACAAATCCATCAAGCTTAGAGATGGAAGTTTTCCTTAGACTTCAAGCTTTTCATAATAAATCTTGCTCCAAAGGATTAAGAAAAACAAAATTTAAAATACTATATAGTTATGCTTTCCCTATTTCCTGATTATCACCATCCATACCCATCCCCAAAATGCATCTCTAATGCTTTCTCTCTGGACTCTAAACATCTTTGTAAATACATTAGCCCCAGTACCCACCAGGAATGGATAATGGACTAGTGCTAAACAAGCCCCATGGAAGAAAGTTAACAAATAAATCCCAAACATTAACTCCATGGCTACCCTTTCCATTTAAAAACTTGGTCTTTTAAAGGTATGTTTAACTTAGTTTGCTTTTGGAGCCCATGAATTATAAAAAGGCATTCTCTTTAGGCCTTTTCACAAGCATCTTTAAAATTTAAAAAAATTAAAACTTAGAGTAAGATCTTTGAAATTCAGTTTTCAAAGTTTGTTTCCTGGGACTCGGAGGGAGAGGAGCAGTAGGAATCACACCTATCAAAAAACTAATTAGCTCTTCAGCTATACCCAAAGTAAATCCTAAAGTGTTAATTCTCTCAAATCAAAGCTAGTCACACTTCTTACCAGGGTACAGTGGAGAAAGGAAATGAAGGTCACTTTATTCTTCTGATATACATTTCTATTCAGTCAAAAATGGGAGACTGTTAAACTTCCTGAGCTCTACCTGCCATTTCTCCAAGTAGAATTTACTCACACAATGTCTAGGTAGATATACGAAAAACAAACCAAACCAAAAAAAGAATCCATTTCTGAATCCATTTCTAAAATTAATAGAATAATAGTTATAGAAACTGCACTGCTCTCTGTCATACTGTGTACTTTTAAAATGCCACTTGGTTGCCCAGGAAGTTGGGCAACCTATTCAAATGGAATAGGAAGATCTCACAGGGTCAGAAAATGCAATTGAAAAAATAAATTGAACTAAATTATCTCATCAGCAGAAACAACTCAAATTTGAGGAGACAGAAAGAATTTGGTTGAAATCAAAACCCCCAGAAAAAATGATTAGAAATTCATGATTTACATTTATATGGATTCACTGGAGCAGTGGCCACATAACATTAAGTTGCTTCCAGCTTGAGACTAAAATAAAGTACCTAAAAAATCTTTCAAGAGTGGTCTTATCTACAAACTTCCCCTTTCTTCCCCCTATTCACTGGTTCAGAGCCTTCCAGTTCCTTTCCCTACAGTTAAGAAGCTAGTGTGTGTGTTCATCCTTCCTTGCCAAAGAAGACCATGCCATCAGAGAAATGATGACATGACTTGCACTTGACTTTGTTTTGAGTGAGGGAGGGTTGTGCAGGTCACCAGTCTCACTTTTCCTCCAGTCTGTTGAATCCAGTGACCAAATATTCATCAGGATGACTGGAGATGACCCAGGATGAGGCAATCGGGGTTAAGTGACTTGCCCAAGGTCACACAGGTAGTGAGTGTCAAGTATCTGAGGTGAGCTTTGAACTCAGGTCCTCCTGACTCCTGCACTGGTGCTCCATCCATCACACCACGAAACTGCCCCTAAGAAGCTAGTAAGAGGGCCATGAATCAGTAACCTAAAGGCAGGAAGCTATGTGAGTTGTTCTTACAGTAATGGTGAGATCCTTACATCCATATTCCTCTCACCTAACATTCTCTTTCAACTCTAAAGTTCAGTCTGAGTTTTCTCTTTCAGATATATTCTGCGATTGTGGCTGAATGGATTGGTACAGGAAAGAGTTAGGCAAACTCAGAAGGGAGAAGATTGAGCATAGGATCTTGATCACAACAGCGTCAAACTTTAACCTACTAAGCTCCTGACAACAACTACTTTGTTCTTTCCTTTGTATCCCCAACCCAGTACAGAGTGGGCACTTAAATGACTATTGAATGAACCAGCCACAGACACATGGCAGTCTGAAGTATTCTTTGAAAAGAAGCCTTGAGGATGCCTTACTTACACCAGATACTTATTCACAATAGATTACTGTCTCAACAAAGATTTCAATCATGATACACTCTATACTTCATCCCTTCTACTGGAAATCCCTACTTTCAAATACAATGTGCTCTCAGAGATTCCATTTGAAAGCAAATGTCTAAGTGGGTATGGATTATATCCTGTTATTCCATGGCCTTCAGCTGTTCAAACCACTGAATGATCAGGTAAAAGAGCAAAAAATGAAAAATGATGTGGGTGTGTATTAGGCAATATGAATGAGAAAAATGGCAAAATGCAAAACAGCAAAAATAAAAGGAAAGAATGTATCAGACACACAAAGCACTTACTAGCTAAAAGCAGCCCAGGCTGAAGGATATCTATCTCATTACACATATTAGGCTCTAATTTGTCCTTAGCTTAATAAGGGATGTCCCTGAAAAGGTCAAATTTAGAAGGGATAACCAAGGCTACTGCTTCAGGGCATTGCCATGGCTAAACATTCACTTAGATGATTTCAGGCAGAGAATGGCTCTGCTCTCCTACCTTAGCTTGTGGACACATAAAGGCCAGCACTAACTATGGAGCCACTATTTTCCCTAACAGAACACCCACTGAATCTGGCCTGTTAATCCTTCCACTGAGATCCATTCTCAAGACCTAAAGGGAATTTACTGGATCACTTGACAGCTCCTTCATACCCCGACCTATATCTGGTCTCTCCACTGAGCTAGTCAACTAGGCAGGTAGGCAACTGTGTCTTGTCTGTGCTATTAAGAACACAGGAGGAATTGAAGATCAGTATGTGGGTGTCACAGACAGAAAGTAGAAAGGGTAGACAGTAACTCAGGTAAATTGAAGTTTAAAATATGATTTTTTTTTACCCACTCACTGCCTAAATAATTATTCACCCAGGGAAAAAAATTTGTAGGAGTCTGATGGGTAGGAGATAACTTATTCCCAAAACTATTTTAGAAACATCAATAATATGTATCAAGTCATTGCTTTCCCCGATCTCTGCAAGAATTCTATTCCTGTACTAAGACACCATTTCAAGTAGAAGAAAGTACTATGGTTTGGAGGAAATAGCACTGGATTTGGTCAGAAGACCCAGATGCATAAGATGCACATCCTTTACAAGCTATATGATAGTGGGAAAGTTATTTAATCCTGTCTGAACCTCAGTTTTTTATCTAGAAAAATGTCATACCTCAACAGGATCATTTTAAGGAAAATACTTTTTAAACTTTAAAATTCTATACAAATACTGGTGATTAGCATATTAAAATGGCCGTTATATCCTTAGATTTTAACAATTTGATTTTTCTTAATATAAATAAGTGCTATATTTTGTCAAAGGTTTTTTTTTTCCTTCTGATTCCATTGATATAACAATATGGTTTAGGTTGCTTTTGTTTTTAGTATAATTATAAGTTGTTTACCTCATGTTGAATGATCATCATATTTCTGACAAAAATACAACTTATTAAGAAAGTTTTGGGGGTTTGGGGGGGGTTGAATCTCAGAAGTCATTTGGCCAACCCTATTCCCACTCCTACTTTATATAGAAAGAAACTGAAGTCATGAAAAGTTAAATGATTCACCACAGTCACGGTAAGTAGTCAGCGGCAGAGTGAGATTCAAGCCCAGACCTCAGATTCAAAATCAAGTATTCTTTCTACTTTACTATGCAGCAATCTTTTTCCCATAAATTTATTTTAAGATGTGCCTCAGCATTTATTATTAATGATATTGGTCTATAATCTCCTTTCTCTTCTGTATTCCTCCCTAGTTTCATATTTGTGTGGTCATATTTGTTTCATACGAGTTTTGATAGTGTTATTTCAGTTGTTGAGGATAATTTATGTTTCAGAGAATGCTCTAAGAAATCTGTTTGGTTCAGGATTTTCCCTTCTTTTGATAATTCCTTGATAGCTTCCTCACTCAATGTTCATATCTGAAATTGGGTTAAAATATCTTTCCTGTCTTTTATTGGGGTACTTTATATTTTAGCTAATTATCCATTCCATATCCATTGGACATCTAATTATATACAATAGGTGCTGATAATTATTTTTTCCTGTTTATTGGGAAATATATTTATTCATTTTTAATTTCGCTCATTTGTATTTTGGGTTGTTTTTTTTTTTATGGAATTACCCAGCTTCCTGGTTGACTAGTTGACCAGGGAGACAAAGTATGGGTTAGGGAGTGGAAGAATTTCAGTTGGGCTAGTAGTTTCCCTGTAGGTCTTGAAAATGGACATCAATGGAAGGTTTAATGGGCCAGAACCAATGAGTGTTCTATTTAGGGGCAAGAATAGGTCCTTAGTTATAAAGTTCTTATATATGTCTTTTAGTTTAAGTTTTTTTTATTTCATTAGTCTTTTAAAAAGAGTTCAATTTTCTTTATTATTTTATAGTCCTTTTAGCTTATTTTTATCTATTTGCCTTTTAATTTCTATGTTCTCTTCTTTTGTTCTTTCAAGTATATTAACTGGTGATCACTAGTTCTTTTTTTTTTAAATTTCATGCTCAATTCATTAATATTTTTTTTCCTCTTTTTTTTCTTTGAATAATGCTTTGGTTACTCCAAAAACTTGGGTATTTTCCTTGATCATTATTTAACTCTTTCAAATAGCTCATAATTGCTTTGATGATTTGTTCTTTGACCTACTAATTACTTAAGATGTCATTAAAGTTCAAAAGTTAAGTCTTTATCTTTTGCTCATATTTCTGGTATCACTGTTTTTCTTGTATTGTAGTTTTAAAGATTAACATTTCTACCCTCTGACATTTATTCATAGTTTTTCTGTGCCCCAGTACATGGCCTATTTTAGTAAAGTTATCATATGATTCTAGGTATATTCTTGATGTTACCATTCAGAACACTACATAAGTTCTTCAAATCTAAGTTCTTCCACAGTTTGTTCAAATTTACATTCTTCCTTGTGTTTACTTTTCTTTTATATTTATCTGGACCTCAAACAGGAACTTTAAAGTCTCCTATAACTATTGTGCTACTATGTCTTTTTTTCAATTCAATTAACATTTTCTCTTTTAACTTAGATACTATATTATTTGGGGCATCTAGGTGATGCAATGGAGAGAGTACAGGGGGTAGGGGAGGAGGGGAAGAGAAGTGAAGTCAGGAAGAATCATCTTTTGAGTCCAAATCTGATCTCAGACATTAACTAGTTATATGCCTCTGGGCAAGTCTCTTGAACCCTGTTTGCCTGAGTCCATCTATAAAATGAGCTGGAGAAGAAAATACCAAATCGCTCCAGTATCTTTACCAAGAAAACCCCAAATGGCATCATGAAGAATCAGACACAACTGAAACAAACGAACAACTGAAAAATGTTATGTGGAACCTACATGTTTAATAATGATATTAAATTACATTGTACAGAACTTTTAAGCATAACAGTTTCCCCTGTTTAGTTTCTCTCCTGATACTATGTTTTTATTTTTTGTCTAACAGTATACTTCCAACTCCTACTTTTATAAAATCCCCTAACACATAATAAATTGTGTCCCAGTTGCTCATGTTCATTCTGTATGTTTCTTTAGTTTTAACATGTATTTCTTGTTTGCAGCACAATGTTGGAATTTGTTTTCTTATCCATGCTGCCATTTTCTTTTGTTATTTTGAATTTTTTAATCCTTCACATTTAAGATTATGGTTGATAGGATTTTGTTTACCTTTTGCTATTTCTTTTGTTTTGATTTTACCCAACTAATATTTTACTTGGCACTTTATTGCTATGACCAGATCCGCATAGCCTTATTTATTGCTCTCTCCACTGTCTCCCCCAATCCTGGAACACTGTCCTGTCGTGGTACTATGAACTCTGCCATACAGGATTAACCAAAATGGACAGGTCATGGTGGAGAATTCTGACAAAAAGATAATCTATTGGAGAAGGTATCACGGAAAACATGGCAAATCATGCCAGTATCTTTGCCAAAAAAAAAAAAAAAAAAAAGATGTGACAACAGAAGAGGAGTCCCCTCAGGTGAGAAGATGTCTGACGTGTTATTAGGGACAAGTGGAGGACAACTACAAGTAGCACATTTCCAGAAAGAATGAAGCTGAGGGGCCAACAGTAGAAGAGGAAGCTCCACTGCAGATGTCTCTAGTGAAAAAAAGAAAGTCCAATGCTGTAAAGAGCAAGATTTAATAGCAACCTGGAATATAAGATCTATGAACCAAGGGAAGGTGGGTGTGGTTAAACAGGAGATGGAAAGATGTTTAAACATCAACATGTAAGTTTTTCCAGGTTTTTCTGAAGTCTGCATCCTCATTATTTCTTATGGAACAATAGTATTCCTTTACATTCATATACCACAACTTGTTCAGCCATTCCCCAATTGATGGGCATCCCCTCAATTTCCAATTCTTGGCTACCACAAAAAGAGCTGCTATATATGTTTTTGTACATGTGGGGCTTTTTCTCTTTTTTACGTTTTCTTTGGGATACAGACCTAGAAGTGGTATTGCTGAGTCAAAGGGCACATTTTTATAGACCTTTGGCCAAGGTTCCAAATTGCTCCCCACGATGCCTGGATCAGTTCACAATTCCACCAACAGTGCATTAGTGTTTCAATTTTCCCACATCTTCTCCAACATTTCTCATTTTCCTTCTTTGTCATGTTAGCTAATCTGATAGGTGTGATGTGGTACCTCAGAGTTGTTTTGAATAGTATTTCTCTAATCAACAGTGATTTAGAGCATTTTTATATGACTATGGATAGCTTTAATTTCTTCATCTGAAAACTGTCTTTTCATATCCCTGGACCATTTATCAACTGGGGAATGAGTTGTATTCTTTTAAATTGGACTCAGTTTTCTATATACTTTAGACATGAAGCCTTTATCTGAAACACTGGTTGTAAAAATTGTTTTCCACCTTTCTGCTTCCCTTCTAATCTTGGTTGCATTAGCTTTGTTTATGCAAAAACTTCTTAATATAATCAAAATTATCCATTTTTCATTTCATAATATTTTCTATCTCTTGTTTGGTCATAAATTCTTCTGTTCTCTATAAATAATACAGGTAAACTATTCCTTGTTCTCCTAATTTGCTTATAGTATCAGTCTTTATATCTAAATCATGTACCTATTTTGACTCTATCTTGGTATGTGGTGTAAGATGTTGTTCTATGTCTAGTTTCTATCATACTATCTTCCAGTTTTCCGAGCAGTTTTTTATAAATAGTAAACTCTTTTCTCAGAAGCTGGAGTCTTTGGGTTTATCAAACAGTAAATTACTATAATCATTGACTACTGTATCTTGTGTACCCTATTCCACTGATCCACTGCCTCTTTGATTCTTTTTTGATCATTTCTGTCCCTCATGGATCCTTCTTTTTTTAATGGTCCTGGAGAAATATAAATAATTTATTTCAGTTTTTCTTAATAAGTGTATTTATTAACCATTCTTGTATTTAGTTACCATTCCTGTTTGGAACGATTTTTCAGGAAACAAGGTTTCAGGAACAAATTTCTCTAAAGCTAATTTTTTGGTTTTTTTCTATTAGTGCTTAGTCTTAATTTTGCAAAATATGTTTTTTGGAGTTTCATCTTAAGCTCCTTTCCTTTTGGAAATACCCTAATTCCAGTATTGTGTCTGATTTCTCGTGGCTGATTGAGAAATTTGTTTTTTAGCAATGAAATTCTAAAACATAACCTCTATATGCCTTGAAGTTTCAAAGAGGGGAAAGGGATTTTCTCCAGTGGCAAGCTGTAGAATTGTTCAATTACTATTTCATCATCTAAATTTAAAAGTTCTAGAAATCTTTCTGGTATTCAGATTTTTAAATATATGTTTCTGAGAGATTTGTGATCCTTAACTTTTGTCTGCATATTCTATTTTCTACAGTAACTGCGTTAGCCTAAATACAAGTCATGCTCTTTCAAAGTTGCTGTCCTTTGTTTTTCTTCCATACATATTTTTTTAAGTCCCATAACTGTCAATTTTCTTTTTCAGAATATTTATTACTTTGGAGAGATAATCCATTATATGTTATAAGTTATTTCCTCTGTTGTTTATCTGTTATTTCTGCTTTGAGTGTTCAGACTTCTGATCTTACTTACTAATTACTTTTTTTTATAAGTTTCATTTATCTGTTGAACCATTCTTGAATCTCTTGCTGTCATTCCATGACTTCAGATGACTTTGCAGAATGATTTTTATTATTGATGTGGTTTTGTTCCTTTTTTCTTCATTGTATAAAATTTATTCAATGTGTTATATATATTTTTTAATTTTTACACATTTTTTCCTTCTGTCTTTATGAGTTTCAATTTATGAGTTTATTTGTTTATTAAGTTTATCATTCAACCTTTTTCTTGTATTCCCAGAAGTTTGTCCCTCGCCTCTCCCCATACTCTTTGGCTCCTGCCCCTTCGACCACACTGACTATCCCTTTCTACTAATAAACCTTATTCATCCATCTATAGTAATCTCTGTGAATAGAAGACTGATTCCAACTAGTTTTCTAGTCTTCTTTTACTTGGGACAGAAACCTCTTGTTTTCTATCATTAAGTTGTTTTCTCTTTTCTTGGGAGAACAAAGTTTGTTGAATTCCCTTTTGTTCCTGGGTTGGTTCACATGTTTCTTGATGGCACTGGAAAGGGTGCTCAGAGTTTCTATCATGGGAGAATCAGGAAAGGTCCTAAACTGGACCCCGAAATACAAGCCTGTGAGGCTACTTACACTGGCTGTACCTGGCACACCAGACAGACCAAGTGTAGATATAATTGTATGGGTGTTTTAAATATTCTAGTTCTCCAATGATATTCAGGAAGGCTTTTACTTGTTCAATGTTTTTACCTTTATCTTGTTTCATCTTTAATTCTACAGTTGTAATGTGCATTTCTTTGTTAGGTTGAGGAGTTATATGGAAAATAACTCTTCCATCTTGCTAATCATAACATCCTCATTGTACCTTCATGTTTTTTAGACCCTTTGCACAGAGCAAGCAAAAAGGAGAAAAGGTCATGTGAAGGCTTCAAGTTCTGGTTGTGCCACTTACTACCTATAACACTGAACAAGTTACTTTCTCATCATGGGCTTCAGTTTCCTTCCTTGCAAAACCAGGAAATTTGTCTAGATGTTCCTAAGGTTCCTTCTAGCTCTAATTCTCTATGATTCTCCAGGATACAGTCTGAAAATATCATTAGATGACCAGCAATAATAACATATTAGCAAACTCCTCCAGACTAAACATAATCAGCATGTGTAAATGGTTTTCTGTTTCCCTTTTCCATTTGAAAATTTTCCATTTGCTTAGAGATGAGACAAACTACTAAGCAAGGAGGACTACCATCGCTGAGAAAGGAAATGGGCCTCAAATAGCATGCATTTTCCCAATCTTGCACCTTTTTACCTTTAACTGTGCTCAGACATAGAACAACTTGCATAAAAATATTATTGTTCCATGTATCTCCAACTTAGCTAAAACACTTCCACTCACTGGTGTGTGGCATAAGCCAACACCAATTTGAATTTGTTAAGATTTTTTTTCCAATCGTATCTGTAACTGCTATAAACAATCATCATTCCTGTAGGATTAATAAATAGAGGTAATAAATATTCTAAATATGCTTAGTTTTCATTCTGTTTAAAAATATTATTCCTCAGCATTTTCTTTTTATTCTACCTCCATCATGATTATTTTTCTATTTTTAAATAACCCGTAAATTTTCTCTCTGGTAGCACTATTCCTTTTTTATATAGAGAGGCCCAAATTGTTGGGTCCCTGCTACCTATGGGAAAAATCAACTAAACCAAATTGCAGTCATTCATCTCAGAGTAGGACTGAAATAGGGCAAACATAAGCAGTTTGATCTAATAGTAAAAGACAGTAAAAGTCAATTCCCTGTCGATAATATTCTAAGGAAAACTTTGGACCCATAAAGAAAATACAAGTGCAAGACAACAATGTGGTCAATGACAAAATCACATAAAGTGGAGGTGTCAAACATACAGATACAAAGCTACACAACACTCTAGAATGCAACTTGAACCCTATTAAAACATAATTAGAAAATATTTAACAAAATAAATAAAAATACAATACAACATAGAAAATGTCAATTTGTGGTTTTCTAAGTCAATGTCAAATGCCATTTTTATTTGAGTTTGACATCATTAGTGCAAAAGAAAAAACACTGAAAGACACAATAATTCAGATTATTACAATATTCAAATGTGACTTCAGATAAATGTTATAATACCAGCAGATGTGGTTGACAAGTCAATTTTTTGCTTGTTTTTGGTAAAAAAAAAAAAAAGGAGGGCTCTATTTGGAGGAGGGAAAGTAGTAAGTGATAATAATTTATAAAACATTATTTTTAAAGGATAAGACAGGTATTAATGCAGAATGAAAACAGTGCCCCAAAGAAATGCACAGTCAAGGCTCTTACTTGATAAATGCTTTTTTTTCAGAAAGAAGTTCTGTTTATGATGATGAACGAGAAAAGATTAAATTCTTGAGTAGTGAAAGAAATCAGATTCACCCCATCTTCATTATATAAATAAGAATCTTTTTGTTTGCTTGCATGCCTGTATCTGTTTGGCTCTCTATTATTTATTCTGCAAATGTGACCACTTGACCTCCCCATGCAGTCATTACCAACAGCACCCATGTTAAGAAAAACATCCGAGTCAGCTGCTGTGACTGTGACCATTACTTCCCACAATTAAGGACAGAGGGCCTAGCAGATGAATTTGGCAGAGTCTGACCAAATGCTAACCACCTAATGATGGCCGGGACATCACAACCATCTGATGGCAAACCTAGCTTCCCGGTGAAAATGGCTGTCATCTGTCAAAGCTTCGCTCTGCAGCCCTCTCTCCCCTGGATCAGCAATGTTACTTGTGTGAGCTCTCCCAGTCTCTGCAATTTTAGCTAGTAATTCTCCTGCTACTTAAAAGGGGGGCTCCTTTAGAGCAGAAACTGTCTTACTCTTTTATCTGTACTCACTCTGATCCCCTTGCTTTGCCCACAACAAGCACTTCATACATGCTTTGCTTATTCATTCATTCTTAGAGATACATGAAGCTCTTCACCTGATACAGCAGGAAAAATGCATTTAGGAAAAAGCAAGTCCAATTCTAGCCATTATCACCTAATTTTTAATTTAATATTCTGGGAGTTGTTAAGGCAGGATGAAAAACACAGCTAGGAATTTAAAAACTTAACCAGGATATGGATTAAGCTGACCAGCAACCAGGACAATGTCAAAGAAACTGATATACCTCCTTTTAATAACCTCCTTTTAATCGCTAAAATACACACAAAGTGAAACTTCAAAATAACTCCTCTAAATTATATTGCTAACAATCAGCGTCATCATCTGTGATCCTGGTCATCTCGGTAAGCGTTAGAAACACTTATTAATCCTGTAAACCTCCTAATTTTCTGATTAAGAAACTCCATCCTCTAAAATCCCGCCCCCCTCAAACTCCCTATTATTGTAAATGCAGCTAAAGCCAATAACAGAAGAAGAATCCACACACCTGTCGCTAAAACATGAATCCAGAGCACTGCTGAAAACCCTCACAAAAGAGCTGCATCTTCCTTGGGACTCAGTGAAGAGAGAGTATTGATTCTGAAAAGTCAATTCAAACCTTGGAGCTAGGGAAGGCTTTATAAAAGAGCAAAAAAAAACGCTGTATCTCCAAACAATTACATCTTTGCAACCAAAGCCCTGCTTTGGAAATCTGTTATTCTTGCAAAAGCAACAGCAGGGACCAAAAACCAGATAACAGCTAGAAAGGAGTTTGGTTAGGACAGAACTGCTGGTATTATGTAACTGCATACACTTACAACTTAACATATTTATTGAAAGAATGAATGAAAAAGAAATTTAACCTTAGACTTGATTTCTTTGGCTATCCTTTGCAAAGGTGATTGGAAAAATAAAGGAAGTGTGGAGGGAGGGGAATGACTGAATCAAGAAAAAAAAACTTTGTGAGAAGAGTGCAAAGAACCAAGGTCCAATCTGTGGTGGCACTGGTATGGTAGGGCTTCGAGGTGAACCTCTATTTTGTGTGGGGGACAGGAGCTGGACACCAGCCTTCTAGGACAGGTCACCAAAAGTAGCGTCACTGGAGGGGAGGGAAAACAAGGGGGAAGGGGAAGGAGAACATCCCTAGGGCACCTGGGAAGTGATAACCTATAACCTAGCTTCAGCCTAAAACCATACACTATTTCACTGCATA
Organism: Bettongia penicillata ogilbyi; assembly: GCA_023548195.1. NCBI lineage: Eukaryota > Metazoa > Chordata > Mammalia > Diprotodontia > Potoroidae > Bettongia > Bettongia penicillata. The sequence goes on from JAJHZJ010000074.1 coordinate 8,195,587, forward strand.
ATCATCCCAGATTTTATGCCAATTTTTTTTCTAAAACAGGGGTGTATGTTCATCATATGAAGCTTTAAAGAACCCTGCAATTGTGCCGGTATTACTTTAAAAATCATTTATTACTAACGTGTGTCGCTGGCAGATGAAGTGTACAGTCTAGCTACCAAGAGGCAAGTCCTTCCATTCATATCACGTAACTTCCTCATGGGCAGCTTGGCCTGCTCCCTGCCCCCTGGCACCTTTGGCTCTTCGCTGGATGGAGTGATGATACCATTAGTATTGCAGCACTCTAAACAAACCATGCAAGTAGGCTTTCGGAAACATGCTTAACGTTGAACATGCACTGAGAATTCTAGGCCCAAGGTTCTCAATGCACAAGAGATAAATGCATACTCATAACCCACTGGTGACTATTCTGCTGCTCTGTTGACCTTTTATGCAGCAAGACACACAGGATGATACCATGCAACTATGCAAGGAAAGGTTATAAACCAGTTTTTGGACTGAAAAACAAGGCAGTGAAATAATGTCTAATAGATGGTACCAAGTTATCACACTCTTCGTCCCTAAGAAGAATGCTCCTCATAAGGGCATTTGCCATGACTAACAGGGGCATTTGAACAACAAGAGGATATATGTAGACAGTATTCTGAAATGCAACTAACATATAGACAACACAGAACAAGGAATACAACGAAATGAAACACAGTTAAAAGGATATATAGCATGACTATAATCTTCTTGGAAATGACTGGAAAGAGTAATCCAGCTTGGCCTACAGCCATGAAAAGTGGGCAGCTTTTCTTTATTAAAGCCATGAGGCAAACAGTGAGTATCAAAGATATGGTCAAAATAGCACCAGGATCTGAACATAAAGGATACAGCCAGAAGAGATCTCCTAAGTCATCAAGTCTAACCACTCCCCTTCACTTTACAAATTAGGATATTAAGACCCAAAGAAGTTAAATAACTTGGTCAAGGTCACACAAGCAGTAAGTTATGATAAATCCTAAATTTGAAAATTTTGCATATATCTGGAGGCATTAAGACCAAGACATTACAAACCAGTTTTTCCAAACCAAATCCACTAACGATGAGCAATAGCCATCAAAAAAGCGATAGTACATAACTCAGAATGGGTACATTTAGCTCTGACCACCCAAAAGAAGATAAAAAGAAATAAGATCACAGACAAATGATATTTTTGATAACATGAAGGGCACACTTTATTACAACATTTTCCTATGACTCTTGATCACAAGTCCATAGCTGTATATTCTCCATGGTGTTAGTACAGGAATGACCAGTGAAAAATTTTAGTCTCAGAATAATCTTATGTACAAGAAAGCCTTGTCACAGGAATAACATTTTTAACACTAGACCACTAAGCAGCAGCCTGCTTTCAGGGGAAATGGTACACTGTGAAGCAAAGCCAAGAATATTGTGGCAATTATAAAATCAGTATCCAGTGTCCATTCATTTGGTTACCTTGATTAAGAATATTTTTTTTATTAAATAAGAACTTTCCCTTTGAGGGGAAAGGAACACAGAAAAGATGAAAGTGAGGGAGAAGCGAAGGGCCAGATGCAGTATCATTTCACATTAAAAGCATACCTTCTTCTAAGGGTAAAACCCAATTATGTACTAACAATTTCTCATTTAGGGGGACTATATGCAGGGATAAGAACAGCTTCACTTTTCTCATAATATATAAGATTAAGTTTTTCACTCTGATAATGTCCTTACCACATTACAGTACTTTACTATATTTTAATGGATTAGGGGATGATGAAGATAAAGATGAGAAGAGGTAAGCCTCTTGGTTGAAAAAGATCATAACTCTAAGAGCAGATGACATTGGCTAAGTTTTCATTTTTTTTCCTAAACCATCTGTGGGGAAAAGGTGTCTTGCTTGATTTCATCCGTATGGGCAATCCGTGTGAAAATTCAATGCAAATCAGCCTATTTCTCTAAAATTTATAGATGAAAAGACTTGCCTGAGATTCAAAGAGTGACTTCCCATGGTCACAGAGCTACATCATGTAATCAGAAGGAAGGCTTGTACTCAAGTATTCCTGATTCCAAAGATGATCCAGTAGGCACCTTAGTCTGGCAGACAATGTTGAATGAATGGTATTTTTCAACACCAACTGGGTACTTGTTAGACTTATTGATTTACAAGGTCTCTTCTGCTCTAAATCTATGATTTTATGACCTTCACTGACCTGTGAATACACAATTATAATGTTCAGATCATGATGCCATTTGACTTCTCTTTGGTACTCACTGTTTGCCTATGGCTTTAATAAAAAAAATAAAATAAAATAAAAAGCTACCCCACCTTTTGCTTCTGTAGGTCAACCTGGACTGCCTGTTCCAGTCATTTTACCCCTGATGAATCCTACATTTATTTCAGACCTGAGGGTCTCTGAGCTCCACTTAAGTTCTAACTTTATGATCCTATGATCCCTTACAGCTCTAGATCCCATGAACCTATGACAACAAAGGTTTTCTTTTACTTCATTTGAAAATAAACTTCTTTTGTCATGAATTTTAGCCTTGGAATTGAAAAAATGATGCCTCAGGCAAAGCCATGATTATCCAAGATAACTTGGTGCTGATCTAATAGTTTCTATTCAAGTTTGCAAGCTTCCCCTTTCTTAACAGTTTTTAGATAATTTCACTGTAAGTCTAACATAACGTGCTTATAACAAGTTAGATAAAGATCATTCATTTATTTTAACATGCATGAAACAAACATGGCAGAGAAAAGCAAATATAAAAAACTCTGAAATGAAATCTGGAAAAGGTTCATGTCTATTATCACCAACATGGAACAATAGGGTACATTCATTGCTTGGAATTGACAGTAAACAAGAGGTATTCAACATGAAAATCTCTAAGATGGAGAGCAAAATGGTCTGAGATAAGCTACAAATGTCTATTTTCCCAATTAGAAAACACTGTAAAATCAGCTATAAGGATGACTGAGAAAGTAGAGAAAAGTAATTGGGAACTGGCATACCTCAAAAGAGCAAAGAGAAGCAAAGTACGGTATATAGTAGAGGTGAAGCTACAATAGATCATCAGCATCTAAAGGTATCCAGGATCCAGATCAGGAGCCAGAGAAGTATGGGGAGGAGCCAAAGGAGAGACCATGCTAAGAGAAATCATTTATTTAACTTTTAACTTAAGTGACAAAATTTTTTAAAAAGCTGATTAACCTCTGTACAATGCCTTCTATTGCCCTTATTTAAAAAATTCTAACAACCAAACTTTTGTCCAATACCACCTATAGCCCAATTTGGGAAAAGGATTTTACTCTTGCACATTTGCTGGTAACGTAACTTTCCAATGCAAACCAAAAGTTTAAATGATTTCATTGATATAAACCAGTCAGTCATGCACAAAATGCAATGATTAACAGCAGTGTCAACCTGGGTGTACACAGGATCAAATGGCCAGGGGTATATGTTGGTAAATGTTTAACAAGTAACTCTCTGAGAAAAAAAAAACGTGCCCATGACACATTTTAAATTTAGTCTTCATTTTTAACATTTTCTCCCTCAAATTTTTAAATTTTTATGTTAAATAGTATTTTATTTTTTTCAATTCCATGTAAAAATAGTTTTCAACATTCATTTAAGATTTTGAGTTTCAAATTTTTTCTCCTTCCCTCCCATCCCCCTTCCCCAAGATGGCAAATAAACTCATATAGGCAATAATGTAAACATATGTCCAATATTTGTCACCTTGTAAAAGAAGAAAAGAAACAAAAAATGAAAAATAGCGAAAACAGTATGTTTCGATCTGCACTCAGACTCCATACTTCTTTCTCTAGATGTTTTCTTCTTCACTTTTAAGTCTAGCAATCAATAAAACGATAACTCAAGCCCTGATCTTGCAGGTTTCCAAGGTGTAAATACTCATGCTGAAGTACTCACTGCAAATGCCAAGACCCTGAAAATAATGACAAAATCTTAGACTCAGAAAGGAGCCTAATAGTTTTCTTCCCAATCCACTCCCAACACACAGACACTCCAGGAATCTCTATAACAACATTCCAGAAAGTTGGTGATCCAATTTCACCTTGAAAACTACCAGTGACAGAGAGCTCGCAACCTGTGAAGTTAGCCCATTTCAGTTATTTTTAACACTTCTAATAACTGGAAGGTACTTCCTGGAATTGAATATGAATATACATAGGTATACACACACGGTAATGATATTATAATAAGCCCGTTTACATCATAAATTTATTCTAGGTCAGTTCCTTACTACTACTGCACAGGCACTACTGTAGGGTGGGCTCCTTCTACAGCTTGGTGGTCAAGCGTCCTGCTCTACATCCTGGTGGAGCTGTTTTCTGATTGACTGAGTGTTGTGGCCCTGTCTAGGACTAGATGAATGTTGTGATTGTGGCTGAATACAACGTTTCTCTGGGAACTCTGAGGAATAGGTCTGAGGGCAGAGCCTAGGTAGAGGCAACAACTGGGTTCCCACGTTTGCCATTTCTGTGAGAACTATGAGTTTCAAGGACACACCTGCTGTTCTAGTGAGCAGTGAGGCATGTACAAAGAAGTTAGGACATTGGTGCGGGGTGGGGAGGGACTAGGCAGATACAGTGGGCCTTCAGGAGAGGTCTATAATGAAGTTAGAATATTGGGGGGACTCTCACTCCCTAATGAAAATCTCCTATTCTTTGATCCTAAAATCTCCCCTCTGAAACAAGACAGAATTTGTTTAATCCAGGGATTCTTAACCTTTTTTGTATCATGGACACTTTTAGGCATTTCAATGAATCCTGTGGACCCCTTCTTAGAATAATGTTGTAAAATTAATAAAATAACATATATAGGATTACAAATTACAAGAGGAAATCAGTTATATTGAAATACAAATTATAAAAATATTAACTAAACATCTGGTCTAATTCCTTTTCTCTACAGGACAGTCTTCCAAAATTTTAACGACAACTATCCTACAGTTCCTAAATCTTCTTTGCTATTAAGTTTTCCTAGCTCCTCCAATCATTCTATATGACATTGTTTTCACCCTGGTTACTCTACTCTGGATATGCACTAGGTTGTCAGCATACCTCTTACAATGTGCTTCCTAGTACTAAACAATGATACATCAAATACGGTACTACCAGTGAAGCATATAGTAGAAATGTCACCTCTTATGTGGGCATTGTGCTCTGTTAATTCTGTCTAAGGAGGTATCAACTTTTGGCAGTTACTTCATTTGTTCACATTGGGTTTATTGTCAAATAAGACCCTTAGGTTACATAAACTGCCAAGTAGTTATGTCTCTTGGTCCTATACTGGTATAGTCCAAGATTTTGCATTTATACTTATTAAATTTCATACTGCTAATTTCATCCAAATGTTGTACCCTGTCAAAAAATAAATCAAATATTGCTAGCTATGCCTGAGCTATGCTTTCCAGCTGTGAACCATCTGTCAATTTGATAATCACATATTCATATAAGTCCTTGATTTAAAAAATGTTGAAATTAAGAGGTTCCCAATGAGAGACCAATGGTGCACCACTGGAGATCTCATGCTATGCTAACATCAATTCATTAATCAATGCTCTTGGCAAAAGGTTTCTCAAAGAGTGATAAATCCAACTGTCCTGCTCTCCTTTTTAAAAAGGTTTTTGTGCATAAAGACATCATAAAAGACTTTATTTATTGTTTACTTAAACCATGATATTCTCTTTCTATGATACTCTCCTTGATCTACAAATCTAGGGTCCCACTGGCCTAGGCCTTGTATCCTAGAGTTGACCTGAGGAAGTGTGTGTATGTTCGTTCTTCATTGCCAAAGAAGACCCTGCCATCAGAGAAATGCATTATTTGCACTGGACTTTGTTTTGAGTAAGGGAGGGCTGTGCAGGTCACCAGCCTCACTTCTCCTCCACAGCCATCTAAATCCAATGACCAAATACTTATCAGGATGACTGCAGATGACCCAGGATGAGGCAACTAGGGTTAAGTGACTTGCCAAAGGTCACACAGCTAGTGAGTGTCAGGTGTCTGAGGTGAGATTTGAACTCAGGTCCTCCTGACTCCTGCACTGGTGCTCTATCCACTGCACAAGTTGAAGAAACTTGTATCAACAAAATCTGAACACTCCAGGGTTAGGATGTACATTACCTACCTCTGAGGGCAATCTGTTCCACCTTTGAACCACTTTTATTGCTAGAAGTTTTCCCTATGTTCATCTTAAAACTGTCCTGCCACTTCCACCCGCAAATTTCAGCTCTATCCTCGAGGAAAGGGGTAATTAAAGTGGAATCCATGAGTCTTTAAAAATACTTTGATAACTATTTCTACATAATTAGTCCCCTTTGTAATCCTATGTATTTTATTTTATTTTATTAGTAGTAGAAACACTACTTTGAGAAGGGGTCTCTAGGCTTCACAAGACTTGCAGAAAAGCCCACTACCCCAAAAAAGGCTAAGAACTCGTGGTCTAAAGGAAAGCAGAATAATCCAAGTCTCTCTTCTACATGGATATACTTCAAATATTTAAAGCCAGTTAACATGCCTCCTCTGAATTTTCTAATTAAAATTGTAAAAAGTATTTAAGTACCTACTACACCGAAGGCACTGCAGTAAGTACTGAGGATAGAAAGACAAAAATGAAGCCATCCCTGCCCTCAGAATGCTTACATTCTACTGAGAGAATATGACACACACAGATAAGTTACATTTATGAAATAATTCGAACAGTATGAACTGAGAGGCATCAAAAAAGCTTCCAATAGTTAATTTCTGAAAACTTGAGCATTCTAAGAAGGGGTGGGTAGCAAGGAAATAGTGCCTTCCAAGCATCAGGAACGCACAAGCCTGGGGTATGTTGAATTCAGGAAATAGCTGATCATTCTTGCTAGAAGATGGAGTATCTGAGGGGAAGTATTATGAAATATCACAGAGTGAAATAGAAGATAAGGCTTCTATTTTCAAAGAGTTTTTTCAGAATCCACTGGCAAACTGACAGAACAGCAGCCAAGAGACCTGACCCTGGTAAAACCAGAGCCAGGATAGCTCTTTAAGAAAGATGTTGCAAAACCCAAGTAAGAGAGCACTTCCACCACAAAAGGCTATATATGAAGAAGGTACAGCCATTAATCATAGAACAAGATAAAAGTACATTTGTGAGGGAAAAGATCAAAGGAATCATTCTTTTTCATTACTCATATTCAAAAATATGTCCAGCTGCCATGTCTCCTTAAATCATAAAATGCAGAAGCAAATGAAATCAAACCTTTCCCTAGACACCTGTTAAGGTATTGAAACTCATTATGCAATAAAATAACCCTGGTAATATCTATTTCTCTGTTTCTTTTAACTGTTTCATTACTTTTTTGTTTCATTTTATCACTTTTCTAAAAAACTATTAATCATCAAATTTTGTGTTCTCTTTATTATGTAAGCAGTTTCAAGTTCTTTCTAGAAATAAGTCAGATATAAATAGTAAATAAATAAAAAAAGAAATTATCTTCTGAGTTTTGGTTTTTGTTTTCATTCCTTCACTTATCATATTCTCTTTATCACAAAGTTTATGAGACATAATCTTAATATACACACACATATATGTATATATATACATATATATGCACACAATGCTTACTCATAAACCCTTATTATTACTCACAAATGTTTCTTACTGTTTTAGGAAAAGAAACCTATGAAATTTGCAGACTTTCATTCCATTCGTAGAATCACAGGATAAAGATCTAGAACTTCAGCAATGACATAATCTAGCTCCTTCATTTTCCAGGTGAGAAAACAAAGGTAGAGAGGCTAGGTGGCTTGCCCAAGGTTGCAGAGTTAATAAGATAGCTAATCGTTGTTTTCAGTTGTGTGTGTCTCTTCATGACCTCATTTGGAGTCTAGCAAGTGTCTGAGCTAGTAAGTGTCTGAGACTATATTCAGACTCTGGTCTTCCTGACTCCAGGTCTGGCACTCTCTCCAGTATAATGCCCTCAAAACAGCTAAGCTGCAATTCCACCCCAGGTATTCTGACTACAAGTCCAGTATTGTTTTTACTATAATGCACTGCTTCCTCTCACTGTTGTACTTCAATTTATTTAAGTAGAGGCAGGAGATACAAGTTCAACTCAGCATGAATTCTGATAGTCTTACTACACCATAAAATTTAGGTCTCATTTGTGTATGCTGTGTGAGGACCAACCTACCTGAAGTACAAAGAGATTCATCACTGAGGTAAGCCTAGATGATGAACTTTTCAGCCTGGGAACTCTTCCTATTACATCACAGGACCTGTTCTCACACTGAAGAGTAACAGTGAAGACAAACACTGCAAATGAACAATAAGTGGGGCCCAAAAGTGACCAGAAAGAGGAGAGCAGGCTAAACTGCATAATTCTTTTAATGACCTCACCCTTCTCCCTGGGTAGGGGAAAGGAGCATCTTTTTCACAACAATCTTCCAGTACTATTGTACGACTGTAAGTCAAAAGTGTCTTATGAAAGACAATGAGGATGACTCTCAGATCAACGGAGCCCTGTATGAGCAGGCAACATATCACAAAAAAGGAGTCATGAAGTAGCAGTATAAAGGATGTCAGTAAAGAAATGCATTATTGAAAAAGAAGATGGACTGATCATTTGGCAAGAACAAGAAATAGTTGATGGAAAGCCCACATACTCAGTGAGAACCCTCACATTGGGCCTCATTGGAGAGCATGGAAGGAGTATCACAATGTAGGCATGGTGTAAGAGGGGCATCCCTGGAGGAAATCCCCATATCAATAAGACTGATCCTGGCAACTCCCCATATCACAAACTTCTTCTGCATTTCTTATCCTACATCTCAATAAAACATAAGCCCAAGAAACTGAGTAAATTACTAGTCTTCACTTTCATCGAATTTTGAAATTCCTAAATACTCTTTTATTGTCACAAGTACAATGAAGAATCTTGCAAAAGTTCAGAAATTAGGTTTATGCTTTGCAGAAGAGGGTATGATGTTTGTTTTTTACAATTGTTTTTACAACAATGTTTATTTTCCACCCTTGAAGTCACGGGACCATAAGGAAATCCAAGGTAACAAAACTCCCTCCACAAATGCACTTTCTCTGTGAGCATAGAAGAATCACATACCTAAACTGTGTCAGAGGCAGGTCTTGAGCCCAGGTCTTTCTGGCTCCAAGCCCACTTCTCCATTCACTGTCCTGCCCCCACCCATTATAACACATACCAAGAAACTTTCAACTAACAAAACAGTAGGGCTGTTACAAAATTCTGGGTAAGAAAAGAATCATTTACAAAAACAGTTGTCCCCATGCATTATCAATTTCTGGTCTCTCTCTCAGGCCAACCTGTCTACGACCAATCGGGCACAGAAAGAAAAGTCCAAGGTCAATGTGGTTAATTTACAAAGCAACAATTCACTAAGACATAATCATATTTAAAGTACTACAGTCACTGATTAGTATTTATGACTTAAATGAGTGATACTATTGGCATCTAAAAGGTCAAATTTAAAATTAAAAATTATTTTGACCAAAGTGTTGCTTTATGACTGCATAATAACTTCGTTTTACTAGAACATCTAACAATTACATGGCATTTTTCTGCATGAACATCAAAGCTACTACATTAACTGACTGATTCTCACAATAACCAAATTATTGAACAGCAGATCTAATGAACTCGATTACCCCATCTGGAAAAACAGACCTGCGAAGACCAATTTCTAAAAAGGCCCTGTAAGGTCTACAAATCAAACAAATTTCTTGGCTCCTAGTTCAATACATTAGACATAAAACAGGACCTATCCTAGTATGTAGTATAATAATATATAGTTTAATAATAGCTATTTTTTAAAAACTGGTTTTTCTTTAAAATAATAATTTTGGACTTAACCTAATACTCAGAAAACCTCAAAATTCTATATACTATGAAAGTCAATGCTCCATGGTATTAAGAGATTCTGAAAATCTTCAGAGAATCTAATGTTTTGTGTCTAGCTTTCAGCAAGCTCTCACAAGAGAGTTCTTGATTATCCATACAAAAGGAGAAGTAAAGAGGTAGAGATAATACAAAACAGCAAATAGTCTTAAAATCATTTGTGTCTTACCCTGGAGGGCAGGAAAAAGAAAAGAGGAAAACATACATGTATATGCAGAGAGACAGAGAGAGAGATACACACATGCATACATACACATATTGTTCATTCAGCTATGTGAAACCCTTATTCCCTTTCAATTCATGCCTGTGGTCAGACTCTTGGGGTATCCAATTATAAAAGCATCTAATTGTAAGATGGTCCAGCAAACAACCTTACATAATCCACAAAAGTTGATAGTCATATTGATCGCTGAGAATTAACTGCGTATTTGAAAAAATAATATATTCCAGCCACTTAGGCAAAAATTCATGAAGAGGACTTAGAAGAGACCTCCTAGAGTCAACATTTTCTAGATGTGGAAACTGAGGTCCAGAAATGTTAAACTGCTTGTTCAAGACAGTCAGACCTGCGTTCAAATACCACCTCAGACATTTACCAGCTGTATGACCCTGGGCAAATCACCCAACCTCACTGTTTCTTCATCTGTAAAATGAGGTAGATGAACTCTAGCCTAACCTCTAAGGTCACTTCCACCTTCAAATCTTTGTTCCTATGATCCACAAGACAACTGTAAATTATTCAGGTTAGAAGTAGTGAAGGCCTGAATTAGCATAGTGGAAATAAAAATAGAAGGGTACATTTGAGCAATAATGGACACAGAATAGGACTTGAAAAATGATCACATATATGGTGAGAATCAAAGAAAATAAAGCCCAAGACAACAACCAGGTTAATAAGACTGGGTGATTGAGAAAATGTTGGTATCATAAGAACAAGAAATTCAGGAGGAGAAACAAGTATAGGGAGAAAAATGATGACTTTTTTGTTAGATTGAGCTTGAAATGCTGAGGGGAAAATATCAACTGGAAATGCAAAATTATTAGTAACATACAGGTATATCTCACTTCAAAACACAAACCAATAGATATGTTCTTGAAAAGTTGTAAACAAAGCAAAATATTTGAAGTGGAATTATTTATTCATTTAACTCGTTTTCTGAGTTTCGGAGAAACTTTTTCTTTATTTCTGAATGACCTCCAAATGGTCTTTTCTCTCTCCTCTACTCCCACTGCACTGGTTTCTTGTTCCCTGGCTGTCTTTGTAAAGGACACTTAAAAGTATCAGGATAACTCCAGCATTTAAAGAACTCTATGACTCATCCTTTTCAAAAGCAAAAAAAAATCTATTGGTAAAGTGAATTACCAAGCCTTAATATGCACAGTTTATAAGTTTATATATTAGTTTTCTAAAATCAAGGCATCTGTAATAAGATGGCTGATTTTTAAGTGAACAGAAGTCAGAAAAATCCAAATTACTATGACTATATTGGCCATAATTGCTTTTCCTTGCTCACAATAGCATTCTATTACATTTTATTATATCTTGCTTCACATAGTTATAATCTAGCTTCCTGATTTAGCTTGTTTGTATCATTAATAATACTATTGATTACAGGATCTATCCTCATATAATCTGTTTAGATTTAATAAAGCACTAAGAAAACCATTGTTTTTCTTTGTTTAAAAAATAGAACAAAAAATGCAAGGCAAAAACAAAATAAACATTGATTTCAGTGTATGCCATTGGGTATTTATTAGGTAAGTAGTGTAACTGATGAAGGAATTACATTTAATATTCCAAAATGTAGTTTTCATATCATGTACTGATCCTCTCAGTTCATACGTTATAGGCCAAATCAATAGGCACCTGAGGCAATACTGTGAAAAATTTTAACTCAGGCGACAAGAAACCCAGGCAAAAACACTTGCCATTGTAAGTGGACATGCTTTTAAAGCTATGGCAAAAATTAAAGCCATCAAAAAAATCTATAAAGATACAAATAACCAGCTTCCCCTATCCTCACTTTACTACCATCTCCAAGGAAAAGCAATACCCTCAAGGTGAATTTTCACTGACATCATTTACTTGTAACGGGCCCCTCCCTACATACGCTCATTCTGAAATCTGAATATTGAAAAGCTGGCAACACTTTTGTTCATGTTTCTAAAATAAACCATTCTGTATTTAAATATGTCCCAACTACTAAGTCACTTCTGCCTGGGCTATAAAAAAAAAAAAAAAATTAAAACTGTCTGGATACAGCCAGAGAAACCAACAAAGGGGTTGGGGGGAAGAACCAAACCAGGAGTGTTCCTAAGTATGAGCAAAGGGTTAGGGACGACCCAAGAACGACTAGGTAAGGATGAAGAAGCCGTGGTGACAGATACACATACCCACGTGCATCAACATATACGTGTGTGTGTCTAATGGAAACTGACATAAACACGTTTCACCTAATTACTGATACCATCCCAGCAGAGCTCCCCGGGAAGAGCGCTAGCCTTACAGGGCCACGCTGCCACTCCGGAGACCTGGGCCTCAGTTTCCTCCTCTGTAAAGCGGGGTGACACGTGCTGACTTCAGATCTTTTCAGCACCAAGTATGCATCTATATGCACATACACATATGTAAGTGCACACACATATAAACACGTAAGTATGTACCTATGCTCAGAGTTATCACCAACAGATTATATTAACATATACGAACATGTGTGGATCGGGAAAACGAATCTGATCAAATGATTTTTGTTTTCAATCTCCAGAACGCAGTCCCTCACGTTAGCTCACCGGCCCCTCTAACCAGAAGGTTCTATCAGAACAGGAGGCACGCGAATTCGGTGATGATGTTAACTGCACTGTTTGCAGGAAGACCGGAGTTTCTAACAACCCCGCGACCGTCCCCTCAGGCCTCCCCGCCCCCCGGCCGATCCGAACCGACTCCAAGTTGAATGAAAACGCGGTCTGAACACTTCCACCCCGCGCGGAGACCCCGAGGAGAGGAGGCTGGACTCCCCCCGCCTCCAGTCACCCGAAGAAGGGTTCTTTGTGTGGATGTTTAATCGGGTCTCCTTGGCAACCGGAGGCAGCGCATCTTGCGCCGGGCGGGTGGGGAGAGCCAGCTCCAAGGTGGGAAGGACAATAAGTGGAGGAGCCGTTTCCTGGCGCTGCCCAGCCCCTGGCCCCGGCCCCTGGCCCCGGCCCCGGCCCCGGCCCTGGGCTCGGGCTTCTCCCCCCGCCGGGCTCCGGCCTGCCTCCTCCCCGGCTCCTCCACCTGTTTCCCGGCGCCGACGCTGAGCAGGTGGAAAAGCAGAGAGGCGTGCTTACCCGAGGGCAGGGATCCGTCTGATTAGGTAACGGCGGCGGCGAGGGTGGCAGCGGGCGGCGGCGGCGCCGACACCAGCCTCCGACCTCTCCCGAGCGACCCAAGGCGCAGAGGGCCGGGCTGAGCCCCGCGAGGCTGCGGGGCGGCGGGGAGCGCGGAGCCTGCTTCTCCTCCCGGGGTGGGGAGCAGCCGCGCCGAGCGAGGGTGCGAGCGTGCGCGTGTGAGCGCGTGCGGGGGGCTGCGGCTCTCGCTCTCGGCCGAGCAGGCGCTGGCAGCTGCCCCCGCGAGGGTCCGGCTGGGCTGGCCCAGGGCGGGCCGGAGCGCGGGGACCGTCACCTCCGCAGCCCCCGGGCGCAGCGCGCGCTGCCTAGGCTGAACCGAGCGGGGCCGCGCGGAGCGGGGCTCCGCCTCCTCTGTCGCCCGCCCCGACCGGCACGCACGCCCGGTCCTTAATCCCCCCTGCCAGCCGCCCACCGCACGCTCTCCTCCCGCCCGGCTCCGGCACACGGGTCCGCGGTCACGTGCGCTGTGAGCCCTGGCGAGCACCGCGGGGCCGCTGCGGGACCGACCCCCAGCGTAGGAGCTGCCCCGGGGGCGCTGGGCGGAGGGGCCACCCGCCACCTGTCGGCGCAGCCTGCGGGGGGCCGGCGCCCGCGCGGAGTAGGTGTGTAATGAAGGTGGGGGACAGCCCGCCGAGCGAATGTGAGTGAGAAGGCGGTGGGCGCCGCTGCGAAGGGGATGCATGTGGAAGCGGAGCACCTGGAAGCCAGTGCCAGCCCTGCCATGCATGGCCTGTGTGCCCTCACGCAGGGTTCTGTACCGAGGGGTCCGGAGAGGGGACGGGCTTTAACCTGGGATCTAAGACCACCAACCGTTAACATGCTGACAACTATTTCAGTGTAAATGGTTTCCTTTGTAAACCCGGGTTTTCTGTTTTATGCATTTAAAAGCAATAGGGGTTCAGAGGTTTTACCAGACTTCCAAAGAATACACACATGTAGAAACAAAACTGCACTGGGTAACAGCCCCAGCTTTATCCCACGCAGTTCCCATTCCTGAGTTTCCTATCCAGCACCTTACATGGCTAGCTTTCACATTTATGGTCTTATTTTTGTCCCCAGATAGCTGTGTAGATTAGACAGGGCAGATATTAAGGGTATCTTATGTGGTACTGGGTAGAGTTGGAGTCAGAAAGATTGGAGTTCAAATCCCTGTCGTTGACACCTATTAGTTGTGCATTTTCTGGACCTCAGAAAGGGGTTGTAGATGGTCCCTAAGGTCCCTATTAGTTATAAATTCATTAGCCTTTTTTTTTTAAAAAAAGAGACTTGACATTTCATTTATGTAGTGAACTTAGATTAGGGAAGTGGAATAAGATTTTTAAGGCGTAGGGAATAGCTTGAGTGAGGATGGTGACAACAGAGTGGTGAAGGGTACAGTCTGGGTTAAACAGGCTGTGATAAAGGCCTCATTTCTGAAATATATAGAGAACTGAGTCAAATGTGCAAAAACACAATTCATTCCCCAACTGATAAATCGTCAAAAGATGTGAACAGGCAGTTTTCAGAGGAAGAAATTAAAGCTATCTATAGTCATATGAAAAAAATGCTCTAAATCACGATTGATTAGAGAGATGCAAATCACAACTCTGAGGTACCTACCTACCACATCACACCTATCAGATTGGCCAACATGACAGAACAGGAAGATGATAAATATGGAGATGTGGGAGAGTTGGAACATTAATTCATTGCTGATGGAGCTGTGAGTTGATCCAACCATTCTGGAGAGCAATTTGGAACTATGCCCAAAGGGCTCCAAAAATGTGCATACCCTTTGACCCAGCAATATTGCTTCTAGGACTGTATCCCCAAGAGATCATAGAAATGGGAAAGGACCCACATGTACAAAAATATTTATAGCAGCACTCTTTGTGGTGGCCAAGAACTGGAAATCAAGGGGATGCCCATCAATTGGGGAATGGCTGTACAAGCTGTGGTTTATGAACGTAATGGAATACTATTGTGCTATAAGAAATGATGAACAGGAAGACTTCAGAGAGGCCTGGAAGGACTTATATGAACTGATGCTCACTGAAAGGAGCAGAACCAGGAGAACTTCGTACACAGCAACAACCACAGTGTGCAAGGAATTTTTCTGGTAGACTTAGTACTTCATTGAAATGCGAGGACTTAAAAAATTTCCAATGGACTCGAGGCAAAACACCTTCCACATGCAGAGAAAGAACTATGGAATTGGATCACAGATAGAATCAGACCATTTTCTTTGTGTTATGTTTTGTTTTTGTTTTATGGTTTCTCCCATTCATTTTACTTCTTCTATGCAACATGTATTTAATAGGAATGTACGTGTCAAATCTATATAAGATTGTATACTGCCTCGGAGGGAGGGGGGAATGAAGGAGATGAAGGGGAAAAAAATCTAAAATGTATGGAAGTGATTGTGGAATGCTGCAAGCAAATAAGTAAAAAAAAATAAACTTGGACACAGGGTTTGCTTAGAGAATAGCAGGAGTTAAGACTGGAAAGGTAAGTTGAGGCCAGAAGTCAAGGGCACCGAATGTCAGACTTAGGAGTTTGGACTTTATTCTGCAGGTATTGGAAAGTCATTCATCTATTAATCTTTTCAGATCAACTTTGGAAGGTTGATTTTTAATATGTAGAGTAAATTAGAGGAGAAGGGACAAAAGTCAGGAAGAACAGTTCAGAGTCCTCTGTGATAATCCATGCAAAAGGTATGAAGTGCTTGCTTTACAGAGGTACTAGTAACAATAGAAAAGGATAGACAGATACGAAATAGGGCAAAGGAAGAGCTACATGGAATGCTGTGTTCAGTTCTGCATGCCAGTTTAGAGTAAACTTCTATAGTCTGGAGAAGACCAACTAGCATGGTAAAGGAATTTATCTATGCCACATGAAAATCAGTTGAAGAAATAGAAGGTACTGAGCCTAGAAAAATGAAAATTTAGGGGAGATTTGATAACTGTTTTCAAGCTTTTGGGGAGCTATCTGTAAAAAGTTACACTTAACAAGGGCTTAATGTAGGTTAAAAATCTCATCCAAATTTTTCCCTCTTTTGACCTTAATTTCAATTGCTGTTGAGCCAGGATGTTCAACAAAAGATCATTGTGTCTAGTTGAAAGGCAGGAAAATGAGAAAAGAAATGGAAATTCATGGAAGCTGCCACTGGGGTGATTACCACTCACTATCCACAGTCTGTCAGCAACTTCTTTCATATGGCTCTTGCAACAAATCCTCAAAGACATTACTGTGGCCTATGATGACATTCTTTAATATATCACTAATTATAAACCAATACCCTCACAACATGCACCAGAAAAAGCTGCTAAAAGTCATCATATTTTGCCTCTATAGTAAATAATTAATACTTCTTGTATTTAAAGACAGTTTGCAAATTTGGACATAGGAATTATTTTTGTCCTTATTATACAAATCAAGTACACTTGATTTGTAACTAGGAAACATTTTTCTTATAACATCCAGAGTTTAAAAGCCAGAATTTTAAAGCAGAAGTTCTTTACCTTTATTGTGTCATGGATTCCACTAAGTGAAACCTATGCATTTCTCACAATCAATGCCTAGCATGTTTTTAAATGCATAAAATAAGATGCATGGGATTACAAGGGAAACCAATTAAACTGAAATATAGTTATCAAAATGTATTTTTAAAAGTTCATGGACCCTAAGTTTAAAAACTTGAGTTTAAAAACTTGAAGAAATTTAACTGTCAGGTCCTACCTCATTCATACAGCTGCCAAATTGATATCTCTAAGGCATGAGTGGGTCCAATGATATTGATCTCCTATTCCAGAAGGTTCAATGGCTCCCTGTTGCCTCTAGAATAAATATAAACTCAGTTTGACATTTTACGAATATCACTATCAGGCTCTAGCGTATTCTAGGTTTCCAAACTTCCTTCACGTTACTCTTTTTTTTTTAAAGCATTTTAAATTATAGCAAAACTGGAAAAGAAGCTATTATTGTAATCCATTATGGGATAATACTGCTATAGTTGGGGTTTTTTTGTCTTCATTAAGGGAGGAAGCAGAGAAGTTGAAAAGGCCAACAGAAGCCTTTCTACAGTTATGTAGAAAGCATCCTCAATTAACTTCCTAGAAAATGAAGGAGTGGAATATAGCAATATCCTCAACACCCCCTTCAAAAACTACCACAAAAATAACGAAAAGAGGCAAAATTACTAGAAACTTTGAAAAGAAGAAAAATTAGGGGGGGTGGGAAATGAAGATAAACAAAAGAAAAATTTTGACCCTGTGAAAAATATATTATGAGTTTAAAAAAATAGAGGAAAAATTCCAGGAGAAAAATATACAGAAATACCACTAACAGAAGTACCAGAAACAAAACTAAAATTGTTTCAAGACTTAAATGCATATTAAACATATGGAAGAAATTAAAGGGACAAAAGAAATTAACAAAACATCAGAAAACAAAATAATTTTTTAAAAAAACATCAGATGGTGTAATAAATAATGAACTAAAAACAAGTAAAATCTGAGATCAAGATAATCATAAAACTCAATAGTTTAGAAATATCCACGGAAAATATAAACAAAACAATAATAGAAAAGAGGTTTATTTTGCTATAGAACAGAGTGATAAAAACAACAGAGGAGAAAGGAAATAAATCCAGTAAGAGTTGCAGAACTGGAAAAAGATTTGGAATGCTTGCATTCAAAAGTTACTAATTAATGAGCAAAGCAATGAAAGAAAATATAAGAATTATTAACCTTTCCAATACTGAGAAAAATATGACTACTTTATTTCAGAGAATTATACAAAAACTTCCAAGGAAATATTTTTAAAGGTACAGATTGCAAAACAGCACTATAGTTGAGAACTCATTACCACCCAGCTCGGCCAGTGACTGAAAATGATGAAAGATTGTGGCTGCCTATACATCCCCCCCCCCCACCACATATCTACCCTGAGCAGTTCAGCAGAGCTGGGAAGCATTAGAAACAACTGTAACAACAACATGGGTTAAGTACTTCCAGTATCCAAGGTATTTTGCTGTAGGCTAAGGGTTTAAGGTTTAGACAAAACATGGTCCCTGCTTAAAATAACATACAGCCTACTAGGGAATAGGATGCACAGAATACCATGCAACATAGTCATGCTCAGGTGTATAAAAGTGGCACAAGTAATATGCCATGTGAGTGTCCAGCTGGGTCATTTCCAACTGGATAACTCCTCAGAAGCATTGTAGAGTTAGACTGTCAGGTCTGCTGTGATCCTACATTCAAGATGACGTGTCTTATAGCTGGAGATTTCTTCCCTGCAAAAAAATTATTGTTTCAACTAATTGTTTTAGTTGTCTTTGGGATTTTCCAAGTATATCATCATATCATTTGCAAAAAGAGATAGTTTTGTTATCTCGTTCTGCATTCTGGTTCCTTCCATTTCTTTTTCTTCTCTTATTGCTATTGTTAGGATTTCTAGTACAGTACTGAATAATGTTAGTGACAATAGACATCCTTGTTTCACACCTGATCTTGAGTGGAAGGCTTCTAGCTTATCCCCATTACAAATAGTGCTTACTGATGCTTTTTATCATTTTAAGGAAATGCTTTTTATCAATTTAAGGAAAAATTCATTTATACCTATACTTTCAAATGTTTTTAAGAGAAATGAATGTTGGACTTTATCAAAAACTTTTTCTGCAAATGATATAATCTTAGGATTTTTGACTTTTGTTATTGATATAATCAATTATGTTAATAATATGTATTATATTAAATCATCCTTGCGTTCCTGGTATAAATCTCACTTGGTCATAATGTGCAATCTTTGTAACATATTGTAATCTTTTAGTAGTATTTTATTCAGGATCTTTGCAATTTGCATCTGACTTCCTGTGGTGCCCTGAATTTGGTTCACTTAATCTTGGAATTGAATACTTACTGTGCTTGTGCACAGTAGACTAATCATTTTCCATTCCCCATGTAAAATACATGCTGGCGTGGGAAGTAGGTGATAAGGAGATAATGGTACATATTTACAATAACCTTACTGTCCAATTCAAGTAGAGTGGGGAGAAATTAGGCTCTTCACATTTTTACAGTACACTGAATGCATATATGAGGACAAATCCATACCTTGAACATTTATTAAATAAATTTTTACTAAGTACCCACTATATACAAAATATTTGGTTAGCCACTGTGTATAAAAAGATGTATAAGATACTGTCCCTATCCTCAAGATATTTACAATCCTATAAGAAAGATAAGACTTTTTCACAGATGAATATAAAACAAATTAGAATATAACTGAGTAAGAAAAGTATAAAGTGTTGTAAGATTAGGGGGATAAATTACTTCTAGTATTAATATTTAATACACTGGAGAACATTCTGGTGATAATTGCCTTTATTCTTGGTAGGACCAGACAGTGCCAATTCAGACATCTTTGTACAGTTTCCTTTTTTGAAGATTTTTATGTAGTTGTCTGTCTTAGAAATTGGGTATTTCCTTCAGGTAACATCCCATAACAGCTATTAGTGGGAGAGATGACTTCCGCAAGATCAGGGATTTAAAACCCTCTGACTACATTAGACAAAAATATATGTACCTATTTACCAGGAACAAAGCAAATTATGTAGCATATGATATACTGTTCAAAGGACAGCATTTCAAATACAGAAAAACTGATATGAGAATTGAATGTATTCAAAAACATAAAGAATTCCTAAGAAATAAATCACTCTAGGTAATTATTGAAAACCAATAATAATAACAAGCTACACAAAAGAACATAATTCCAGATTTTATCTTTGTCTAGAGTTTTGTGAAATTCTAAAATCAAGGAATAATCAAATCACAAAATATGTTGTATAATGAAAATAGCACTGGATTAGAAGCCAGGGTACCTGGATTCTATTCCCAGGTCTGCTGTTAACTACTTACCAGACTTTGGGAAAAAGCATTTCACTTGTATTGGCTCCAATTTCTTCTCTAGAAAGATCTCTTGGGAACTGAGTGGAGGCTGAGCCAAGATAGTGGAGTAAAGGCAGGTACTTGATTGTGCTCTCCCCTAAACCCCTCCAAATACCGTTTTTAAATGACTCTAAACAAATTTTAAAGCAGCAGAACCCATAAAAAGACAGAATGAAACAAACCTCCAGCTCAAGACAACTTGGAAGGTTTGCAGGAAAGGTCTGTGGCCCCAAAGAGAGGAGTACAGTCTAGAGCAGGCAAAGCCAGAAGAGACCCGGCCCCAGCAAACCAGAGGCAATCCTTGGGAGTGAATGAATTAACACTGACAGTCGCAGCTACTGCTTCCAGAGCTTTCAGCCCACGGACAGTAAAGGGGTTGAATAACTGGCCAGAAGGAGATTATAGAAGTCTTTTTACTGGCACTGAGGCAGGACTCTGACTTGGATCCCGGTTGCAATCCCGGGTGGCAGACCAAAGTGAGGAGGAGTACTCCTCCTCAACACAACAGAGCTTGCAGCTGGCAGGAAGGTGGGGGATGACCACCCTCACAGTTACAGGGGAGAAAAGAGTGCTTATGATCATTCACAGACTAGAGCATAGGCCAGGACAACAGTAAACATCTATCCTCAGATCATACCACCTTGAAAGAACTGAAAACTTATGGGATCCTAGAATTATCTCTGAAAGCAGCTACACAAAAGCCCTGAAGCTTGGAACACTACACCCTCCATGCTCGAAGCACAGACCTACTTTAACAAAGAGCTAAAAGTCAGCTGATAGGCTGGGGAAATGAACAAGCAATGGAAAAAAAAACCTCTCAGGACGGAAAGTTACTATGGCAACAAGGAAGACCAAAACACACACTCAGAAGAAAACAATAAAATCAAAGCTTCCACATCCAAAGCCTCCAAGAAAAATATGAATTGGTGTCAGGATATGGAAGTGCTCAAAAAGAATTTTAAAAATCAAATAAGAGAGAGGAAAAATTGGGAGGAGAAATGAGTGATGCAAGAAAATCATGAAAAACAAGTCAACAGCTTGGTAAAGGAGACACAAAAAAATACCGAAGAAAATAATACCTTAAAAAATAGAGTAGGCCAAATGGTAAAAGAAGTCCCAAAAGTCAATGAGAAGAATGCTTAAAAAGCAGAATTGGTCAAATGGAAAAGGAGGTCCAAAAGCTCACTGAGGAAAATAAATCCTTAAAAATTAGAATGAAGCAAATGGAAGCTAGTAACTGTATGAGAAATCAAGAAACAATAAAACAAAACCAAAAGAATAAAAAGATGGAAGACAATATGAAATAGTTCATTGGAAAAACAACTGACCTAGAACATCCATGGTCAAAAAAAAGAGCCCAGACATGATCTTTCAAGTAATTATCAAGGAAAATTACCCTGAGATTATAGAACCAGAGGGTAAAATAGAAATTTAAAGAATCCACCTTCTGAAAGGGATCACAAATTGAAAACTATAAGCAACATTACAGCCAAATTCTAAAGTTCCCAAGTTAAGGAGAAATATCGCAAGCAGCCAGAAAGAAACAATTCAAGTGTCATGCAGCCACTGCCTGGTTAATGCAAGATTTAGGAGCTTCTACATGAAAATATTGGAAGACTTGGAATCTGATATTCCAGAAGGCATAGGAGCTAGGATTATAACTAAGAATCACATAACCAGTAAAACTGAGTATAATCCTTCAGGGGAAAAAATGGACATTCAGTTAGATAGAGGACTTCCAAGCATTCTTAATGAAAAGACCAGAGCTAAGCAGAAAATTTGACTTTCAAATACAAGACTCAAGAGAAGCATAAAAAGGTAAATAGGAAAGAGCAATCATAAGGGATTTAATAATTTTAAACTGTTTATATTTCTTCATGGGAAGATGATATTTGTAACTCATAAGACCTTTCTCATCCTTAGGGTAGTTAAAAGGAGTATTATATAGATGGGGGCACAGATGTGAGTTGAAAATGAAGGGATGATGCCTAAAAATAAAAATAAGGGGGAGAGAGAGGAATATACTGGAAGAAAGGGAAAGGATGAGGAAGAATGGGGTGAATTATCTCACATAAAAGAGGCAATAAAAAGATTTTACAGTGGAAGGAAAGAGGGAGAAGGTGATGGGAATAAGTGAAATTTACTTTGCATCAGAATTGGCTCAAAGAGGGAATAACATACACACTCAGTTGGGTATAAAATTCTATCTTACCCTATAGAAAAGGAGGAAGGGAATGGGATAAAGGGGGAAGTGGTAGAAGGGACAGCAGATTGGGGAAGGGGGTAGTTGGAAGCAAAACATTTTTGAGGAGTGATGGTGAAAAGAGAGAGCAAACAGAATAAAATGGGTGGGGGGAGTAGGATGTAGGGAAATACAGTTAACAATAGTAACTGTGAAAAAAGATTTGAAGCACATTTCTCTGATAAAGGCCTCATTTCTCAAACATATAGATAATTGAGTCAAATTTGTAAAAATAAGAACCATTCCCCAATTGATAAATGATCAAAAAATATGATCAGTTTTCAGATGAAGTAATGAAAGCTATCTATAGCCATATGAAAAAATACTCCAACTCACTATTGATAGGAGAAATGCAAATTAAAACATTTCTGAGGTATTACCTCATACCTATTAGATTGGCTAATAGGACAGAAAAGGTAAATGACAAATGTTGGAAGAGATGTGGGAAAAATGAAACTTTATGCACTGTTGGTGGAGTTGTGAACCAATTCAACCATTATGTAGAACAATTTGGAACTATGCCCAAAGGGCTATAAAACTATGCATAACCTTTGACCTAGCAATACCACTATTAGGTCTCTATCCCCAAAGAGATAAAAACCAAAAAGGATATTTATTTATTTATATTTATAGCTGCTCTTTACTGGGGGCAAAGAATTTGAAATTGAGGGCATGTCTATCAGTTGGGGAATGGCTGACCAAGTTGTGGTATGTGATTATGATTGAGTACTATTGTGCTATAAGAAATGATGAGCAGAATGCTTTCAGAGAAGCCTGGAAAAACTTGCATGGGCTAATGCAAAATGAAATGTATTACGTACAAAGTAAGAGGAGTATTGTGAGATGATCAACTGTGAAGGACGTAGCTATTCTCAGCAATACAACAATCCAAGATAATTCTGAAGGACTTATGATGAAAAATGCTATCCATCCCCAGAGAAAGAACTGATGGTGGCTGAATACAGATTGAAGATTTCTCATAATCTAAGTGTGAACATTATTCAATTATAATTGCTCTCTTGCTATTACCTTCAGATATTTTATTTAAAATAATTACCACTTAATTAAAAAAATTTTTAAAAAAGAAAGAGCTTTTGACTGTTCAGCTCTTATTTTTTTTTACTGTATTATTGAGGTTTTTTGGTCTTTGTTTTCTTTCACAACATGACTATTATGGATATATTTTGCATGACTACACGTGTTTGAATTGCTTGCCTTCTTAATGAGGGGAAGGGAGAGAATGTAGAATTCAAAGTTTCAAAAACAAATGTTAAAAATTGTTCTTACATGCAACTGGAAAAAATAAATATGAAGAAAACTAAAATTACTTTTTAAAAAAGTGAATGGTTTGTATTTCCAAAAAAGGCCTTTGTAAAGAAATCTAGCATTTTCTTAGCAATAGAACTTTGACTCCTGAGTCTTTTTTTCTCTCTTCTACTTAAGAATGATTTCATGTTGGTACTGGATATGAGGATTTATGAGCTGGAGGCAGCAGTGTGAAGAAAATAGGAAAATGACAAAGGAGAGGGATTTAAAACTTCAAAGGCACAACCATACCTACCTGCATTGAGTCGCGATAGATTCTCTGACATGGAAGAAAGTCAGAAATAAATATATGTTAATTGAACTATAGTGAATTTCTATCATTACAAGTCCTCAGGAGGTGTATTGAGACAATTCAATTGGATAAAGCATGAAAAGTCCACTGGATTTGGATATGAAAAAAGGGAATATGTCTAAAGTGCTAAAATGCAAAGTGGAAATTGAAGGGGAAATATTCCTCCTGCTACCTCATGATGAGGAAGTGGCCAAATGCTGGCTGGCATGTCACTTTTAAATAGCCTTCTAAAGTGAATTCTATCACATAAATTGTAATTTCTCATAATCTAAGTGTAAAACATTATCCAACTATAATTGCTCTCTTGCTATTAACTTCCAATATTTTATTTAAAATAATTACCACTTAATTAAAAATAATTTTAAAAAAGAAAGGTCTTTTGACCATTCAGCTCTTATCAGTTCATGGTTCTGTGTTGGCTTAAATGAAGACAAAATAGTCAACAGGCACTTATAAATCACAAACATTTATTAAGCACTAATTATATGCTAAACAATATGCTGTGTTCCCAGGAACTGGGAAAACAAATAGAAGCAGAAAGCTCCAGCCTACAAAGAACTTACATTCTAAAGAGGGAAGATGATACATAACAGGAAACTGAAAAATGAGAGTAGGATGAAGGAAGATAGTGGGTCAAGTCCAAAGCATGAAGAGTGGAGGCTGTACAGGAATACAGACGTGGTGTACCTGGACACTTTCCTTAAAATGGAGATCCTGGGGAAAACCAACAAAGGAAAGGCTGCAGAGGTGAAGTATACTTCCAGTGTGAAAAGGCCAGGGGTGGAGTGACTTTCCAGGATGAGAAGGCTGTGGTGGAATGATGGAAAAATCCAGAGCTAAATAGAGCTCAGAGAGAAATACAAGTGTTATGGCTTTTACCTTTGGAACAATTTACATTTCTGATCATTGATAACGCTCCATGCACAATAAACAATGGCTTACATCATGTAATAGTTCTAAGGGTTTTAGAAGCATAGATTTAAAGTGGGAAGTGACTTCAGAAGTCTTCTAGTCCAACTCCTTCGTTTTACAGATTAAGAAATTGAGGCCCAGTTAAATGATTGTTCAATGACTTGCTCAGTGTTCAATTCAATAAGTCTTTATTGAATACTGACTGTGTATCTCATACTATGCTAGGAGCTATGACAGGTAAGAAAAAGATATGATACTTGGCTCCTACTCTCAAGAAGCTTATCATCTTATTAGGAAAATACAACACTAACATACATGAAACTGGAAATAATACATGGCATTATATCATATAATTTATTATATTGAATTATTATCAAGTGCTAAAATGTTTTATGTACAGAAAGAAAAGGAAGAGATTAGTATTTATGACAACTTTAAGGGGCAGTGGAAGGCAGAAAAGTCCAAGGGATAAAACTTAGAATTTATTTTTGCACAGTATAACTTGAGTTGGAAAATAGTAATTTAGTACAACTTTTTATCCCACGCCACATTTCCTTTTATCATATCCATGTCTTCTAATATCACTTGAACACTTAAAATGACATCAAGCTCTCTATCTTAAGAAGGAACAACTTTATTTTTGAGATGCTTTAAATGTTAGAAAGTTAGAAATAATGTTAGAAAGCCTTCCTTTTAAGCTAATTTGCCTGCCAGTACTTCTACCCAGTGATGCTTGTCTTACTCTCTAGAGAAGGAGTTCTTGACCTTTGTGTGGGTCATGGAGCCTCCTGACAATCTAGTGAAGTCTGTGGACTTCCTTCTCAGAATAATGTTTTTAAATACGTACAATAAAATACATGGGATGTTAAGTGAAACTCTTGCTCAAATTTGTAATTTCTAAGTGGCAAATATTGAAACAGTTCTCAAAACATTTTTAAACATTCAAGAATCACTGCTCTAGAGTCACACCAAATATACTTGATTTCCTCTTCCATATACCAGCTGATAAAATATTTGAAAATGGTTATACCTTCTATTTTCCAGGTTACGTATTCCCCATTCCTTTATTTCTTCCTTATGTGACATTTTTTCCAGCACTGTCATTCTCTTCTAGAAGCATTGAAGTTTGTCAATATCCCTCTCAAGATATGCTGTTAGAAACGAAAGTCTATACTACAGATGAGGTCTAATTTAGACAAAGTACAGAGAAGATAATCACTTCCTTTGGTCCAGATACTATAATTGTAGTGTTCATTTGTGTGTGTGTGTTCGTCCTTTGTTGCCAGAGAAGACCATTCCATCAGAGAAATGATGACATGACTTGTATTTGACTTTGATTTGAGTGAAGGAGGGCTGTGCAGGTCACCAGCCTCATTTCTCCTCCAGAGTCATCTGAATCCAGTGACCAGCTACTCATCAGGATGACTGGAGATGACCCAGGATGAGGTAATTGGGGTTAAGTGACTTGCCCAAGGTCACATAGCTAGTGAGTGTCAAGTGTCTGAGGTGAGATTTGAACTCAGGAAGGTCCTCCTGACTCCTGCACTGGTGCTTTGTCCACCGCACCACCTAGCTGCCCCTTGAGTTCATCTAGAAGTGAGTCAAAGCCCCCATATCACTCTGTTGGCTTATATTGAGTCTATGGTCAACTGAAACGCCAAGTTATTTTTTCACATAATCTATTGTTAACCAGGTATCCCAGAATATCCTTTCCCAGTCACAACAGATTACACATGTCTAGCATGGTAATGCAAGTTGCAAACGCTACATTTATTTTGAAGTTTCATTCCAGTGTAGTCACCCAGGAAGATAATTCCTAAACTGGAAAATACTCTTCACCATATCATTGGCTGTACGACCTACCCAGACATCAGCCTAGATGTCTTTTTTGGTTTCCTGGCTTCATTATACTTCAATATTAGTCTATATTGAGAGTAGAAATATGTGTATGTATTTACATATACAAAGAAGTCATCATCCCAAACACACATAGACTCAGTCTCCTGCACACAACAGACAGAGGAGAAGATACAAGGTACAACTTTAGAGTTCTGGAAAAAACGCTGATGTTAGAATTTTAGGCACCAATAGGAGACCTATTTATGTGCATATAAATGCACATAAATGTCCTGAAATCAAAGGCTTATCTTTAAGGAAAAGGTGGGAGGAGTTTTTTTATTTAAAAACCATGAAAGTCAGTTTTTCCTAACCTATTGATTAGATATGGGTCTGAATTGGGCAAATTCAAGAATGCCTGGGGTTTTTTAACCCCAGAAGGGCATATTTCAATCAAACGATAAAAGTTTATTAAGTGCCTACTCTGTGTCAGACACTGTGCTAGATGTTTGGAATGCAAGTACCAAAAAAAAACTAAACAACTTTTTTTAATTGAAAAAATTTTAAATGAAACAATAATTATAAAAGAGCACTTTACTCCTGGATATAAAACATTATAAATCCAATGTTAAGTAATCACTCAGGTGAGTCTGCTGTCCTAGAATTCTAGACAGGTCTCATACATGATTTAACATGCCGTAAAATCAGAAAAAAAGAAACATGGTTACACATATCACAGATTTTCACCAGGTCCTCTCTGTATCTTTTATATTAACATTAGTGAAGTATAACTGAGTGTGAACCTATGTCTTTCTCACATCCAAATGGACAGCTACAGTCAAGAAAATTGAAGGAGTCCTATTTCTTTTACTTTCCTATTTATTTCTTTTTGTACTGACTCTAATATCTGCTTGCTTTTTCCTCCTCTATTCTTTTCATTCCTCTTAATTATCAGATTAACTCCTGGGATTCTTGGAGGCATAAACTAGAATATTTCCCCAACCTGAAAATAGACGAAATTTCTACAACCAACCTGATTTTCCAAGGACCCTGTGTATTTGAAGTTAATCTGGTCCTAATATGGTCTCAATTCAATTCAAAAGCGTTTATGGAATGATTCCTGAATTATTGTCATTATGTGAGATACAATTGAGGTAGAAATTGCAGTCTCTCATTTTGAGAACCTTATAGCCCAACTGCTTATATAAAGAGGTAAATGGGGAGACAGAAATGCATAAAACAAGAGAACAGTTCCAAAACAATATAAAAGGGTCTCAAAGACTGTAGGTTCAGTTACCAGATTGTCCAAGGAAAAGATAATCTGTCTAGATCAGGAACTGATCAGGACCAAGCTTCCAAGCCAATCTAAGTGAAAGTGGACCTGAGAATGTCCCACACATTTACAGACTGGGTGAAAAAGTACAATAAAAAAGAACTAGCCAATAAATGCTTAAATGAAACCGATACTATGTTAGGATCAGGCTAACTCCAAATTCATAGAATCTTTGGACAAAGATGTTAATTGTGGGACTGAAGAACCATGAGCATAGTCCAGAAAAAGATTATTGTGCAACAAATTTAGTTAGGGAAAACTTCATAGAGCAGACAGAACTTGAGTTGGGTCCCAAAGAAAGTTCAGAAGTTATTTTGATGGTGAAAATATGGGAGGACATCTATAATATCATAGACTTAGAGTTGGAAAGGAATCTTAGGGTCATTGAGACCAAAGTCCATGTTTTTCAGATGAGGAAACTGAGGCACAGAGATGTTTAAGTGACTTCCCCAGAGTAAAAAAAAAAGCAAATAAGTGCTTGAAACAGGTCTTAAACTCAGTTTTTCCTAACTCTTACTCCAACACTCTCTCCATTATACCATCTAATGCATCAGAGAGGAATTTAGCATCAAAAAGAAAAGGAAAAAGGAAATAGTGCTTTGCACATATAAAACTCTTGAATTGAAATAGGTATGGCTGAAGATGAGGGTTTTTATCAAGGAGTAATGGGAAATAAATGTGTCCAAGTAACACGTTGAGAGAAAACTTGGAATGCTAAGCTAACTTGTTCCTAATTAAGCTAAAAACTATTAACAGGAAAATTTACTTATTAGATGCCACTGACTATATTCAATCAATCAAAATTAATTTGGAAAAACATATGAAATAAAAAAATCAACTTTAAATAGGGATTTGGTTCATTGTTTTTATTTAGAATATTCAAATTTAAATTATTTAATTTAAATTCTTTTCCTTTTGAAATGGGAAGTTCAAGACTTTAATTTGCCCATAATCTCCCTTGTGTGGCTTCTTTTTCTACTGGTTCAAGTAACAATCCATTGACATTCTCTTGTTATGTGCAACTATCATTCATGCCATGCCTTTCCATAAATATGCAAAAAGGATCCATTTTATGCACTGCAGGTCTTTCTCTGGTTCTTTCACTCTTTCATGAATACCAGGGCAACAACCAGATTTTTCATCTCATATCTCTCGTTCTCACTCCATGACTAGTCCACTTCATTTTAGATTCAGACATGTCATTGATAATGCATTTTTGACAATTCTTGTAGGAAAACAACATTGGCAATATTTTGCAGCCTACATATGCCCACTGTGCTCCTTTCCATTTTCTTTCCTTCATATGATCAGATCTATGCTTAAGGAAAATTATTTTGGTCATTGCATGTTTGATAGATGAACCTGAGCCAGTGGACAGATACTGATATCTTTGACAGAAATAGTTTGGAAAGTTTAGAAAAGGGAAGGTATGGTAGAAAAGATCAGTTCTGTTTTAAACATATTTAGTTATTAGGCAACCAGTTTGTGATGGGACACTGAAGCTCAGGGAAGATGTCTGGAGCTAGATTTATAATTAAAGCCATGGGAGCTGATGCTGTCACCAAGAAAAAGTATATAAAAAAGATGAGAAGGGTCTAGGACAGAGCTCTGAGAAACATCCACAGGGGTAAAAAGCAATGGCTCTATTTGGGGAAGTAAGGTGGGACAGGGAAGGGCAAAGCTGGCTAGGGCACAGTAAGTCTGAAATCAAAGAAATGGCAACAACAGTTTAAGCAAAAGATCTTATTGACATATGAAGAAAAAATCAAGATACCTAGGTGATTGAGAGTGTCTTAAGTGTAGAACCATGAGCTCCACTTAGAAAAATGCTTGTTATAAACTCACTTCCAAGGGGGATATAGGTGGAGACTATCACTGATACAGGCTCAAAATGAACTCACGTGGATTTCATATAGAATTCCAGAACCAAAAGGACAATGAAAATCTAGGACAGACTATAAAAAAATAGCTC
The DNA here is from genome assembly GCA_023548195.1 of Bettongia penicillata ogilbyi. NCBI lineage: Eukaryota > Metazoa > Chordata > Mammalia > Diprotodontia > Potoroidae > Bettongia > Bettongia penicillata. Next base: position 8,225,761 of record JAJHZJ010000074.1, read on the forward strand.
TTCATACCAATGAAAAGGGACACAAGAAATCTCTTTCAGAACCTATCTGGGAAAATAAACTTTCTCTCTAGGTAGATAATTCCTCCCTAGAAAGTTGGAGAAATTTAAGATTGCTAATGGTGCAAAAGCTTAATTTCACAGACACTGGTATTCTGGTAGATTTAGAAAAGTGAGTGAAATTATGGAGCATCCTTCCTTAATTGATCAATCATTCAATCAATAAACATTTATTAAGGGCCAGCCACTGTGTTTTAGAATTAAGCAATTTAAAATACAGGTTCATATTGAGATGGATAGGTTAATTGGTGACAGTTAAAATCCATGGCATAGTTGGTCTACATTCTAGATAGTACTTTAGAGACAATGAGATCATACTTTGATAACTGTTAGATTAAAATTCTGAATTCAAAAAGCTTGAAATCACAAAATTCGGAGATAGAGGCATGGAATTTTTTTTATATAGATCAGAAGTGTCAAACTCGCCCCTCAAGGGTCATGTGGAGCCCACAAAATTGTTGAATTCAACCCACACCAAATTAAAATGTAATTGGGAAAGGTTTAACAAAATAAATAAAAACCAAATAAAACATAATGTTAATTTGTGCTTTTCTAAGTCAAAATGCAGCCTGAGGGATCCATCTCCATCTGAATTTGACACCACTGATATAGACAGAGATGAATATAACTGGACTCATTTGATTGGCCTGATGGAAAGCTTTACTTTGTGTTTTTATTAAGACTGATTTATTTTAATAGTATGTTAATAAGTTTATTGCATTTCCATTTTGGAAAGTAATATAGAGTTGTGGTATTGTTAGTGTTTAAGAACGGCAGTCTTCATTTGATTCATTCACATGTAAGGAATTTTGATGGCTCTTTTTCAATAAGAGACTGCGTTGTTAAGGGAAGAAGCCTCAGGACATTCTTCCCCTCAACAACTATATGTCCCCTAAAAATATGTTTAGATGTTTGGCATTTTATTCCTTCTTTTCTGTTCTAGGTGCAGGGAATATAGTCTCTGATCACAGGACATTTAGCCATGATTATCTAGGAGTCATAATCCAAGCCAGGTTTTATAGGTAACACAATGTCAATGTTCAAAGAAGCAAGGAGTGATCTTCAGGACTGGCCTTCAGGATCCCTGCCCAGCAGAAGTGCTCACTTGGCAGCAATGCCATATCTTGGCATGAACTTGGTAAGAACAATGATATGTAAGAATTGAGCCAAATGTTGAGACTGTTCCATTAGAGACTGAGACAGTATGGGGAAAATATGCCCTTGATGTACTGGGGGAGGTTTGTTTATTTCTATTTCTTCTGGCTGCAACTTTGAAGTAAATACATTTGGAAAAAATTTTTTTAAAGGAAGAAGAAAACAGCTATCTAGAGGGTGAAGCACATGTAATATGAAATCAGAGCTACAGTGTGGTACCCAGAAAATAGTGCTCTTCTGCTAGTTAATGATTATCTAAGTATTTAAACATAAATACTCCGGTATATCAAGAGTTAATTTGGCTTTGGTAAATAATATTTCAGACATTAGAAAGCTGAACTCCTATCAGAAAACACAGCTTAAAAACAATACAGTTCATAAGAACTGGGAAAAATTAGAATGTAATAAAAATGAAATATTTCTGTTTTGTACTTAATAAATTTGGTGATTTTCTCATAGAAATCTGAACTGTCTATTCAAGCGACTGCCATCTTCCCTTTAAAGTGTTGGGCTCCTTTTTTTTGAGATAATGGGGGTCAAGTGACTTGCCCAGAGTCACACAGCTAGTAAATGGTTTTGAACTCAGGGCTGCTGCTCAATCGACTGCATCACCTAGTTGCCCTCTCTTTAAGATTTTTAACTTTCTCTGTTGATGTCTTGTGTTAGGTTCTAGTCTAGCCTTTCAAGATGCTTAGAAGTCCTTATCATAAATGTAGGCCATGCCGGTACAGGAGGGATTGAGGAGGCATTGAGGTTAAGTAAATGTCAAACTGTATAAGGAACCTATAGCAAGCAGCATTAGATAAATTGTGACACCTTTAAAAATATGTAGAATTTATGAAGCCTATACAGAGAGGCTACTCAGAAATGCCACTGAAGACCACTATACTGGAAATGTTCAGGTCATTAAGACATACTGCCCAGGCTGACTCCCTAGCCATGGCTGCTGTCTTTTCTTTTTTAAACATCAGGCAGAACAATTATTATTATGGTTTGTTTCTTCCTTAGTTTCTATTAGCTACTTTAGAAGAACTTGTTCTCAAAAAATAATAAATTTTTTAAAAAGGCTTTGTTCTGCAAAGGCAGCCCCTGTTTATACTTGAGATAATCCTTATTCAACAGCATAATACACATGATTAAAATGGGGCATTGGTTTTATAGCAGTCTAAAACTGGTTAGTGCAAAATTGTCCTTCAGGAACCCAATAATACATAATATGTTGAAAAACCAATCAAGAAAAAACATACATGAGGGGGATTGTTAATATACAGGTTGATATCATTCAAATGACTAAATGCTATAATTATGAATATGATCTTGTTATAGTAAAAATGGTTCAGGATGAATTGAAAGTTGCTCTACTGCAAAAGCAAAATTCAAAACACTTATAAGTAAACTGCTGAAATACTTAATAACAATATCCTGTTAGCCATTAATACACCACTGTTGAAGGGGGAAATGAGGTGTTGTGTTCAAGGGGTAGGCCAATGTAGTTGGGTCATGCATTTTATGGAGGGAAATAAAGTGTAAGAAAGTTGGAAAAATAGGAAGGAGTAAAAGCTTATATTTGATCTTGGAGGTAATAGAGAATCAGGGGCATTACTATCCTCATTAATGAGTGAGATTGGTTAACAGGTTGAGGCAGTCCAATGAGAGAGAGCATGCTCTGAATGAGGTTCTGTGGACAAGCTGAGAGTCATTCATAGTGAACTTACTCATCAATGGTGGCTTGACAATCTATGTAATAAGTCAGAAATACTTATGACCCTGTAATTGTGCCTGAAAGCTCTCAGTTTGGGAATAAATGACTAACAAAATACCTTCCACACCTATGACCCCATTAAGGGAGTGCTTAGCAACTTATTTTTTTTATTTATTTATTTACTTAACTTTTTACATTCATTTTCACAAAATTTTGGGTTCCAAATTTTCTCCCCATTTATTCCCTCCCCCCACCCCAATACACCGAGCAATCTAATTTTCCCTATCACCAATCTGCCCTCTCTTCTATCATCCCTCCCTTCTCTTGTCCCCATCTTCTCTTTTGTCCTGTAGGGCCACATGACTTTCTATTTCCCATTAACTGTATTTCTTATTTCCTAGTAGCAAGAACAATACTCAACAGTTCTTCCTAAAACTTTGAGTTCCAAATTCTCCCCATCCCTCCCTCCCCACCCATTCCCTTTGGGAAGGCAGGCAATTCAAAATAGGCCCTATCTGTGTAGTTTTACAAATGACTTCGATAATAGTCGTGTTGTATAAGACTAACTGTATTTCCCTCCATCCTATTCTGCCCCCCATTGTTTCTATTCTATCTCTTGATCCTGTCCCTCCCCAAGAGTGTTGACCTCAAATTGCTCCCTTCTTCCATTGCCCTCCCTTCCATCATCCCCCCCACCCTCTTTATCTCCTTCTCCCCCACTTTCCTGTGTTGTAAGATAGGTTTTCATACCAAAATGAGTGTGCATTTTACTCCTTCCTTTAGTCGAATGTGATGAGGGTAAACTTCATGTTTTTTTCTCAGCTCTCCTCTTTTTCCCTCCATTAAAAAGTTTCCTGTTTGCCTCTTGCATGAGATATAATTAACCCCATTCCATTTCACCCTCTCTCCTCCCACTACATTTCTCTCTCACCATTTACCTTAATTTCTTTTAAGATATGGTCCCATCCTATTCAATTCACTCTGTGCTCTCTGTCTCTGTGTGTGCGTGCCTGTGTGTGTGTGTGTGTGCATGCACACATGTACATGTGTGTTTGTGTGTGTGTGTGTATACATCTGTGTGTGGTCCCACCAACTACCCAGATACTGAAACGTTTTAAGAGTTACAAATATTGTCTTTCCATGTAGGAATGTAAACAGTTCACCTTTGGTAAGTCCCTTATGACTTCCTGTTGCTGTTTACTATTTCATGCTTCTTCTCATTCTTGTGTTTGAAAGTCAAATTTTCTTTTCAGCTCTGGTCTTTTCATCAAGAATGCTTGAAAGTCCTCTGTTTCATTGAAAGACCATATTTTCCCTTGAAGTATTATACTCAGTTTTGCTGGGTAGGTGATTCTTGGTTTGAGTTCTAGTACCTTTGACTTCTGGAATATCCTATTCCAGGCCCTTCGATCCCTTAATGTAGAAGCTGCTACATCTTGAGTTATCCTGATTGTATTTCCACAATGCTGGAATTGTTTCTTTCTAGGTGCTTGCAATATTTTCTCCTTGACCTGGAAACTCTGGAATTTGGCCACAATGTTCCTAGGAGTTTCTCTTTTTGGATCTCTTTCAGGCGGTGATCGATGGATTCCTTCAATACTTATTTTGCCCTCTGGTTCTAGAATCTCAGGGCAGTTTTCCTTGATAATTTCATGAAAGATGATGTCTAGGCTCTTTTTTTGATCATAGCTTTCAGGTAGTTCCATAATTTTTAAATTGTCTCTCCTGGATCTATTTTCCAGGTCAGTTGTTTTTCCCATGAGATATTTCACATTCTCTTCCATTTTTTTCATTCTTTTGGTTTTGTTTTATGATTTCTTGGTTTCTCAGAAAGTCATTAGACTCCATCTCTTCCATTCTAATCTTGAGAGAACTATTTTCTTCAGTGAGCTTTTGAACCTCTTTTTCCATTTGGCTAATTTTGCTTTTGAAAGCATTCTTCTCCTAATTGGCTTTTTGAACCTCTTTTGCCAACTGAGTGAGCCTATTTTTCAAGGTGTTATTTTCTTCATCATTTTTTTGGGTCTCCTTTACCAAGGTATTGACCCGTTTTTCATGCTTTTCTTGCATCTCTCTCATTTCTTTTCCCAGTTTTTCCTCCACCTGTCTAACTTGATTTTCAAAATCCTTTTTGAGCTCTTCCATGGCCTGAATCCATCGACCACCTCAGATGTCTGGGATACAGAGGCCCCGACCTCCATGTCTTTCTCCGATGGCAGGCATTGTACTTCGTCATCAGAAATGAAGGGGGGAAGGAACATCTCTTCCCCAATAAAGTATCTCTCTATGGTCTTATTCTGCTTCCTTTTTCTGGGCATTTTCCCAGCCAGTTACTTGACTTCTGAGATTCCTCTCCACCCCTGCCTAGATCTGCCCAGCTAGTGCTTGGGGTCTGAGATTCAAATGCTGCTTCCCAGCCTCAGGGCTATCAGGGGAGGGAGCGGCTGCTATTCATTGTGAGCTTAAGTTCTGGTGCTCAGGTGGGGGCAGGGCCACCTCCCAGGCTCAGCTCCCTCAGGGGGTTTATGCAGAGACCTGAACTTCTGCCTGCTGCTCTGGGAGTCCCGGGCCACCACTGCTACCTCTGCTGCTCCCTCCGCCCTGCCTCCTGAGGGGGCCTGAGTCACAGAGACACCCCGCTCCCCTCTCGGCCAGCCCAGATGTCTCTCTCACTGACCTGTAGCGTCTGTGGGCAGGGGGATCTTCGCCGGCCGCCGGAGATTCCGTCCCTGAAGCCTGCTTGGATCTGCTCCTCTGGGCCGCGGCCAGGGCAGTGCTGGGGTGGGCTCCACTATCCGGGGCATGATGGACCCTGGGGACCGCTCCCCAGGACTCTGGAACGGAAATGTCTTCCACTGTGTTTCTGTGTGCCTTGCAGTGATCCAGAATTTGTGGGAAGTTCTTCTTACAGGAAATTTATGGGCTGTGGATTTGGAGCTAGCATACGTGAGTCTTTCTACTCCGCCATCTTGGCTCCTCCCCTCCCCAGCTTCTTGGCTCCTCCCCTCCCCAGCCATGCTTAGCAACTTATAAGGTTCTGTTCAAATCCTGAGGGAGGATATTAGGTAACCAGGTAAGCAGGGATAAAGTACCCAAAAGAGCCTACTCCATTCGAAATAACCATTCCTTCAAATAACAGCAAATATTTTTAATGAAATTGGAAATCAGGGCATTTTCTGACCTTTACAGCCATCCAGTTGCAATGCACACAAAAATTAGAGATAAAAAATTGATGCTGAGTGAAGCGAGCAGAACAGGAGAACATTGTACACAGTAACAGGAACACTGTGTGATGGCCAACTGTGATTGACTTAGCTCCTCTCAGGAATGTGGTGATCTGAGACAGTTCCAAAAGACTCATGATGAAAAATGCTATCTATCCACAGTCAAAGAGATAACTATGGAGCCTGAATGCAAATTGAAGCATACTATTTTTTTTTCTTTCTCATGATTTTTCCCTTTTGTTCTGATTCTTCTTTCACAACATGACTGATGAGGAAATATGTGTTTTTATATATATATATATAAAATCAGATTTCATGCCATCTTGGGGAGGAGGAAGGGGAGGGAGGGAGAAAATTTAGAACTCAAAATCTTATAAAAATGAATGTTGAAAACTAAAATTAATTAATTAATTAAAAAATTTAGAGATGAAGCTATAATTGCACTTGATAAAATTTGTAGAGTTGAACCAAAAATAGGAGTTCACTCTTTGGATGAGAATTTTAATTGTATCAAAACAATCAGAAAGTTCATTTTGCAATAGCTATGGCTAAGGGGATCAGACTATCTTCTAGTCAGTCAACCTACTGAATAATGGGTTTTTTTTTAAGTTCCAGTTTTGTTCTAATGAGAATTCACTGACTCCAAATAGCTTCATTAATCTTCATGGTTTTCTGTTACTCAGGAGATTGAAGGACTGGAAACTTCAAAGATTTCTGAATACCAGGCTTTTGTCTCCACCCACTGTGTTGCTTTCTGTATCCCTACTTAGTTCACTTTTTACATGTCCAAGCAATGACCTATCATGCCACTTGGTATCTGGAACAGTTCTTCTTTTAACCTTTTTATGTGACTGAATATACTGCATTAAAGTAAAACACCTACTAGAATAATGTGTCTCATTACTACTTATACTCTCTTCTCAAGAACAGCTACAAAATGAGATCCTAAAATTAATGACCATAGATTATATTTAAGATCAAGGAGGAGAATGTGGAAACAATAAGGCCCAAGTTGTATTGTAAAACTTAAGAATTAATGTTTGCAGGGCCAAAGGGGAGGGAACTGTTGCCAAAGAGTGATACTTCCACACAGGGAGGTAGAGAGAAAGAGAGAGAGAGAAAGAGAGAGAGAGAGAGAGAGAGAGAGAGAGAGAGAGAGAATGTGTATGCATATATATATATATGTATATAAATATATGCACATGACACATATTCTCTCCATGAAAGGAGAACATATGTCAAAAGAGAACGGACTAGGCCAATTCCCCACCCTACAGTCCCTCACGCTATGGGCAGGGTAGTGACTGTGCACACAGAAAGATGCACACTCCATTTCAAAAGCCCCAACCCATTCAGGGGTCAACTTAGAACTTTAAACAAAGAGATGATGTGAAACTAATAGGAGGCTGCCCCATGACCAGTGAGGCATGACAATGGAATAATATGGACCACTGAAATCAGAGTATTTTCTGAGTTGTTGTAGTGCCGATGCAATATCCACAGAGCCTACAGTGACCAGGAATATCCCAGCTCAATTCTGAATCACAAAATACAACTGACTGCCCACATGGAAGACAGAACCAAAACATGTATTCGAATACCAGAAAGCCAAATTCATTATAGTACCAAAGAAATCCATCCACAATAACAATGCAGGGGACATCCCCAAGCCTTCCTTCTGTCAGGCTTCCCACAAACCAGCTCTGTTAAACAAATCAGACCAGATCTCCCATTCACTTCCTGTTCCACCCGATCAACAAGCTCTTCCCACCACAGGCTTCATGTGACTCAGACTTATGTGACAGGCTTCCATATGACCCATGCAGGTCACATAGGCCTATTAAGGGATGGGAAAGAGCTTCCCATTCCATTAAAAATACATTAACAATACATTTGCCTAATAAGGAATAAGGAATGAGAGGCAGGAAACTTAATTCTAATTATGCCAGTCTGGGAAGCAGCAATGGCTGGTCTCCGGGTCAGTTGAGCAAGAGACTTTCATACATCCTGTGAGCTGGGGCTAGAGCTAGACCATTCCAATCAGTTTTGACCAGCTCACAATATTTTAAGTTTCATGGTTGAGGGTCTTTAACCTCTCTGGAATGGAAGGCTCAGTTATTCTTCCTTGAATTCAGAGGAGACATATAAATATGAAAAGCCAAAAAATATATGGGGGATCCATGAGGCTCTGGAAGAAAAAGGAAAAGTTAGAGTCAGGAAGTTAGAGAGTATGTTTTATGTTTAATCATAAAACCTTTAAAATGAATATGAGTTGGGAAGACAGCCCATGTGTATTTGCCAAGTCAGTATAGAAGAAAATAATCTATTCTCTGTGTTGTAAGTGAAAATCTGTTGGAGAGAATTTTTAAGACATGAGCTCTTCTGCTTGGAAAGAGGCTAAGAAAGGCAGCGTTCCCCCTGATAATTAGAATAATAATTAGAATGATGAGAATAATTAGAATGATTCTAAAAGTTTTCATCTTATATTTCACAGTAATTGGGAAACAAAAGATGAAACTATAGCAAATTAAATTAAAAAATTATAGCTTAAGATTAGAGGTTTTGATTTACAAAACATCAATGTTAATACCAATAAACCATTGGAGAAAATATCTTCCTGAAACCAACTATGCCCTCTTTAATGACTCCCTAAAGCAGGACTTAAAATTTCATTAGTATGGAGAACTTCCCCTACCAGTGTATATTGACACCTTCTTTGCAATTTATAACATTAGAGGGTTGGTTAGAACACTGAAAAAGTAAATGACTTATCCAGGATCAAACAGCCAATATGTGTTTGGGGGGATTTGAACCTAGTTCTTCCTGACTTAGAGACTGGTTCTTTTATCCATTAGATCACACTGCCTCTCTCATAATTATATTTTCTCCCACTGTCTTCAAGAAGGTAGGAAGAAAAACACCTGTGCCCCTAAAATCTTTAGTTTCTTACCCGAGACTTAATAATCTTTGTCAAACAACAAAGTTCCATTTACTGTTCTAAGTGCTAGGAATACAAATACAATAAAAATACAAAAATAATAATGATATTGTCCTTAAGGAGTTTACCTTTTAATGGAAGAATACAACATGACAAGGGAAGCTAAAAGTTGAGGGGATGAGGGGAAGGAAGGCACTATGTTTCTTCAATGATATGGGTCATCAGATTTGACAAGTTTCAAAAGACTCTTTTTCACATCTCAAATCTATAACCCTATTGGTTTAAATATAAACCCCAGGAAAATAGCCCACCTCTTTATTATTCATCTCATGTTTATATAAGATTGTCCAGTATTCCTCACTAACTATCACCACATGTGTGTCCTTCTGTTGACCCATACTGGTTATCTCTCTCCTGTTGATAGCATGTGGAGATATATACTATACCAATATACTAAACAGATACTAATGGTATAGTTTCTAGTGTCCAAAAGTCCTATTCCCTTCCTTCCCTTGACTACATTCTCCAATTCTCCATCCTCCTGTTCTCCAATCTCCTGATATAGTTAGAATCACATCTACTTCAGATCCTCCTCTTTTCCTTTCTTTTATCCTTCCTTTTTCTTCCTTCCTTCCTTTTTTCCTTTCTTCCTCCCTCCCTTCCTTCCTTCTTTCCTACCTTCCTTCCTTCCTAACACAAAGTTCCATTTACTGTTCTAAGTGCTAGGGATACAAATACAATAAAAATACAAAAATAATAATGATATTGTCCTTAAGGAGTTTACCTTTTAATGGAAGAAACAACATGACAAGGGGAGCTAAAAGTTGAGGGAATGAGGGGAAGGAAGGCATATACATGTGTGAGCATGGTGCTGAAGTCTGGAAAATCAGGAACACCTCTGGGAGGGGAATGAAAGTTGGCTTCAGACTCCATAAAGAACTTCCAATGAGAGAAGAGGGCTGCCATGGCAAGAAAGATGTTCCATGGTGAGGAGACCCCAGACATTGAGAGAAAATCCAGAGTCACATGGCAGATCCTACATAGGGCAAAAAATAAATTGAAAATGAACAAACATGGAAAAAGCTGCTATTCTCTATGCTTTTAAGTCAATTGCTTGTCTGAATATGTCTTCCTCTGTAGAAAAGTATCCTTAAAAGCATCCCTACTCCTTTATATGTTTTAATTGTATGTATATATATATAGATCTACATATCTTAATATAGATATATATTTTAGATGAGAAAGTAAGTATACAGTTCAGTAATTTCTGATATGTTTTGGGCCAACTTTTTTTTTCAAGGGAAGGGAAATAATATCATCCATAATCTATTTTATTCCTAATTCCTAACTAAAATTTTTTCCCATCCAAGTTCATGACCCCCTGAAACCTGTTCACAGCCCCCCAAGTTAAGAACCTTGACCTTAATAAATTATCTTTGTGAATTGTTGTGAGCCTTTTCTAAACTTATCTAGTGTCATTCTTGGATGATAGATGCTCCCAGACTGGTATTTAGAGCTTTTCCATCTTAGTGAGACTTGCCAGAGTTTGTACTCCATTGGCATAAGGAGGGAAGTGACCACATCCCAGAGAGGTGTTAGACAAGGACAGTAGTGGAGGATTTAGTACATATAACCAATAATTAAATTAATACTCTATATTTTGGTTCTGTATTATGACCAGTGAAGGGAAAGAAACATAAATATATATATATATATATGGAAAGATGTGTGTGTGTGTGTGTGTATATGTATGTATGTATGTATGTATATGTATATATATATATATATAGGCATATGAAAATACACAAAGGACAAATGAGGAAAGAAGATAAGACAGGTTTAGAAGGTTCTGACTTTATTAGTTCTTGTCAAACTTTGTAGTTCCTTTGTCTGAAGTTTCAGGAGTAAATGATCACCTGTTATCACTACTGCCCTTAAAAATGATAATAGTTCTTCAGCAATTAATTAATTAGTATTTACAGTTCTTCAGTTGTTTCTGTCAAACTTTCAGTCATTGCATCAATACTTGCAGAAGAAGAAATTATTAGTCTGTTAATCCTATTTATTCAACACTCACTGAATGCCAGGAGCTGTGCTAAGTACTGAGGATACAAAAAAGGCAAAAACAACTGATTTCAAACAGCTCAAATGATTTTTTTTTGAGGCAGTCAGGGTTAAGCAACTTGCCCAGGATCACAGAGCTAGTGCCTGCAGTTAGAATTTGAACTCAGGTCCTCTTGCTTCCAAGGCCAGTGTTCTATCCAGCTGTGCTGCCTAGCTGCCCCAAGGAGCTCATATTCCAACACAGGTATGATACTTTGGTAAAAAGATATGTATTTGGTAAGAACCCAGAGGTCCCTTCAAAGGCCCAGATTCTGACTGGGGATTTTTCCATCTAAATCACAGATAACAGGGATCCATTAAAGGTTCATAATCAAATCAAATGACCTCTTTGGACCTCAGTTTCTCCATATATAAAATTAGAGCACTATTTTATTGGTGGAGGGTTGGTCTTGGAATCAGAAATCTACATTCCAGTTCTGCCTCTAATACACATTTGTTATGTGTCTTTTCAACTCTACTACCATATGTTGCAGGGAGTGGGGAGAGTTTCCACACGAAGAATTCCCCATGTGGAAATCATGTGTCTGAAACCCTGCCCTCCTGAAAAATTAAAGGATTTACCTAGAACTTTGAGATCCCTTCCAGCTCTAAACTGCTATGTTATTCTTGAATAAATGTTTTAAGAACAATCAGGCAAAAGAGTGCCAGATAGATGAGAGAAGAGATCATGGAGGGAAAGAAGGGAAGCCAGTTAGAATCTGTTGTTCAGGCACAAAGTAAAACAATCTGGGATTAGATTGGTGGCAAAGAAGATGGAAGGTGAAGAAATTACTCAAGGGCCAATGTGAAGGAAGGATCCAGCTTCCTCCTTTGATTTTTCATTTCAGAAATGAAAATACAGAAAAATGTCAAGTTGGCATCCCTGCTGTTATACCAAATAAATGCAGGAGCCCATTGATTCTCCTTTAATATAAAATAATTTTGGTTTCATTGATTGAGCGTGCAAAATGTCGGCTTCCCTGATATTTACAAAAATATGAAGCTCCACAGAGGAAAATGTAAGATAACAAAACAAAACTGATTTTCAATTTTAGAATGAACTTAGAATGTAAATGGCGGATTTACAAACTTCAAAGCCTACAATGAGAATATGAATGGAAATAATTATAAGCAACTTCAAATGGCTTTTCAGCAGCCTGCAAAAGCATTAGGAGAATCCAGTATATCAAGTCACAATGAAGGACAGTTAACAGGATTAAATCAGATATTGCATCACAACAGGGGGTTGTTGGGGAGCATACACAGATCCAGCCCACTATAGCTTTCAGTAAATAAGCATATGGCTCCCTTTCTAAATATTGTCTTTTGTTAAGTCATGTTTTATGAAAGAAGGTCAGCTGGTAAATGTGCTCAGTCCCTTCTGTGCCATTGCTTTGTTGCAATGCAGGGAAATCCTGGATCTCATTACCAAGGAGAATCTGTTCCCAGGTCAACTACAGCTGTGCTCTTGTGTTAATTATGGGAGATAGACAAGTACAACCTCCCTTTGTCTGAGTTCCTCTGAAGTTTTTGCCTTCAAGCATTCTTACAGCAAATACTTCCTTTTGTGTTATGTTGATAGATGTTGACATAGGTATGAGCATATGTTTACATGAAAACATATAAACAAATATATGCTCAGTCAGCTGTATACATATACATACACCTATACGACTGATGCTTGGTAACATATATGCACAAGACCTGCTCATCCTTTAATAGACACTGAAATCAGAAATAATGAAACATGTAAAATAGAGTCTCAAATACATACAATTAAAATCTCTTTTCAAATTAAAAACTCTTACTGAAAGTTAATTTGACAGATAACTTATAAGCCCTTCCACAATATTAGATATCTAACTGATCTCTTCCTTTTTAATTATACTTCAGGGAAACAAATACCTGTTGTACTTATCATGCATAGTAGCATCTATAGGGAAGTTATTGATGGCAAGGAGTTTAGTATGTAGGAAATATATGACCCTTTTCTGACATCCAAAGGACAAGACTATCTTGAGAAGCCAAGATCCAAATGACTTTTTCATCATTAGAGACAGCAAAGAACCCTATGGATTTTTCCCCCTTATTTCTATGTTGAAAAAACAGGGGAGAAGCACAACTTCTTGATAAAGTGGCCACTGGGAGTACAGTTCTCCAAACCACTTTCTGGGGCTTCCTATCACATCCTACTCAGGGGGAGAAGACACATCAAGCTTGGGACAAGGCTTAGGCTGCTCTGGGTGAGGAGATATGCTTCTCTGAATCATATTCAGTCTAGGAAGAAGTATATTATAGCTCTAGATGGGTGCCAGCATGAGTGAGGAACAAGGCAGCAAACCACTAGACCACAAGCTACTACTCCCCAAAGCAAATATTCCCCTAGAAGACAGAATTACTAGTTATTAATAGCTCTGAAAACAATGACTCCTTTACTATGTGCTAGAAGCCTTCTTCCATGAAAAAAAAAATGTTTTATTGATTTCCTTGTTTTCACAGTAGTCATTTCTGTATGTACTAACTTATTTACATCTCAGAACGGAACTATCTCTTCCAAAATAAAGAAAATTAGTTAAGCAAAAACAATGGATAAAATGACCATAAAAGCACATTTTTTAGTATTGCAAGCCCTTACCTCTCTGTCACAATGGTAAGATTGTCACTGACTTAGACCTTCTCCCCCATTTTCAGTTACTCATAATTCAATCTCATTTTACTGATATTTTCATTTCCATTGTTATTGTCACTGTGTATGATGTTCTTCAGGTTCCCATTTCAATCATTGTTATTTCCTACAAATTTTTCTGTATTTCTCTAAATTTCTTATATTTATCATTCCTTAATGCATAATAAAATCATATTGATATACTATGATCTGTTCAACCTACTTTACAGGTCAATCAGTAGACAACAAGAATGTTTTTGGTTCCTGCTACCACAAAAGTGCTGCTATTTTTATTTTGGCATATGCTGGACTTTCTGTTCTATTTCAGAAGTTTTTGGATGTATGCTTGGGAGTGAGTTCACAAATGACTGGAGTGGGAGGACTTTCCACAGGAAGTAGCCTTGAAGCTGACATCTGAAGCAACCTAGAGATTCTAGGATGCAGGGAAGGTATTCTGGGCTCAGGGAACAAACTGCAAAGTCATGTGGAAATGGGGATGAGAGATAGCATTTTGGGTTCAAGAAAAAAAAACTAGTAGGACAGTTTGGTTAGAATGAAGAATGAATAAAGAGAATAAAAATGAAGTGTCTTAAAAGATTGGAGCCAGATTGTGAAGAAATTTAAATGCCAGGAATAGGAGTTTGTATTGTATCCTAGAAACAATAGAGATTTGCTAAAGATTTCTGAGTAGTAGGGTGATATGATCAGATCTGTGTTTAGTAATAACGATTTGGTACATCTGAGAAAATGGATTGGAGAGACAAGAAACGAGAGATGGCGGGGGAACATTAGGAGTCTATTTCAATAATCTAAGCAATAGGTGAACTAAGATGGTATCTTTGTGAGTGGAAAGAAGGGAACAGAGTAGAGGAGTGTAGAACTGCCAAGATTTGGCATTGATAGGATATAGCAGTGCGGAAAAGGGAAGAATATATTCTTTGATTGTGAAATTGAGTGACTGATGGGAGGAAAGGCACTCTTGATAGAAGGGGAGATGTAGGGAAGAAGTAGCAGGTTTAGGGGAGATGATAAATTCTGATTTGGACACGTTGAATTTAAGAAGCCAAGAGTATTTTAAGAAACCAACAGATGCTGGACAAGAGTTCAGGAGAGAGAATAAGATTGTATATACAGATTAGGGAATCATCTACCTAGAGATTATAGTTGAACCCCTGGGTAGTTGGTGAAATAACCAAGAGGAAGAATGTAAATAGAGAAAAGAAGAAATCCCAGTACAGATCTTGAAAGGAGGGCCACTTAGGTCAGAAGATACTAACCAAGCAAAGGGGCCCAGAATAGAATAGTTAGAAAGGCAGGAAGGAAACTAAACACTACAGTGTCACAAAAGCAAAGAAAAGAGAGAGTACACAAATGGATCGCCAACAGTGCCAGAAGCCTCAGAGAGATCGGGTGGAATGAAGTCTGAAAAAAAGTCACTGGATTGAGCAGTTAAGAGATCTTGGTAGCCTCACAGAATGGTGGGGTTGCCAGGGGCAGAGTAAAGAGGGGGAACATAAGGAAATGAAGGCAGGGAAGATAGTTCAAGCTATCTGTAGACAAGGAATAATAACCAAATAATCAGAGCCCAGGATCTATCTGTCACAGAATTATACTGGATACATTTAAGCTTATTGGTCTCTATATGAATTTTTGTTCTCTTTTCCCATTTCTTATTTTTTTATTTTTCTTATTTATTTGTTTAACCTTCAAAAGTTTTGAGTACCTTCAGCCCTTCAAGAAGAAAGGAGCTATAATGCCCTGTATATATAATATCCATAATGAATCCAGTTTTCTGCAGTTAGTATTTAGTACCATACAGAAGGGTGAGTTGAGTCCACAGTGACTTGTAGCCTATAAAAGAAATCTCTCGATACTACCCAGAAAACCAAAATCCAGACCCCATAAGGATATAGCTGAATCCTCCAGTTTTTTCCTGCTCTGCTCTGAGCCATACCCCCTTTTGGTGGGGTGGCTGCCCAGAGCAACCCTCAGACAGAACAATGCCAAAGAACATCATTCTTTTGGAAGTAGACCTCCAGTGTGTTAAAGTAGTACTGAGATGCCAAGAATGCTTTTCCTCTGGTTTGTGGTCCCCTCCTGCAAGGATTATAGGAGATCTGGCTTCAACAAATTTCCTTTTATGGGTTGGTGTTTTTAACAGTTGATACAGAAAAAAAGGAATAGTCTGGCAGCTCATCTTACTATGCCACTGGCTTAGATGTGCTATAGGCCAAACCATCTTTCAGTTAAGTTTATTGTGACAGAGTCCATGTCTTGCTGATGAAGCTAAATACAGAAATCCTACCTTTGGCTCCCACCACTATGGCTACAATGGTGCTCTTTTTGTGTTTGATTAAGCAACATTCTTCTCCTACCCTACCCTATATAATTTATAAATTATAAAATTTATAAGAGTATAAATTGTCTTGAACTTGGCCCTAAGGACACCCAAAAGTCTGTATGTAGTCTGGCGCCAGAGAGTATGTGGTCACTACATGGTACATGGCCAGATGTGGCACATAAGGCTTGGTTAATGCTTAGATGCATATAAGTTGCCAAAGGCGCAATCCTTCAGGCTGGGGCCAAACCAGGGACAGATTGTGAAATGGGCAAACTTGTTTGGGGCATCTTCTGCCTCCTTTATCTGGCCCTGTCTTCCCTTTCCCTGCATTCATCTTCTCTCCCTCTTATTCTTCCAGTTCCCAGGGCCTCCCTTAATGCCTCAGTGAGGCCAGGGAAGAAAATAATTCACTTTGATGTGACCTAAAATGTTACCTTTCCCAGGAGACTTTGCATTTCTGAAGGAATCATGAGAACAGATTTAAGCAAAGAAATAACCATAAAGTCAAATTCTGGAGGGCACATGGTTAGTACTGAGTGTTTTGTTTGTTTGTTGTAGGGTAGAGAATTTCCTGATATCCTCAAGTCATACCACCTAGCCAACCACTAGCTTTACCAACCCGTAAGGCTAGCCCTGTCCTGGGGGTTTGGGGTGGGGGAAGGGAAGCCCATTACTTTTGATGTCATTTCAGAATCTATGCCTACTTACTGTCATCTCTCCCTCACTACTATTCCAGTGACAAGAGGACCTGAGCCCCGCAGCTCATATGTGAGTAAAATTCTTATGAATTAACAGATTTGGAGGTGAATAGTATTGGAACAAAGCTGTCAAACTTAACTGCAGGGAGAAACTTAGCAGTCAGTTGCTCTGTCTGTCAGATCTGTCCCTCACATAGACAGTGCAGTAGTCAGACAGATAGAAAAGAGAGAGAGACACTTCCTGGTCTCACAGAACTCATGCTCTGATTTGGAATAACACTTGTCCTCTCCCCATATGGAGCTGCTGCAAAGGAGAGAATTCAGTCATCCATGGGCTCCATTAATAGAAGCCCAGGATCCTTAACAAAGGTGATGGTAGTTCTGTTGCCCTCTGCCTGGTCTGATCATGCCTTTAATCTTATGTTCAGTTCTGGGAACTACATTTTAGAAAAGGTATTGACAAGCTGGAGGAAGGGCGACAACCAAGATATCAAAGATGCATTAAATTATGTCTCAGTAAAAGGATTTGTTCTATGAAGTTTGGATTCAGTCCAAAGGCCCCACTCAAGAACCTAGAAAGCCACATGTGGCCCCATGGCCTCAGGTTCCCCACCCCTGACTTCTGTTTTGTTTTAAAAGAAGGAGCTATTGAGCAAAGCCACAGTGAGGCGGATTTGAACTTGATGAAAGGCAATACTTCTTAACAATTAGAGTTGTCTAAAGCGGGACTCGGGAGTGTATTTCCTGTCACTGGAGTTTTCCAAGTAGTGCTAGATTGCTGTTTGTCCTTTGTTCTTCAAGAGGACCATGACAGTAGGAAGGTGATGCCATGACTTGCAAGTGAATTCGATTTAAGTGAGGGGGGCTGTGCAAAGTCACCAGCTTCACTTTCTCCTGGGGAGCCATCTGGGCCCAGTGGCAAGATACAGATCAGGATAACTGGAGATGGCCCCAGATGCAGTAGGGTACTGGATAATCATTTATTGAAGGTACTGTAGAAAAGATTCCTGTTTCAGGTACAGGTTGGAATAAGCAATCTCAGGCATCCTTTCCAACTCTGAGATTGCATGATTCTGAGTAATTTCTGATAATTTTCTGAATAAATTCTGATAATTTTTACTGGATTTCAGTTTTGATATCATAAAATGAAGGTGACCAAGCTTGGCAGCCTTGAGAGATACTTCCAACCACAAACTGCTAAGGAAAGGTTAAGTTTTGGGGTAGGAGAAACAACAGAACAACCAGGCTACAGAGAGAATCCTTTCAGAAAACTTCTTTCCCTCCTCTGATCTCAGGGAGCTTTTGCTATCTATTATCAACGCCTTGTATTTTTAGTTCTTTTTTATATTCATTCATTCAACAAACAGGTATTAAACTCCTACTATGTGTAAAGCATTGTACTACATTCAGGCCACAGAAAGACTAATGAATAATCTCTTTGAGGGTAAGTAGTGATTTATGTAAATTTTTGTGTGAAGAGTATGACCATGTAGTTAGATGGCTGTCCTTACAACTAGGAAGACTTGAATTCTAGGGCTGATGCTAACAAAGGCTCTGCCCTAGCTGCTTAACCTCTCAGTGCCCTGGGCAACTCTCTAGACAATAAATTGCTATGACCAAGCAGACCTGCTTGGTTACAGAGATTTTCTTTATTCAGGGCATTCTCTAGATCAATGAAATCTGATTTCATTGATCTGAAAGACTGATTTCAGTCTTTTTGTGATTCCTATATCAGGTGTCCCTATGACAGGAAGGCTCCAGTCTAATGTTTAACAATCTCATACTGAAGCCTCTGCTGGGAAGCCTGGGACAGTCTCTCTTCTGGACAGCCCCATCAGTAGACACCCACTCCCTGACTTACAAACACACTGATCACAGTGTATAGTAAGAGGCAATAAAACCAACATCTGTCACTATTCCACAAGAGATAAAAATCATACAAGTCCAAAGTTTAATGATGTTCTAGAGTGAACATTCCCTAATGGCACTTGCAGCTCCTAGGGAAAGTTCAGTTTTAACAGGGAGATACCATATTCTCCTCAGTCTTGAGTTAGAGTAGCTCCTCTGGCAACACAAAAATCCTCTACTGGGTATGGGCAACCCTGGGGTAGGGGCTCTTAACCAGGGGTCCATGAATTTCAGGGAAGTTCATAACTTGGAGAGGAAAAAAATCAATCTTAATTTCACTAATCTTTGGTTTCCTCTGTAATCCTATGTGCTTTGTTTTATGCATTTAAAAATATATTTCTGAGAGAGGGTCCATGGACTTCACTAGACTTCCAAAGATATTGATGACACAAAAAAGTTAAGACTTCTTGCCTGTGAGGTCCACATTATGATAGACATTGGGGAGGGCAGTTAGTGAGCATAATCGGTTCAATGTAGCCCCTTGAACTCTGTTGCTGTAATCCCCTAACCCAGTCAAACAATAAGCATTTAATAAAACAGTATAGAATAACTGTGATAAATGCTGAGGATTCAGAGACAAAAACCCCGATGTCCCCTTCTATCAGTCTCTTTATCTGGTAACACTTCCAGACCACACAAAGCTACCCACAGCTCAAACTAGACATTTACTTGAGGATACTAGGTGTCCTTCTGATCTGACCATTGATAATGTGGTGCCAGATGAGGAAGTTTTCTTGAGGCTAACCTGCCAGTTTGGGATTCAACCTTCTCTATATACACAAAGGATTATTTAGTATTATGTGCATCTGCTTCTTCTCAACAAATAACAACACTTTTCATCTCCCCAACTCACTTCCTGTCCTCTTCAGATCACAACTTTTACCCTAGGTTGTGTAGGAGTCATTGTTGATTACATCTAATTTAAAGTGACTGAAAGCCCACCCCAATAGGGTGTCCTTTTCCCAAGGGCCTATTTCTCACTTGTTTGGGGCTGGCACATCCAACATTGTGTCAAGAACATAGAAAATTGATAAATTTCCATCTGATGAGTTCCTCAGAACTCATCAGTAATACCAGAAATATAATATACATACATATATGTTTGTTAGAAAGTGACAAAGGATGACTTGTATGAAAGAACTAATGTAAAAGACATCAGTGAAACCACATAGGAAAAGAAAAAAGGAATAAGCCATAATGAGAAATATTTGGACAGCTTTAGTACTGCCCTAGGATCCATGAAGCATTGAAAGAATCCATGTAATTGTGTAGATCCTCTTTGGAGGATTTAAGGGAGGACATGGCTAAGAATCACGTAGGTAAAGGTAAAGATGGGCTGTGATGTCTACAGGTAGAAGTGACTACATCTCTGAGATCCTAGGATCTCAGGTAACCACTTATCAAGCACTTAACTAGTCAAAGACTATCTTGAGTGCTAGGGATGCAAAAAACAAAAAATGCAACAGCACCAGTTATTAAAAAAACTTATTGCTAGTGGAAACTAATGCCAACAACTTAGGAATTTTGGCAGTTAGTCATAGAAATGTGTTTTAATGGCTCATCTCTTTGTCTGAGGATGGGGTCAGCTAGTTAGACGTTCCTGTTGGAGTACCTCTACTTGTAGTTTTAACTTTTATATTCTACCTATATGCAAAAATGAGAGGAAAGTATAAAATATTTCTGTGATGATTCATTGGAAGCTTCCTGAGATTCCTGCAGACATTGCCTTTCAACTCAATTTCTACACTTCTACCCCCATCTTCCCCTCACCCCCACTTCCAACTGTGACAGAATTCAAAATGAAACAAAACAGTAACCATTGGAGAAGAATTGCTACTAGTGTCCTAAATAGAGAAAGTCATGATAGGGGAAATGCATTTATTAAGTACATACTATTTGATGAGGCCACACACTCACAGGGGACTTATGTCAACTAAGATTTGTGTTTCATTCACAAGTCTTGGTTAGAAGTCAGAATGATAGAAGAAACCTTGGACCAGTCTGCCACCTTCAGGATATTTTCCCCAATAACCCAAACAGAATGATTCTGGACCCCATAGGTAGTGAATACTAATGTGGAAAAATGACAACATAATGGATTATGGAAATTCATATTTTGGTAGCACTTTTGTTGTTATTAGGAATTCACAATTATTTAACAACACAACTAAATATTTTTAATCCAGAGTCCCAAAGGGGTGAGGGAAAGCAAATTAAAGCTATTAGGCAAGAAAAAAAAAACAAAACAAAAATAAACACCACCATTTTCCCCTAGACATAGCTGATTATTCCAGTGGAAAACTCATCTGCAACTTTTAAAAATATGGCTTGTTTCTTAACATGTCCCTTTTTTTCTCACATTGATTTTTTTTCTACTTGATAAGCTTACAAATCTCTTAGCAGTTCTTTTATTCAAACAGGAGTATTGTAATGAGACATGAAGTAATTCATCAAAAAAGCGTTAAGTACCTACTGTGTGAACATCATCACTGTCTTCAGTTAGAAAAGTTTTAAAAAATAAAGAGGTTTCTGCCTTCAAGGAACTTAGTCTAGTGGGGATTGAGACACTGAGTCATGACACATAGTATTATATAATATGTATATTAGAGAGACAAAACAAAGAGATAGCAAAATAACATCTTAGTAAACATTTCCCCAGTCTATATCTACATCCTGATCATATGAGATTTGTAAAAAGCACTTAGCACAGTGCCTGTCACATAACTCTTTATAAGTACCTATGCCTTTCCCTTTTTTTCCTTACTTGGTTTTCAGTAAGAAAACAGGTAGTGCTGAGAGAAGACAGAGACAGAGATACAGAAAGAGAGACAGGAAGACAGAGAGAGAGAGAGAGAGAGAGAGAGAGAGAGAGAGAGAGAGAGAGAGAAGTATAAAAACAATTAAAGAGTTTGGGGTTTAAATCTTGGAACCTGGCACTGCAAATGAGCAAAAACAAAGTAGAAAAAATAAAACCTGAAGGTCTGGAAAAGAACCTAGGAAGGAAATAAAATTAAGACTAAGAAATTAAGAGAAGAAGGGGTTCAGAATGATAGTCAACCAGATCTATGTCTGGAAAGGGAACCAGGAAAGGAGTAAACTAGAGAAATAAAAGAAGTAGGGCATCAAATAGAAAACAATTTTTAAAATTTTATTCTTTAACAAAAAGTTAATTTTCTCAGCCCCTATGGAAAATGATGATAACATTTGTATAGCATTTACTACGTGCCAGGCACTGTGCTAAGTGCCTTACAACAATTATTTGATCCTTACAATAACCCCCCACCAGGTGCTATTAATTATGCCCATTTTACAGATGAGGAAACCAAGGCAAATAAGCATTAAGTGACTTGCCCAAGGTCAGATACTTACTAGTGTCTGAGGCTGGATTTGAACTCACAAAGATAAGTCTACCTGACTCCAAGTCCAGCATTCCATGTCTTGCTGTCACCTGAAAAGAAAAAGAAAAAGCCTTGGTAAAAATTTATATGTGTGTCTATTTTTTAAGAGGTCAATTTGGGAATGTGTTTCGCTTGACCATATAAATGTATAAGATATACACATGTGTATACATTTACCCTATGTATAAACCCATGTCCTTATATATACACACATATGAATACATGTGTGTACACATGGCTACTGCATATATTTGTATACATATAAGCCCTGCATATGTATACTGGATGATATGTATATTATATATATAATATGTATATATGCATAAAGACTATGGATTATATATTATGTATATGTATACTACATATGCTGTATATGTATATATAAATACTGAATATGCATGTATATATTTATGTATTGTCAAGCAAAACAAATTCCCAAATCAATCTCAAAAATGTCTATTAGAATAAAAAATTACGTGTCAGTCAGTCAACAAGCCTTTATTAAATACTATTTATTAAATATTATGTGCCAGATTCTGTCATAGGAGCTGGCATTACAAAAAAAAAAAAAGATTTCAACGGTTCCAGCTGTGGAAGAACTTACAGTGTGCTGGGGGGAAAGCTTGGATTTGGAGGAGTCAGGGACCTTGCATGGGTTCACACCTCTGCTTTGCCACTCACTCACTACCCTCTGACCTCAAGAAACTCACTTTCTTTCTATGGACTTTGGAGGGGGTTGTACCGAATGACACTTCCTTAACACTTTTTAATAGCTCAAGGAAATAGTCAAGGAAAGAATAAAGATACAAAACCTTCTTCTGCACATCTATCAAGAGTCATTTCTTTTTAAATTTAATTTATGAAATGAAACGACCGATTCCATAATGTACAATAAAGATCGTACAGGACACTGCAAATCTACTATGCACCACTTTCAAATATATAACAAAATAATCATGTAAGTTCCTTTCTTCCTCCCCACCCTAGAGATGGCTACCATCAGACACAAATAGGTACATATATGTAAAATTATTCTATACATACTTCTATTTATCAGTTCTTTCTCTGGCTGCAGATAGTCTTTCTTCATATGTTCTTTATACTTAATTTGAGTGTTTAAAATGGACAAAATAACTTATTCGCTCAAAGTATTCTTAAAACAATATTACTATATACAATAACTATCAACATAAATGATTATTTATGTTATAATATAATATCATAAAAATAATTATTAACATAAAACAATTAACTGTATACAGCGTTCTCTTGGCACTTCTAAGATGCTCACGACTTCTGGCCATGGAAAGGAAGGACTTTCCCAGTGGGAAGGGGGGAAGGAAGCAACCTGCTTCCGCGGCGCCAGGTGGCGCTGTCAGAAGCTGCGCTGTCCCTTTTCCGGGTCGCGCAGCCCGGCTTGTTCGAGGCCCGCGCATGCCTACTCGGCAGTGCCCGGCTGGCTGGGAAGGTGACGGCCGGGAGCGCTGCACGTGCGGGCGGGTTCCGAAGCTGGCGCATCATGGTTTGAGAGCGAGATGGGGGCCAGGGTGACCCGCGCTTTCCGGAACTTCAACCTGGAAAACCGGGCCGAGAGGGAGATCAGCAAGGTGAAGCCGTCCGCCGCCCCCATGCACCCCAGCACCAAGGCGCTGATCCTGGAGGAACTCCACCGTGAGTAGCCCCGGAGGGCCGCCGTCCCGGGGGGCGGGGGCGGGGGGAGACGCCCGCCTTGCCGCGGAGCACCGCTGCCGTGTCAGGGAGTTGGATTCAGCTCGGTTCCCTCCGAGCGCCTGGTGTGTGCCCACGTCGCGCTGAACGCCGGGGATACCCACGAGGCCCAGGACTGCCCCTGCTCTGGGAGTTTACGGTCCAGTGGGGGAGGCGGCGTGGGATAGCCTTGTACCAAGAGGCCGTGTGCGCGATAAGTAGGAAATAATCCAGAGGAAAAGCCCCGGGGCTGGGGAAGGCTTCCTGTGGACTGGATTGTAGGTCCTAGGGTTAGGGCCGGAAGGGCTCCCCACCCCCACTCCTTTTCGTTTTGAGAGGTAGAAACCGAGGCCTGGGGAGGCTGAAGTAACCTGCCCAAGGTCACCCGGGTGGTGAAGCGTCAGAGGGAGGGATTTGCACCCCGACCCTGGAGCCGGTGCCCTTAAAACTGCCGCATGTTCACCCGGTAACCGTGACCTTGCTTTGGTTGGGTTTGTCTTTTTCAAGTCTGGACACCTCTATTTGTTCCTTTGTGAACCGGCGTGTTCTTGTGTGCCTTTGAAAAGCGTTCCCAGAAGCTGGCCGTAGGAGTGTTAAAAGAAGCCCTGCACACTGAAAGTGAGGTTGAGAGCCCTCCTTTCCTCCCAGCGTAGAAGGATACCCCCCGCCCCCAACCCTACCTCTACCCCGGGTCTTATTTTATTTCCTGCAGGGGGAAAGGCCAGATTCTTCTGTGACTTGCAGAAATCTTAGAGGAGGGAAGTTTGAAACGCCAGATAAAACATCTTATGGCCCAGCGTGCTTAGGAAGGTGTAGCCGTAATGACATTGAAACTCCGTCCCTTACCCGCCCCTTTAATGTTACAAATCCTCCACGGGAAAAGTTAGTGGCTCTTCACACCATGTGCGTTTGTCCAATCGCAGAGATTCGGAGCGGTGCATGCTAGGAAATGTAGTTCCCAGTCCTCTAGCTTGGGGTTTAACTGCGGTGCTTTAAATTCCAGTTTTATAGACTAATAGCTAGGTCTAAGGAACTTCGGAAGTCATCTTATCCAGGCCCTTTGTTTTACAGATGGGGAAACTGAGACCCAGAGACTTGATCCCGGATTCCAGGCCAGCACTTTTGTAATTTGTTTAGGTTTCAGTCAACCAGCAAGCGTTATTAAGAGCTCCATGTCCTAGGCACTGTGCTCAGTACTGAGTATACAAAGACAGAAAGTTTCTTTGATACTTAGATTTTTATATCATAAGTATTCAGAACCTTTAAATGATTCAAATGTGGATAATATATGTGAGAATCAAATCCACATAAGTTAGCCAGTTATGTTATATGCCATTATGTTCTATATTGTCATATATCATTATATGCTAATGATTATATGTTAATGATGTATAATGATCATTATATGATAATATATAATATTATTTGGTACATTATTTCTATAGAATTTGATACAAGTACTGAACTCCAAGTCTGAAACACTATTTTGAGTTTCAGATTTTCTTAAGAATTTTTGTTTTTTTCATTCAGTGGGTTTTTTTTTTTATTTGTTGTGGGGGAAGGGGTTGGTAGAGAGTGTTAATAATGACGGCTGTATGTGTGTTCATCGTTGGTTGCCGAAGAAGACTATGCCATCAGAGAAATGATGACATGACCGTGCACTTGACTTTGTTTTGAGGGCGGGAGGACTGCGTAGGTCACCAGCTTCACTTCTCCTCCAGAGCCATCTGATTCCAGTGACCAGATATTCATCAGGATGACTGGAAGTGACCCAGGATGAGGCAACTGGGGTTAAGTGACTTGCCCAAGGTCACACAGCTAGTGAGTGTCAAGTGTCTGAGGTGGGATTTGAACTCAGGTCCTCCTGACTCCTGCACTGGTGCTCTATCCACTGCACTACCTAGCTACTCTTCAATGATGACTGTGTAATGTCTGAGTAGATACATTGCCTGGGTTTGTTTTGCTTTTATTTGTTTGTAATTGTCTCTCCTTTCTTCCTTTCCCTTTAGGCCATCCAGAATTAGAGGAAATAGTTAAAAGAAAAGATGATAAGCTGCTCACGTTGTTAAAAGAAGTGTATGTTGAGTCCAAAGATCCTGTTCCACATGTGCGGGTAACTGTCATTTTTTATTTATTGGCACTTTATATAAACTTTGAGGGCTCCAGATTATTATATTTAGTTCCAGTCTCTGCCTGTTCCAAATGAACACCCATGGAAAATGTGGTAACAAGTAACTGTGCTATAACAAAGGACTTTACAGGTGTGTGTATGCCTCTGAGTATAGCAGCAGCTCTTTGTTCCACAGAATCCTCAAAAAAGAGTTCTAGCTAAGAAAAACAGCAGTTCCCTTCAACATGTTCAGAAATTTAAAAAAAAAAATTTATAAAATTATATATGGTTAGATATAATTCTCATAATTCAACTGTTTCAGATTCCCTTGTCCTTTCAGATTCCCTTGTCCTTGTAGGATAATTATTGGATACTCCTTGACAGAAGAGAAAGAAGAACAATTTTCTCTTCTGCTTTTCCTATCTTTTAGTTCCCTACCGTGTCCAGCAAAAGGGAAAGGTGATGCTTTTATCCCTGAAGGTTTTTTTTTTCCCAGGACTGTGACAGTCAGGTGCTCAAAATTATTTGGAGGGTCACATGTATTGAGAGTGATATGCAAATACATAAACTTATACACATGTTCTTGATGTTTGTAAGCATTCATATATGTGTGAGCCTATGTGATATACATGTATAACCTTTTTTGTTCTATAGTAATATTCTCTTTTTAGCTTTGGTAATACAGAGAGGACAATTGTGTTACCTGTTAACTATTAGCAATATTTTATAGCATGATTTCTTTTTCATTTTTTTTAATGGGAGAAAAAAGTATACACTGGTAGTGGATAGTGCCAGCCTTGGAACCAGGAAGATCTGGGTTGCAGTCCTACATTTTGACATATCTTGGCTCTATGACTTCTCTGTATTCTAGGTAACTCTCCAAGACTATAACTTGTAGAGAAGGTACTGGCTTACATTGGCAGAATTTTCTTCATCTGGGGGTTCCCTGTACCAACAGAGTCACAGATCCGGTCCTTATACAGTCACTAGGGAGACAGGCTTAGAACCGTGTTCTCTTGTATCTCATTCTGTGTTTTCTGCAGCTGTATCTACCTTTACTCTGGTCTGTTAAAGCCAGATAATGACTCATCTTCTCTGTTATTATACTCACTATAAATGACCTTATTTCATTTTATGTCTCTTTATTGTTTTTTCAAAGTCCTTTCATATGTCTTCTGATCCTCACAACAGCCCTATGTATGGAGTGGGTGGATAGATGGGTAGATAGGTAGAACAATGGCGATACTGAGGGAACAGGACAGAATGGCCTGGTCAGGGTTGTAGAACAGGCATATGGCAAGCCTGAGAATTGTTCAAGCATCCTCTCCCTGGTCCACTCCTTTTTCCACTATACTATACTTTCCACTCCACTATACAGTGATGGATCTGGAGGTATTAAAAATCAAGAAGTAGGAATGGTCCACTCAAAGTCATTTAGACATGTTTCCTGATTGATCAGGATGAGGCATGGTCCAGATATATGGGAAATCCAGGTAATTCAAAGAGATCTTTTTAACAGAGACAGTGTTATAGAGAAAGCACATTGGACTAGAGGTTAGAAAACCTCATTTCTAGTCCTATCATTAACTATTTATGTGATCTTAGAAAATTCAGTTTGCCCCTGTATGAGAGCCTCAGTTTATTCTTCTGACAAATTAGAGTAAAAGTACCTATGTGACTTTCCTCATGACCATTGTCTAGATCAAATGAGTAAGGAAAGTGTTTTACAAATCATAAAATATTGTATATATGTTATTCTATTTAGAAATTTAGATGGATCTGTTAGCTTTCCTTCCACTGGTGTAAGAAATCCTTTGCTTTCCCATCCTATGTGATTTTTTTTTTACCATGTGCTCCCATTTAATTCTTCATTAAAAATCCACTCATATTCTTTATTATCTCTAAAGTGCTGATAAAGAGTCACACCTTTGTTCTCATTCTTCCTACATGACTAGCCAAACTTATTTTCTATTCATCCATGTAGTCATTGATGTCTTTTATGCCAATTCTCATAAATACATTACCACTGTAAATGTATTTTAGGGCCTGTTTGTACCCTTTGGGTCATCTATAATTTTGATTTTTTTAAGGTTTTTGTATTTCAGTATTTCGAACCATATATCTTCACTGTGAAAATATTTGTATGAAAGAGCTGGGTTTTTTTGTAGTGATTAGCAGTTTAATACCATACAAAATGCTTTGTGTGTTTCCAAATATGATCCAACTCATCTCTTCTAACTATTCAATGCAGGGCCCAACACTGTCTTATCTATAACACATCTCCAATATATATGTTGATTAATGGGCTTTCTCTTTGATAGATGGATGGCTATTATGTTTATATAGATACATATTCATGTATATATTTTGATGGACTCAACTCCCTTCTTACACTCCCCTACCTTTCTTAATATCCTTATATTTTCTCTTTTTAGAAAAGTTGGTTTTCCTTGCTACAGCTAACCCTCTTCTGTCTCTTTTATGACCTTGTCTCATTAATGTTTATCATCCTCCTTACCTTTCTGTCCCCCATGCTTCTTCAGTTTCTGTTGGCTTTGAGCTCCTTTAGCCTAAAAACTTTAGG
Source organism: Bettongia penicillata ogilbyi (assembly GCA_023548195.1). Taxonomy (NCBI): domain Eukaryota; kingdom Metazoa; phylum Chordata; class Mammalia; order Diprotodontia; family Potoroidae; genus Bettongia; species Bettongia penicillata. Next base: position 8,254,351 of record JAJHZJ010000074.1, read on the forward strand.
TTTGTTGTAGCCTTCAAAACAAAACAAACACTTTCTCATACTGTAAGGTTTTTAATACCATAGAAAATGCTTTGTGTGTTCCCAAATATGATCCAGCTCATCTCTTTTAACTATTCAATGCAGGGCCCAACACAGTCTTATCTATAGCACATCTCCAATATATATGTTGATTAATGAACTTTCTCTTTGATAGATGGATGGCTATTATATTTATATAGACACATATTCATGTATATATTTTGATGAACTCAACTCCCTTCTTACACTCCCCTACTACCTTTCTTAATATCCTTATTTTTTCTCTTTTAGAAAAGTTGAACTTCCTTGCTACAGCTAACCCTCTTCTGTCTGTTTTATAACCTTGTCTCATTAATGTTTATCATCCTCCTTACCTTTCTGTCCCCCATGCTTCTTCAGTTTCTATTGGCTTTGAGCTCCTTTAGCCTAAAAACTTTAGGTTTGCCCTAGCCTTCAAAACAAAACAAAACAACCACTTTCTCACACTGTAAGGTTATTCCTTTGATCCTGCCTTGTCTTCAAGATTTGCTCTTTCTCCTTCTCTTCCTTGCCAGACTGTTAAACTAAGTACTCTCTGTGTGTTGCCTCTGATTCTTTATCACCCAGCACCCTTTTTAATCTGAATTCTTGTCCCACAGTTCTTCTGAACCAGTTCTCTTCAAGGACAGAATTATTTATTATTACTACATCTAATGGCCTTTCCATTATTTGACTTCATTATGGAACAGTGGACAGAACTCTCTTTTTTGATGCCCTCTTTGACACGGTTTTCTCATGGTTCTTCTGTTCATCTGACACCCATTTCATCTCTCCATTGCTGCCTCCTCAGCTTCCTTAAATGTGTGTAAACCCCACTGGGTTTACTGACTGCGTTTCTTGCTCAGAGATGAAGCCTTAAACTCAATTCACTCTGGAGCTCATACACTATACAACAAGTCCCCACCCATTTAGCACAGAATGAATGTAATGACTGCATAATAATTATTTCTCTTTTACTCAGGAACCCTGAGAGTCTTCCCCTCAGATTGAATTTTTTTTTTCTTTTAAAGGGGCCATCCCTTGAGTAACTGCTTAAAGAATCCTATTCATTGAATGGGTGTATCTTACTCAAAGTGACAATGTGATAAGACATTAGCCTGAAAGGGCCAGGGTCTCCCATTACATCTTGGGCCATCTCCATTCATCCTGAGGAATATCAGACCACTGGATCCAGATGGCTCAGGAGAAGAAAGTGAGGCTGGTGACCTTGCACAGCCCTCCCTCACTCAAATCAAAGTCAGCTGCAAGTCATGTCATCCTCTTGATGTCATGGTCCTCTTGGAGAATGAAGGACAGACACAACAACAAATGTAAGTATTCCCAGAGGACAGACATAGGCCTTCTCTGCGGAACCTCGTCCACTCTAATGGCTTCAGTTATCACCTTTGTGCAGATACCTCCCTGAGTCCCTAGTCCTAGATTTCCTTGTTTTTTTCAAATAGAGACCCCTTTGCCCATAATCTTAATCTTCACATGTTTAAAACACAACTCATCTTCCCCTAAACCTGTCTGCTTCAAATTCCTGTTTCTTTTACTCACCCTAGAGGCAAGGTGGCAAGCTAGCTGATCTTGCAGATAAGAAGATGTGAATTAGAAATCCCAACTATGACAGGTACTAACCATATGACCCAGGGCAATTCACTTCAGTGCTCTAGGCAGTTTTCTAAGATTTTTTTAAGTTACTGAGAAGGTGCCAACCTGCATTGGCAAAAGAAGTTCCTCTCCTGGAACTCCCAGGTCTCATCTCTCTGCCTATCTCTGATGCCACCATTCAGTTGGTGACCCTGAGTCATGGTTCTTTGATTCTTCTTCCTTACCCTGGAAAGCCAAAGTCACCTAACTCTGCTGTTTATACCTTGGCAATTCTCATACCTATCTCTCTACCCAATTACAGAAACTTCATTTAGGCCCTCATCTCTCCTTACTTAGACTATTATAATTGCCTCCTAATGGGCCTTTGTTCCTTTTATCTTCTCTCTGATCCGTGATATATAGTCCTACCCTTTTATACTATGTTGATCATGTCACCTCTGTACCCAAAAAAGTTCAGTGACTTCCCTTCCCTACCAAATAAAATAGGATCATAGAAACATTTAGGTTTGAAGGGACCTTAAAAGGTCATTTAATCCAATGGCCTTATTTTATAGTTGAAGAACTGAAGCCACCTGAAGTTACACAGGTTACAGTAAGTGCAAAGCCAGAGTCTGAAATAACCAGGTCATTCAGTTTAAATACAGTACTCTTTACAGGAGTGCTCCAGTCTCGGCCTTCAAGGTCCAGTCCATCTCTGATCTACTTGTCCAACTTCACCACATGCTGCTCCCCTCCTGTCTGTATTCTGGGTTCCAGTCCAGCAGGACTGCCTTTGGTTTTCTGTTCTTACCTACTTTCTCATTTCTTTACCTTTTTTTACACTACCCCTACCCTCCACCCCAATTGAAGTGAATTATTTTGATCTATCTTAGTTGAAGTCTCTCTCATCCTTCAAATACCAATTTGAATGGTACCCATTCCATTAAGCTTTCACTGACTTTCCTAGATAAAAACAACCTTTCCTTCCTTAAGTTTTTCTTATCACTTTGTAATCATCTTATTCTGCCTTGTATAATGATAATTTGAATTGAATTTTCTCCCTATTGTTTGTTCTATTCAATAAGCATTTATTAAGTGCCTACCAAAACAGGCACTGTGCTAGGTAGCGGGCATACCAAGTCAAAAATCAAGCAGGGCCTGCCCTTCTTTCCCAGCCTTTCTATTTCCACCCCCCACCCCCAACCCATCATCTCCAGTTGGAGGGACACAGTATGAACACAGATAGGTAAATACAAAGTAATTTCCACAGATGAGATGAGAGCACTAGCAACCAGTGGGGATCAGGCTAGGCTTCATGCAAAACACGGCATTTGAGCTGAGCAATGCAAGAAGTTAGGAGTGGTCTGGAGCGGGATGCGGGGAAGCCATCCCAACTCATTGCAGAGACATAGATACAGAGATAAAAGGTGGCATGTCATGTAGCAGAAAGAACAACTACTCTCTTGTGTGAAGGAGAGTCAGAGGCAATAAGCTTGGAAAGATGGGCTGGACCTGATTGCCAAATAGACAGGTTTGAGCAAAAGGACCCTGGTCAGGAATGTTGATCTGGTAGCTTTGTAGAGTATAGATTAGAGAGGGAAGTTTTATATGCACTATTCTTTCTTGTATATTTTGACAGATGTCTGCTCTCATCTTGTGGGTAATTCCTGCAATTATGCTTGCTCATGGCATGGAAAGAACCCAGAGTTGCTAAAGAGCTATGCTTGAGGAACATATATTCTGGCACATCATCTGTGTATGGTCCAAAGGGCAGGTTACTAAATTTAGAGTCTTATTACCAGAAAGTAAGTATTCCTTAAAGCATGGGTTCTTAACTTTAGGTTCATAAATTTGTTTTTTAAATATATTCTGTCAGTTACTAGTCAACAAACGTATAATGGGCACTATACTAAACACTGGACAGCTATAATGGGGAGAAAAAAGATAACCCCTGCCCTCAGAAAGCTTATATTCTAATAAGTGAAGACAGCTCATAAAGGGAATCTCAAAAGGGCATTGAGAAGTTACCCTGAGTAGGGGCATAAGGGAGAAGGGTCATTGCAGCCTAGTGAGAAATGAGGTCCTGGGTGCCCTCCTTCAGTGGAGGTTCTAGGAGCAGTCACCCAAACCCGAGTGAGCTTGTTGACTTAGAGGGTAGCAGGGGTAAAAGGCAGTTTTGAGGTATGAATTCGAGGCTGAAGTGATTTTCCAGGCTGAAGATATAAGTAGGCCATTGTGAAGAAGTAAAAGGTGGGGAGGGGGTCGTTTTTTGTGTGTGTCTGTGTTTATCTGTCCATGTATTTGTAACTGTTTTTTAATATAATTGGTTTCCTGCATAACTCTTTGTATTTAATTTTATGCATTTAAAAGCATTATTCTGAAGTTGATATGCATCAGGAGCTTGTCAAAGGGGTCTATGGTGCAAAAAATGTTAAGAAATCTTGCCTCTAACATGTGGAAGGATTATATAATGCATTATTTATACTGATGAAATTGTAGATCTTTTGAAAATTTGAAGTCAATTTAATATTTTTTTATCAGAATGTTTATAACATCTGCCAGTGCAGGCTCAGTGCCTCTGTAACTTCTGCTGTTTTAGAAAATTGCTGTAGATAACAAAAACACTACCAACCTATGACTCAGCGTTCTAATTTAGGTTGACTGGTACTTGTACTCAGACAGTAGGTATGAAGTGCATCACTGGGCCCACACTTGAATTCTCTCCACTTGGTAGACAGAGTTCAAGGTCCAAATCTTGGTCTTCACAAATGGGGGAATCAGAATGAGTAGGACTTTAGTGAAGGCTAATATAATACAGTCTTTCACTGAAACCCTGTTCTGTTGCTTCATTATGGTGTAGAGCTGACTTTAGATTCTTGAAGACTTTGTGGAATGCAAACTGACCACTTTTGCCAAGCTGGCAAGGCTTGGAAAAAAATCAAATGATAAACTGCATGTTAGATTGTGAAGGCCCAGTCTCTCTTAAGTCCAGAGAAGCCTTTCATCAGGTTGGCAGTTGGCTGAAGCTGGGGATAGGATTGTTGAAGAAGACAACCTAATGAGGTACAGAAGAGTTATGATCTGCATCATGGAGGAAGTATTTATATCAACACAATGTATAAGTATTCAAGTAACATATAGTAATACACTGCGCAAGGCAGTGTGGTATAGTAGATAGAGGACCATTCTCAAAACAGACCTGAATTTAGGTTTCAGCTTCTCACACATGTACTAGATGGGTGTAACTCTGGGTGAGTCAGCGTCTTAGAGCTGTAGATAGTTCTCTAAGAATATAAGCTGCTGAACAATTATTGATCTGCATTGAAAGAGGGAGATTTCTTACTGGGAACTTGCTACACCAATGAAATCACACATTTAGACCAAAAAAAGTTACAAGATTCTGTGCAGTATAATAAAGGGAGAGACAAGGTGGAATATGCTAGGTAAATCACACCTTTTCCACCACCTCCTCTCAGATGGAGATCATCTAGAACCCAGAGCCCAAGAGTCCCAGCAGTAGTGGATCTCTCCCCCTACTCTCCCTACCTGTTCTTTTAGCCAGGTCCTCTGAGCCACCATCCACTTGTAGAAATGTGACTTGGCAACAACCTGTTGCAGATGCTGAAGAGACAGAAAAAGAATGTTCTCACTGCTTTTGTCCTTGGCATTGTCCAGTGTTTCAACATCAGAAGTGGAAGTGGTTTTAGGAGTGAGAACATAAACAGTGTGCATTGTTACCTTATAATTTGCCCCTGCCCCCTAAAGACCACTGGGCTTTTTATCTGAAATGCATCTGAAACCTATATATGTTTACCCCTGTTTGTTAGTCAGTAAAGTCAGTGAACATTCATAAAGCACCTGCTCTTGGCCAGGCATCCTGCTAAGTGGTGGGGATACAAAGAAAGGTAAAAGAGAGCTCCTTCACTCAAGAAACTCACAGTCTAATTGGGGAAGAGGACATGAAAAGAAGCTGAAAGGGGGTGGGGAGAGGATACTGGGCCAGGGAACATGATGATGTGTGTGAAGGAAATGATGAGAACTTGCCCTGGATACCCTTAAATGGAAGGTCTGGAGGAGCTCTCTGTACTATCTAGGGGCAGGGGCTGCTGAGGAGAGAGAAGGTTCAGGGGTTGATGGTCTTGTAGATGAAGAGTTACCATAGACTGGCTGGGGAACCTGCAGCCTTGAGGCCACATGTGGCCTTCTAGGTCCTTGGGTGCAGCCTTTTGACTGAGTCCAAGTGTTACAAAACAAATCCTTTTATCAAGGGGATTTGTTCTGTGAAGTTTGTATTCAGTCAGAGGGCCACACTTGAGGCTACATGTGGCTTCAAGGATGAAGGTTCCCTATCCCTACTATAGACCTTGATGAAGTCTCAGAGGTTAGCCAGTGGGAATGTTAAAGCCTTGAGAACAGGGACTGTCACTTTTTGTTTGTTTGGCAAGTGCTTAGCCCACTGTTGTGTGTAGTTAAGTGCTTAGTAAATCCTTTTTCATTCATTTATCTATTCAGAGTATAGGATGGATCCACTTTATTCTGAATTCAACACTGGTAGACATGATTCACAAATTCTTCCATTAGCCTGAAGCTTCCATGGTTGTTAAATGTGTTTAAAGTTCTATACTTGGCTTCAAAAAAATCAACTTCACAAGCATAGAATTTTTTAAATTTAATTTATTTTCAGTTTTCAACAATCACTTCCATAAGTTTTACATTTTCTATGCCCTTTCCTCCCCGCTCCCTCCCTGAGACGGTGTGTAAACTTATATGGGTTTTACACATATATTCTTATTAAATGCATTTTGCCATTAGTCATATTGCATGGAAGAATTAAAATGAATGGGAGAAACCATGAGAACAAACAGAACAAAGCACAGCACAAGAGAAAATAATCTGCTTCATTCTGTGTTCCAATTCCATAGTTCTTTCTCTGGATGTGGATGGCATTTTACATTGAGTCCTTTGGGAATGTTTTAGGTCCTTCCATCGCTGAGAAGAGCTAAGTCTGTCAGAAAACAGTCCTTGCACGCTATAATGTTCTGGTTCTTCTCCTTTCACTCAGCATCAGTTCATCCATCTTTCTAGGTTTTTCTGAAGTCTTTTCTTATAGCACATCATTCTTACTGGGAACTTGCTACACCATTTCTTATAGCACAATAGTATTCCATTATATTCATATACCACAACTTGTTCAGCCATTCCTCAACTGATGAGCATTCCTTCATTTTCCAGTTCTTGGCCACCACGAAAAGTGATGCTATAAATATTTTTGTACATGTGGGTCCTTTTCCCATTTTTATGATCTCTTTGGTATACAATCCTAGAAGTGGTATTGCTGGATCAAAAGATAAAACGTAGAATTTTTAATAAGTTTATGTAAAATGGACTAGAAGCTTTCATTGGACTACAAGTAAAGAATCCAAAATGAGAGGTAGCAACCCAAAAAAAGCTAATGTAATTTTAGGCTCCATAAGTAGAAATATAGTAGAAAGAAGGAGGTGATTACTTTGCTGTTTTCTTTTCTGCTCAAATGACATCTGGAAATTTCTACTTGTCACTTTTCAGATAGGACCTTGACAAGTTAGAATGTGTCTTTTGTCCTTTGTTCTCAAAGAGGACCATGACAGCAAGATGATGATCTGACTTGCAGTTGACTTTGATTTGAGTCAGGCGAGGCTGTGCAAGGTCACCAGCCTCACTTTCTTCTCCTGAGCCATCTGGATCCCGTGGTCTGATGTTCCTCAGGATGACTAGAGATGGCCCAGGATGCAATGTGAGACCCTGGTCCTCTTAGGCTAAGGTCTTATCACATTCTCACTTTGAGTGAGATACATCCATTCAGTGAATAGGGTTCTTTAAGTAGTTATTGGAGGGATGGCCCCTTTAATAAAAAAAAAAAATCAAATGGAGAGGGAAAGACCCTCAGGATTCCTGGTTAAAAGATCAACAATTACTATGTAGTAGTTACAGTGCAAGCTTATGACATCTGAAGATTATTTGAGGCCTGAGGGGGGAATCCCCTCATTTCAGAGGCCCACGTTTTTCCTACCAATCTTCCTATGCTTATAAAGCTCACTTTTATATATCATCTTGAGGCATTAAGCAGTTGCCTTGCAACTCTGTGAGGTAGATATGGGTTTGTGTGACTAGTTTGTTCAGCTCTGTTAACTGAAAGAGTGTTGGGTGTAGAGCTAAAATACTTTGGTTCAAATCCTGCCTCTATGACCTTGGATAAGATGGTTCACCTCTGTGAACCTGTTTCCTCATCTGTAAAACTTTGGACTGTATGGTCTCCAAGGTTTCTTCTACCTCTAAGCCCTCTCTTTAACTCTATCCTGTCTGCGCTTCAGTGTCTCTGGCTGAAAATTGATGCATTCTGATTAGATGATCTGTAAGATATTTTCAGTTCTAGCAAAACTGTAGTTTGAAGTGAGACTCTGAAGTATATCTTGCTCATAATAAGCTAAAGGAACCTATAAGTTGGATTTGTTATTTCTTGAGTCTTTTTAGTTGTGTCCTACTCGTCATTGACCCCTTTTGGGAATTTTCTTGGCAAATGATACAGGAGTGGTTCACCATTTCCTTCTCCAGCTCCTTTTACAGATGAGCAAACTGAGGCAAATAGGGTTAAGTGACTTCTTCAGGGTCACATAGCTAGTAAGTGCCTGAGACTGAGTTTGAACTTAAGAAGATGAAGATGAATCTTCCTGATTCCAAGCCCAGTGCTCTATCCACTGTACCACCTCACTGCCACAAATTAAGGATATAATAATATAATTTTTAATGATGGTCTGTGTTTTGTTTATAGCAGTGATTTAGCTAAAATATTGTAAAAGAGGTAAGCTATGGACAATTACATGTTTTCCGTGCTTCTGTTATCTTAAAATACCCTAATTAATGCATTTCATCATGCTTTGAAATCATTTTCTTTCTTTTTTTTTTTATTTTATTTTTTTTTTAATGTTTTACAATCATTTCCTTAAAGTTAAGATTTTATTCCCCCCCACCCTTCCCTCAATACCCCCCTCCCTCCCCATAGCATACAATTCTGTTTAGGTTCTACATATACTTTCCTATTGAGCACATTTTCACTATATTCATGCTATGTAGTCGAACTAAAATAAATGGAAGAAATCATATAACAAATCAACACATATTACACTGAAACCCACCCACACACAAACATGATCTGCTACATTCTGCAAGTGGCTTCCACATTTCTTTCTCTGAGTGTGGAAGGCATTTTGCCTTTGAAGACCAACATTAGGATTTTTTTTTTTTCTCAGTAAGTTCTTGTGTTATTACAAAGTTCCAAGTCTACCAGAAGAAACTCTCGCACACTGTGGTCGTTGCTGTGCACAAAGTTCTCCTGGTTCTGCTCCTTTCGCTCAGCATCAGATCATATAAGTCCTTCCAGGCCTCCCTGAAGTCTTCTTGTTCCTCATTTCTTATGGCGCAATAGTACTCCATTACATTCATATACCATAATTTATTCAGCCATTCCCCAATTGATGGGCATCCCCTTGACTTCCAGTTTTTGGCTACCACAAAGAGTGCTGCTATAAATATTTTTGTACACGTGGGACCCTTTCCCGTTTTTATAATCTCTTGGGGATACAGTCCTAGTGGCGATATTGCTGGGTCAAAGGGTATGCACATTTTTGTAGCCCTTTGGGCATAGTTCCAAACCGTTCTCCAGAAGGGTTGGATGATCTCACAGCTCCACCAACAATGAATTAGTGTTCCAGCTCTCCCACATCCTCTCCAGCATTTATCATTTTCTTGTTCTGTCATGTTTGCCAATCTTACAGGTGTGATGTGGTACCGCAGAGTTGTTTTGATTTGCATCTCTCTAATCAATAGTGATTTAGAGCACTTTTTCATATGATTATAGATATTTTTGATTTCTTCCCCTGAAAATTGCTTGTTCATATCCTTTGACCATTTCTCAATTGGGGAATGACTTGGATGGTTATATATTTGAGTCAGTTCTCTATATATTCTAGAAATGAGGCCTTTTGAAATCATTTTCAAAGAATAACTCCCCTGATGTGTTAATAATAATACATCAATTTAAAGCAACTTCATTGGGACAGAAATAATTTTTATACCAAGTTTGTGCGTATTTGAATTCTAATACCTGAAATTTCAGAACACGTATGATTTAGTTATTCATGATTTTGTAATTTCCCATAATGACTTTCAAAATTAAGTTAAACATAAATGTATTTGTAGATAATTGGATTTTATTAAGTCATTTACTCTAAGTCTTTTTTGTTTATCAGCTTATCTTTTTGTGGCATCTATTATCATATGCAACAGCAGTTGTGATGATTATAGATTCAAAGAATTTTTGAAGCTTTTAGAAGGGATCTCAGGAATCATCAAGCCTAATGCCTTCAAGGAATTTACCTTGCAAGAATGAATGTACCTGAAAGTTGCATCTCATCAGTACCCTCTGCCACTCTGATTAAACCCTCTGGATACTGGGGCAGGACCATGGGCTTCAGGACTTCTCTTTAAGGATTGGGCTCAGCACAACTTTTCTCCACATTTCCCACCAGCTATCCTACTTTTGGGTGTTGTTGAGTTTGAGATGCTTACCTGATGTCCAGTGAAGAAATATCCAGTAAGCAACTAGCATTGTGGGGCTATTACTCTGGGGAGAGTCTAGTGTTGAATGGGTAGATATGGGCATCATCTTCATAGTGGTGATAATAGAATCCATGGCAACTGATAAGCTCTGAGAGAGAAGATAAAAGGGCACAGGATTGATTCTTATAAACCCATAGTTTGGAATCTGATGATTTAGTGAAGGAGGAAAATAAAGAGAACGTAATGTCACAAAAACCAAGAGAGGAAGGAGAGGGGAGGAAAGGGAAGAAATATTTATTAAATGCCTACTTATGTCAGACTCTGCGCCAAGTGTTTTACAAATATCTCATTTGAGGTAATTCATAGTATAAATCCCACTTGGTCATAGTGATATCCTTGTGATATGTTGTTTTAATCTTCTTGCTAATCATTTCATTCAAATTTTTGCATCAATATTCATTAAGGAAATTGGTCTGTGGTTTTCTTTCTCTGTTTTTGCTCTTCCTGTTTTAAGTATAAGCACCAGATTTGTGTTGTGTTATAAAAGGAATATATCTTCTTTGCCTTATTCCCCAAATAGTTTATGTAGTACTGGGATTAATTGTTCTTTAAATGTTTGGTAGAATTCACTTGGAATCTGTTTGGCCCTGGGGAATGTTTTCTAAGATCAGTTATTTAAGTATTATATTTCCTTTTTTTGTATTAATCTGGGAAACTGATACTTTTGTAAATACTCATTTTACTTATGAGAGATTGGTGGGACCTGGACCCCAAAAACCCAAAGACCATGCTTTTGGAAGCAATGCAGAATCCCAGCAAGGCCCTCCCCACCCTTTTAGAAATTTTTTCCTTATTATATAGGCTTGAGTCTGTAATTCCTTTATCAGAACAGACACAGGGATATTGATCCAAGGACTCTCTCTTTGGCACCAGATTCCCAAGGACCAGCCTCTGGCAGCTAAACGAAAACCTCCCTCAGTGTCTGGTATCAGCAGTTATCTCTGCAGATTCCATATATTTTCCCATCCATCCATAGATCACTGGCACCTTCTTTCAGAGCACCTGAACTACTTGCTTACGCTGATGACTCCCTAATCCTGCCTGCCCTCTCCCATCACCTAATTAGCATACTTAAGCTTTAGCATCACCCTCATCAGGTTAAAGGTTCCCTAAGAAACCTTGCTTGCTTCTATTGGTGTCACAATACGTTTTACCACTTGATTGGAAGACAGTTTGAATGTGTGAAACAACTCCACCTTGCACCCTGACATTTTGGGGTCCTGCAACTCTAAACCGTCACAGCACCCCCAAATCATATCACTTAGATTGTCAGATTTATTGGCATATAACTGGGCAGCAAAGCTCTTAATAATAATTTTAATTTCCTCTTCATTGATGGTGAATTTACCCTTTGACTTGATACTGTTAATTTAGTTGTAAAACTTCTTTCTTTTCCAAAATCAAATTAACCAATGATTTATTTATTTTTAATAAAACCTGCTTTTAGTTTTATTTATTAATTCAATGTTTTTCTTTCAATTTTATTAATTTCTCCTTTAATTTTCAGGTTTTCTAATTTGGTGTTTAACTGGGGATTTTAAATTCTGTTTTCTACTTGCCTGACGAATTTATTGACCTGATCTATCTCAGTTTTCTTGATGTATGTCTTTGGAGATACACATTTTACCCTAAGTATAGCATTGGGGGCGTCCCATAAATTTTGGTATGTAGTCTCGTTGTCATTTTTTTCATTGAAATTGTTTCTATGATTTGTTCTTTGACCTGCTCATTCTTTAGGATTAGATTATTTAGTTTCTAATTTCTAACCTATTTTTTCATGGCCCTTTATTGGATATATGCATTATGACATGAAAAGGATGCATTTAATATTTCTGCATTTGGTTGTGAGGTTTTTCTGCCCTAATACATGGTCAGTTTTTGTGGAGGTGTCATGTATCATTGACAAGAAAGTATGTTCATTTTTATTCCCATTCAGTTTTCTCCAGAGGTCCATTTAAAGAGGCCTTTCTAAAACTCTTCTTACCTCCTTAATTTCCTTGTTTATTTTTTTGGTTATATTAATCTATTTCAGAGAGGGAATAGTTGAAGCCCCGCATTTGCATAGTTATGCTGTCTGTTTCCTCCTGTAACCCATTTAACTTCTTGTAAGAATTTGGAACCTATACTATTTGATGCATATAGTATTGATATTACTTCATTGTCCATGGTATCTTTTAGTAAGATACCGTTGCCTTCAGTATCTTTTTTAATTAGATCTATTTTTGCTTTTGCTTTGTCTGAGATCATGATTGCTACTCCTACTTTTTTTTTTACTTCAGCTGCAGCATAATAGATTCTGCTACTGGCCTTTGCCTTTACTCTGTGTGTGTGTGTGTGTCTCTGCTTCAGATGTGTTTCTTGTAAACCAGAATTCTGGTTTTTAATCCATTCTGCTATCTTCTTCTGTTTTATGGGTAAGTTCATCCCATTCACATTTACAGTTATAATAACTGCTTATTTCCGTCCTTCCTGTTTTCCTGTGTTTATCCTTCTCTCTCTTTTACCCTGCCTCTCCTCACAGTTGTTTTACTTCTGACTGCCACCTTCCCTAATTCTCCCTCCTTTCTATCAGGCCCACCCTGCTTCTCTTATCCCCATCTCTTCCTACTTCCATATAGGGTAAGGTAGACTTCTATACCCATCTGAGTATGTATGTCATTGCTTCTCTGAGCCAATTCTGAGGAGTAAGGTTCAAGTATTGCCTGCCACCACCATCCCTATCTTCCTCCTCACTGTAATAACTCTTGTACCTCTTTTACCTGAGATAATTTATCCCATTGTGTCTCTCCCTTTTCTCCCAGTGTAATTCTCTTTCTCACTCTTTATTCTGTTTTTTTAGATATCATCCTGTCAGTGAATTCACAGGCACACCTGTGTATACTTCTAATTACCCTAATAGTGTAGAGTTTTTAAGAGTCAAGTATCATCTTCCCTTCTAGGAATATAAGCAGTTTAACCTTATTTGAATTTCCTATGTTTTCTCTTTCTTCTTTACCTTTTTTATGCTTCTTTTAAATTGGAATATCAAATTTTCCGTTGAGCTCTAGTCTTGTCATTAGGAATGCTTGAAAGTATTCTGTTTCATTCGTTATCCATTTTTTTTTTTTAACCCCTGAAGGATTATACTTGATTTCTCTGAGTAGGTGATTCTTGGTTGTAATCCTAGCTCCTTTGCCTTCTGGAATATCATACTCCAAACTCTTCAGTACATTAATGTAGAAGCTGCTAAATCCTAAGTAATCCTGACTGGTTCTGGGATATTTGTTTCTTTCTGGCTGCTTGCAGTGTTTTCTCCTTGGCTTGGGAGCTCAGAGTTTGCTGTATTCCTGGGAGTTTTCATTTTGGGATCTCTTTCAGGAAGTTATCAATTTCCATTTTACACTCTCATTCTAGCTCAGGGCAGTTTTCCTTGATAATTTCTTGAAATAAGCAGTCTCAGTTCTTTTCTCAATCATGACTTTCAGGTAGTGCAATAATTCTTAAAATTGTCTTTCCTGGATCTGTTTTCTAGGTCAGTCTTTCCAATTAGAAATTTAAAATTTTTCTACTACTTTTGCATTCTTTCTATTTTGTTTTATTGTTTCTTGATTTCTTGTAGAATTATTTGCTTCTTCTTGCCCAATTCTATTTTTAAGAAATTGTTTTTGAGAAATCATTTTGTTCTATGAGCTTTTGTACATATTTTCCATTTTTTGTTCTTTTACTACATGCTAAATTTTTTTCATGATTCTCTTTCTTGGATTGCTCACTTCTCTTGTCTTTATTTTTATTTTATTTTTTGGTGGTGGGGGGGTGCTGTCACCAATTCATATTTTACTTAGAGGCCTCAGATGTAGTCATTTTACTATTGCTGTCCTCTTCGAAGTTTGTGCCTTGATCTTCTCTGTTACCACAGTAACTTTATATGGTCAGATTCTTTTTTCCTCATTTTCCCAGCCTATTCTGTTAACTTTTGCTTCATATTAAAGTTGGCCTCTGCTCCTGGAGTAAAGAGGACATTGTCTCAAACTCTTTGTGCTAGATCTTGAGACCTTGCTGCTGGCTTGCACTTGGGATCAGGGCTTCACTGATGTCCATGAGGTATATCCTGAGCTGGCTGGCTTGGGCACCACCTGTGCCAAACTGCACTCCCCTCACACTCCAGTGAAACAGATCTTTCCTCCTGAACCTCCAGTCTGTCCTGGGCTGGAAAACCACTTTACCATTCCAAAATTAGTTTTGAGGCATTATTCCAGAGATATTTGGAGTTTCTATCTCTACCATTTTCTGTTGCCTTTTCAAAATATTCTTAAAACATAGGGCCAACCATATTATTTTTCCTATTAAAAGATGTTCACTTGCCTCAAGGATAAAATACAGTATCCTCAGTTGGGGACATAAAGCCCTCCATAGTCTGCCTTCCTTCTACCAACCACTTAATAAGAAGCAGTGTCATGTAGTGGATAGTGTTATCATTGGAGTCAGGCAGATCTGGCTTTCTAATCCCACTAACTTTATGACCCTGGGCAAATCTCCGAATTTCACTTTCCTCACCAGTAAAATGATGGAGTTAGATTTAATGCTCTCCAAAGTCTCTGCCAGCTTAAAATAAAAGATACTGTGATGAGTGAGGGAAAAAAATTTAGTGCTTTCTGTGTGCAAAGCACTGTGCTAAGTGTAGGGATATGAATAGAAAAGCAAGATAGGAACTCACCTAATGGAGGGTAAGAAATACTTATAGGTGATTTGGGTTCCCATGGGTCCTTAGGGCAGCAAAGCAGAGGTCATCCATCTTCTTTAATGTTGTTTGTGATGACAAAAAGAGTAGCACTTTTTGATGTTGAATCATTTGATAGTGCTAAGGACTTTTGTGGGGAAAACTTTCTTTTCCTGGTTTTTAGTAGCTGTGGCTGACCAAGTGGTATATCTCCCCACAGGGTTTAACAATACGATCAAACTATGAAACTTTGCCAGGTATATGCCTTTACTCCTGTTTCAGTCAAAATAGCTTAATGGTCTTTCCCCATACTTTCCCCATCTCATTTCCTACCTCCATGCTTTTGAAAGGGCTATATTTTATGCTTGAGGTGCCCTCCTTCCTTCTACTCCTTAGAACCCTTTACTTCCCCCATTATACCTTCTCAGTGAAGCCCTCCATTTCCCCTCTTCCCATCCCAATCCGTTAGCGCTCTCTCTTTTGTTAGTCTTTTATCTAATTCATCTCATATTCTGTCCCTCAAAAGAATGATAGCTCCTTGGGAGCAGTGACTATTTTTTATTTTTGTCTTTGTTTCTTCATTACCAAGCATAGTGCCTGATATGTAGTAAGTTTTTAACAAACGTTTGTGGTGTTAAATTACATTCCTGAGAGAATGTTGTGGTTTAAAATATGTGCTTGTGCAGCAGGGAAAGGTTCTGATTGAGAAAAAAAACAAACTGAAGTTTTCCAAATGTAAACCAGCCCACTTCCTATATCGTCCATCTGCAGTGTCTGTCAAAGATGTGTGTACTGATAGAAAAGCTCAGTGAATTGCCCATTTAATTGCAACTCATAATCTACATCATGTCTTCTTTACCTCTGTGATTTTGCCTGTGTGGATTGATATGCCTTCATCTGTGAGAGGCTGTGGGATTTCATTAAAGAGGCATCCACGTTTTTTAGGGATAATGTCAGTAGAAGAGGTTAAAAATCACAGTTTTTCAACCTGGCTCACTGAAAAAAAGTATTTTTTTAAAAATTTGTTTTATTCTGAACTGAAATACTGAACAAAATGAGCATTTCATATACAATATGATAACAGGTAAAACGCATATTGATCTTTAAGGTTACTAAAGAACTTTACATATATTTCATTTGGTCCTTACAGTATTCCTGTAAGGTAGGTGCTATCATTTTTTTCCTTTCCTTCAGATCAGGAAACTGAAGCTGAGAGATTAAATGATTCTCAGGGGTTATATAGCTAGTAAGTACTTGAGGCTCGATTTGAACTCAAGTCTTCTGGACACCAAGACCAACACTAACCATGTACTACCAAGCTGTCTGAAAAACAGAAAAGGGGGATTGATTGTACATGATGATACTGTGAGTCTATTATGTACTGCTTGCTTTCCCTTTTAAATATTGGAGTATGATCCTATGTGCCCTTGCAGCAAAACTCACTTAACTTTGTAATCTTAAATATCAAATACATAATAAATTCAACATGTAACTTTCATAGTTATCTCACACATCTGTACGTGTTTCTGGCTGCCTTTCTGATCTCTTCTGTAAATTTTTAGAAGATGTTTCAGTGACCCATGAAAGACTGTTTTATGATAGCAGCAATTGTTTATCAGACTCTTACAGCTGACATTTATCTGTAGATGAGGGACACTTGGAAGACAAGTATCATTTCAGTATTTGCCAGGTAGAGAGGGAAGGACCAAGACAAAAACAAGGGGGGGAAAATGACCATCTACAAATGTTTATATAATTGTTGGTGTGAGATAGCTGTCCCTAACTAATGACAATTGAAGGCATGGAACCGTGTGGATGTATGTTCACATTCTTCTTACAAAATAAACTGGAAGACCTGAAAAAATTTTAACTAAATACAAAAATGAATTACAAGCATGTTTAATAAATATCTCTTGACTGACTTTTTTAGAGGAGCAGCTGTGTTAATTTCATTATACATTAAATTTATAAATGTGCAAATAAGACCTAAACGTATCCCCTATCAGGCAGTTTTAAAATGGAATTTCTCTTTTTTTACTGGTTTTTTTGTCAGTTTTTTTTAACATACCTATTTTTTTTTCTCTTCCTCTCTCCTAGCACCCAAAAACAGCAATAAAAGAAAACCCTCAACAAATACGCATGGTCAATCCAAACACATTCCCTCATTGGCCATCTCTAAAAATGTATGTCTCATTCTTTTTCAAAGTTGTTTTTCCTTATGATATTGTCCTTGTATATGTTATTCTGGTTCTGCTTACTTCACTCTGATCAGTTCATAGTATTCTTCCAATTTTCCTCCAAAATTGTCTGTTTCATTATTTCTTAGGGTGCAGCAATATTCTACACATACCATAATTTGTTCCATTCCCCAATAGTTTCCCCTTAGTTTTCAATTTTTGACTAACATAAAGAGATTTGCTAATAACTATTTTTGTATATGTAGATTCTTTATTTTTCTTTTATTTCTTTAGGGTAATTTAGGCTTAGTAGTAGGAGGGGTATTATTGCATTGAAGGTATGCTAAATAATTTTTGGTGTGTGGTTGCAAGTTGCTTTCCTGAATGACTGGTCCAGCACTTCACCAACAGAAAATTAATGTGCCTTTTTTCTTGCAACCTCTCCAGCATTTGCCATTTTCCTTTTTTGTCATCTTTGCCCATCTGTTGCTGGAACCTTAGAGTTACTTTAATGTTCATTTCTCTAAATATTGATATTCTTTTAAAACTATAGTTAATAGTTTCGATTTCTTCCTGTGAAAACTGCCTAAGTCCTTGGCTATTCATCAGCTAGAAAGCTCATTTATCAACATAGTTTTTGCTTATTGTTACATATTTGAATTTTCAGTGAGATCTTTATCAGAGAAATATACTGTGAAGACTTTCACCTCAGTTATTAGTCTGTATTCTGATTATGGTTTTGTTTGTAAAAAAAAAAACAAAACAAAACCAAAACTTTAATTTTATATGATCACAATTGATTATTTTTACCTTGTAATCTCTCTCACTTGTTTGGTCATGAGCTCTTCTCCTGCCCCATATATCTGAAAGAGAGTTTATTCCTTGATTCTCTAATTTGGTTATGATGTCATCTTTTATATCTAAATTATGTATCTATTAGGAGTTTACCATAATATACAGTACCTGATGTCTGCTAGATTGCATTCCAGTTTTCCCAGCAGTTTTTGTCAGAGTGAATATTTACCCCATTAAGTAGTCTTATCAAGCACTACTTTACTCTTTTTGTCTAATTCTATTTTTTGGGGTGCTTCATCTGTTCCCCTCGTCAAATTCTCTATTTTTTATTTAGTAGTGTAGTCCTTTTCCCATTTTTTTATTACTTCCCATGAGATTCTTGATGTTCTCTTCTTTCAGATAAATTTTTAAAATTTCTTCTATTTCTGTGTATTCTTTCATAATATAGCACCGAATATACATAGGAAATATTGTCAGTTTTATTATATTGGTGCTACCTATCCATGAGCAATTAAATTTTTTCAGTTATTCAAGTCAGTCTTCATTTCTATAAAGAATGTTTTGTAGTTGAATTCATATAGTTCTTTTGTGTGTCTTGGTAAGTATATTTTCAAATATTTTATATATTCTGTTACTACTTTACATGACATTTTCTTTTCTAGCACCTATGCTTGGTTTTGTTAGTAATATGCCAGTGATTTACATAGATTTATTTTATATTTTGCGACTTTGCTGAATTTGTTTCTGACCCATTCAGTTTTCATATACAGTTTTGGGTTTTTTTCTTTGAATATGGAAAGATCATGTTTATTGCCATTTCATAATAAAGTTTATAATTAAAAAAGAAAGATTTTCAGTAACTGGAAGGGAGAGAAGGAGGCACATGGAAAGAAATGGTCCTGCCCCAATAATGGGACTAATCAGAATAAATGGTGTTAATTTAGTTGAAATAATAAAACTAAAGACTAACAAAAGAAACATTGGATTTGATATTTTATAATGAGAATTGTGGTTTTGGAAAGGAAATGAGATAAAAAAAAAAGATGGCCATCTCACAATCCTGAAATTACTTCAGTTCGTGGAGTAGCTTGTTAAATATATACTGTTCCAAGGACTGTGCTAGATGCTAAAAACACAAAGATAAAAATAAGCAACCCCAGCCCTCAGTTGAGGAGTTACATTCTACAGGTAGGAAATAACACATACACAATTGTACAAAGTATTTTTTATAACATTTCAGGGGCCAGAGAATATGAGCTACTATGGTTCTTGGGAGGGGGATGAGTTGTGCAGAATATGAAGAGAGACATAAAAGTTGAGTGTTTCAAGCATAGGGGAACAGTTTGTACAAAGGCACACAAGTGGGAGATAGCTGTGAATGAGGAGTGGTAAAAAGTGTGAAAATAGATGATGCCCTTCTCTCTCTTCCTAACAAATCTTTATTTTCCTGCCCTAGGTGAAAGATGCCAGTATACCTCAGTCAGCAGAACTCAGGCTTCTGAAAGGCAATCACTTTAACCTCATGGCTTCCCAGAACATTCCCAAAGGAAAAATTTCTGTGGTGGAGGCTCTCACGCTACTCAACAATCATAAACGTTCTCCTGAAACATGGACTGCAGAGAAAATAGCCCAGGAATATTATCTAGAACTGAGAGATGTCAGATCCCTTCTCACGTTCTTCATTGCTTTTGATGTGAAGGTCTTTCCCGCCAATAACACAAAGAAAGCTATATCATCTAAGTGAAAGGAGCCATCAGAAGCATGTTCCACCGCGCTCCCTATGTGTGCCCTCGTCATATTCTTCACCTCCTGATGCATTAAATTATGTTGTCATTTGACTAAGTGAATACAGTTTCCTCTTTGTGACACAAAATTTTTATTTAATGAGTAGCTAATTGTGTCAGGCTGCTGGCTGAGCAGGAAATGTTTTGACAGTATTTTGTCCTGCTGTATTCTATCATGTACATGTCCAAATGAGTGGTGAACTGCTCAACATCAGTGTGTTCTTTAGAAGTGGGAAAGGCAGGCTGTTATTTTTAGGTATACCATGTGGCTACTTCTGAAATGGTCACAGTCTCTTGGGATATGTCTGAGACTCTTTTTAGAATTAAAGAAAAAAAATTTGCCATCCAATTCAGGTGAATTCCCTGGGTTGATAAAAAAAGAATCTTATGACTGTGGCATTTAGCCTCACAAGAATGATACTTGGAAGAGTAATGAGATAGCATTTCAAAGGCAGAGAAAGAGAACAGAGAACCAGGATAAAAATCAACAAAAAAGAGAATATTACGCTTACAAAATTACCTTTTATGATTGCTCTATAGGAAGGAAGAGAGAAAGAGAGGTTTAGAAATTCTGTTGATTGGGTTTTTATATGTAATGTTTGATTTCTAAATTTTTTTAGCGAGGACTCTAAAACCTGTGACAAGTGTTTAATTTTAGGTATACAGAGTTTGGCTAAGGGAAAGATTTTGGTGTGGCATTTAAGAGCAGTAGCTGAAAAGTAACCACATCTGGATTTAACCTATAATGATGAGAATTTTTTATTCTGGACAGTGACCTGGATTCTGGATCCCAGTCAAATAGCTGTGTGATCTTGGGAAAATCACTTGAGTGTCTAGACCTCAGTTTGCACCTCTCTATAATAAAAGGTTGCACTGGATAATCATCCCAATAACTGGCATATATAGAACACTTCAAGGTTTGTAGAGCACTGTCCATGTGCTATGAATAATAATCTCTAAGGTACTGTCTGAAAATGGTCAAATTAAGGCAGTGAATGAGGAAATGAAAGATGTTCTTGGAAAGTTTAATATGGTGGAAAGAATGTTAGACTCAAGAGTCAAGAGAGATGTGGGTCTGAATCCCACTAGTAAATGAGGCAGGTTTCAAGATGAAACCTTCCTGACTCCAAGTCCAGCACTCTATCCACTGTAGTCACAGTGACTCCTGGAGGATACATGTGGAGGGGAACACTAATAATTCTTTTGAACTCGGGGATCCCTTCAAGATCTAACCACAGATGACAGTTCTCTTGAGTTCACAGAATATTATCTGGAAGCAACTTAGAAATTTTCTAGTTCAGTCCTCATTTTTACAGATAAGGAAACTGAGGCCAGTGACTTAACAGTCCACGGATAGGTCTGATTCCTAGGCCAGTCCCTATTATATGAAGAAACAAAGCAGAAGGGCAGGGGTGTTGTGGGGTCCAGTAAGCAAGTGACCTGAATCTTCTGCCAACACTCATTAGTCTTCTGTTCTTACTGCGTGGGGGTGATTTCCACCATGAGTCCACACAGGTTCTTTAGGCACACAGTATGGAGGAAGCTTAGAAACTGGGGAGTAAATTTATTTTTGGATGCACAGGAGGTAGTGCTAGGAAGAGGGAACCTAGATGCAAATTAGGAATTTTTGATAGGAACTTTCCAGGTGCATATTCCAAATGGCCCTTATTGTTATATTGTATTTGGCATAACTACTGTTTTGAAAAATAAGATAGCTGTAACTATAAAAATTGCTTTTAAAAACTTGTGTCTTGGGTTTATACCAATTGCATTCTCTACTCTTTATTTTCGTTGCCCATTCTGTTCTGTATGAGCCAACCTGCGAATCTATAAATAACAGCGTCGGTTTAACACATGATGATTTCTTTCCAGGCAGTTATAAATACATCTGCCACTGCTATATGTTTTATTATCTTTCTAATATCCATGAAGGAAAGAGATTGGTATGGACTTTGGTTGCCTTATGTTATTTCAGCAGCATGAAATGTCTAGCGGTGCAGCAACTCACTGCATCCTCAGATTCTCTTTCTGATTCATTTTGTCTCAGATTCAAAACTGTAATGTCACCATATTTTTTTTTCAGGCAGGCACAATTGTAATTAAAACATCATGCACTGGTAATAAATACTGTGAAAGAAAGCAATAAAAATTGGCCACATTTAAGTGACCTAAAAGGATTAAAAGTAATTTCCTCCCCCTCTTGGGATTGTTTTGAGAATTCTTTTATGCTTTATTTTTCGTCAGAGCACAGCAGATCCTAAGTTTCAGATTGCTGGGGTGCTTGGTGCCATATATTTTTGGTGCACTTACATACTAGAAACTGCGGAAAAGGTGTTTATTTTTCCTGCTTATGTGCTTTCAAGTCCCAATATAATGCCAGATCATGAAAAAGCAGTGGAAACTTATCTGGAGGAGGTTGCCTTGGAATTTTCCACTACTACTACCTAACCTGTTCCAATTTCTGGCATATACCTGTTTATTCTGGTGATAAGGTACAGAGGAGAATGAGGAGGGTATTAACATAGGACAAGGGAAAAGCTCCTGGAATTGGCCCCATCCTGTATGGGATGCCTCAACCAGGTGTACTTTCCAGAGGATTTTTCAAGATCCTGACTTGGGGCTTGCCCTATCTGGAGAAGCAATATTCTACTCAAAGTACTTCCCCCTTTAAAGCTAGAAAATTTGTCTCCTAAAATTTTGGGATTTGCTTCTAGTTCTAAATTAAATTTTCTAACCCTGATCCTGTTTTAGAAATATCAATAGAGACCAGCATAGCCAAAAGCAGATGGAAGTTATTTCTCCACTACCCATTCAATGTTGATTCCTCAGGGAAGTGAGTGATGTTCATGGGGGTGGTGAACTCTACCTATTTCACTTTGAATAAATAATATGTCATAGAATATCAGATTTGAAAGAGATCCTAGAGGTTGTCAAGAACCCAATAGTGTTATCAACTAAGGTTGACGAGGTGGTTAATAACCCAATAAACTAGTCCTTCCTGATCTTAAAGATTATCCAAAAATGTTTGCTTAATGGGAAACTGACTACTTTGTGAGGCCATCCCTTCCAATTTAAGGCAAGTCTAAATGTTAAGGTTTTTTTTTCTTCTATTGAGCTGAAATCTGCCCTGTAATGTATGCTAGTATCTTAGTTATGCTCCCCCCAAAAATCTAATAATTCCTTTGCCATAGGAATCCTTCGAATATGTAAAAACAATCCTCATGTTATCCCTTAAGTTGATTCACTCAGCCAATCATATGATAGGGTTTAGGGTCCCCTCACCATCTTAACCTTCCTCTTTTAGACATAATAGAATTTGTCGCTGTTCCTCTTCATTGATGATACCCCACATTGAACATAACGTGTGTTCCAAGTGTGCTTTGGCAGATGCAGCATAGTTCCTGGCACACTCACTAAAGTGCTCATGAGCCATTCACTAAATGTTTTTGATTGATTTGACTTGCACAAATTACCTCCCTGGATATTGATACTGTGCCATTAATGTAGCTGAAAATTGAGTTAGCCTTTCTGATGTTATGAAGAACTACAGTTGCAGTAATAGCTAATATTTATCACTTTATGTGTGTGTGGTGGGAGTATATATACACAGAAATACCTACACGTATGAAGGTGTCTCAAAAGTCAGTGCTGTTTCAAAGTTAACTATTTTAAAACTGCACCAAGACTTTTGGGATACCTTGTCTTACTTTAATTGAGCCGTTCAATAATCCCTCAAGGTAAGTCCCCGTTCCCATGCACAGGATCACACAGCTAGTACATGTCTGAGACAAAATTTGAACTTAGTCAAATGAACAAGCACTTACGTGCCAGGAACTTAGGCTGAACCCTGGGGATACAATTACAAGTAAAAAGATAACCCCTGTCCTCAAGGACCTTACATTCTAATAGAGGAATAAAATACATAAATGGAACTTGAAAATCAGGGTGTGAGAGAGAAGGTACCTATGCAGGTCATGCTGGCACAGTGTGAAGGATGGGTAGGTGATAAGTCTTCCTCAAAGTGGAGGTTCCAAGAGAAAATCATCAATAGGAGACGGGATAGAGGGGCTTTCTGACTCCAAGTCCAGTCCTCTATCCGCTGCCACCTAGCTAGTTATCCCAGAGATAGGAACATAGGATCTAAGCTTGATGGAACCTCAAGACCATCCACTCCAATCCCTTCATTTCACAGATGAGGATTGTGGAGTGGAGAGGTGGGGAGGGGAAGTCAAGGGCAGGGGAAGAAAGAGAGTGATAAAAGGAAAAAATGTACATGGTAACTTTAAAAGCAATAGCAGGTTGTACATAATTAGCAGTTTCATGGACAATCATCTTTTTTATTGTTATGGAAATGCTTGTTTTAATAAATTTAAAAGAAAAAAAAAGAAAGCTGTTCTCTTGGAAATATTACTTTAAAAGAGTAGCACAGAGAGTTTGACCATGCCTATATCGCATAAAATAAATGGAAAATTCAGTATGAAAAAAGAAGGAAACGAAGGCCTACCTAAGGAGATTAAGCAAGCCAAGTACCATTTGCTCTGAGTTACCGCCTCCCCCAAAGATACTGTACTCTTAAGGCCAGTCTGAGGAAGATACTGTGTAAGTGATAAATCCTTCTCTAGGAGCTTGGCTATCATGGCAATCACACTGTGGGAACTTCTCTATTATATATATAGCCCACGCAGGAGAAAGTAGGTGGGAGACAGACTACAGGCACCATAGTTTTCCACAAAAGTCCTGAGGTGTGGGACATAAAGACCTGTCTGCGTTAGGGGATCTTGAGCTATTTGGTACAGGAATGGTGTCCTGAATACTCCTGAATTGACAGGGCTCACCTTGCACACTAGAGTTCAGGATGCTAGGGTTCAATTGGCTGTATGACTGCTTTGGCTGTTGGCTTAAGGCATACAGTCAGCGTACGGTCAATTGATATGTGACCCTGCATGTCCTTACAATAAAATCCCCTTAACTTTGTAACTCTAAATTTCAAGTAGTCCCTTCCTACATCACATAGTTTCAACCAGAGTAGTTATGTCCCAAAGCAATCCACCTCCCATCTTAGATTATTGACATATATTGAGTTTACAATCCACTAAAGCCACCAGTTAAAAAAAACTGCTGCCAAATACACCAAAATATTCCTAATAGCACTTTTTACAGTAGGAAAGAAATGAGAACAAAGTAGATGACCATCATTTGGGAAATGACTAATAAATGGTGATATGTTAATGAAATGATTAATCTCATTATTCCAGCTTGTTGGTAAGTTTTAAATTCTAGATTCCCTAAGGCATTGTATTCACTATCCTTCTATGAGGAAGCTAGGTGGTTCAGTGATTACAGTACCGGACCTGATGTCAAGAAGAACTTAAGTAAAGACCTCAGACGCTTCCTAACTGTGTAAACCTGGGGGGAAATCATTTAGCCTTTGCCTTAGTTTCCTTAACTACAAAATGGGGTGATAATAGTGCCTATTTCCCATGGTTGTGAGGATGAAATGAGATAATATTTGTAAAGCACTTGGCCCGTAAGAGACACTTAATAAATGTTTATTTCCTTCCTTCTTTGTCATCTACAAATTTGACAAGCATGTCTTCTATGTCTTCACTGGTTATAATGTTATAAACAGGATGAAAATGAGGATTAAGAACTCATAGGTCTCCAGAGATCTTTCATAGCTCTGTAAATCCATCCTCTGTGGCAAAGTTCATTCAATCATTTATGAATCCACCTAAGTGTACAATCAATCATCCAGCCCACATTTCTCCATTTTGTACACAAGGCTATTATGAAAAATTTGAATTATAGAATGTTAAAATTTTATAGTTGGAAGGGATAGTCAAAATCAACTGTTCCAGCTGCCTTTTCTTACATATGAGAAAACGGAGACCCAGAGAAATACATTTCTTGTTGTTATAAATGGGCCCCTCCACCCCCGTGGTTCGTCTCCCCATCTGGAGTAAGGCTTACACCCAGCCTGATAACAAAAGTCCAAACTGAAAGAAGAATCCTTAATTACGGTCCTTACAAGAAGAGGGCACATTCCCTACTATGAGAGAAGTGCTCACCTTAAACAAAGAACAAAACTTGTTGTGAAATCAGAAAAGCTTTCATTAGTTTTTACATTCATTCCCCCTGAATGACCGGTGGCTCCCAAGGAGGGCCACAGGGAGACTACAATTCGTTCAGACCAGTGCAAGCCCTTTTACACTGTTCCAAAATTCAAATCTCCCACCTCACCATCTATTGGCTGGAAGGAGCCCCCTGAGCACCTCACTTTGTGTTCTCCTCTCTGATAGGTTTCCCCTCAAACAACTCATCAAGCCTGTGCACAAGTTTCTGATCTTCTACCTGACCGTGTTAGGTCACAACTCTGATTAACTGCTATTACTTAAACATAGGAGGAGTTTTAACCCCATGGAAACAAAACTCCTTCCTTTGTTTTCTGCATAAACTTAAAGCTTTTTGTGTGTGTTCGTCCTTCACTGCCAAAGAACACCATGCCACTGGAGAAATAATGACATGACTTGCACTTGACTTTGTTTTGAGTGAGGGAGGGCTGTGCAGGTCACCAGCCTCACTTCTCCAGAGCCACCTGAATCCAGTGATCAGATATTCATCAGGATGACTGGAGATGACCCAGGATGAGGCAATTGGGGTTAAGTGACTTGCCCAAGGTCACACAGTTAGTAAGTATCAAGTGTCTGAGGCGAGATTTGAACTCAGGTCCTCCTGACTCCTGCACTAGTGCTCTATCCACTGCACAATGGGAGTGAAAGATCTTCCCTGCCCATTAATAGGCCTCAAGAGAGCCCACTCAGGGAAGAACTTGTTTAAAGGGAGAGTTTACTTATGGGCAGGTTTGCTTGCTTGAAGGCTTTCACACCTTTTGTTAATTAGACACTGAAGCACAAGGGTTGTGATGCCTTGTGGCTCTAAAAAGTGTACATATACTCTGAGGTGAGGTTTTGCTTTGAGACTCACTCTTTGGAAGAAGGTTCGAGTGCCAGATGAGACTGGGTAGATGTTAAAGAGCACCTCCCCCAGCTTTGAAAACCCAGATGTTGGTGCTTTTCTCTCTGGTAACTATGTATGTACATAATAGTCAGACAGTTGGAAGCCCTGTTGGTCTTTATTTCTCTACTTGTATTTTCTCTGTTGGTAAATTAAAGTACATTGTTGACCCCTCAAAAGTTGCTTTCTTTTTAGAAAAGCAGCTCCAAGAACCTGTGTTGACAGGCCATCCTGGCTATGCTAGGGTGCTTGTTGTCACAAGAACTTACGTGATTTCCACTGCGTGGTACAGAATCACAACAGAGGCTTCTATCTTCTCTTTCAAAAATTGTATGTGATTAAGTAAATTGACTAAAGTAACTGAATGTGTATATTGAATGAAACAATTTCACTAACCACTTCATTGAATGTCTTCTTGGCTTTCCCTGAAGGGCATTCTCTTAGTGTTTGTCATTCTTTTTCACATAACTGCCCTTGATATTTGTACTCAAGAGATTAATTAAAGAATTCCAGGACACCACCATGAGTTGGAGATGAGCTTCAAATGAACTTTTCTTTCTTTCTTCCTTTCCTTTCCTCACAGTTGATTCTTTGACTGGCCACAATTATATGCTCGCTGCAGTGGTTCTCCTCCTAGAGGAGACCCCAGTACATGTGTTTCATTTCCTTCCTCTGATGGAGTAAAGAAAGATTTTTGTTTACAAGCGCTTTGTTTTTGTTTGCTTGTTTGTTTGTTTTTCAGAGTTTAACGGTTGTTGCGTGACGTCTTTGGCTTTTTGATCATTTATTTTCTGGGTTTGATAGTGAGTATGTAGAAGAGAATCTAATGCTGCTAATGGCCCATCTTTTCAGTAGTTAAGGAAAACAAAAAAACAAATTTAACTCTAACTTTTGTGCATGCATCAAAATTTACTTCATTGCAAACCTGGTCAGCTGAGACAGTAAAGAAGTTTGAATAGACCAAGATTTATAAGTGCTGGCATGACCTAGTAAAATTCAAGCCTGAGTTGGAGAAGCAATGACCTCAGAGCAACTCTACTACCAGTATGTCTTATCTATTCACCTGTATACCTTTGGCCAAGTCATTTAATCTCTCCAGTCCTCAAGGTTTTGCTTCATAAATTGAGGGGACAGACTAGTCAAGGTTGGGGAACCTGTGACCTCAAGGCCACATGTGATCCTCCAGGTCCTCAAGTATGGCCCTTTGACTGAATCCCTAACATGCAGATCAAACCATTTCATTCTCTTATTCAATCAACATCAGTGGCTCCCTCCAGGATCAAACAGAAAATCATCTATTTGACTCTTAAGGTCCTTTATAACTGAACCTCTCCTACCTTTCTAGTTTTATTACAATTTACTCCCCTCCACATACTCTGATCTCTGACTCTGGGCTCCTTACTATTCCTTGAACAAGATACTCCGACTCCTGACTATATGCATTTTCACTGTTAAAGCTTACAATATAGTTAAAGGAGCTTAGCTTAGGACTGAAGTCTCCTGACTTGTAGCTCAGGGCCCCTAAACTGCCTTACTAAAGTTGTTATTTCTCATGTCTTTAGCATGTCATGGTCCTCTTAGAAAACAAAGGATGAACACAAATTGTCAATAGACCAAGCTACCTCAATGGGAATCCAGCTAATCAAGTAATTCTTTCTCTTCTCTTCCCCTCCTCTCTCCTCCCTTTCCCTCTCTTGTCCTCCCCTCCCTTTTCTTCCCCTCCCCTAAAAACTTAGACCTTGTGCACTCTGAAGTCCATGGATTGAACAAGGAAGGGCCCCTGCCCAACCTTCACTCAAACAGCTGGTTTTGAACACTCCTGGCTTAGAATGTCAATAGTAACAGTTTCTCTTGGAAACAACAACCCTGAGGCTCCTACCTCTCCCAGCATGAATTGTCTATTTATTTTCTCTTTTCTATTAAAGGGACCATCCCTCTGACTACCTTTTTAAGAGGCCTGTTCACTGAATGGGCATTTCCTTACTTTAAGTGAGTACCTAAAAAGGCCTTAGCCTAAAAAGCCAAGGCCTCCCATTGCATCCTGGACCTTCTCCAGTCATCCTGATGAATGTCAGGTCACCGGATCCAGATGGCTCAGGAGGAGAAAGTGAGACTGGTGACCTTGAACAGCCCTCCCTCACTCAAAACGAAATCAAGAGCAAGTCATGTCATCATTTCTCTGATGTCATGGTCCTCTTCAAAAACAAAGGACAAACACAACAATACAATCAAAAAAATAAAAAGAATGAAGAATTCTTTGTTATGAGGGATGACTTTCTGGGAGGGAATGGGGAGGAATATTTGGAGATATTTAGGTGGTATAAAAATAAAAACTATCAATAAAAACCTACATTTAAAAAAAAGGAACTAAAGTTTGTCAGGCATGATTTGATATTAATTGTACCTTCTGTTGGAACTATTTTCCTTGCTAAATATTCCCAAACCAAGCATGCATTTAGTCAACTGCTATAGAGCTTTGCAGGGGTTTAGCATCAAGCTCATTGGTCTATAATTTACATAATTTGGCAGACAGAACAGTCAAAATAGAGAAAATCTTAGTTTAGGATTTTAGAAAATAATGCAATTAATTAAAAAGTAAAAACTAACCCATTTTACTGGGCTAACATCAACTAAAGTTTAAAAAGAATAGTACATTTTAAAAATAAAATTCAAAAACACTGAGTTCCAGGCAAGTATATCATAGACTGAGACCAGGAAAGAACCTTTGAGATGGAATAGTCTACTTCCCTTGTTTTACAGATGAGAAAACTGAGACCTTGCGAGATAAAGGGATTTACCAGTGGTCATCAGCAGAGCCAAGGTCTGAAGCAACCTGTTTATGCGCTTCCCATGACAGCATGGTTGCTTCTAACTTCCTCTTTATATTTTCTCATAATTTTTGAGGTATTATTGACATCCATCATCTAAGCAAGATGGGGTCATGAACTCAAAAATCATTTTCTCAGAGGTATAATTGTGTGTTCGTTCCTTTGTTGCTGAAGAAGACCATGCCATTGGAGAAATAATGACATGACTTACACTTGACTTTGTTTTGAGTGAGGGATGGCTGTGCAGATCACCAGCCTCACTTCTCCTCCAGAGCCACCTGAATCCAGTGACCAGATATTCATCAGGATGACTGGAGATGACCCAGGATGAGGCAATTGGGGTTAAGTGACTTGCCCAAGGTCACACAGCTAGTAAGTGTCAAGTGTCTGAGGTGATATTTGAACTCAAGTCCTCCTGACTCCTGCACTGGTGCTCTATCCACTGTACCACCTAGCTGCCCCTTACTGGTTCTGTGAATGACCTCAGGAGAATCACTCAGTGTCTTTGAGATGCATTTTCCTCATCTGTATGAGTAAGATGGACTAGAGGTAAAGGTAAAGGTCAGTTCTAAAGCTATGTAGCAATCATCTTCAGAAGCTAAAAGCAGGCAAACTCAACTTCTAAACCAACATGTAATAGGAAGGGGCAAAAGCAGACATTGGACAAGTTTTACACAAAATAACTGCTAGGAACACTGTACTTACACAGTCTTCTGCAAGTTGCCTTCCCTATTAGAAGGTCAGCGACCCTGCTTTTGTCTGGCACATGGCAAACATTTGATTAAAAAAAATGCTTGTTGCCTAGAGAGATTACCCTCATTGCCTCTTTCCTGAATCTTCAGTCCTGGTCTTGCTTTTGGATGGCATCTGTGATTTCATCAGGGTATGGAGCTCCTAGGTGATGAAACTCAGGCAATTGTCTAGAACAGAGGGGTCAAACGTAAGCTGCCCTCAAGACTCCTGCCAGTCTCCCTAACCAGCTCAAAATGCAGTTGGGAAGTATTTAACAAAACAAATGAAAATACAATATGTGAATATCTCAGCCAATGATGGGGCCCTTCCCACAGCAATCTTTCTGGTCAGTTCTGTGGCCCCCATTTCCATCAATGTGACACTAGTGGTCTAGTGCATGGAGAAATGAGGCAACACGACTAGGGCCACCCGTCCAGTGTGCATTCAATTTGAACTCAGGTCTTTCTGGCTTCAGGAATCCCTTCCACTAAGCACAGCTGCTTCTACCCATCCTCCTCCTCCTCATCACTGTTATTGTCATTTAAGGTGTAAAAGCATTATCTCATTTGACCCTCACAATAACAGGAAGAGGCAAAAAGTTGCTCAAAAGGGAAAAGAGAAAGACTGATGCCAGTAAGGATGAGAATAATCCTGCCAATTGTATACACCAAAACAGTCAAGGCGTAGAAAGCTGATGGCTTTCAAGATGATAAAAAAAATTGTGTAAATTGTTGGCATCTGTGTACTTTTTGTGACAGTACAATTTAAAACACTATTTTTATTAAGTTTTATAAAAATACAGACTTTTCTGGTCTAGCACAGTAAACTAGATGATTGGTGCAGTCTGGCCCAATTAAACCCCTTTCTCTAAAGCATGGTTTCTTCATCTGGAATCTGTGGACCCCTTTGATTTTATAGATTTTAAACATTGTGTAAATTTGCTTTTAATATTTTTATAACTATTTAAACAGAATTGACTTCCTTTGTGATCCTATATGTTTTAGGCATTTAACAACGTTATTCTGGGAAGTCCATAGGTTTCATCATATTATCGAAGAAGTCCATGACACAAAATGGTTAAGAGGGAGAAATGATGACATACAGATGGGGGGAAAATGACCTGAGTCCCCAAGTATAAGTCTATTCCTTGACATCAAAGGAATTCTACCAGTACGTGTGTGCATCTTTGCCTATTTTACTTGTTGCTGGAATGTTCTAAAGATGCTAGTATTTGAGCTCTCTTTGCCACCTTAAGCATAAAAACACTTCTAGCTTTAATAGCCATGGTTACTCAGATCCAACCTGCAATTCTGAAATTGAACTGCCGGATGGCACAGTGGATAGAGCACTGGGCCTTAGAATCCAGATAGACCTGAGTTTAAGTCCTGCCGCTAACATGCATAAGCTTGTGACCCTGGACAAGTCATTCAACCTCTGTTTGCCTCAGTTTGTGACATTGCATCCTGGGCCATCTCTAGTCATCCTGATGAATATCAGGCCACTGGATCCAGATGGTACAGGAGAAGATAGTGAGGTTGGTGACTTTGCACAGGCCTCCCTCACTCAAAGTCAACTGCAAGTCATGTCATCATCTAGATGTCATGGTCCTCTTCCAGAATGAAGGACGAACACAACAAACAGCCTCAGTTTCCTTATCTTAAAAACAGGGCTAAATAATGGCACCTACTTCCCAGAGTTGTTGTGAGACTCAAATGAGATAAAAAAATGTAAGTGTTTAGTATAGTGCCTGGCATATAGTAAAGTACTCTATCAATGTTAGCTATTGTTATTAAGGCAGCTAGGTGACACAAGGAATAGGATGCTGGGCCAGGACTGAGGAAGACTCATCTTCCTGAGTTAAAATCTGTCCTCAGACACTTACTGGCTGTGTGGCTACACAAGTTATTTAACCCTGTTTGCCTCAGTAAAACTAGCCGGAGATGAAAATGGAAAGCCACTCCAGTATCTTTGTCAAGAATACCCCAAATGGGGTCATAAAGAGCTGTACACAACTGAGCAACAATTATTACCATTGTTATTCTGGGTAAAGCTGTTATCTATAACTACCCTATGTAGTCCTTTACCTTATAAATACTAGAACAAGAATTTGAGTAGCTTCCAGAAACCAATTAATACATGTGTCTGTGGTACAGGAGAAAGTGCTCTGGAATCAGAGGATCTGAGTTCAAATTTTGACTGTGATGCTCCCGATGTGTATCAGAAAAAGTTTGAGTAGGTCATAACCTCATCACCAGGAAACCTCAGTTTCCCCATCAGTAAAATGAGATGGTATACAAGGTAATCTCAAAGGACCCTTCCAACTGTACTAGCTGGTGTGTGTTTTTAAATGTTCTCAATAAGTCCCCTAATGAGATGCAAAGAATTTTAATTTTTTGCTTTTAATTTAATTAAAATTAATTAAATTAAAATATTAAATTTTAATATTTTGCTTTTCTTTCTGTTAAAAATCTAAAGCTGTATTCATTCAATGATCCCTAAAGTATCTTCTGGATCTAAAAATCTATGAATCTCTCTATTCAGACATAGATGCAATAATATTGAAAAACACCCACATAAGAATGCTTGCTTTATTGCCTCTAAAAACTTATTGCTTCAGGATAGCAGGTATGAAGCAACTTCAGCTTCGTGGAGAGAAATAATGTTAATTATAAGAAGCACTTAACGTACATGAAGTGCTTTATAAAAGCAGAGTAACAGTGAGTTAGGTGGAGAGCTTTACACTCATCACAATTAGTTAGTCACTAATTATATAAATCTCTGGTCCTCTGCATTGCCTGGGGCATTCTATTTCAGGATTCTAAAAATGAGATTATGTCCTGAAAGTGTAATGTGAGGGAAATTGATCTCAATGAAGAACTTCATCAGGCACTTAGAAGAACAATCCCTAAATAAGATTGTAGAGTGATGCTCTTTTTTTTAGAAGATGAGAAAAGTATGAACTGCATGATTCTCAACTGCTTGAACTATACAGTGGAGGGTCTAGTTTTTTGAAAAAAGAAAGACAAAGGTCTTTGTGGAGTCAGTTATATATGAAATAAATACCCAGCTGGGATGAAATAGCATTCACCACCCCCTGGAAGCTGGAACTCCATCCCTTGGAATGCAATGAGATGAAAAAGCAAAGCTTTTAGTTGCTATTGATGAGTCTGGTGGTGCCATGTAGAAGGTAGACTTGGAAACACATGGTTATTTGTGATAGAGAAGGAACAGCAATAGAACCTAGCAGATGACATTAAGTCATGCGAGAATCAGCTCTGCTCTTTTAATGAGGGCAATCAAGGATCACTGTCTCCTTCTCCCAGGGAGTTCAAGTTCTGGGAAATCCTTAGAGTTGTCCCAGGACAAGTACTGGTGTGTGTCCTGAGTTAGGACCTCTCGGGAAGAAAAGATTTCTCCCTATAGGTCTTTACACTGTAACAAACAAAAATAAAGACAAAAAAACTGGGAAAACTTGATTATCAATCTTTCTATTTAGAAAGGGAGAGAAGTAGGTAGAGAGAGAAACCGGAGGAGGGAAGAACTTGCCTGGGGAAACTTTCCTGTTTGGTGGTTTAACAGAAAGAACAATGCTTGCTATGTTGGTGATGAATACCTTACTAAATCTTGCCTTCTGGTATTCCTAATGGCAATGTTCCAAATAAATACCTTGATTTTGTCTTGGAGGAGAGTTTATTATGTTTTGTGAACAAACTCTGGGAATATATATGCATATTCATAGCAGCTACTATGGGTATCACATTGGCATTACAAGTAGTTAACCTCCCTTTTGGGACCCAATTTACCAATCCAAGTGGGAGTTAGGAAGTAGCCTCTGACTATGTGCTACAACAACATGACCCATCTAGAGTTGTAAGGGATCTTAAAGGCCATCTAGTCCAATCATCTCATTTACGGTTGAGGAAACTGAGGCGCAAAGGAAGACTTATTAAGTGACTTTATTTAGGTCAGAATTGGTAGAGCTGGTTCAGCTTTGAAACAATTCACTTAGACCTTCTCTTTAGCCAATGGGAGCTTTATTGAGGCAAAAACACACAGAACTGAGATTTAACAAGGAGCTAAACAAAGGCACTGATGTAGGAAAAGAACCAGATTTATATAGACATTAAGCTATACAGCCTGTAGGATGATGATGTAATTTTTAGGTGTAATTCTAATGGGGGTTGGGAATTTAGGGATAGGATGAGGAAGATGGATGACACAACATAAAGGAGACAGGGGAAATTTTATGACCCTGGATGGGGGAAGACAAAGTATTTTATGGTCCAGGATAAGGGGGAAGTTTTATGGTATTTCAAGATAAAGGGGAGAGACATTAGAATGCTTTAAAGTTAGAGAATAAACTAGGGGCTTCACAAAGTACTGGAAAAGCAACCCTTCACATTATTTTTAACCTTTAGGGCACTTTTATATCCATATCTACTTGCCCAGGGTCACACAGGTAATGAACAGTAGAGCAGAATTTGAACTCTGGTCCTGTGACTACATATTCAGTACTCATTACTGCACTGTAGTTGAAACAACAAATATTGGCTATATGTCTGTGGGAAGGATGTGTCTCTTCTGAGTGTGCCCAAGTAATTCTTTGAGATTAAAAGTTGACTTTACACAACTTTTTATCATGGATACCATATTGCTTGCCTTCTCAAGGGGTAGAGGAAGGGAGGGAGAGAGATTTTAAAACTCAAAATTTTTAAAATTAAAATTTTTTACAAGTAATTGAGAAATATTTATCAAAATTAAAAATATATGAAAATTAAGGACTAAAAGTTGCAAGGCAGTTGCTTCTTTGTACTGATAGAGGGAGCTTGTGCACTGGTAGTCGCTTAGTTTATATCAATGAAAATAGAGGTCTGGAACAAAAGAAGTTTTAATTCAATTCTTTCATCTTACAGATAAGATAACTAAGGGTCAGGGAGAGGAAATGATTTAGAAGTCATACATTACAATATTCGAATACTATTATTCTTTTTATTTGACAAATGTTTTAGCAAAATAGTTTTCTTTAGCTTTATCAGTGCATTTCAAGATTGATAAATCCACAACATAGGATTCTAGAACAAAATGCAATATGAATCGTGTTATTTTAGGATATGTATTTTGAAGCAAATTAAGAAAATTATCTTTAATTGTTATCAAACATTTTGCTGGTGCTTTTTTCTGTGAAAATGGAGACTATTTATCTACTGTATAATAATTTTCGATTCTATTGTAGTTGAAATTAAGATAATTTTCTATTTCTTTCATTCTCTTTCCCTTTTCTTTTGTTTGTTGTTTTTTCTCGTCTTCCTATTCCCTTCCCTTCCCTCCTTCCTTCCTTCGTTCCTGCGTTCCTTCCCCCTTTGTTTCTAGTATATTATTGAGTGAAGTGGAA
The DNA here is from genome assembly GCA_023548195.1 of Bettongia penicillata ogilbyi. Classification (NCBI taxonomy): domain Eukaryota; kingdom Metazoa; phylum Chordata; class Mammalia; order Diprotodontia; family Potoroidae; genus Bettongia; species Bettongia penicillata. Next base: position 8,290,053 of record JAJHZJ010000074.1, read on the forward strand.
AGTAAAGCTGCTACTGAGATAATTAGATGAAAATCAACATAAATGTGGGATACTTTTAACTAGTTAGCAAATGAATGGTGCATAAATATCCCCCCATGTACATGCAAGTACTACACACACACACACACACACACACACACACACACCACTCTTCTCTTGGGGAGTCATTAGCCACTTGAGGTTGTCTAATGAAAAGCTCTGCTTTACTTCTCATCCTCAGTCTATTCATTCCATGGTACCGATACTAGGGCTTAAACTACTATTACCATTGATATTGTTTGTCCTTCTCTCTCCAAGAGGACCCTGATGTCAGGATGGTAATGTCATGACTTGAAAGTGAATTGGATTTAAGTGAGGAAGGGCTGGGCAAAGTCACCAGCCTCACTTTCTCCTCCAGAGTTATCTTGTCCAGTGACAAGATATAGATCAGGATGACTATTGGTGGCCCTACTGACACTGATAGTGGCAGCAAGAAAAAGGTAGCTCAACTACGTGGTGTAAAAAAGTTCTTCACATTAACAGCCAACTCATAAGGACAACTCCCATAGGCTTTAAGGGTAATGGAGCACTTCCCTTTTAACTACCATGTAAGGGAGGTAGTACAAGCATATTGTCCCCTTTTGCCATATGAGGTCATTGAGACTCAGAGGTTGTCAGAATGACAGAGCCAGGAGCAATACTTTAGTTCAGCATTCTTTCTATTTATTCATCCTCTCTCCCTTGAATATCACTAAAACAGAGAGGTATGATAGTTCAACCTTTTCTTCTGCCTTCTCACTTAAACCACGCCCATCCCCAATCAGACAGATTCTTTTGTCACTTTTCTACATCAAGGCTGCCATTGTTGTTGTTGCCAGAAGAGCAGAGGGAGAAAACGATGAGTAAGAGGACCAGATTCAAGAGATACTTGCTTCTTCAGAACTTCACAACTGGGGCACTATATAAGATCATCAAAGAGGCAAATGCAGCAATGGCTATTTTCCAAAAGACTGCCTTTAGCTCTGAGGTCAGTGGGATGATCTGGAACATCTTTGCTTGTTATACAGATAGTTATCAACAGTATATCAAGAATATCAAGATACTCCTTAGGGAATGTCAACTTTTCTCATTGGTCTCTACTGCAAGAATGAGGAAAACAATTGAGTACACTATGCCTCAGTCTCTCATTTATGCCAAGCTAGGTTTGACCAGAGTTATACATCTGAATACCTACTTTACAACTTGGTCTAGGTTTAGCCATGTTCTAGTATTCTTTTTTCCCCCCAATTTATTTATCTTTAGTTTTCAACATTCACTTCCATAAGTTTTAAATTTTCTCCCCTTCCCTCTCCCCTTCCTCTGCAAGATGGCATGCAATCTGATATGGGCTCTACATATACATTCCTATCAAACACATTTTCACATTAGTCATGTTGCATAGAAGAATTATAATAAAGTAGAGAAACCATGAGAAAGAAAACAAAACAAAATAAAACAAAAAAGAAATTAGTGTGCTTTGCTCTGCATTCCAACTCCATAACTCTTTCTCTAGATGTGGATGATATTTTCTATCAAGAGTCCTCTAGGTCCTTGCATTTCTGAGGAGGGCTAAGTCTATCAAAATCAGTCATCACACACTGGCTGTTTCTGTGAACAATGTTCTCCTGGTTCTGCTCACTTCACTGAACATCAGTTCATGTAAGTTTTCCAGGATTTTCTGAAGTCCATCTGTTCATTATTTCTTATAGCACAATAGTATTCCATAACATTCATATATCACAACTTATTCAGCCAGTCCCTAGTTGATGGGTATGCCCTCAATTTCCATTTCTTGGCCACCACAAAAAGAGCTGCTATAAATAATTTTGTACATGTGAGTCCTTTTCCCATTTTTATAATCTCTTTGGGATACTGCCCTAGAAGTGGTATTGCTTGGTCAAAAGGTATGCACATTTGTATTACCCTTTGGGCATAGTTCCAAATTGCTCTCTAGAATAGTTGGATTAGTGTACAGCTCCACTAACAATGAATTAGTGTTCCAACTCTCCCACATCTTCTCCAACATTTATCATCTTCCAGTTTGCTTATGTTAGTCAATTTGATAGGTGTGATGTGGTACCTCAGAGCTGTTTTGATTTATATCCCTCTGATCAATAGTGATTTAGAGCATTTTTTCATATGACTATAGATAGCTTTGATTTCTTCCTCTGAAAACTGCCTGTTCATATCCTTTGACCATTTATCCATTGGGAAATGATTTGTATTCCTGTAAATTAGAAATGAGACCTTGGGAGTGGAGCCAAGATGGCTGAGTGGAAAGACTCACATATACTAGCTCTTCCCCCACAGCCCGTAAAATACCTGTAAAGAAAGACTCTCAATGGGTTCTGGAGCAGCAGAAGCCACAGAACAACAGAATGGAGGAGATTTCCAGCCCAGCATGACTTGAAAGGCCAACATGTCTGTCACACCAGATGTGGAGCGGAGCCCAGCCCAGCCTTGGCACAGCCTTGGGGGTGGAATCCCCAGTCACAGTAGCAGTGGTTTGCAGATCCCTTAACCCACAGGCACCTGAGGTCAGTGACAGGGTTTTTTCAGCTGGCCAAGAAGGGAGAAGGGCCTTCCCATAGCTTCAGCCTCAGGCAGCGTACAGAGGCCTCATCGGGAAGCATCAGCTTCCACAGCAGCCCCTGTGGCAGCCCAATCCATTGTTGAATTGTAAAACCCCTGGGGGCACCAAACAGCTGCTTCTTACCTCAGCCTTGTGTAGAGGCCCTGACCCCACCTAATACTCCTGGGTATTTGAGCAGCTGATCTTTATCTCACACTGAATGGTGGCCCTGCCCCTGCAGCTTATCCGAATCTCAGTCCCTAGTGCTGGCTTGGCAGAACTGGAGGCCAGGTGGTTGTGAAGAGGAAACTCTATTACAAAAATTTCTTCTTGCTCCCAGACCAGTGTACACACTTGATTGTACCACCTTGGAGGTACTGAGCTCTCACAGACCCCCAGAGGATACCTTACTCTTGACAAAGGACCCAAAAGTCAAGTAACTGGTTGGGAAAATGCCCAAAAAAGGGGGAAAAATAAGACTATAGAAGGTTACTTTCTTGGTGAACAGATATCTCCTCCCATCCTTTCTGATGAAGAAGAACAATACTTACCATCAGGGAAAGACATAAAAGTCCAGGCTTCTGTATCCCAAACATCCAGAATAAATATTCAATGGGTTCAGGCCATGGAAGAGCTCAAAAAGGATTTTGAAAAATCAAGTAAGAGAGGTGGAGGAAAAACTGGGAAGAGAAATGAGAGAGATGCAAGAAAATCATGAAAAGCAGGTCAACAACTTGCTAAAGGAGACCCAAAAAAAATTGCTGAATAAAGTAACGCCTTTAAAAATAGGCTACCTCAACTGGCAAAAGAGGTTCAAAAAGCCAATGAGGAGAAGAATGCTTTAAAAAGCAGAATTATCCAAATGGAAAAGGAGGTTCAAAAGCTCACTGAAGAAAATAGTTCTTTAAAAATTATAATGGAACAGATGGAAGCTAATGGCTTTATAAGAAACCAAGAAATTACAAAACAAAACTAGAAGAATGAAAAAATGGAAGATAATGTGAAATATCTCATTGGAAAAACAACTGACCTGAAAAATAGATCCAGGAGAGACAATTTAAAAATTATGGGACTACCTGAAAGCCATGATAAAAAGAGGAGCCTAGACATCATCTTTCATGAAATTATCAAGGAAAACTGTCCTGATATTCTAGAACAAGGGGGCAAAATAAATATTGAAGGAATCCACCAATCACTTCCTGAAAGAGATCTAAAAAGAGAAACTCTTAGGAATATTGTAGCCAAATTCCAGAGTTCCCAGGTCAAGGATAAAATATTGCAAGCAGCCAGAAAGAAACAATTTGAGTATTATGGACATACAATCAGGATAACACAAGATCTAGCAGCTTCTACATTAAAGGATCTAAGGGCTTAGAATATGATATTCCAGAAGGTAAAGAAACTAGGACTAAAACCAAGAACCACCTACCCAGCAAAACTGAGTATAATACTTCAGGGCAAAAAAATGGTCTTTCAATGAAATTGAGGACTATCAAGCATTCTTGATGAAAAGACCAGAGCTGAAAAGAAAATTTGACTTTCAAACACAAGAATCAAGAGAAGTATGAAAAGGTAAACAGCAAAGAGAAATCATAAGAGACTTACTAAAGTTGAACTCTTTACATTCTTACGTGAAAAGACAGTATTTGTAACTCTTGAAGCTTTTTTCAGTATCTGGGTAGTTGGTGGGATTACACACACACACACACACACACACACACACATGCACACACACACACATACACACACACAGAGTACAGGGTGAGTTGAATAGGATGGGATCATATCTTAAAAAATGAAATTAAGGGGTGAGAGAGGAATATATTGGGAGGAGAAAGGGAGAAATGGAACGGGGCAAATTATCTCTCATAAAAGAGGCTAGTAAAAGACTTTTTCAGTGGAGGGGAAAAGGGGCGAGGTGGGAGAGAAAACATAAAGCTTACTCTCATCACATTTGACTCAAAGAAAGAATAAAATGCACACTCATTTTGGTATGAAAACCTACCTTACAATACAGGAAAGTGGGGGAGAAGGGGATAAGCAGGGTTGGGGGCAAGATGGAAGGGAGGGCAGTGGGAGAAGGGAGCAATCAGAAGTCAGCATTCTTGGGGAGGGACAAGGTCAAAAGAGAGAATAGACGTAATGGGGGGCAGGATAGGATGGAGGGAAATATAGTTAGTCTTACACAACACAACTATTATGGAAGTCATTTGCAAAACTACACAGATATGGCCTATATTGAATTGCTTGCCTTCCCAATGGGGATGGGTGGGGAGGGAGGGAGGAAGAGAAGTTGAAACTCAAAGTTTTAGAAACAACTGTTGAGTACTGTTCTTGCATACAACTAGGAAATAAGAAATACAGGTAATGGGGTATAGAAATATATCTTGCCCTACAGGACAAAAGAGAAGATGAGGATAAGGAAAGGGAGGGATGTTAGAAGGGAGGGCAGATTGATGATAGAGGTAAGTAGAATGCTTGGCGTTTTGGGGTGGGGGAAGGGAAAAAATGAGGAGAAAATTTGGAACTCAAAATTTTGTGGAAATGAATGTTGGAAATTTAAGTAAATAAATGTTAAAAAAAGAAAAAAAAATGAGACCTTTATCAGAAACACTAGTTGCAAAAATTCCCAGTTTTCTGCTTCCCTCCTAATCTTGGTTGCATTGACTTTGTTTGCACAAAAGGTTTTCAATTTAATGTTATCAAAATGATTCATTTTGCATTTCATAATGTTCTCTATCTCATGTTTGGTCATAAATTCCTCCATTCTTTGTAAATCTGACAGATAAACTATTCCTTGCTCCCCTACCTTGTTTATAGTATCAGCATATTCTAGTATTCTTGTGATTTGATGGAAAAGTTCATGTGCATATTATTTATGTCCTTCAAATTTTGTATTATTATTTTTTTTATTTTTTGAGGCAGATATATGGCTAAGTGGATAAAATGCTATAACTTGAATCAAGAAAACCTGATTTCAAATATAGCCTCAAACATTTGCTAGCTCTGTGGCAAATTATTTAATCTCTGCCTCCAATTCCTCAACTGTAAAAGGGAATAATGATAGCACTTATATAGGATAGCACTCCCAGGGTTATGAAAAATGAAAAATGAAAAAATACTTGTAAAGTGCCCTATAAATGCTATTATTATTATTATTATTATTATTATTATTATTAGTGTCTTTTAGCCAATATATTCCCAGACTAAAATTCTATGATACTTACTCTGAGGACCTTTTAAAGAAAAGTGTGTGACTTATCACTGTCCTTCAAAGCTCTTCAAGCTTCTAAGAAAGCAACTAAAATTATCAAATATTTAATTTATTTATTTCATGTCAGGTAGTTATATAGGAAATATATATATATATCCTAATTATATAGAATAGTTGCATTTTGTAGGTGATCCTATCATACCCTGTGTTCAATTTTATTAAGAACTTTCTGCTAACTGAGGTATGTAGTACATTTTTGACAATTGTATAGGATGTGGGACAAAATTTTATTATGATTTATTTGTGGAATTTTAAAGTTTTATGGTTTAAAGTATTATGAAATTGAACAGCTATACCTTTTCTCTTAAAACTTTTTAGGTCATATCTGTGATTTATTTGATTCATTTAATTGATGTGGAATCCATAAACATAACCCTATTCCTACAGAGTAATGTGATCCCCTTGCAATATGATTTTTAGGAATAAGCTTGAATAACAAGCAAAAACTACCAGGACTCTCTAGGGCAACTAGGTAGTGCAGTGGATAGAGCACCAGTGCAGGAGTCAGGAGGACCTGAGTTCAAATCTCAACTCAGACACTTGACACTCACTAGCTGTGTGACCATGGGCAAGTCACTTAACCCCAATTACCTCATCCTGGGTCTTCTCCAGCTATCCTCATGAATATCTGGTCACTGGATTCAGATGGCTCTGGAGGAGAAGTGAGGCTGGTGACCTGCACAGCCCTCCCTCACTCAAAACAAAGTCAAGTGCAAGTCATGTCATTCTCTGATGGCATGGTCTTCTTCAGCAACAAGGACACGCACAAACTAGCACTCTCTGATTTAATGTGCTACAATATTCTTTAGACATTTTTCAGGCCTGAATACATTGAAGTATTTTTTTGTTATAATGATGTATTCTAAAGTATTCTGGAAAATTCTGTGTGTGTGTGTGTGTGTGTGTGTGTGTAAATAAAATTTGTTTCCTCTGTTCTACATGAGTTTTATAATTGACAACCACAGTGGAAACATTTAAATCTCAGCTCCATAGAACAGATGCTGGAAGGGCCATCACAGGCCATCTAGTACCACAATCTGTACTGGTACCTTTAATGCAGATGAGGAAACTGAGGCTGAGGTAAGATAAATGACAAGTCCAAACTTGTTTTGCAAAGAGTTTCCTCAGCTTCACAGAACCCACTTTAAATAGTGTATTTTTCTGTTTTCTTTTGAGGACTTTTCCAGGGGGTACACATGTAAAATAGGCCATTCTTTCAAGGCAAGGCAAGATAAGGCAAAAATTTTCAAGCTATTATTACATGCCAAACACTGTGCTAAACTCTGGCAATACAAATACAGGCACAAAGAAAGACAATCCCCTCCTTTAAGGAGCTTACATGATAATAGGATTTTAATGTCATTTATACTATTTTATACATTGTTTTATACATTATACATTGTAATAGCAGAGGAATGAGGGCACTTGCATATCTAGGGCATGAAGTCTGGGAAGTGAGAATTGCAAAAGGAACTGAAATTAAAGTTGGCTAGCCTGGACCTTTCTCCAAAATGATGACACTGAGAAGAATTTGCCCATGGGAGAAAGGGGTGGGCATGTTGGAGGGATATTCAGAGAGGAGCAGACCATAAGAGGATATTCTGAAGGGGCACTTGGGTGCTTGTGCTTGGATCCCAATTTCAAGAGATCCATTTCTCCCTACTTTCAAAATATTGTCCTTGACTGTTTTCTCCCCAAGGACACTATGCCTAGCAGTAACTCATGAGTGGACTCCAGGAAGACAAACTACCTTTCCCTGCAATTACTTATGAGCAGGCCACCAATAAAATAAATACTTTCCCCATCACAAGAACAAGCTGAATTCTGAAGAAATTTTTCTTGCAAAAACCAGATTGTCTTGTTACCATAGAATATTCATGTATTGATTTCCAAAGTTACCATACTCAATCCAGAGGTCAAGCTATGCATGCCAACTCTCAAAGCTATCTTGCTACAGACCAAAAGTACATCCCTTGGAAACCACTTCCCTTGGTTTCCCGTAGTGAATAATACCAGCTACCAAGGTTGTAAGTTATCACCTAATTAGCGTATCTTCCAGATAATCCACTACTTTTCCCATATAAGCTTTAGCATCATTCCTGTTAAGTTGCAAGTTCCCTGAGGAGCTCTGCCCACTCTATTGGTGTTACAATAAACCTTTGCCACCTTGACTTGAAGAACGCTTGAGTCTGTGAATTCATTCCAGACGACCCTCTCCTGTACTCTGGTTTTTGGTGGGGGAGTACCTGAATCCTCCTCCCACTCAAACCTCAATAATTCCACTTTGAGGAGGTTCTAAGAGCTAAGGGTGGTTCAAGAGGAAGACTGCAGCTAGGATATGGTGTCATAACCTGGAAAATCAGAAGCACTGCTTCCACTCTGCAACTGATTCCATTTACAAAAATGGCAGTTAGCCTTTGTATTCAGTTACATTCACTTCTTTAGAGAAAATTGAAATTACTCTGAAAGTTTCTTCTTCAATACGTTTAATTATATTGGCTTATTTTGATTTCCTACTAAAAGCAAAGGCTGTTAATGCAGCTTGAGATAATTGTTACCATTTCATATGGTATATTTGTATACAATAGGTAATAGGCAAGGCAAATTCACTGAACAGTCTCAGTCCCAAGGAAATTGGGCTATTTGTCAAGTATGTGAATGAAATACCAATGATTCAAATTAACTAAGAAAAATTACTTGTTTTTGTTTTCGTTTGACAGAAAGTAGAATCTTGTCTTTGTTTTTCTGTGAAATATAACCATATTTATTTTGAATACTGTGGTTTTCTTTTTAAGTCTTAGTGAATGACTGATGCCAGAAGACTTAAGAAGGACAGATGGGTGGTAAATGGGACTGATATTAGAACCAACTGATATTTGCCATTCTGCAAAAGGTTGAGTTTTTATTATTTCTGTCAGATCTTACATTTCAAGGTCACTGCCATCCTCAACATCAACATGTCAGGATCCACCTGGAACCAATTTCTCCTTTTGCCCTGCACTGCTCTCTCTTGCCTAAACCAACTGTAGCAGCTTTGTTTATACTCATGACTGTAGGGCCCAATTACTTACATACAAAAATATCTTGCCAGGAAATAGGTAAGGAACACATGCATCAGATAAGGCTTACCTCATTATAAGTTTCCATTGATGATTACCGTCTCATTCATGATTTATTTAGTATGACGATGATTATCACTCACTTGATTTCTCAGATTTCTGACCTTTGGTAGCTATTTACCCCTCGTACTTTGTCTTGATGCCCTGTATATTTGATCTTACTCTTCTTCCCTCCTAGTGTCCACCCTTTCCTTAAACTTTGGCTCACCCACCTGGACACTTTATTAGAATCAGACCCAGGGCTACAAAAGATTGAGTTTTCCTGGATCCTACACCTGGGTAGGTGGAACACAATGAGGAGCCCATTTGTTGTGTTGTAAAGGCTATCAAGTTTATAATTATACTTTTAGGAAAGCAGTTATAATTTGCATTACTACTATTTTACCCTTAAATTGAAATACTTTTTTTAATAGTAAAATTCTACTCATACTTTCATGAGAGTGGGGAGGAGACAGAAGTGGGTGGAGGAGAGAGGAATTTTTGGACTTTATCTTGACCCTGAAACATAGTTCATAAGCTTTCCCTGATGTATTTACTTATAATAGCCAAAGGATATAAGGTTTAAGCAAAGACATTTAATGAAATAGCATGGGAAAAAAAAAAGCAACAAAACATTTTCACATAAATCTGGGCATGCTTTCCTGTAAATATAGCACCAGCAGGAAGAGTGGCCACATGTAGAGAACACATATGATTGAAGAATACTAATGGACAGAAACACAAATAAGGTTCATATGTGGCCAGGACTCCTGCATGGAGAGGTATAGATGCTGGCATGGTCTCAGAATATCTGCAGGATGTTACTCAATCAGACTTGTAGGTTCTCTTGCCAGTTTCTGCTCTGCCAGATTCATTGTCTTCATTGCCTCTAGCTTCTGTCTGGACTGGAATCCTTGGGTCTCTCCATCAGGCAATGTTGTGATTTTTTAAAAACTTAAAACCTATAGGCTTTTCCAATCTCTCTTAGAAATGGCAGAATCCTTACCTGGGAACCTGCAAAAGTCTTCCTCTTTTATTCCTTCAGTCTCAGGCTTCTGAACTTTCCAGCAGTAGATCCTCCATCTGACTCCTAATCTTTTTAAAACCAAGTCCTTCCAGCTGGTTAATACCATTGAGCTTAGGTCTTTTTTCTTTTTTCCCCTCTTTTGATGCAGAGATTGAAACTCTCCTTCATAGTCCTCACTCTAGTTTATGGCAAGCATTCTATATCTCTCAATATTCAATGTCTGAAGGCTAAACTAGAATAGAAGCCAGGTAATGGTTATTAAGTCTCTTTCTCTCTTCCATGTAGATGAGTGGGAGGTGGGAGCCAGGAGACCATCAAAGTCCTGGAGGCAGGGTCTTTGTCTCTGTTACTAGCTTAATCACATTTCTAGTCCTTTCACATGCAAATGATGCCAGCAAACGCTTGAAAGTGGCCTTGTCCAAGAAGTAATATTGTTATCCCTGGGTTTTGGCACTCTTCTTGGCCAGATCTGTGGGCTGGCTAGTTGTTTCTGTGTCCGTCTTTCTATGCCTCTGCCTCTGCCTCTGCATCTCTCTGGTCTCTGCTTCTCTCTATTTTTCTCTCTGGGTATTTGCTCTGTCTTGATTGCTTCTCCTTCTCCTCTCTCTCTCTATTTCTGTCTGACTGTCTGCGTCTCACAAACACACACACACACATATACACATGCACACACACACACACACTCGAGTATAATATTTTTATTGATTCATCTAATATAATCTCCCTCATCTACCTTACTCTCCACATCAAAATATCTCAGCATTTATAGCTACCCTCTGTATCAGCAAGGACCCTGGCATACACAGGAGGGCCTGCTGTTACAGGTACTTAGATCTGGTTTTCTAAAAGAAAAGCAACTTTTGAGGGGTCAACAATCCACTTTAATCAAGCACATATAGTTCAGGGGGAAAAGTCAGAACCCTGAATTTCAGAGAAAATACAAACAGAAATTACAAGCAGAAATTGCAAACAGAAAGACCAGCAGACAGGGATTCCAACTGTCTGACCATAGACAATACATACATCATTACCAACCAGAGAAAGAAACACCAACATGTGGGTTTTCAAAGCCAGGAGGCTTCTTAAAATGACTGCCCAGAGTCTCATCTGGCACAAGAACCTTCTTCCAAAAAATAAACCCCAAAGCAAAACCTCACCTTAGTGTATATATATTCTTTTCAGCATTGAAGGGCATGACTCTTGTGACCCTGTACCTCCTTAGGAATTAACAAAAGGTGTCTGAAGTCTATTAATGCTATTAATGGGTGGGGAAGATCTTTAACTCTTCTCCCCCACCACCATTAACTTTACATTAACTTTACACCCTCTCATCAAGTCTCATAGACATACTCCCTACTCCTTTTCAAGATTTACTTTTCCTCAAGTGCTCTGAATCCACTTGCATCCTCTGAGATCTTTTCTTCTCTATGATCCCTTTTCTCTCTTGCATTTTCATTTGCTCCTTCTGTCTCTTCTGAATTTCCTCTCCTGGCCTATAGATGTACTCATATTTTCATTCCCACTATGTGGGATGGATCTTGAGATCCCCCAAAATAATCCTACTACTCCTAACACATACCTCCTAATCTAGTCAGGCTCTACATAATCTCTCTCTCTCTCTCTTCCTCCCTCCCTCCTTCCCCCCTCTCTCTTTCTCTCTGTTTATCTGTCTGTCTCTGTCTCTGTCTCTTCTCACACACACACACACACACACACACACACACACACACACACACACACACACATAGACCTGCAAATGCTTTCTAGACCTGCCTCTGATGAAATGATTTCTAAAAAGCTCTTCAAATGATACCTATACTCCACTGTTCAGGGAGTGTACACTAGGGTGTACAAAGGAGTACCAAAAGCAAACTTGATTATACCATGAAGTGAGCTCTCCCTCCCTAACTGCTTCCTTTTATCCCATTGACTGGGCTTCAGGAGGTACAATCTGTTCACAGAAATCTTCCTCAGCAACAAAGAACATACAAGCTTGGTGGTAAGTTTTGCAAAGGTATACAGTTTAGGAGGTGGGGTGTAGGGCATAGGCAAGGTCGGTACAAAGTGGGAGTTGGGCACAGTACAAGATATGCTACACAGCATGCTTCTCTACAAGGTCAGCTAGCTGCAGATGTAATTTTTCAAAGGAGTGTGTTTCAACAGCGCAAGAAACAATTAACGCTTTCACGAAGCTTCACTTCTGAGAGATCATCTCTCATACCACTATCCTAATTAAAATAAATTCTATAAAGACCTGACTGTTAGGTGTGATTGCCTTTTCTCAATCCTTATTTCTTTAACTTCTCTGCAGCACTTGGCACTTTTGACCACCCTATCCAATTTGTCTTTATGACAATACACTACTGTCATTCTGCTACTTCTCTGTCTTTTTTTTTGATCTCCAGTGACTTTTCTTCATCGTCCTCCCTGACTACAGAAAGTCTAGTCTTATGACCTCTGATCTCTGTTCTTCTCTACTTCATTATACTTTCCATGGAGAATCATCTCCTCTTACTCAGCTATCATTTCTTTGTTAATGATCCTGAAATATCTATCTCTAGCTTCAACAGAGTTCTAGTCATACATCTCTTAACTACCTGGTGGATACTTTCACTTAGATGTCTTGTCCTCAGCCAAGCTTCAATATGTCCAAAATCAAGCTCATCATATTTTCCCCAAACCACCTCCCTCTACACTTTTTCATTTCTGTCAATGGTATCACTATGTTTCTTAGTCATATAGCTTTGAAAAAAGATTTCAATCAACCTTTCTTCCAACTTCTTTCTTGCCTTCAGATCTAAGTAGTCATAATTCCTCCCCATTCTTGCTGATGCCTCTTAAGTTTGTTCCTTCTTTTTCATTTCTTCTGCTACCCTTTATCATCTCATATCTAGAATGAGTACAGCCCTTGAACCACTCTCCCACTAATCTATCCAATTTAAAGATAAACTTTCTGAAATATTACTGTCATCAAATCCTTTCCCTACTTAAAAATGTAAGATCATTTCTCAGGGAAACTCTAGCATGCAAACCTTTCTTCTACTACTCGTAACACATACCTCCTAATCTAGTCAGGCTCTACATAATCTCTCTCTCTCCCTCCCTCTCCCTCTCCCTCTCCCTCTCCCTCTCTCTCTCTCTCTCTCTCTCTCTCTCTCTCTCTCTCTCTCTCTCTCTCTCTCTCTCTCTCTCCCGCTCTCTCTCTTTCTCTCTGTCTCTGTCTTTCTCTCACACACACACATATACCTGCAAATGCTGTCTAGATCTGCCTCTGATGAAATGATTTTTAAAAAGCCCTTCAAATGATACCTATACTCCACTGTTCAAGTCAAATCCTTCCTCCTCAAAGAAAGCTTCTTAGCATAATTCAGCCCATGGTGATCTTACACTTCACTGAAATCAGTTAATGAACAAATATTTATCAAATGCTGGATTCAGAGTGACCAATTTCTGCCCTCAGAGAGCTTACAATCTATGGAAGAGGGATATTATGAATATATGTGTATATATATATATAGATATATAGAAAATGGGAACAAAACAATATTTGAGGGATAATCATTATCATCTGAGAAAGGGTAGGAATGTTTTCATGAAAATAGCACTAGAGCTGAACCTTGAAAGAGGAACTAAGGATTCTAAAAGGTGGAGGTGAGGAGGGAGTACATGCCAGATATGGAGACATCAATTGCAAAGGTACGGAGATGAGAGATTGTGACAGGAATGCTAACTGTTTTATGTAGACTGGGTTGTTTTCTGTTTAAGGGAGCACAGAAGCCATACTCAGGATCTTTACTGGTTTCATTTCCTTGCTGCCTGATGCATAAAAAGGCCAGTTGAAGACAAGGGTTGTCTTTTATCTCTTTTGCATCTTCAGCACTTAACACAGCACCTGGCACATATGCTTAATAAATAGTGACTGATTGATTAAACTGTGGAGGAGTTTTGTCAGACTCCTAGTACCTTTTAGGCAACACCTTCCTGATCTAGTGGGGTTGGTTGCCAAGATAAGTATGAAAGCTATCTAATCTCCTAATTTAAGAAATATTTCCTTTTTACCCTTTGTAATGGATAAAGTCATTTTTTTATTGCATTTTCACTGATCATGAGTGTCTCATTATATTCTAATTCTAAATCTGAATCTTTAGACTTGTCCAAGGTAGGACTGGCCCAGAATAGAAATGGAGTGCCATGTGTAAGGACAATTTAACTAGACTTCAGTGTACATGAAGAAGAATAATGTATAATAAAATTTGAAGGATCATATGGGACTAGGTTATAAAGAGTTTTAAATGACAAACAAATGAGTTCTTATGTGATCTTGCAGGAAATAGCCACTGAAATTTACGGACTAGATAAGTAACATGATATTTTTCCATAGTATATAATACTTTGTGTTGTTAGTTAATATGTTTATATTTCTTTTCAACTAAATTTTAAGTTTGAGTGCTTCAAGCTGTTCTGTATCTCTAAAGGGCAAGATAGACATATATATATATATATATATATATATGTGGTATTCAAAATATTTGTGAAATAATTCAAACATACTTAGTATTATCATATTTTAGCCAAATTATAATCGGTATTTCATATTTTTAATTTTTATTTGATTCTTTACTTTGTCTTGCCATTCATATGGGAATATCTTTTTTAATAAGGGATTTTTAGTAAGCAGTTGTAAGCTAATGCATATTTGATGGCATTCAATGTTCTTTTCTTTATAAAAGCATCTCTTGAAATATCCACATGTTCATAAACTAATATACAAAGTAATCATTCGGTGCTCTTTTGGCAGTTGTTAGATATGACACCCAACTTTCACTCTTTCAATATTTAATAGTCATTTATTAAGTGATTCATGTGTACAAAATACTGGACCAGGATCTTGGAAAGATACAAAGTATAAACAAGACTTGTTCTTTACAGAGCTTACAGTTTGGTAGGTACAAATAACATATAAAAAATTGGAATACAAAATAATGCTTTAAATGTGTAAAATCTGGAAGAAAATTAAGTGAAATAAGACTGAAAAAGAGGGACCAAGTTTATAAGATGATATTTAATATCATAAATGCTATCTGTGAGTTTAAAAAATTAACTTTGCTGGTGGAGGATAGCAGAAACATGGCTAAGATAGGAATTTTTTGGGAAAAAACTCTGGGAATTGGTGAATTGTAAACTCAGTATGTTTCAAGAGTCAAAAAAAAGTAAAGTAATTTTGGGCTACACAGCTGGGAAGTGATAGTTCTGTTAGACTTTGACTTTGTCAGACCGGATTTGTTGTACTGATGTTCTGTTGTAGGTGTCCCATTTTAGAAAGGATTCTGGTAGGCTAGAGAGTATCCAGAGGAAGGCAAGTATGATGGTGATGGACCACAAGATCATGCTATACAAGAGCAGGTTGAAAGACTTACAGATGTTTACCTAGGGAAAGAGATTACTGGAAAGCTCATGATAGATTTCTTTATGTAATTTGTTTTTTTATTTTAAAAAATAATAATAGCTAATGTTTATATAATGCTTATTATGTGCCAGGCACTGAGCTAAGCACTTTACAATTATTATCTTATTTGATTCTCACAAAAACCTTAGGGGGTAGGTGAATTTGTTTCCTGTAGGCTCAGTACCCTCCACCTGCATATGCCTGATCACTTAAGCCAGATGTCACCTCCTGTTCATACTGTGGTGTGTCAGCCCTGGACCTGGCATTGACCAGGCTCCAGATGCCAGCTAAAGAACTGACTCCTTGAATGGGACCTTTGGGGCAGGGACAGCTCTATGTCTGAATTCAGCAGGAAGTAGTTATACAAGAAGTGACCTTTGCCTCCACCCCAAGAATTTAGACCCCATTCATTTGAGGGGGGAAAGATGGGGTGTGTGTGTTGAAGTCCTACCCTAAGATATTGTTTTATGTGCTTCTTTTGTGTTATCTCTGTTATATTGTTTTAAAATTCTGTTGATACCAGTTGACCCATTGACCTATGTAACTGATAAGAAGGATCTGGGAGCTGAATGTATTGTTAATGTAATTTTGCTTAATTTGAAGATCTTTCCCACCCATTAATAGTCCCATATGACCTGCTTAAATCGCATGCTAGCTTGAGTCACATGAAGAACTTCCTGGGATGGAACAGGAAGGGTAGGGTAGATGTGGGAGGAAATTGGTGAGAGTGGTTAGGGAGGAGGAGAGAGGACACAGGCAGGCACGGCTAGTGTTATGAGTGTTTGCTTATGGGAAGGCCCTGCTGGAGGAGTTGTGGGGGGGAGCAGGGGGAGGGGGAAGGCTTGGGAATGGTGTTGTCCCCTGCAGTGCTAATGTGTGTTGACTTCTTGGTTACTATGATGGATTTGGCTTTCTGGTGTTGGGATTTAGCTTTCTGGTGTCTGAATAAATGTTTTTCTTCTGCCTTCTATATGGAGAGTCTGTTATACTTTGCAATTCCTAACTACACTGGCATATTCATAGTTGCCATAGGTGCTGTGATTGTTGTCTTGGTGATACGGTAGGTGCTATTATTATCTCCATTTTGCAGTTGAGGAAACTGAGGGAAACAGAGATTAAATAACTTGTCCAGGTTTACACAGCTCGTAAATGTCTGAGGCTGAATTTGAACTCAGGTCTTTCTGACTGCAGCCCTCTACACTGTGCCATCTAGTTACCTAATTATGAATTTACTAGATATTAACAGATAAAATTATTTCCACCTGTGAAAAATAGAAAAAAAGCAAATTAATATGAAACATAGAAAAAGCAAATTAATAAGAAGCTATGAAATTCAATTATCTATGGCTTGTTTTTTTTGAATCAATTAGAGTTAGTGACTTGCCCAGGGTCACACAGCTAGTAAGTATGTGAGGATGGATTTAAACTCAGGTCCTCCTGACTCCAGGCACTGTGCTCTAATCACTGTACTGCCTAGCAGCTTCTATAGATTGATTTTTAAAGCTTATAATAATAATAGCTAACATTTATATACTACTTACTATGTCCCACGCATAACGTTAAGTGCTTTACAAATATTATCTCATTTGAGCCTCACAACAACCCTGGAAGGTAGGTGTTTATTATTATCCCTACTCTACAGATGAGAGACAAACAGAGATTAAATGACTTTTCCAGGATAGAATCTGATGTTAGATTTGAACTTAGGTCTCCCTGACTCTAGACTTCATGCTTTATCTACTGTGCCATGTAGCTACCTTTAACAATAATTAACGATCATTCTGTTTTCCTGCCTGTCTGTGTTTTTATCTGAACTTTTTATTTTCTATATATTTTACAAAAAATTGATTAATATTCTGTTCTTTCTTTTTATGTGTAAGGGGAGAGCATCACCTTTATTTTCCCTACCCCTTGCAAACAAAATAAATGAACTACAAAAAAAAAAAAAGTATAATCCAGCAAAACAGACCTATCCTTTGACTGTGTCAGAGAATGTATGTCTCATTCTATATCTCTAGTTCATCAAATCTCTGTCTAAAGATGGGAAATATGATTCATATTGGCCTACGATGTTATGGTTGATCAATATATTGGTCAGAGTTCTTAAGTCTTTCAAAGTTGTATTCCTTTAATGCATAGTTATTGTATCAATTCTTTTCTTGATTTTTTTTCCTTAAGTAATTTGAAGGTCTTCCAATTACTCTTTGGGTATCTTACTTTTTTTCATGTAGTTTATATGATGTATCTATGAGAATATAAGTTACTTGAGAAACAGGGACTGTTTCAATTTTTCTTCGTATTCTCAGTGCTTAGCTCTTAATAATTCCTTATTGAGCAATTGAACTAATCTGTTTGACTTGGACACAGATGGCAGAGCTAGAAGCAGTGGGTGTGAATTGTAGAGAGATAGCGTTAAACTTCAAGGAAAGAAAAACTTGCTAATGATGGAACAGGTTGTCTGGGGGAGGTAGTGGTGTCCCACTCACTTAAGGTCTTTAACAGAAAATTAAACAGTCATTTGTTGGGTATTATTGATTCTACTTCTGATACTGGTCAGAGTTAAGTGACCCCGAGGTCTTTTTCAGCTCTGAGGTTCTCAATTGCCAGATGGCAGAGAGCCTAGTATGTCTGTCTAAGAAATTAGAACTTTATTCAGAGGGGAGTCATTGAAAGATTCTGGGTAGAGTAGGGCAAAATTATTAGCCAATGGTTCCTTCATATTGGCTTCATAAGTTTCAAAACACACCAAGGTAATTTTCTAGCATGTATAAAATTTAAATAATTTTTTTTACTCTTTCCAAAGACTGTAGGCATTTGCATAAACTTCAGATGTGCAAATTATATTAATTCTCTTTCCATTTCTATTCTCAGTGACAACTTTGATGTTTGTCTTTCTATATAAACATTAGTGCTTTTGAGTTTTTGCACTTGGCACAAGAATATTAGAAATTCAGATGTTGTGAAATTTACTTGCCTGGGGAATAAATTAATACTATTGCCCTGAAGAGATAAGACTATCATTTGGGGGGGGGGGGGAACCAAATTAAATGGGATTGAGTTAGTTAAGGAATTCTGATTTTTCAGTGAGACTTGTATTTTTATTTGGTATAGCATTTACTTCTCCTAAGCAGAAGATGGGCTACTATGGAGTAGCAGAGTGTCCTTCCTGTAGAGAAGCCTTAGTGGGTAGATGTCACTGGTCCCATAGGCAGCTAGGTGGCATAGTGGATAGAACACCAGGCCTGGGGGCATGAAGATCCAAGTTCAAATCTGGCCTCAGACACTTACTATCTGTGAGATCTGGGCAAGTCACTTAATTCTTATTTGGGCTTAGTTCCTCATCTGTAAAATGAAGACACATTGGAGAAAGTAATGGCAAACTGCTCCAGTATCTTTGCAATGAAAACCTCATGGACTTTGCTCATGGGGCCACAGAATCAGAGACAATTGGCTGAACAACCACCACTGGCACACATGAAAGATGTGGCAAAGGGGAGTATAGTAAACTTAAAAGGTTAAAGTATAAGGTTTTTGCCCTAGTTTCAAAGAGATTTCCCTATAAAACATATGCCCACACTACATTTAGGATTTTGCTTTTGTACTCCTTTATGGGATATGAATAAGTAGCCCTTGCCTTTGGGGCTTGTTGTCCACTGATAACATACTTCAGACTGATTTATGCCTAATGTAAGTGTGAACTGCATTGTAGAACTTGACTTTGGCCTAGACTTACCCTTGTCCTACTAGGTTTGTAGCTGACACAGCTACATATGATAGACAGAGCTAAGAGGGAGATAGAAGAAAGACTTGAGCCCTTTGGGGGTGTATTTGTAGCAAAAAGCCTGCTTATCTGAGCTGCTCAGCCCTCTGCCAGGAAACCTATTGGACCCCAAGTAAGCAGTGGAGGAGAGCCAGTGGTAAAGTAGTAGATTCTGGAGGATGAATAATATGAGCCCAAGACAGCAAGGCATCCCTGGTCAGCACAATAGCAGCAGTTGGAGGCAGTTATAGAGTGGTAGGAACTTCCAGACTAAGCCCTTTTGGAGAGCAAAAGGGAGTTCCTGAATAATGCCAAGTTATCAAACCAAACAGAAGAGCTCTAGTATCAAGTAGAAACTGGGGTTGTGGTATAATAGAAATGGAGTCATGATGTAGGAGATGAAACCTAGACCTTGCCTTACACTAATATTGTCAGTTATATGGACTGTTTGGATCTCAAGAAACAGGTTAGCTCTAGCAGTTCTCTTTTTTGGGGACTTTTGACTATGTTAATGTTTTAAGTGAGGAGGACTGTTCTTTGGGGACATTTGGCTCACTAGAGAAGAAAGAGTCTTATCTAAATTGTTTATGGACTTGGGTGAGAGTTCCTTGGGTATTGTCTTTTTCTATTTGGTGATAGAAAGACTTTTTCCAATTCCTCTTCATAGTATAAATGGCTGTGAAGGCTATGTAAACAGTATACAAACTCTGGTAGGTCCTACCATCCCAAAGACTTTAGTAGTATTAGAAAAAAATATCGCCATCACTAAAAAAAGCTGAGAGAAAAATAAATGAACCCCCACCCTGACTCTGCCAAAGAATTTCATATAGTATGCTTCATTTGACTACCATAACCACTCTGTGCACATATTTTATTTTTTAAAGGACAGAGTGAATAGAATGCTGGATCTGAAGTCAGGAAAACTCATCTTCCTGAATTCAAATCTGACCTCGATACTTACTAGTTGTGTGAGCCTGGGCAAGTCACTTAACCTGTTTACCTCAGTTTCCTCATTTGTAAAATGAGCTGGAGAAGGAAGTGGCAAACCATTCCACTCCTTTAATCAAAAAACCCCAAATGGGGTCATGAAGAGTTGGACATGATCGCCTAGACAACCAAATGGTGTAGTGAATGGAGAGTTGGTCTTGAGTCCAAGAAGACTTGGGTTTAAGCTTTACCTCTGACATATTAGCTGCTAACTGTAGGGAATCATTTAGTGTTTCAGTGTTCTAGGCAAATCTTTAAATCTCATTGTAAAGAAGGTCCCAACCTGTATTAGTAGAGGGACTTTTCTTACCGAGGGTGCTCTATGTTAATAAAACTATGGGACTAGCGTTGATTTCTAACAACCCTTTGAGGTAGATATTACAGGCATTATTATCTTCATTTTGTAGCTTAGGAAACACCTGCTCAAAGTGGTTAACCATTCAACCCTTGATCACATAGCTAGTAAGGGTCAAAATGTAGTTTCCCTATTGATGAACTGTGTGTCTGTCACTTGAAGAACAACCTAGTTAAATTTGGTTAAGATTGTAACCATAAGGTTGTTCACAATGATTCACACATCAACCTACTAAGGCACGAGAGAATTTTGTTCTGTATCCATTTAGGTAGTACCCATACCAATGAAATGGAAAAGCTTTTAAAGTATTACATATGCATGCGTGTGCATGTGTGTATATATGTGCATCTCTATATACATATACATATATAATATAGAAGTTAAGGCTCAACCACACTCACTTGTGGGGATGGTCACCTTTTAGTCTATTCATTCTTATCATTGAAATTTCTAGGGTTACACAAGAATATATTTCATTATTCCCTTATTAATTTCTAAAACTACAGCCTTTATCTCTTTACACAACTTCCATTGACCTGTGGAACCCCAGACCATCTCATAGATTTTTTTTTCAAAAATATTTTAAAATAGTGTAAATAAAGCCTACTTTCATACAAAAAACTTCATCACACATTATTACAACATTCTGTGTGCCAAGGCACTGGTTTAGGTAACAGGGAAACAATGATGAAGTAATACAGGCAGTGTATATCAGGCAGAATATAGGTACCAAAGACCTTGCACAGCCCTCCCTCACTCAAAACAAAGTCAAATGCAAGTCATGTCATCATTTCTCTGATGTCATGGTCTTCTTTGAAAATGAAGGACAAACACAACATGTGGTTGGGTAACCCAGTTCATCCTCTCCCTTCTGTCCTCTTCTTCCATTCCTTTGGGGTTTACTTGCCAGATGTTCTTCCTTCCTTCCTTCCTTCCTTGTCATTCCCAAAACCTTAAACCCAGTGCACTCTGAAGGCCATAGATTGGATAATAGGTCCTGCCCAAGCTCCACTTAATGGCTGGCTTAGAGCGATTATCAATAGTAGCAGTCTCTCTTGCACTCCCAGTGTGATTTAGTTATTTTTTTCCTTTTGCTCACTAAAAGGGCCATTTCATGACTACTTTTATTTTTAATTTAATTTTTCATTTTTAACACAGTTAATATCACATAAAACAATTCCAACTTTTGGTCAGGTGATACTTCTTTTGAAAGCATTTACAATATAGACCACAAAAGAATTTTTTTTAAACATTAACGAACTGAGACACAAATAATATTTATGTATGCTAACTTCACAAGCCCTTGACCTAATTGTCTCCACAATATAACTAAGAATAAAAGGACCCTAACTTGTTTTTGGTCTAAAGTCCTAAGCCTAATAGTTTAATTTTAGATTTAACCTCGGACATTCCCCTACCAACAATCTATAATTTAACAGATCTGGTATTAAGCTTACAAACCTTTTGACTATAGTATATTGCCACTACAAGTAGGGACACTTTAGGGAACCAATATCTCCCTAACCTCATGTCAATTCCAGGTAGGAATAGATTGTCAACTTGCATTCAGTCAGGCTTAAGGTCTGCCAGGTGTCGGTGGGGAAATTGAGTCAGGAGAATCCTACCTCAGACCAGGCTGAACAGCCACTCTTCCACCCTTCCCATGAGATCACCTTTTTCAGTTCATGCCAAAATCTCACAGACTTACTGGTATCATGGATTGGAGGCTTAGACCGCCTTTCTTGCTATCCATACCTGGAGTTAGACTCAGAAGAACAGTCGCTTAATAGTCCCATAGCATCTTAAAATAGCAAGTTCCAATAACCAGGTTTCAAATATGACTATAATTTCACTTTGACTAAGGAACATCTTTTGAGGCAAGTCTTAAGTGGCTTACATGCCTTTTTTACAAGTTCTAGTGCCTGATTAAATAGCAATCATAAAATCAAATTTACCATTAAAACCTTGACTTTTCCATCAATGCCAAATTTTACCCGAGGTTACCTCACTTTAAGAAATTTAGACTAAAATTCTTTTCCCCAAACTAAAGATGTCTTTGATTTATTCCCAGTAATTAATTCAGTCAATTGTTTTAACACTGATTGCTTTTACATCACTTTATAACATGTCCAGTTTTTATCCCCATCACTCCCCTCCCCCTGCTTCCTAATACCTTGCATTCTGATTACTCCTTCCTTCAATGTACCCTCCCTTCTATCCCATCCCACCCTTCCTTTATCCCCATCTTCTCTCTTTTCTTGTAGGGCAAGATAAATTTCTATATCCCATTCCCTGTATTTCTTATTTCCTGGTTATATGCAATAAAAATTCTCAACATTCATTACTAATACTTTGAATTCCAACTTCTCTCCCTCCCCATCCCTACTGAGAAGACAAGCAATTCAATACAGACTAAATATGTGTCATTTTACAAAAAACTTCCATAATAATCATGTTGTGTAATGCTAACTATATTGCCCTCTATCCTACTCTATCCCCCCTTATTTTTTTTATTAATTTAATTTTTTTATTCCCTCATTTGACCTTGTCCCTTCCCAAAAGTGTTTATTTCTAGTTACTCCCTTCTCCCACTTGGCCTCCCTTCTATCATTCCCCTCATTCCACTTGTCACCTCCTCCCCTACTTTCCTGTGGTGTAAGATTTGCATATCAAATTTAGTGAACATGTCATTCCCTCCTTCAGCCATATGTGAAAAGAGTAGTTTCACTTTTACCCTCTCCCCTTCTCCCTTTTCTCCTCCATTGAACAAGATTTTTCTTATCTCTTTTATGAGTTACAGCCTACCACATTCCATTTCTCCCTTTCTTCTCCCAGTATTTTCCTCCCTCACCCCTTAATTTTTATTTTATTTTGTGTGTGTGTGTGGATATCATCTCTTCCGATTCAACGCATCCTGTACTCTCTGTCTATATATAAGTATGTGTGTGTGTGTATGTACAATCCCTCCACCTACCCAAATACTGAGAAAAGTCTCAAGAGTTACAAATATCTTTCCATGTAGGAATGTAAACAATTCAGCTTTAGAAAGTCTTTTATAATTTCTCTTTTCTGTTTACCTTTTCATACTTCTCTTGATTCTTGTGTTGGAAAGTAAAATTTTCTATATAGTCCTTGTCTTTTCATCGGTATGAATGCTTCAAAGTCCTCTATATCATTGAATAACCATTTATTTCCTTGATGTATTATACTCAGTTTTGCTGGGTAGGTGATTCTTGGTTTTAATCCCAGTTCCTTTGACTTCTAGAATATCCTATTCCAAGCCCTTCAATCCCTTAATGTTGAAGCTGCCAGATCCTGTGTTATCCTGATTGATTTCCACAATACTAAAATTGTTTCTTTCTAACTGCTTGCAGTATTTTCTCCTTGATCTGGGAACTTTGAAATTTGGCCAAAATATTCCAAGGAATTTCTCTTTTCAGGTCTCTTTCAGGAGGTGATTGATGGATTTTTTCAATATTTGTTTTGCCCTCTGGTTCTAGAATCTCAGGACAGTTTTCCTTGATAATTTCATGGAAGATAATGTCTAGCCTCTTTTCTTGATCATGGCTTTCAGGTAGTCCCATACTTTTTAAATTGTCTCTCCTGCATCTATCTTCCAGGTCAGTTGTTTTTCCAATGAGCTGTTTCACATTATCTTCTATTTTTTCAAACTTTTGGTATTGTTTTTTAACTGCTTGTTTTATATCATAGTCATTCATTTCCCTGAACTCAATTCTCTCTTTCAGAGAACTGTTTTGTTCAGTGAGCTTTTGAACCTTCTCCTCCATTTGGCTAATTCTGCTTTTTAAAGCCTCCTTCTCCTCATTGATTTTTTTGGACCTCTTTTTCCAATTGAGTTAGCCTCTTTTTAAAGCTATTATTTTCCTCAGCATTTTTTGGTTCTTGTTTAGTAAGCTGCTAACTTGTTTTTCAATCTCTTCTATTGCCTGGGCCCAGTTTAAGTTCCCTTTGGAGGCCTTGGAGGCAGGGGCTTTGACTTCTTCTGACAGTATGCCTTGTTCTTCCTCACCCAAAAGGATGGGAGGAGACATGTGTTCACCAAGAAAGTAACCTTCTATGGTTTTATTTTTTTTCCCCTTTTTTTGGCATTTTCCTGGCCATTTACTTGACTTCTGCGTTTCCTCTCCACAACCACCTCCAGTTCCTCCAAGCCAGCACTGGGGGCTGAGATTCAGATGAGCTGCTCCAATCCCCCAGGAGCTTTAGGTGAGGACAGGGCTGCTCTTCAGTGTGAGATTAAGATCAGCTGCTCAGGCGGGGCAGAACCTCTACTCAGGGCTCAGTTCCCTCAGGGGCTTTGCAATGAGGCCTCCAACAATGGATATGGGGCTGCTGCCTGTCTTGGGAGCCCCAGCCCACTACTACCTCTGCTACTGGCACCTGAGGAGGCCTGAGTTATGGGGACACCCTGCTCCCTTCTCGGTCAGCCGAAGAAACCCTCTCACTGACCTTTAGCACCCATGGATTGAGGGATCTGCGCTGCCCCTGGAGATTCTGTTCTTGAAGACTCCTCCTGGTCCTGCTCCTCCCGGTACCTCATGGCCAAGGCTGGGCTGGGCTGTGCACCACATCCAGTGCGACAGACCTTTCCTGTCGGTCTTTCAGTTCACTCTGGGCTAGAAATCTCCTCCACTCCATTGTTCTGTGGCTTCTGCTGCTCTAGAATTTGCTGAGAGTCCTTCTTTACAGGCATTTTATGGGCTGTGAGGGAAGAGTTAGTGTGTGTGCATCTTTCTACCCTGCCATTTTGGCTGTGCTCCATGATTACTTCTTAAAGAGGCATATTCCCTCAATGGGTGTTACCTGCCTCTAAGTGAATATCTGAAAAAGCATAGCCTAAAAAGGCATAGGTCTTCCATTGCATCCTGGGCCATCTCCAGTCATCCTGATGAATATCTAGTCACTGGATCCAGATGGCTCTGGAGGAGAAGTGAGATTGGAGCCCTCCCTCACTCAATACAAAGTCAAATGTAAGTCATGTCATCATTTCTCTGATGTCATGGTCTTTGAAAATGAAGGATGAACACAACAACAACAAATCAATTAGCTCTGATCCATCATTCCAGTTTCTTGAATATTATTAATTTAATAGATTGCATTAACTCTTTTTCCCACAAGTGCTTGCCATCTATATCAAAATCCCTATCTTCTAGGCCTAAATAAATATTAAATTTACTAGGTATACTATTTATTAACAGTTTAATGAATAATATCACAAAGGCATAAATACGGTATTTTAGTTGTGAGAAAGATCATAGACAAAATCACTTCTAATCTTCATTGTTACACTTGACTTCTCACTTCTGGAACAGTCTTACTTTTTAGCTCTCAAAATTATAATTGAAGTCTCATGAATGTTCTTATTTATTCTCAACACAAATGCTAAACTCAGTTCTTACAAGGAATAAGATTTTTTTCTTCCCTTCCTTCACAGTTTCTCTCCCACCATAATAGGTAATTCTCTAGACTACAGTTAAACTCTCTATTACCCTCATAGAATCTTCAAAGAATTCTCTTTATACTGCTTTTCATTAAGGAAGAAGTAAAGCAGTTCTCTCAGGAATTAAGTTTTCTTTAATTCCCTTCTCTCTGCATTCTTATAGTTTCTTTACAGCATCACTATTAATAGTTTCTCCACATTGTCAGTTTTAAAATAAAATTTTCTCCATATAATTCCTCATAGAATGGCTGGAAAAGTACAATTCTTCAAATTTCTATGACCTTATTTTTATTTATTTTTTAAAAAAATATATACTTTATTTTTCAGTTCTCAGCATTCACTTTCACAAGAATTTGAATTCAAAATTTTCTCCCTATCTCTCCCCATCCCCCACCCCATTACAGAATGCACCTCATCCACCCCTTCCTCCACTCTGTCCTCCCTTCTATTACTCACTCTTCTTCCATCCTCTTTCCCCTCTATTTTCCTGCAAGGCAAAATAGATTTCTATACTCCATTGTATATGTATCTTAATTTCCAGTTGCATGCTAAAACAATTTTTAACATTCTTTATTAAAGTTTTGAGTTTCATATTCTCTTCTTCCCTCCCTACCCATCCTGATTGAGAAAACAAGTTATGTTGTAAAAGACTAACCACATTTCCCTCTGTCCTATCCTGCCCTTAATTTATTCCATTCTCTCCCTTTACCTGTCCTCCCACAATAGTTTTTGCTTCTGATTATCCCTTTCCTCAATTTGTTTCTATTCCTCAATTTCCCTTCTATTATCTTCCCTCTCCTATCCCCTTCCACCTTGCCTTTCTGCAGGGTAAAGTAGATTTCCATATCCAATTGAGTGTGTGTTATTCCTCTTTAAGTCAAATCTCATGAGAGTATGGCTCACTTATTTACTTTCATCTCCCCCCTCTTCATCCATTGAAAAAGCTTTTTCTTCCATCTGCTACATTGTACCTCTCTCTCTTGCTCCTTGTACATTCCATTTAATAGTAAGTTTTATTTTTTTTAGATATTCTCCCTTCATATTCAGCTCACCCTGTGCCCTCTGTCTCTCTCTCTTTATATATATACACACACACACACACACATATATATGTACACACATATACACCCATGTACATATCTACATGTATACATATAATATACACATACACACATACCTACATATATATGCACATATGTACACATACACAGGCATACATACATATATTCCTTCTAACTAACCTAATACTGAAAAAGTCTCATGAGTACTAATAACATCTTTCCATGTAGGAATGTAAACAGTTCAACTTTAATGAATTCCTTAAGGCTTCTCTTTTCTGTTTACCTTTTTATGTTTCTCATGATTCTTGTATTTAAAAGCCAGATTTTCCATTCAGCTCTGGTCTTTTCATCAAGAATGCTTGGAAGCTCTCTATTTCATTGAAATTCCATTTTTTTCCTGAAGTATTATACTCAGTTTCTCTAGGTAGATTGTACGTTAGGTTTTAACCCCATCTCCTTTGACTCTGGACTACCATATTTCAAATCCTTTGATCCCTTAGAGTAGAAGCTGCTAAATTCTGTGTTATCCTGTTTGTATTTCCACAATACTTGAATTGTTTCTTTCCAGATGCTTGTAATAGTTTCTCCTTGACCTGGGAACTCTGGAATTTGGCTACAATATTCCTAGGAGTTTTCCTTTGGGGATATCTTTCAGGAGGTGATCAGTGAATTCTTTCCACTTTTATTTTACTGTCTGGTTCTAGAATATCAGGGCAGTTTTTCTTGATAATTTCTTGGAAGACAATGTCTAGTCTCTTTTTTGATCATGGTTTTCAGGTAGAACAAAAATTTACAAATGATCTCTCCTGAATCTATTTTCCAGGTCAGTTGTTTTTCCAATGAGATATTTAACATTGTCTTCTATTTTTTCATTCTTTTGGTTTTGTTTTAGAATTTCTTGGATTCTCATAAAATCATTAGCTTCCATCTGCTCCATTCTAATTTTTAAAGAACTATTTTCTTCAGTGAGCTTTTGAATCTCCTTTTCCATTTGGTTAATTCTACTTTTTAAAACATTCTTCTCCCCATTGGTTTTTTGACCTGTTTTGCCATTTTAGTTAGTCTATTTTAATGGTGTTATTTTCTTCAGCATTTCTTTGGGTCTCCTTTAGCAAGCTGTTGACTTGCTTTTCATGATTTTCTTGCATCACTCTAATTTCTCATCACAATTTTTCTTCCACCTCTCTTATTTGATTTTCAAAATCCTTTTTGAGCTCTTCCATGGCCTGAGACCATTGCATTTTTTTTGGTGGTTTTGGATGTAGAAGCCTTGACTTTGATGTCTTCCTCTGATAATATGCTTTGTTCTTCCTCATCTGAAAGGATGGAAGAAAATACCTTTTCATCAAGAAAGTAGACTTCTATAGTCTTATTTTTCCCCCTTTTTTGGAGGCATTTTCTGAGTCCTATGAGTCCTTTGTCAAGTGGAAGGTATACTAGCCTAGGTTTTAGAGGTTTTGTGCAGCTGTTCTCTGAGATATCTGTATCAATCTGTAAGTTCTCAATCTCTCCAGAATGGCACAATCCAGGGAGAGGAGTTTTCTTCTCTCCTGTTCTGTGCACTTGTCTGTGAGCAGTCACAAGCCCGGTTTCCTGCCCTGAAACTGTGAGCAGGGTTCCTTCTCTATAGCTGCCACCAGTTTCACCACACCAGTGCTCCTCCTCACCCCAGGACGGCCGCTCAGAACTGAGATCCAGATTAGCTGCTCAATTTCCCTAGGGTCTTTAGGCCAAGGGCTCCAAAAGTGGATCTGCTGTCTCAGTGGCTGCCCCCACCCTGGGGCTGGGACTGGGGCATGACCCAGGTGAAAGTGTTTTCTTACTGACCTTTGAAGCTGCCTTTGGTGTTTGTTGTGGGTTGGCAAATCTAGGAACCACAGTTGCTACTCATGATTACACACCCTGAAGCCTATTCCAGTCCTTTCTGTGCCATGTGACCCAGGCTGAGCTGTGCTCCTCTCTGAGTACAGTGTAATGCACCTTTCCTGTTGGCCTTCCAGGCTGTCTTGGGTTGGAAATCTGTTTCACTCTGTCATTTTGTGGCTTCTGTGGCTCTAATTTGCTTAGTCATTTTTACAGGTATTTTATGAGCTATAGGAGGAGAGCTACAGCAGACCTCTCCTTCTACTCTGCCATGTTGGTTCTGCCTCCATATCACCTTATTTAAAAAAAAAAAACCAAAAGTCTATTCTTCTCTTTTGATTGTCCATCATCTGTTTCATACTGTCTTTCTCTCCTTCCCTTTCCAAAAGAACCATCCCTTATATTATAGAAATAAAGGAAGAAAATTTTAAATGATACATAAAACCATCCAACATATTTTTAAAAGTCTGACATTATATGTAGCATTTCACTCTCATAGATTTCCAGCTCTTCAAAGTAATAGGGAAAAGTTGCTTCTCCTCTATTCTCTTTGAAGGCAACAACAATAATAAAACAATTCCAATCTGAATTATTTGAAATTATAATGAATTAGTGAATATAATATATTAATACTATAATGATAATTGATGATATACTGGATAAAATAATGAATTGTGTCTTAAAAATATAATAACAATGATAATTTTATGATATAGATATGTAAATATGTATGCTTATATATGTATACACATATTGTACATGTATATACACTTGTGTGTATATACATATGTGTATATATTATATACATATATATAATATATAAATATACATACACACACATATACTCAGACTTCACTGACGTAGAATTTTGTACTTTGACTTGAGTTGTTGGGCTAATAAAGCTTCTAGGAAAAATGCCCTCCCTAGAGAAAGTGTTTGTTATGCAAATGAGCAGGGTAAACAAAATTATTTCAGGCACATTTAGCTTACTGAAAAGAAGACATTTTAAAAAATGACCTTGCCAAATATTTATCTTATTTTCAGATTAGACTTTGAATCCCCTCTACTTTGAATAGTTACACAAACAATTCACTTGGGTACTTGCAAGTAATCCAACTATATTTATTTTATTTCACAACTCAGATTTTCAATAATTCAAATACTCCTCAGTTTAATTAGTCTTCATTGATATGGTTTCATTCCAACTCTATGGCAGGCAACCCCCTAAGTGGGCAACTTTCGTTAAGTAATAGACTACCTAGGCCTTATTCTTTTCATCCATAAAAGAAAGAAATTGAACTAGACATTATTTAAAGTCTGTTCCACTATTCCCAAAAGATTCTAAAACTGTATATACCCTTTGATCCAGCAATACTACTACTAGGTCTGTTTCCCAAAGAGATGGTAATAAAAAGAAAAGGACCCATATTTACAAAAGTAATTATTGTAGCTGTTTCTGTGGTAGCAAAGAATTGAAAATTGAGGGGATGCCTCAACTGGGAAATGACTGAACAAGTTGTGGTATATGAATGTAATGGAATATTATTGTTCATAAGAAATGGTGAGAAGGGGGACTTCAGAAAAACCTGGAAAGATTTGCATGAACTGATGTCGAGTGAAGTGAGCAGAACCAGGAGAATATTGTACATAGTAACAGTAAGGTTGTTTGATAACCAACTTCGTTAGACTTCTGTCTTCTGGTCAATGCAACGATCTAAAGACTCATGCTGGAAAATGCTATCCATATCTAGTGAAAGAACTATGGAGTTTAAATGCAATTTGAAGCATATTATTTTCTCTCTCTCTTGTTTTTTTTTCTTTCTCATGGTTTTTCCCTTTTGCTCTGATTTTTCTTTTATAACATGACTAATGTGGAAATATGTTTAAAATGATCATACATGTATAAGCTATATCAGATTGCATGTTGTCTTGTGGTAGAGGAAATGGAGGAGGGGAATTTAGAACTCAAAATCTTATAAAAGTGAATGTTAGAAACTTTAACTAACTAAATATTTTTTTTAAAAAAAGTTCTTCACAAACCTTAAAAAAGTCTGTCCCAGCTCTGGAATTCTATAATTAAGTGTTTCAATTTAACAAATATTTACAAGGTATATACCATATCAAATGTCAGGTAAACACTTAATCACTTTGAGCCAAATTGCCCACAAGAGAATGTAAACTCTTGGAGAGCAAAGTTTGTCGTTGTTGTTGCTACTATTACTGTTTTTTGTTATGTTTTATATCTCCAGAGCCTAGCATAGTGCTTGACATGTGTTAAGTACTTAATAAAATGATCATTGAATTTAATTGATGAACTTGTAAAATGAGTGGTTAAGACTCAATGAATTCTGATGACCCTTTTAGCTCTGATATGATGAAATTCTATGGTGTTAGTGATTTGGTTTTGAAAATTCACACAAACATTTGAGTACTTGTGCGGGTGCACAAACTTGTGCACACACAAACAAATTTCCAAAATAATAAAATCCTTGGCCCAATTTATTTGGTTATTTCATTGATAGCTTTTAGAGATTATTACAAGATTTTGTATCTTTGACTGATTTCATATTTCAAAAGGTGATATTCAGTTTCTAGTAAACATACAGCTTACATAAAGTAGCTAATTGGCACAGTAGATTTGGACCTGGAGTCAGGAAGACTTGTGTTCAAATGTGGTCTCAGACACTTATTAACTGTGTGACCCTGGCTGTGTGCCCACGCAAATGACCTAACTGTTTGCCTCAACTCTCTCACCTGTAAAATGAACTAGAGAAGAAAATTGCAAACCACTCCAGTTTCTCTGAAAACCCCAAAATAGGGCAGTTGGGTAGTTCGGAGGATACAGCACTGGCCCTGGAGTCAGGAGTACCTGAGTTCAAATCTGGTCTCAGACACTTAGGAGTTGCATAAACCTGGCAAGTCACTTAACCTCAATTGCCTCAAAAAAAAGAGAACTCCAAAATGGGGTCATAAAGAGCAGGACAGAATGGACTAAGGATAAAAGGTATTTGCTGCACAGAGTCCCAAGTGGACAATTTTTTAGGAAATATTAGATTCAAGTTTCTTTCTAACCATCATATTTACATATAAATTCTAATTCCACTACCCATGCTTCCTTTTTAGTAATGGTTGTAGTGAATAGAGAACTGGTCTCTAAATAAGGATATGCAGCCAGTTTTACTTTTTTTCCCTCTATAGTTTCTAGTGAAGAATATGGCAAGAGAGTATTTTAGTCTGTGACTTTGCCTAGTTATGTCATTGGCATCTTTAGTGGGTTGAGCAACACACTTGGGGTCAGATTATAGTATTGTAAATCAAGAACTGGAAGGGAATTTGTTATGTTTGTCCTCCATCCTCGAAGAGGACAAGATGACGATGTGACTTGCAGTTGACCTTGATTTTAGTGTGGGAGGGCTGTGCAAGGTTACCAACCTCACTGTCTTCTCCTGAGCCATCTGGGTCCAGTGGCCTGATATTCATCAGGACAACTGGAGATGGCCCAGGATTGCGTGTATCTCACTCAAAGTGAGAATATAATAAGACCTTAACCTGAAAAGGTCAGGTCTCACATTGAC
The DNA here is from genome assembly GCA_023548195.1 of Bettongia penicillata ogilbyi. Taxonomy (NCBI): domain Eukaryota; kingdom Metazoa; phylum Chordata; class Mammalia; order Diprotodontia; family Potoroidae; genus Bettongia; species Bettongia penicillata. The sequence goes on from JAJHZJ010000074.1 coordinate 8,322,550, forward strand.
CCTAATCCATTCTGTTGATTATTTTCTCTTTTTCTTACTCAATTCCAAAGTGGTTTTGACAATAAGAGAATTTAGAGACTAGTCCAGCCACCTCATCTTGCAGGTAAAGGAACAAAGGCCCAGAGAGGTCAACTGATTTAGGCAGATTCCTACAGGTAGGAAATGTCTGGGTTGGGATTCAAAACCAAGTTTTCCTGAATCCATTATACCACACTACCTTTCTGAGGTCTGCATGGATTTGAATTTCATCTACTATTTACTAGAAATGTGACTTAGATAAACTACTTAACCTTTCTGAGTCTCAATTTCCTCATTTGTAAAATGGGTTCAATAGTCTCACTACAGGCCTCACAAGGATATTATGAAACAAGAACTTTATTATCATTATAAATACTATACAAATATATGGCATAATTGAATATTCCCCAATAAAAAAATCTGAGATGTCCTCAAACCATTTTTTTGGTTGTTGATATTTAAGATAGAAGCCAATTTTAACACATCATTTATTTTCCTTTATCATTCTTATATTGGTGATGACTTCATAAGAGAAGCACATCTTGTTCCCAGAAGGATTCCAGAGGAAACTGAAGTGACACAGACTTATTGCCCTACACCTCAGTACAACACAATAATGTTATCTATGTATTTCTATTTTTACACTATAATGAGGATGCTCAATCTAAAATTGCAGAAAGCCCTGAACAGTTACATTTCAGAGTTCAGCTTAAACTTAATAAGGGATTTAAATTTTCCTGAAATCAGACTGGTACAGTGCCTATTTCAAAGTGGTGTGGAGCTTGTTGCTGTGAGAACGGAATGTTTATTTCTCCTTGTAACACTAATAATAAAAAAGCCTTCAGGCTGCCAAAACTGATGGCAATTATTCACTAGATTGGAACAAACACTTCAAATTGGAATGAGTTGTTGGACTTGACGAAGAAAACAGAATTAGGGGTAGGGAAAATTGTCATTTGGACTAACCACACTTTGAATTTACTCAAAAAAATACAAGCAGAGAAATTATGTTGAAGAGAAAAGGGTGTAGATGTGCCCCAATTTTTCAAAAAGTAGATTAATAGTTGAGCCAAATTGGTGGGCACCAGAAAGTGATACTCAAGATTGATTCTTGAATGAGCCAGAAGAGAAAATGCTCAAGTCCTTGTCTGGGTGAGTTCCAGAAGCCAGCTATTCAGATCATCTGGATCCTTGCCATTTTCTAAAGTAGAGGGGAGGAGAAGCTTCTAAGGAAGATAAAGTAAAAGAACTCAAGTTCATGATTTAGAATGCTAACTTTGTCGTCTACTCTACTGGACACCTCCATTCCTCTCATCCCATGTCTTCATATCCTTCTGCTAAGGATCAAGTCTCATAAAAAGAGACATGGATAGTGAAGAAACATGGTGATGAGGGCCATAACTAAGGTGTTTGAGAGATGCGGACATAGAAATGACAAGATCTGACAACTGATTGGATAGATAGGATAAGGGAGAGTGAAGAGTATAATATATGACCAAAGATATAAACTTGAGAGACTGGAAAAATAGTATTGTCTTTGACAGAAATAGTAAAGTTTGGAAGGAGAGATGATTTGGGCAGAGAGAAAATGAGTTCTGTTTTGGATATGTCAACTTTGAGACATTTCTAGGACATCATATTTGAAATGTCCAATAAGAAGTTGGTGGTGCAGCTGTTAAGGGAGACACTAGGGCTGGATGTATACATGCAGGAGTCATCGATATAGAGGTGATAAACTCACTGCAGCTAAAGAAGACAAAAAGAATGGATGTACAGAGAAAGACAAAAGAGGGCCCAGGACAGAGTTTTGGGGATCATCCCCATTTAGAGATGCAGAACAGTGACTCCTGAGCTGGTCTTGTCTCCAGTGAGAGGATGAAAGTATTATAGAAAGAAAACTTTATCTTGGTTGTAGTATTTTAATTTTGGTCAGAGCAACTTTGTGAGGGGTATATTGGCATTGGCTGTTTTTTATGCATTTTGTGACATTACTCTCATTTGGATTAGACTCTAACACCTTAAAATGTATGCTAACTTTATGTGCTACATAAACAGTAACTCTCTTGGGAAAGAAAACTCTGAACCTCAGATATTCACAACTTAGATTGTTCAGAGAGTCTGAGTTGAAAGCTGTCTCGATTGCCTGCAGGGTCAACAAAACCACACTATTCCATCTTATTTATCTTTTTGCCAGTCCAGTGTTTCAAAAGCTAAATTGATCCTCATTTGGGTTTGGCTGATTTGCACTGATCAATGTGATTATTTACTGTTCACTGAATTTAGGTAATAAAAAATCAGAGAATGAAAATAATTCACATGTGCTAGTCAGACAGATGCATGTTCTCTAATGAACCCAATCTAAAATGACCAGATGTATAATTTAATTTCTAAGCCCAAATGAGGTGTTTTCCTCTAAGAAAGAATTTTTTTCTTCTCATGAATTGCCTAATGTGTTTGTGTCTGTTTGTGTGTGTGTGCATATATTTAAAGGAATAAAGAGAATATCCATCCATGTTGGCCAGATATTCTGCACAGCCACAACACAGGAAAAGTATCTTTAGCTCCAACTACCGTGTTAAGAAATATATTTCTTAGTGTGAAATTGAGCGGTTAGCTATAGATTCCCAGTTGACCAAAGAATTTCCATAGAGGTCAAAAGTTGTGATTCTGTGGCATTGGAAAAACAGGGCCATTTCAATAGAGGTGTAAAAGTGTTGCCAGAGAATTTGGGCTCTGTTGCTAGGTGCAAAACTCATTATGAGTATGATGTGATCTATCATTCAAGAGCAAAGCAGTAGCATATGCCTTTTAGTTACCATAGTTTCCATGCAGGGTAGCCTTCATGACCTCTCAAAAACAAAACAATTAAGCTTCATTTTATATGCACAACTTAAATTACCAATCTAATCCATATGGAAGTGCTGTCTTGAATGATTATTTAAATGAATTTTACACTTCCAGAAGCCAAAAACCTTTTGGATGATTTTGCTTCCAAAGGATTTTTTTTTTAATGCTGTCACAAAGACTCCTCGTATTAGAAAGAGAGGAGTAGTATGGGTCAAATCTTTTGAAAACTGTAGATTATGTCTCAGTGGGAAGCTGATGACTTGTTCTTTTCATGACTAAGGTAAGATATCATCTTCTAATCTCCAGAAGGCTCTGACTGAAATGAAGAATAGGAAAAAAAATGCCTAAGATTTCAATAGCTTTTATGTGGCCATACTAAACAGAAAATAAAAATGTTAAATCTTGTGTCCTTATTTATCCAATTGACAAAATTATATTGTTCTATTTTTCTTATTAATTTTGTAAGTATAAACAGACACAAACATTCTATATTGAGAGTCAGAAAATGAGAGCTGTGACACCGTGAATATTGCATACAGTTTTTTTTTTTAAAATGTACTAAATTTAACATAGTTCCAACACTGTTTTTCTTGTCTCTCTCCTTCTAAACTTCTTTTTGCTCTCTTCTGCCTCCAAAAAGGCCTTACTTGCAAAAACTATAATAAAGCAAAAACAATTTCACATATAAGCTATGTCTAAAAACATGTTTCATTCCACATCTACAGGTCCATTATTTTTCTACTTAGAGACTGGAAGCACAAATCATCTTTAGTTTTCCGGACTGATCAGTCATTGCACTCAAAGCAGATGTGGTATATGGTCGCCACCCCCACACTATAGCTATCTGCTCATGGGTGACGTAGAATAGTCACCAACACTATGTAACGGTTTCAAACCTCTGATTTAGACACCTACTCACTCTCTGGATTGATTCTTATATTCCAATTTACCCTTAGTCCGTAAAGTTTAGCTTCTCAGGGATAGACCACTACCACATGGTTACACTCAAACTCTCTAGTTCTTAGGGTAACCCCTTCAAGAGGAAATTTACTCTTGCTACTAACATTCTAGCTCTTTGATCTGATAATTCTGGAATTTGGCTACACTATTCCTTGATGTTTTCAATTTGGGATCTCTTTCCCAAGGTGATCAGTAGATTCTTTCAATGACTATTTTACCCTCTGGTTCTAGGACCTCAGGGCAGTTTTCCTTGATGATTTCTTAGAAGATGCTGTCCAGGCTCTTTTTCTGATCATGGCTTTCAGGTACACCAATAATTCTTAAATTATTTCTCCTGGATCTAGTTTCCAGGTCAATTGTTTTTCCAATGAGGTATTTTACATTTTATTCTATTTTTTTCATTTTTCTGAGTTTTGTTTGACTGATTCTTGTTGTGTCATAGAGTCATTACATTCCACTTGCCCTATTCTAATTTTTAATGAATTGTTTTCTTCAGTTAGCTTTTATACCTCCTTTTTCATTTTGCCAATTCTACTTTTTAAGGAATTGTTTCCTTCAATGTGCCTTGTTTCCATTTTGTTAATTGCATTTTTAAAGGAATTGTTTGATTTTTCTTCTACTTCTCTAATTTGACTTTTAAAATCCTTCTTGAGTTCTTCCAAGAAGCCTTTCTGGGCTTCAAACCAGTTCATATTCCCCTTTGAGGTTCCAGATCTTCGTACATTGACAATGCTGTACTCATCTGAATTTGGGTTTTTATCTTTCTTGTACTCATAGTATGAATCTATGGTCTTTGTTTTTCTATGTTGCTTTCACTCATGGTGTTTGCCTTTTTCTTGGGGCACAGGTGGCATTGTCCCATATTTCTTGTGTTGAGGCTAGGTGCCTGGTTACTGACTTTTTGTGCTGGGACCTCAGGTGCTGGCAGCTGGAGTTCTGATAGCTTACATGGTGCTGAGCTGGAGCTGGTGGTGGTAGTTTGTGTGTGCTGAGGCCAGGTGGGGTTTTTATGCATTTCCCCAGGGTTACAGTGAAGCTCATGGGGTGGGAGTGGTCTCATTACTAGACATCTCCTCTTCATCTAGGGCTGTGCTAGAGCATAGGTAAGCTCAAATGCTGGTGGACATGCATATGCAGGCAAAAGTGGTGGTTCTCCATGCTGGCTTCTGCTGTTTCCATGGCTGTGTCAAGGCACATGGGGGGAGGGGCATGCTTGCTTCATCACCCTGGGGCTCAGGATCTCCTACTGGTCTGCCAAGGTGCAGCTTGCCTCTGGCTTGCTGGAACACCTCCTGTCCTGTCCTGGTCTCCTTCAGTCACAGCAAGAGGGACTTTTCCCATTAACCCCCCTAGCCTCACAAGGTACCCCATCTTTCTGCTGGCTCTACTGTTCTGGGATTTTTCCTGGGGCAGTGTTTTCTGGGTTTTTAAAGGTCAATAAAGGAGGGTGAGAGTGACTTATTGCTCACTCCTCCATCTTGGCTCCTAGGAGTACTCACATTCTAGATCTTAAGACATTACCAATGCATTTCTACTTATACAACCAGCCATTCAATCAATCAGTTAACTAGCACTTATTAAATATTTATTATGTGCCAGGCACTAGGCTAAGCATTTGGAATATAAAGAAAGACAAAAGACAGTCCCTACTCTCAAGAAGTTCACAAGCTAATGGAGAGACAACATGCAAACAACTATGTACGAAAAAGACATACACAGAACAAATTGAGGGTAATCTCAAGGGGTGGGAACTAAGATTTAGGAGGATTAGTACAGGCTTCTTGAAGAAGGTAGGACTTTAGTGGCAACTTGAAGGAAGCTAGGGAAATTAAGAGGCAAAGATGAAAAGGGAGAGTGGTCTGGGAATGGGAAATAGTAAAAATGTCTGGAATTAGGATATGGAATGTCTGTCTTTTGTGAGAAAGAGTAAGGAGGCCATTGTCACTGGATTACAAAATACATATATTAGAGTAAGATGTAAAAAGACTAGAAAGGTAGGAAGGAGCAAATTTATGAAGGCTTTTAAAAGTCAGACGATTTTATATTTGATCATGGAAGTAATAGAAAGCACTAGAATTTAGTGAATAAGTAGGATGGGTAATAAGGTCCTATGCATGTTTTTGGAAGATCACTTTGGCAGCTGAGTAGAAGATGGATTGGAGTGAGGAGAGTATTGAGACTAGTCAGAAGGTTAGCTCAATAGTCCAGGCATGAGATTATAAAGGCCTGGATCACAGCAGTATCAGAGGAGAAGAAAGCATATACAAGAGACGTTACAAAGGAATAAGTGACAGGACCTGATCATCGATTGAATATAGAGGGTAAGAGAGAGTGAAGCGTCATGTATGATTCCAAGGTAAGACTGAGTGACTGGGAGGATGGTTGTACCCTTGCCAGTAATAGGAAAAAGTTATAAGAGGAGAAGATTTGGGGTGAGAGGAGTAGAAGAGAATTCCTTCAGTTTTGATAGTGTTAAGTTTAAGATGTTTAAGGGGCATCTACTTTGAGATGTTTAAAAAGCAGATGGAGATATGAGGCTGGAGGTCAAGAGGTGAGAGGTGTGAGTCATTTGCATGGAGATAGTAACTGAAACAATGGGAACTGATGAGATCAAATGGAATAGTATTGGGGAAGAAGAAAAGAGAGCTGAGGACAAAACCTTGGGGGATACCAATTGTTAACAGATATGATACAGAGAAATACCCAGAGACAGAGAAGAAGCAGTCAGACAGGTAGGAGAAGTCAGAGAGCAGTGTCACAAAAGCACAGAGGGAAGAGAACATCAAAGAGAATTGTGTGATTGACAATACCAAACACTACAAAGAGGTCAAGAAGGATTAAAATTGAGAAAAGTGCATTAGATCTGTCAGTTAAGGGATCCTTAGAAACTTTCGAGAGAGTAGGTTCAGTTGGGTGATTAATCAGTTCAAAAGTCAGATTACAAAGAATGAAGAAAAAAGGGAGAGGAAAGGAAGTTGGAGGCATCTATTGTAAACAGCTTTCTCAAGGAGTTTAACCATAAAAGGGAAGAGAGATTTAGGACGACGTGTAATGGGGATAGACCAAGAAAGTAAGGGTTTTAGAAGATGGGAGAGACAGGAGCAGGTTTGTAGGAAGCAGAGAAGCAGCCAATAGAAAGAGAGATATTGAAGGTAATTGAGACAGTGGGAATGGGAGAGCAATCTGCTGAAGCAAATGGGATGTAATGGGATCACTTGTGCACATAGAGGGGTTTATCTTAGCAAGGAGAACGGCTATGTCTTCATGTGAGAGGAGATAGTGACAAAAAGTGTCTATATGATAGGAATTGAGGAAGAAGGGAGAAGAGATAGATCTCAGTGAATGGCCCCAATAATTCAGCACAGGAGGTTTTTCCAATGCTGAAGTTCTTCCTCACTTTACCTTGACATTTCAAGGATATCAGTGGAGCACTCTGAATGTCCACTTGTACCTTAGCCCTTGCCACAGGACTAGCTCATCTTCTCTTTCTGTGATACCTTTCCTTTTTTATATCCTTTAATCTTGTTCTTCTTCAGAATTCCTTATTGACCATATGCTGCAATCTTCTCTCATCCACTGTCCACCTCTCCGTGTGATACTACATTCTTTTACGGCAATGGTGTTGTATATCTTGACACTATATAGCCATATTAATAAAATATGGGTTGAAAAGATGACTTTTGCTTTTGTGGGATGCATGGGATGAGCAGAAGAACTTTTGTAATTTCTTGGTAGCAATTCAGTCCACTTTCCTCCTGCATTTCAACTCTGAGCAAGATTACTGTCCGTGTCTATCCCAGATAGACATATTAGCTGTTGAGTGTCCATCCAAATGCACATTGAAATCAAACAAAATCAATTCTTTGAGAACCAGAAGGGAAATAGTTAATTGAGGAAAACATCATTGCGCAAATTTCTCTGATGAAGCAATCCTATCCAAGCTATGAGTTATCATATAAATTCCTGGGTGTGTCTTGTTAGGTGAACTCCCAGATGTCTTATGACTTCTGTAGTTATTTTGAAAGGAATTTCCTCTTTTTTTTCCCATTTTATCTTGATAGAAGTGTTTTTCCTCCTCACCTCTGCTACTTAACTTCCTTAGCTTCCTTGAAGACAGTTCAAATCCGACTTTCTGCAGGAAACTCCCCACCCCCAACTCCTCCAAATGCCTTTCCTCTGAGATTTCTTTCTGGTTACAAACTGTATTGCTACATATACACATACATACGTATGCATATGTATATATGTGTGTGTGTGTGTGTGTGTGTGTGTGTGTGTGTGTATAGTTGTTTTACCCATTCGAATGCTAACTCCTTGAGGGCAGACACCATACTTTACTCCAGTCCTTTGTATTCTCCAGCCCTTCACGCAACCCCTGGCGAGTAGTAAATGCTTAATATATGCTTACTGACTGATCTTTGCTGGGATGTGTGTGGGAGAGCTGAGTTCCTCTGCGTTCCTTCACTATGTGTGTTTGTGTGTGTGTGTGTGCTGGGGGAAGGCTGTGGAAGAGGAAAAAAATCCTCTGAGTCTTGGTCAATCATAGACACACCTCTCCCTCTCCCACTGTGGGGCCCACAGAGAGGACACTTTCAGACCGTTCCTGAAGTGTCTCCTTCCGAGGTGTTGAGGCCACAGGAAGGCAGCAAGAGGATTCTTCTAAGGGCAAACCCCTGGGGTCTATTCCTCATCAGATCTTGGTGGTGGAAGATGCAGATGAGCCCTTGAAACAGGGGAAGCTTTTTGTTTTTAATTCAGGAAGGGTTTCTGGCTCAATAAAAATGACTTTGTTGTTAAAAACGTTAGCTTTCATACTTTATTTTGATATAATAATATTGGAACTCTTCTTAGACCCTGAGACCCCAGACCTACTTATAGCTGAGATAATGAAATTGTCACAATTTGGTAGGGCATATTCCAGAAATCATACACCATGTTTTCTTGGCTCCCACCAATTGTTTTGGTAGGAAAAAGAGGGGAACAGTTTACAAAGTAGTTTATATATTTACAAAGTATTTTGTAAACTATTTATAAAGTAAGATGACCCACAGATGATGAGTAACTCCTCAGACCCTTTTCTTTAATATACTAGATTGTCTTAAAAGTTATCTTAGAAAGCTGTCCCCACCCTGAAGCCACTGATGATCTTCAGTGATCAGTGCATTAATGTATTGCTACCTTGACATACTCATCATAAAATCCTTTAAATTTTTTTGTCCTGAGTTTTGCCTTGTTAATCAGGGTAAAAGCCCAAATAAAGAATTTTCCTTTCAACAATAGTATGTTTTAAAGATTGAAAACTGTCCCAAAAATGTTAAGAACCATGTCAAGATTTTAGGCCATGGATAGACAATTGCATATTTTTTCTTGATCTTAATTTTTATAAACGTACTATTATTGCTACTTTTGTAAACATGAAACTTTAGGTTCACTTGTGCATACTCCCAAGGATTTCAGGAGAGGTGAGTCCCTTAACTGTCAAGATAAGGGAATTTTTCATAGGCCATAGAGTTTATGTAAACAAGATACTATTCAGTTAAATTTAAGCTTCAGATCTCCAGCTCTGCATGATGTAGGTCTTGGAGAGAGTCACAACCCACAAAAAATAGCAAGGCTCTTTGATGTAGAAAGAAGGATCAGAAGCCACTATCTTTGAGTTCCTGCCTTTATGAACTTTAGTTTCAGCTATTGGCACTTATACTAGTGTTATCAGCAATGATCCAAGCTTGAGAGTGTAGGCCTATGGGAACTTGCCCCCAGTTAGAAGTTCCTGGAGGTCTAGTGAGCAGTATTACTTGGCTATGTTCTACCTTGCCAGGAAAATCTGACCTACTTATCACACCTCAAAATTCATTCCAATAAATTTGGCTCTGGAGAGTTTGGGGCATGAGATATCTTTATCTTCTAGCATAGGCATTAACACTAAAAAATAATTCACTAATTAGAAAGTATTTATTGCTAAATGGTAGGGGAAATGGACAGAACAAACTAATCTTTCCTCCCTTCAGAATGTCCCTCTGTCCCCTAATAAAGAGTCGCAGCTAACTCATCAAAACTGCAAGTATTATACCAGAGCTAACCATTGCAAAATTCCATGGTCAATTAGGATGATTAAATTTGTATAATAGTTCTGTGTTTTGGGAATTCACAAGTCTGGAAAGAAAAAATTTTCCATCACATTTTCAGAGTAACAATTTCAAATAGTAGAAAACATCTTTGATTGATGCAAAGAGTATATATTGAAGGTATAATTGTGAATAAGACGGGAAGGCAATGTGGTGTGAGCCTGTAACCCAGGGTGTTGGGGCAGAAAAGCGCCAATACCAGGAACTACCCTAATGTTACTAAACTGTCCACACTTTGACTCCTAAATCTATACCCCAAGGAAATCAAGGAAAGAGGAAAGGGATCCACATGTAAAATAATATTTAGACAACAGCCAAAATTCTTTTTGTAGTAAAAATCATTTATGAAAATTATTTTTTCCCAAATTAGAAATTGGGAGTGCCTAATAATTGTGGAATGACTAAAGAAATTGTGGTTTATGAATGGGATGGAATATTTTTGTGCCAGGAGAAATGACAAAATGGCCAGTTTCAGAGGAAACTGGAAAGATCCCTATGAACTGATACAAGAGAGCTGAGTATGTCTAAGAGGGCAACAGTGACAACAACTTCATGAAGAAAAACGACTCTGAAATACTTAAGAATTCAGATCAATGCAGAAACAAACTATGAGTCCAGAGGACTGAGGATTAAACAGGATATTCCACATCCCGCTAGAGCAGCAACATACTTAAAATGCAGAATTAAGAAATATGTTTTTGAACATTGGCAAGGTAGGGAGTTGTTTTGCTGGATTATGTATGTTTATGACAAAGGCTTTATTTTGGATTTTCTTTTTAATTTGGGGGGGTCAATGGAAGAGAGATAAAAATGTTTGTAAAAAATAAATAACAGATCTAAAGAATGAAAGAGATTGATGAGACAATGAATACTTTAAGCAATTCTGTTATAGGATGAAGGAAAGCAAGAACTGTAAAGTGGTATGGAGCTTAGCTAATCAGAGAAATAACTATACCATTGATAAGATTTTTGAGAAATAGGGGTAATAATTGAGCTCCATGTAAAGTTTTCTTGTATTCTTAATGATGGTTGCATAAATAAGATGAATTAAATGGAACCTATTCTGTGTCCTTTTTGTTGCCATTGGTGATAGGAACTGAGCCATATAGGGCAAGTCAAATCAAGAAGTATTTATTAAGTGTGCCAGGAACTGTGCTAAGCACTGGTATTAAAACAACTCTGTTTGAATACAGATTTTTGTATTTGATCTAAACCAGAAGGTCTAGATTTAACATTCCCCGAAGAAACTGCTTTTATTAGTGGCATAAATAATTGCTTGAGACTTTGATTATCCTAAATTCTGCATCATGTGTCCATGCATTTCCATGGCGCCTATCATCATAGTGTTTCTGGGAGCTCAGAGAAAGAAGTTACACTAGAATGCAAATTATGACATTACTTTCTACATCTCGCTCATTCCCTTAATAGCATAGATGTGAGGACTGAGAAACAGTATTTATTTAAGGAACTTTAACTTTTATTTATTCCCTACACTAAACATGTGTATTTTTTTCTTTTTTCATACCTTATTTGTAACTACCATAGTGTATGTATATTTTATATCTACCTATGAACAGCTAATATTTTTATAGTGTTTTAAGGTTTGTAAAGCACTTTAAATATATTACCTCATTTGATTCATTTCTTATAAGAGTCCTGTAAGGTAAATGTTCTCACACACATTTTACAGATAAGGAAATGAAGACTGTGACAGATTAAGTGATTTTCCCTGGATCACACAACTGCTGTTTCAAGTAGGATTATTATTATCATTGATAATTAAAATTTTATGTGAAGCTTTAAGATCTACAAAGTACTTTACAAATATTATATCATTTGATTTTCATAATAATCCTGAGAGGTAGGTGCTCTGATTATACCCATTTTATAGATGAGGCAACTGAGGTGAAGAGAGGTTAAGGGACTTGCCAAGTATCACACAGCTAGTACAGCTTCAAACTCAGGTCTTTCTGACTCCAAGGCTAGTGTTCTATTTGTTATGTTACCTAGCTACCTTACGTATGTGCATATGTATCATCAATCTGTCTGTATATCTTTCGATATTTATATATTTCAATAAGAAAACTGGTAAAAATAGCTAGTTACTTTTAAATCTTCACAGGAACTTCTTCATATTATAGAAGAGAAGATTATGGAGGGGGTGGATTTTTATCTAGTTTTGTGTTTCTGGGACAGTTTGCATGGCTCTCTGCCTATTTACAACTTTGGCTTAGGAGCCAAAAATCTGTGTGGTTCTTCTCCATTCCCTTTCCTCTTTATAAAGAAAGAATGTTGGAAATTTGATATTTCATCCTCTCCTTTTTTAGAATGTGGCAGGTGGGACTTGTAGCTTCACAGCTGTGGAGAATATGCATGACTCAGTGACCCAAAGGTCAAATGTGCTTTGCAGAATCAAAAGAGAGTAGAGAACAAATGGCATGCAGGGCTATAGCCACATGGGGCAGCAGTATTTGAGGTCACCATCTTATTTGGAGATACCTCTGCCCCATCTGGAAGTCTCTCCCTTGATCCCGTACAATGCACCTGATTCCTTAAATAGTTCTATATCTCCCAAATATTTTTTCAGGTCCAATTAGTACAATATGCCTTCGTATCATTCTAATAGAATTGTAGCATTATCGGGAACATGGAGGAGGCATCTGGGCTCAGATAAGATAATGCATGTGAAGTATTCTTAAAAACTTGAAATGTTTTGTTTATTCATATTAGTTATCATTATCATTATTAAGCCCCCTACCTTCAGAAAAGTGAATGTTGAAACCAGGGTGGAGAATCTGAGGCCTTGAGGCCACATCAGGCCTTCTAGGTCCTTGAGTGTGACTTTTTGATTGAGTTCAAGTTTTGCAGAACAAATCCTTTTTTATTAAGGGGATTTGTTCTGTGAAGTGTGAATTCAGTCAAAGGGCTGCACTCGAGGACCTAGAAGGCCACATGTGGCCTTAGGCCGCAGGTTCCCCATTCCTGGTCAAAACTATTCAGAGAAAAGAACTATATGTTTTTGTTTTTGAGACTTCCCATGGTGGAGACATCCCAGTTTCTCTCAGAGTCCTGTGGCAATGTTCAGTCAAAATACAGTCCCAAATGTTGTCCTACCAAGTAGGTTTAAACAGTGGTCTAGTTTTGTTTAAACCACCTCAATGGCAAACATATAACTAATTTAATTCTACAACAGAGAAAAATAATCAATCTTTGGTGGTAGAAAGAAAATTATAGTGGAAAGCAAATAATTATTCTATTATACACACACATATGTATATATGTATATATACTTAGTGAAGAAGTTTGTACTCTAATTTCTGAACACACAAAGTTAAAATCCTATTATTCATAGATTCATATGATCCCAAGTTATTAGAGTTGAACGGGACTTTAGAGATCATCTAGTTCAAATCTCTCAGTATACAAATGGAAAACTGAGTTCTAGGGAAGAGAAGTAACTTATCTAAGGTCTCATAGTAAGGAACAGAACTGAGAATGGAAGCTGGGTCTCTTGAGTCTCAAACATCTACTAGCACCACTATCAGTTGAAAAAAACATTAATAACAAATTAATATAAATGTATAGCTTTGGAAACAGCAACTAAACTATTCTTCCAATCATCTTATATCAGTACATCAATCATCTGTAATACAACAGCAACTTGGTAGATAAGTCTTTGTAATCTGCCCGAACCTCAGAGATTTGAGATGATTAGCTGCTATCAGAGACAGATTTGAAACCTTGTTGGGCTCAAATTCCAGTTCTGTCATTGAATATTGTACCACGTGACCTTGGGCAGGTCACTAAATAATTTCAAGTCTTGGCTTCCTCATCTATAAAATGGGGAGGTAGGTGTTTGAATAAAATCAACTTTAAGGTTCCTTCCAGTTCTAAGTCTATGAATCCTATGATTCTCTGGACATGTAAGAGAGTTATATGGAGTCAACAGACACAGACAAATGACAAATGAAAAAATTGTTGCCTAGAGAGATGAGATAATTTCCTAAAGGGCAATCAGGTAGTGTGTAGCAGAGTTGGAATTTGGGCCTAGGTCCTCTAACTCCAAATCCGTTGCTCTTTCTATTAGGCCTCTGATTTTCCTGGAGAGTTTTATATAATAAAAACATTGTAGTAGGCTTAAAAATAATTTTCTAAAATACATATTCAAACACTTGTGCAATATAAATACCAAGGATTTCTAGCAATTAGTGCTGCCCATAAATAGAATGGGTTTCCTTTTTTTTTTTTAATTTTTAAATTTTATTTATTTATTTAATTTTTTACATTCATTTTCACAAATTTTTGGGTTCCAAATTTTCTCCCCCTTTTATCCCCTCCCCCCACCCCAATACCCCAAGCAATCTAATTTTCCCTATCTCCAATCTGCCCTCTCTTCTGTCATCCCTCCCTTCTCTTGTCTCCATCTTCTCTTTACTCCTGTAGGGCCAGATGACTTTCTATTCCTCATTAACTGTATGTCTTCTTTCCTAGTTCCAACAACAATACTAAACAGTTGTTCCTAAAACTTTGAGTTCCAAATTCTCCCCATCCCTCCCTCCCCACCCATTCCCTTTGGGACGGCAGACAATTCAATATAGGCCCTATCTGTGTAGTTTTGCAAATGACTTCCCTGATAGTCGTGTTGTGTAAGACTAACTGGATTACCATCCCTCCTAACCTGCCCCTCATTGTTTCTCTTCTGTCTTTTGATCCTGTCCCTCCCCAAGTGTTGATTTCAAATTGCTCCCTCCTCCCTTTGTCCTCCCTTCCATCATCCCCTGCCTTGCAATATCTCCTTCTCCCCCACTTTCTTATACTGTAAGATAGGTTTTCATACCAAAATGAGTGTGCATTTCACTCCTTCGTTTAGTCAAATGTGATGAGGGTAAACTTCTTGGTTTTTTTTTTTTCTCAGCTCTCCTCTTTTTCCCTCCACTAAGAAAAACTCCTACCTGCCTCTTAAATGACATATAGTTACCCCCCTTCCATTTCCTCCTCTTTCCTCCCACTACATTTCTCTCTCACCATTTACCTTAATTTCTTTTAAGGTATGGTCCCATCCTATTCAGTTCAATCTGTGCTCTCTATCTCTGTATGTGTGTGCATGTGTGTATGTGTGTGCATGTGTGTACATGTGTATGTGTGGTCCCACCAACCACCCAGATACTGAAAAGTTTTAAGAGTTAGAAATATTGTCCTTCCCTGTATGAATGCAAACAGTTCATTTCTGGTAAGTCCCTTAATACTTCTCCTTGCTGTTTACTTTTGCATGCTTCCTCTCATTCTTGTGTTTGAAAGTCAAATTTTCTTTTCAGCTCTGGTCTTTTCATTAAGAATGATTGAAAATCCTCTGTTTCATTGAAAGACCATATTTTTCCTTGAAGTATTCTACTCAGTTTAGCTGGGTAGGTGATTCTTGGTTTGAGTCCTAGTTCCTTTGCCTTCTGGAATATCCTATTCCACGCCCTTCGATCCCTTAATGTAGAAGCTGCTAGATGATCTTGAGTTATCCTGATTGTATTTACACAGTACTGGAATTGTTTCTTTCTAGCTGCTTGCAAGATTTTTTTCTTGAGCTGGGAGTTCTGGAATTTGGCCACAATGTTCCTAGGAGTTTCTCTTTTTGGATCTCTTTCAGGTGGTGATCGATGGATTCTTTCAATACTTATTTTGCCCTCTGGTTCTAGAATGTCAGGGCAGTTTTCCTTGATAATTTCATGGAAGATGATGTCTAGGCTCTTTTTTTGATCATGAGTTTCAGGTAGTCCCATAATTTTTAAATTGTCTCTCCTGGATCGATTTTCCAGGTCAGTTGTTTTTCCCATGAGATATTTCACATTCTCTTCCATTTTTTCGTTCTTTTGGTTTTGTTTGGTGATTTCTTGGTTTCTCTTAAAGTCATTAGACTCCATCTGTTCCATTCTAATTTTGAGAGAACTATTAAATTCAGTGAGCTTTTGAGCCTCTTTTTCCATTTGGCTCATTCTGCTTTTGAAAGCATTCTTCTCCTCATTGGCTTTTTGAACCTCCTTTGCCAATTGAGTGAGCCTATTTTTCAAGGTGTTAATTTCCTCAGCATTTTTTTGGGTCTCCTTTACCAAGGTATTGACCCATTTTTCATACTTTTCTTGCATCTCTGTCATTTCTCTTCCCAGTTTTTCCTCCACCTGTCTAACTTGCTTTTCAAAATTCTTTTTGAGCTCTTCCAAGGCCTGAGCCCACCCGCCACCCCCCTGGGGTGTCTGGGGTACTGAGGCCCCGCCCTCCACGTCTTTCCCTGATGGCAAGAATACGTCCTCGTCATCATCAGATCCGAAGGTCGGGATCATTTGCATTTGTTGGAAAAAACTCTATAGTCTTATTTTTCTTCCTTTTTCTAGGCATTTTCCCAGCCAGTTACTTGACTTCTGAGATTCCTTTCCACCCCTGCCTGGATCCACCCAGCTAGTGCTTGGCCTCTGAGATTCAAATGGGCTTTTCGCGGCAAGCTTTAGTTCTGGCGCTGGGGTGGAGGCAGGGCCGCCTCCCAGGCTCAGTTCCCTCAGGGGCTTTATGCAGAGGCCTTCAGTAATAGAGCGGGGTGGGGGCAGGGCCGTCTCCCAGGCTCAGCTCCGTCAGGTTTTATGCAGAAACCTTCTATAATGAAGATCCTGCCTGCTGCTGGGGGATTCCTGAGTCCCGGGCCGCTGCCGCCTCAGCCGCCGCCCACCCCTCTGCCTCCGCCGCTTCCTGCCCCCGTCTCTGCCACTGCCGCTTCCTCCCAAGGGGGCCCGAGTCACGGAGACGCTCCACTCCCCTCCTCTAGCCCGGCCTTCTCTCTCACTGACCTGTAGCTTCTGTGGGCGGAGGGACTTTCCTGTCTGCCGGAGCTTCTGTCTCTGAAGCCTAATTGGGTCAGCTTCTCTGGGGCCGCAGCCAAGGCAGTGTTGGGGTAGGGTCCGCTTTCCGGGGCACGACAGACCCCGGGGAGGGCTCTTCAGGGCTCTCTGGCACGGAAATCTCTTCCACTCCGTTTCTGCACACCTTGTATTGACCCAGAAGTTATGGGGGTCTCTTTTTACATTAATTCTATGGGCTTTGGTTTCGGAGCTCGTAAACGTGCGTCCTTCTACTCCGCCATCTTGGCTCCGCCCTCTGGAATGGGTTTCCTTCTGAGATTATGACCTCCCTATTACGGGAGATATTCAATCAATGCTTAATTGTGTTTGTTTCTGTGGAAAACATTTACGTAAATGATCTACTGAAGATACTTCATTTGTACACAGCTTGGAATGTCAAAACATTTCCCCTCTGACACAAAAAATTGCTGTACTGGAGGGCCCTGTACTAAGAGGTTGTACTTGATAATTTCCATGATCCTATCTAACCTGAAAATCATTTGATAAATACTATAAGACTTATGAAATATTTTTAGTGTCTCACTGTTTTATAGTTACCCATTTTTGTTGAAAATCTGATCAAATAAGATTCCTCCTGTGACTCCTCAAATACTCCCTAGCTAATTCTATGGGACCTTTCTGTTGATCACTGCTCAGGAGATTTTTGTTGGCCCTGTGTGTCCTTAAAATTGCCAATTAACAGGATTGGCACAGACAGAGCTTGTTATTCAGTCATACTGGCAGAATACTATTTAAAAACAAACAGTCTGTATCCTTTCAGGTTGATCTAAAAGTAGGAAGGTTATAGTAGCCATGTGAAAGGGTGAATTATTGTGGAAATCTTAAGATCTTTTTAAAACTCAGAAGAACCATAAATGGCATCTTCTTCAGACCTTTCTCCTATGAGGATAAGTACCCTGGAGGCTGGAGATGTTGTTTTGCTTTTCATAGCGCCAACTGCTTTGAGACTCTCAGACAAGCTGACAAGATTGACTCAAATTTACTGTAGGCAAGTTATATAATTCTAAATACTGAATGGTACTTGATATTATGTATACAGAAACTGATAGCTGTTCGTCATTGAATACAATAGTAGCTAATGTTGGTAGAGTGTTTACTTTGTATCAGTCACTGTGCTAAGCATTTTACAATAATTACTTCACCTGGTCCTCACAATAACCCTTGGAGGTAGGTAATATAACTACCTCCATCTTACAGATGAGGAAACCAAGGAAAACAGGGTTCAATGAATTGGCCAGGGTCACACAGTTAGTAACTGTCTGAGCTCACATTTGAACTCAGGTCTTCTTGACTCTAGACCTATGCTCTATCCATTGCACCACTTAGGACTTAATTTGAGGCCTGGTTTTCTTTTTTGGGGGGGAAGAATACACATATATGTATGCTACATACATATTATATATAAGATGTGTAATATCTATGGGAGAGACACACAGAAAGAGAGAAATAGAGAGAGAGAGAGAGAGAGAGAGAGAGAGAGAAAGAGAGAGAGAGAGAGAGAGAGAGAGAGAGAGAGATTATAGATATATGGTCATCTAAAAACGTTTTGTGGAATTTTGAATCATTTTCTACCTCTGACACAAATTCATATGTTAGCAATGTTCTAAAGTTAGTGCAAGTTCTCTGTGATGCATGTGGATTTTCTTTTTGCTAATCCTAGGTCCCTCCTCTCCCCAAGAAATGTGAAGTGTGACTACACTGAAGCTAGATTCCAAATATAACTAGGAAAAGCTTCTCCATGAAACTAGCTTGAATATGCTTGAGAAATTTTCAGTGTGAGCATTTATACCTTGGAAATCAGCAAACACTACAAATCCGGGATTGATTTATTGTTTTACTGATTGTCTACATGTAAGAAAGTGATGGATAAAATGTAGATTAAACTTTAAAATACATCACTTTTTCAGAGGGTTGGTTGTTAAACATTTACCAGAATACTCCCTACAACTATCCAAATGATAGCAATTTCTGATGCTTGTCTGTCTTCATTTTAATGGTCAGATCCTACTTTGCTCCTTAAGTATTCTGTTTATAATAATCTCCCATATTTTAAATATAAATATGTTTATGTGTTCAGTGCTTACTAGTACAAAATAAAATGTAATAATACACAGAAGCATGATGCAGAGTCCCAAGGAAGTTTAAGCTTTTTTCTATCTGGGAAAGTCAGAAAAAAGACTAAGCAGGGGGAATTGTGCAAATTCCATTTTGCTAGAATAATAAACATGTGTAGATAAGTAATACAAGATAAAGTTAGAAATATAATTGGAAGTTAGTTTGAAAAGAGCATTTAATCCTTGACTAAATCCCTGAGTAGCAATAGAGCTAACCCTTGAAAGATCAGTAGGATTTCAACAGATATCAACACATTGCCATCAGCATGTTGGTGAAAGAGCACTGGACTTGAAGTCCAGAGACTGGGGGTCACATCCCAGCTCTGACACTTAACAACTGTACTCCCATGGTCAAGCAATTTAACCTCCCTTATCCTCGGTTTTTGTCTTCTGAAAAATGGAGACAATATATTCACACTATCAAAATCATAGGGTTATTGTCAGAAAAGTACTTGGTGAACCATCCAAAAGTTTGTGCAATTTTAGGTTGATTTCAGAGAGATAAAGTATCCAGGATAAAGGAGATACCACAGTCAAAGACACCTCTGGAATATTATATTCACTTCTGTGTTCTAAATTTTAGGAAGAACATGAATACGTGGGCAAATATCTAGAAAAGAGCAGCTAGGATTTTGAAGGGCCTTGAGATCATGCCACATAAAAGACCATGTCGTATGAAGATCAGTTTAAAGAAAGAGGAATTTTTGGTTTGAAGAGGAGAAGATTTAAGGATGACACAGTAATTATTATCAAGTATTCAAAAAGCTGCCATATGGAAGAGTGATTAGATTTGACCTCAAAAGGGAGATAGGAATCCTATGGGTAAAAATGACAGGGAGCCAGATTTAGATAAGCAAAATCTTTCCAAAAGTGAGGGTGAAATGGGCTGCCTTGGGGGGGATGGGGTTAGTTGTTTTCTCTCCTCCACCCCAACACATATAGTACACATATGTGAGGTCTTAAAGTAAAGGTTGGGTGAAATCTCCACACATGCGTTTTGTATATTTTATATGGGTGAATGTGTGGTAGTAGGAAATGTTTGGATGAATTGGGGTAGTAGTATAAATTCCATTTTGCTAGAATAATAAATGAGTGAAGGTAAGTAATACAAGATAAATCTAGAAATACACGTCAGTTTGAAGAGGGCATTTAATCCATGATTAAGAATATGGGATGGGTAAAAAATGGAAATTAGATGGAAAGAAGAGATGACCTCTGTCTATTTTTCTGAGGGCAGGACTGGGTGAAAATATACTTAGGTTCCTTTTCCTTCCTCTGTCCACATATTCCCTAGCTCCCTTCCCACCAGGCTTTGCTTGCCTGACAGCACCTCCCTTAAACCTGGACTTATTACTTGAGGGCCTAGAATTTAAATTCAAACTGCTGGAAACACTAATTAGTGACTGTGCTCTTTGCCTGCCTGGTTCTTATTTAGGCTGAAACCCAGGTATTGAAATGCCAGGTACAATAATTAGAAACCACAGAGTACATCATATTAACTGAAGGAAAATGTGTGATGATTTACAGGGAAAGCAAAAATGAGCTCTGGTCATCCTGAAAATTTGAACTCTATGTGATTGGGAGCTCACACAGAGGACTTGATCGCTATTGGAAGCATTTGACTAGGCTGAAACTGGGCTCCAAATATGACTTGGAAAAGCTTCTCCATAGGTGTGATAGAACTAGCTTGAGTGAGCTCAGGGGAGCTGATTGTGAAATTTTCGGCGTGAGCATTTATACCTTGGAAATCAGCAAACACTACAAATCTAGGTTTTATTTGTTATTTGATTGTCTGGAAGTAAGAAAGTGATGGATAAAATGTTGATTGAATTAAAAAATATGTCATTCTTTCTGAGGGCTAATCGTTAAACTTTTACCTCCTACCTCTATCTAAATGTCAATAGGTTTTTGGATGCTTGTCTTCATTTTAATGCTTGTATCCTACTTTGCTTCCTAAGACTAGTTAGTGTAGTCAATGGCATGTAGACAGTGGAGTCAGAAAAACAGATTTGGAATTAGAGGACCTAGGCCCAAATTTCAGTGGAGTAAAGTAGAATTCAAGTCATACTTCACATATTTACTAGTTATGTGACTTGATGTGTCTCTAACTCTGTCTCTTCATCTGTGAAGTAGTCTCACCTTAGGGGCAGCTAAGTGGTGCAGTGGACAGAGCACCAGTGCAGGAGTCAGGAGGACTTGAGTTCAAATCTCACCTCAGACACTTGACACTAGCTGTGTGACCTTGGGCAAGTCACTTCACCCCAATTGCCTCACCCTGGGTCATCTCTAGTCATCCTGATGAATATCTGGTCACTGGATTCAGATGGCTCTGGAGGAGAAGTGAGGCTGGTGACCTATATAGCCCTTCCTCACTCAAAACAAAGTCAAGTGCAAGTCATGTCATCATTTCTCTGATAGCATGGTCTTCTTCAGCAATGAAGGATGAACACACAGTCTCACCTTAAATAAAGTGATTAGTTCCTTTCTTGCTACTGAGGATACTATTGTTTTAGAGAAGTCATTTGATGCTTTAATAATTTTGAGAATTTTGGGTAAAAAAAGAAACCTTGCAAAATGCATTCCTAAATACAAGATTTAATAAAAGTATAACATTTAGGTTTAGCACTTACCTTAGGTAGTATGGGGAACAATCTTACCAGTGTCATCCACCACCTACTCTCTCCTGTCATCTTGATGTCTATAGGGAAATTGGGGAAAAGAGAATAGCTTCATTGTCTTGACCCCTCAAATCTTCTGGGGGGGGCTCCTATTACAAGAGGGTTGATTGGAATTTCTACTTTGAAATCTTCAGTGAGATTCTATTGGTTATCTACCTAGATACAAATGTGTACAGTATCTTTCTCATATATATGTGTATATATGTATGTATGTTTATATGCATATGATAAACAAATTTATTGTCTCTATGTTGCCTAGCACAGTGGTGACAAATTCAAATAGAAATGGGAACCACTTAAACTGTACATAAGGATCCCTGGGGGCTGCACTTTACTTAATTTTAAAATATATTATTATCCATGTTTTATTATTTTTTATTTTTGTATCTTGTTCCCAATTACATTTTAATCTGGTTTAGACTCCACTTGAGAGTGCTGTGGACCACATGTGAGCTGAAGGCTGTTTGACACCTCTGAGTGTATTTTTAATATTTATTGTTATATTTAATTACTCCAGGGACCTGTGAGTTCATTGGTTGGATTCTCCCTTTACTGATGAAAATCAAAAGTCCTAGATCTCTCCAAACTTCTCCAAACTTAGCCCTGTCTTAAGAAAAGGGATGTGCAATCCACTAGGGTCAATTCTATACCAGGATAAGACATCAAAGTAGGATTTTAGTAGAAACATTTAGTTTTCAATTATATTATTATGAAACAATGTTAAATGATAAGTTCTTTCCATTTATATTGTTGTAGTCATCCTACGTATTTTTTCATTATTGTTCATTTCACTTTTTGTCAATTATGTAAATCATTTCATGTTTCTCTATATTTATAATTGTTATTTCTTAAAGCACAGAAGTATTTTATTATAGTCATGTACCACAATATTTTAGTGATTCCCTCAACAAAGCATCTACTTTAAAGCTTTACTACCTCAAAAAGTGTTTTTACATTCAAATTATCTCCTTTTAAGTAGTCATATTGGAAGGTCATGAATTTAATTCAAAGATATTGCTATTCTTTATTCAAACAGTTTTGAAATTCCTCTTATGTATTGCTTTCAAAGCCTGGGTCACAGTCTTTTGCTTATTCTTAATTGTAACAAATCATTCTTTGAAGACAGATTTGATTTTGAAAATCATTTGGGACCAAGTTTAGTTAAAAAGACTAGTGATGATTAAATTTGGCTCCACAAGTCTTTTGGCAATTTCCAAAATCAAATATTCTGTAAAGAATGAAGATTTTCTGAGGGTAGAGCCAAGATGGAAGAGTAGAAGGATGGACCTGTAGAAACTTTCTCCCCATAGCCCATAAAATACCTGTAAACAATTACTCTAAACAAATTCTAGAACAGAAGAAGCCACAAAACGACAGAATTAAAGAGGTTTCCAGTCCAAGACATCCTGGAAGGTCAACTAAAAAGGTCCATTTCACCAGCTCAGAGCAGAGAACAGCCCAGCCTTGGCCACACAGCATGGACAGGACTGGAGCAGGCTTCAGGGCATGGAATCATGGGTAGCAGCTGAGGTTCCCACATTTCTCAACCCACAAATGCCAAAGATAGTTTCAAAGATCAGTAAGAAAACTCTTTCACAAGATGGTGGAGTAGAAAGACGTAAAAATGCAGGTTCTCCCCACATGGCCCATAAAATATCTGTAGAGAGGGACTCTCAACAAATTTTGGAGCAGCAGAAATGGAGAACAACAGAGTGGAGGAGATTTGCAGCTCAGGGTGACCTGAAGGGCCCACGGGAAACATCTGTTGTCTGTTGCACCAGACATGGAGTGGAGCCCAGCCCTGGCTGTGCAGTGTGGCTCGAGAAGAGCTCTCAGGGGTGGAATCTCCAGTCGCAGAATCCCCTGTCCCAGTAGCAGTGGGCTCTCGGATCCCTCAACCCACAGGTGCCAAAGGTCAGTGATGGGGTTTTTTCAGCTGGCCAAGAAGGGAGAAGGGGCTTCCCATAGCTCTGGCCTCAGGCAGTGGCTGCAGAGCCCACATCAGGCAGGCAGCAGAAGTTCTCACAGCAGCCCTAACAGCAGCCTGTGAATATTGTTGGATAGTAAAAACACGTGGGGGCACTGAGGAGCTGATTCTTGCCTGTATAGATGCCCTGTGGGAGCCGGTCTTTGTCTCACACTAAATGGTGGTCCTGCCCCCACAGTTTGACTGAATCCCACCCCCACAGTGCTGACTTGGCAGAACTGGAGGCTAGGTGGCTGGGGAGAGGAAACTCTGCTAAGATTCTGGGCATAAAAATCCCTTCCTGTGCCCAGATGAGTACACACTTGATTGTGCCACTTTAGAGGAACTGAGATTGATTTATTTATTCATTCCCAGAGTATACCCTACTCTTGACAAAGGACCCAAAAGTCAAGTAACTGGTTGGGAAAATGCCCAAAAAAGGGGAAAAAAAATAAGACCATAGAAGGTTACTTTCTTGGTGAACAGATATCTCCTTCCATCCTTTCAGATGAGGAAGAACAATGCTTACCATCAGGGAAAGAAAAGTCAAGACTTCTGTATCCCAAACATCCAAAATAAATATTCAATTGGTTTCAGGCCATGGAAGAGCTCAAAAAGGATTTTGAAAATCAAGTAAGAAAGGTGGAGGAAAAACTGGGAAGAGAAATGAGAGAGATGCAAGAAAATCATGAAAAGTGAGTCAACAGCTTGCTAAAGGAGACCCAAAAAATGCTGAAGAAAATAATATCTTTAAAAATAAACTAACCCAAATGCCAAAAGAGGTCCAAAAAGCCAATGAGGAGAAGAATACTTTAAAAAGCAGAATTAGCTAAATGGAAAAGAACGTTCAAAAGCTCACTGAAGAAAATAGTTCTTTAAAAATTAGAATGGAACAGATAGAGGCTAATAACTTTCTGAGAAACCAAGAAATCACAAAACAAAACCAAAAGAATGAAAAAATGAAAGATAATGTGAAATATCTCATTGGAAAAAAACAACTGACCTGGAAAATAGATCCAGGAGAGACAATTTAAAAATTATGGGACTACCTGAAAGCCATGATCAAAAAAAGAGCCTAGACATCATCTTTCATGAAATTATCAAGGAAAACTGTCCTGATATTCTAGAACCAGGAGGCAAAATAAATATTGAAAGAATCCACCAATCACCTCCTGAAAGAGATCCAAAAAGAGAAACTCCTAGGAACATTGTAACCAAATTCCAGAGTTCCTAGGTCAAGGAGAAAATATTGCAAGCAGCTAGAAAAAAAAATTCAAGTATTGTGGAAATACAATCAGGATAACACAAGATCTAGCAGCTTCTATGTTAAGGGATTGAAGGGCGTGGAATAGGATATTCCAGAAGTCAAAGGAACTAGGACTCAAACCAAGAATCACCTACCCAGCAAAACTGAGTATAATACTTCAGGGGAAAAAATGGTCATTCAATGAAACAGAGGACTTTCAAGCATTCTTGATGAAAAGACCAGAGCTGAAAAGAAAATTTGACCTTCAAACACAAGAATCAAGAGAAGCATGAAAAGGTAAACAGCAAAGAGAAATCATAAGGGACTTACTAAAGTTTAACTATTTACATTCCTACATGGAAAGACAATATTTGTAACTCAAAACTTTTTTCAGTATCTGGGTAGTTGGTGGGATTACACACACACACACACAGACAGAGAGCACTGGGTGAATTGAATAGGATGGGGTCATATCTTAAAAAATGAAATTAAGGGGTGAGAGAAATTTATTTGGAAGAGAAAGGGAGAAATGGAATGGGGCAAATTATCTCTCACAAAAGAGGCAAGTAAAAGACTTTTCAGTAGAGGGAAAAAGAGGGGAGGTGAGAGAAAAAACATGAAGCTTACTCTCATCACATTTGACTAAAGGAAGGAACAAAATGTACACTCATTTTGGTATGAAAACCTATCTTACAATACAGAAAAGTGGGGGAGAAGGGGATAAGCAGGGTGGGGGATAATTGAACGGACGGTAGTGGGAGGAGGGAGAAATTTGGAGTCAACCCTCTTAGGGAGGGACAGGATCAAAAGGGAGAATAGAAGTAATGGGAGGCAGAATAGGATGGAAGGAAATATAATTAGTCTTACAGAACATGAGTATTATGGAAGTCATTTGCAAAACTACACAGATATGGCCTGTATTGAATTCTTTGCCTTCCCAAAGGGAATGGGTGGGGAGGGAGGGATGAAGAGAAGTTGGAACTCAAAGTTTTAGTAACAACTGTTGAGTATTGTTCTTGCAACTAGGAAATAAGAATTACAGGTAATGGGGTATAGAAAGTTATTTTGCTCTACAGGACAAAAGAGAAGATGGAGATAAGGGAAGGGAGGAATGTTAGAAGAGAGGGCAGATTGGTGATAGGGGCAATTAGAATGCTCAGTGTTTTGGGGTGGGAGGGAAGGAAGAAATGGGGAGAAAATTTGGAACCCAAAATTTTGTGGAAATGAATGTTGAAAAATTAAATAAATAAATTAAAAAAATAAAATAAAAAAAAAGAAAACTCTTTCACCTGGGTGAGAGGGGAGTTCCATCTGGCCCTGTCCCCAGGGCAGCAGCAGCCACTGTGGCAGCAGCCACTTTTGGAACCCTTGGCCTAAAGACCTTGAGGGAATCAAGTGGCTAATCTGGGTCTCAGTTCTGAGTGGCAGTCTTGGGATGAGGAGATGCTCTGGCATGGTGGAGCTGGTGGTAACTGTGGAGAGGGAATCCTACTCACAGATCTTGGGCAGATAAAAATGTTTGTGGTTGCTCTCAGTACAGAGTGCAGGCCAGGAGAGGAGTAAATCCTCTCCCTTGATTGTGCCACCTTGGAGGAACTGAGAATTTTCAGGTCCAGTTGACAAAGCACTCAAAAGTCAAGTAACTGACTGGGAAAATGCCAAAAAAAGGGAAAAAATGAGATTATAGAAGGTTACTTCCTTGGTGAGCAGGTATTTTCTTCCATCCTTTTGGATGAGGAAGAACAATGCATACCATCAGAGGAAGTCAAGGCTTCTGCATCCAAAACCTCCAAAATAAATATACAATGGTCTCATGTCATGGAAGAGCTTGAAAAGGATTTTGAAAATCAAGTAAGAGAGATGGAGAAAAAATTAGGAAGAGAAATGAGAGTCATGCAAGAAAATCATGAAAAGCGAGTTAACAGCTTGCTAAAGAAACCCAAAGAAACGCTCAAGAAAATATACTTTAAAATAGACTAACTAAAATGGGAAAAGAGGTACAAAAAAGTCAATGAGGAGAGGAATGCTTTAAAAAGCACAATTGGCCACATAGAAAAGGAGGTTGAAAAACTCGCTGAAGGAAATAGTTCTTTAAAAATCAGAATGGAAGTCTGACTTAAAATGCAGATGAGGGAACAAATTAATACTGAAACAAAAATTGTTTTTGCATTCTCTCTTTTTTTAAAAGAAGTTGACCTGTAGGCTTGAAGCAGCCCAATGTCCAGATGTTGTGGTGGCACCCAAAGAAATTGAAAATAAACAAACTGTGAATGTTTCGCTTACTCCTAGGAGAGGAGTCCTCCTTATCAATCTTTCAGGATGCCATCCTGCTGCTGAAGGATACTCTACAACACTTACATGGCAACAGCAACAAGTAGCACGATTTTCAACTATTTGCCAGAGTGTGAATAAATATAGAAATCACAACATTTGGATAACAATGTCACCATACCAAAATCTGAAGATGAAGAAAAAAATTTTGTCTGAGTAAAGGGTTATATACTGAAATATCTGTTGCAACAGCTGCAGGTGAAAATCCAGGAATAGGCTATGTGTAGATTGGGTTTCCTACCTTGCTTAGTATTGTTAGCAGGATGAATCAGGCTATAATAACCTGATTATTATTATTATTATTATTCGGAGTACCTGATTAACTGGTTTAGAGAAAAAGACTTTACTCCTGAATTGAGAAGATGGCTCTATGCTTTGTTAGCTTGTCTTGAAAAACCATTATTGCCTAAAACTCATTCATTAATTAGGCAACTTGCAAGAAGATGCTCTGAAGTAAGATACTTAGTGGACAGTAAAGAAGATGAGCAAGTACCTACTTTGAATTTATTAATCTGTTTGGTGAGCAGGTGTTTTGATCAGCATGATCTGACTGATGAACCATCCTGATATAAAAACAGTCTACAATAATAGAATACTTGTGATATAAAAGAAATGAGCAAGATTACACCTCTCTGTAAGTTAAACAGTCCCCATAAAGGTAGGCTTCATCAAAATTTCAGTGTTGTGTAAGAATCTTAAATTTGATATCTGTCACTGAAATTGATGTCCACAGCAAGCTCAGTGTTGTGTTTTAAAAGACTAAAGTGACTGAGTGGTATGTTACACAGTCAGCAATTAGTTTTGCTCAAAAATGTCTTCAATTACAAACCTTTCAGAAAGATTAAAAATCATTCAGTAAGTGAAATGCCTTGTATAAGAACCTTTTTAAAGTAAAAAAAAACATTTTATTAAGTTCTTAAATAATGAATGCTGAAGGTATTTGGTAGAAATAAGTTTTAAATTCCTTTGGCTGAAAGTGAGATTTGGATTTTGAATTCAAATTCTTGTGGAAGTGAATATTATAAATATAAATAAAATATACACTAAAAAAATGAAGATTTTCTACCATTAAAAATATTCAGAGGAATATTCAATTCTGAAAATAATTCCAAAAGAGGTGTTCCAAAATGATAGCAAAGTTGGAATAAGTATAAGGTCTCCCAAGGCGACCACTTTGAAGGAGACAGCATTGAGGAAGTATGATTTCTGGTGCATTTGTTAAAAAACTAAAAAAAATCATTTTATTACTTTTGATTCCTAATCTCACATATCTCTTTTATAATTAAAAATATTTTGAGGGGCTGTAATGATCTAATTTTATCATAGTTAGGGGATAGTCGTTATCACCCTAAAACTTCATTTATCTAGTATTGTCAGAAAGGAGGTGCTCTACATGCAATTTCAAGATAAATGAAACTTTGCCTTTTTAAAATGCTGACACTTAAAAAAAAGTTTTGACAAGAATCTTTGTAAAACCTACTCTATAGCATCCTAACCTTCTTTAAGGGATCATGCTGAGCCTAGTTTAGCCTTTCCTTGATGACTCAGGCTTGGTGTTCTGAAAATTACTGTACTTTGCGGTAATCCAGATCTACCTCTGCTTTTTTCCCTTTTCTGCCTCCTCCCTCAGTGCCAGCTGTCATTACTTCTTCTATCAACCCACCTGCTTCTAACAACCCTCTTACCTTCTTTCTTTCTAAAGTTACTCTGGAAACTCGATACTTAGATTGTTAAGAACTATATGTTAAATAAAGGCTGATGATGTTCTGAAAAGGAACACAGATTTAGTGCCAGGGTCTGGTGATAAGCTATTTGGGTTCCTTTTTTTCAGTTGTAATTCAGGACTGTTTTCTGAAGAGTTGAGGTTGTTAAGAAACCGACCACTTAGGTAAGTGGGATCATTGTTAACATTGCTGTTGATTACAGCTATTCCTAACAGGTCTTGGCCTGAAACAGCTTCTTCTTCAGTATTTTCATAGAATTTTCTGTTGGAATTATCCTTTGGGCACTCTATAGAACATGAAGCCTTAACAGGGGAGGATAGCTGCTGTAACTGCAGGGCATGCTGCTGCATTAGACTCTACCTATTAGGTACTCATGCCACATCACTATGCTGCAGCCAATCTAATGTACCATGATGCAGTACAAAGTCTGCCAGTTAGCACTATTCACTGTGGTTAATCTCCAGTAGCATAGAACCCTGTAACTAAATCAATCATAGGTATTGATTATTTCACAGACAAAGCTTCTCAAGCTTTTCTGAAATAATAATAATTGGCAAATTATTGGCAAATAATAATTCCAAGAGACAAAGTTTCCATGTATTAATGATCAATTTATTAATTAGGCTAGTCAATTATCAACAAATTGATTGTTAGTGGTCTCTCTCAGTAACCAAAGATACAGGGGTCTTGGATCATCATAAAGATTTAAATTATAATTTAATAAATTATAAAGATTTCATCATAAAGATTTTTTTCGCTTACAGGCACTAATATGCAACTAGATTCCTCAGCCAGTTTCTGGAAACTATTTTTCTGTGTGAGTCACAACTAAGAAATGATGATTTTAAACAGAGAAAGGAATATTACAGACCAATATTAATAATCAAATGAAGCAGCATTAAAATTAATTTTCCTCAGTAACAAACATTCATATACTATAAATGTTATACTAGAGATACAGAATGAAACTAATTTATTTGTTACAACGTAGAACTTAAGGGTGGTAGTACAGAGAATGGGAGTTGGCAAGTAGTGATAGAAATGCATAAAATATTTAAAAAATATTCTATCCTACCCCAAAGATCAAAGAAAGTGGAAAATAGACCATATGCACAAAAATATTTAGAACAGTTCTTTTTGTTGCAGCATAGAATTGGAAATAAAGATGGATAACAAATTATGGCATAAGAATATAACAGAATACTATTATACTGCGAAAAATGACAAAAGCAATGGATTCAGAGAAAACTGTGAAGAGTTAAACTGATAAATTAATGGAGTGAAGTGCGCAGAATCAGAAACACTTTTACAGTAACAACAGCATTGCAAAACACAAACAACCTAGAAAATCATAAGAATTCTCAATAGTGCACTGTTCAATCACAATTCCAGAGTACTGATGGTGAAATACGCTATCTACTGACAGAGGTGATGCATTCAAGATGCAGACTGAGGTATACAGTTTTAGTTATTGCCAATGTAGGAATTTGTTTTGCTTCTCTCTAAAACAAAGGTTTTGTTCCTCTTTCCTCCCTTTCTCTCTCCCTTCCTTCCTTCCTTCCTTCCTTCCTTCCTTCCTTCCTTCCTTCCTTCCTTCCTTCCTTCCTTCCTTCCTTCCTTCCTTCCTTCCTTCCTTCTTTTCTTCCCTTTTCCCACAGGTTGCTGTTCATCCTTTGTTTTCAGAAAGGATCAATGATATGACAGGGTGATGTCTTGACTCGTGTGTGAATTGGGTTTAAGTGAAGCAGAGATACTCTAAGTTATCAGCCTCATTTTCTCTTTCAGTTTTCAAAGTCCAGAGGCAGGACAAAAGTTAAGGTGACTGGCAATGGCCTATATCTTTGATGCCTGACCAAGTTCTAAGAGCTCCACAGAGCCTGCTTCAGCTGCCTTCCTGGCTTTTGGAACAAATTGTTCTCATCCACTCATTCCTGCTGGGAGAAGTCTTCATATGCTTGGGGTAGGCATCTCCCTAAGTCACTGATAGGTTTAAGACTTGTAGGTTAACCTCAATCTGGTTTAGCCTCTCTGTTAAAATGGTTTTACTGGGGTGTGACTTCTGTGCATGCTACAGTTTCTTGGAGCCACAGGTGGTTAGAAGGGAGAGGGAAACTAGGGATAGGGTAACTTCCTCCCCCCAAAAAAGGAAAAAAAAAGAGGAAGAAAAGAGGATAATTATTTTTTAAAAAATTCAAATAACAGAAGGGACTCTGAAAGAATCACAGAGTAAGACAGTTTTCAAAGTTACATGTTGAATTTATTATATATTGTAACAGAAAAGCAAGGTGTACCTAACAGAATTATGTGCTTTTATACAATTCTTTATTTTTCTTTTCAACTTATACATGGAAATACCCACTTTATTTGGTATTTATTGAGTTTAGAATTTAAAAGGAAACCACCCCTGCTGATGCCCAAAACAGCAAAAAACAAAAATCCTAGAGAAAAAAGTCCAAATAGAAGCTCAGAAGGGTACACAAAATAGGACAGTTTTGTCATTGCTTTGTTAAATTTATTAATCACTTGTAGGTCAAAAAAGCCTTCGCTGGTCCTTCATTTTTGAAGGCAAGTAGATGTCATATTGACTTGTTTCTCTTTTTAAAAATATTTTATTATGGACTCACCAATCACCAACAAATAAATATTATATATGCAAAGTAGGACAAGAAGGAATAATGTGTGTGAAACTGGAAAATTCTGTGACATTTTTAAAAAGTATTAAATTTTAAAAGCATTAAATATTAACAAAATTGCATTGTGTCCCCTTCTGGACCTTTTGTTTTCTTCTGTGTATTTCTAAAATCTGTTTTTACTTTACTGATGCTTTTTGAGTTGTTTCTGCAAGGAACAATGGTCAATTTGCCCTCAACATGCAATCAGTTGCCTGTTTCTTTGAGCTAGGATTAATCTGTAGCCACAAAATAAAAAAAAAATGAAATGACTCACAGACTGATAGCACCATGATCCAAATGGAATGGGCTAACTAGCACAAAGTCTTTTTTTTTCTTTTTCCTCTCTTTCTTAACCTTAATAGATTGCTTATGGTAATAGAGGTGCACATAGCAATCTGTCCTAATACCAAATAGGCCATGTTGGTTGGTGTATAAATTGTGTACTTTAAAAAAAATAGTAATCCACTTAATAAATCTCTCTTACTCTCACTCTCTCTCTTTCCCTGTCTCTCTCTCTCTCTTTTTTGTGCACATGTATTTCCATATAGGAAGATAGAGAGATAGATATAGTATTTCCAATTATGAGAGAAAACACATCATACATCTTTATTTATGCAATAAATCAACAAATCCCAAATTAGAGCATTTTATTACCCTGAAATAGTTGAGAAAGTAACCACAAGAACACTGATGTCTTAGTGAATGACAATTTGGTGGCATAGGTAAGGGATAGAGTGCTAGACTTGGAGTCAAGATGACCTGAGTTCAAATCCAGCCTCAGATACCTTATTAATCTGTGTGACTTTTGGCAAATCACACAACCATTCTGTCTCAGTTTCCTTTCTGTAAAATAAGAATAACAACAGTACTTACCTCTCAAGATTGTTGTGAGGATAAAATGAGGTAATATTTGTAAAGTGCTTTGCAAACCTTAAATGGCTATATAAATGTGGATAGTTGGCCTGAAGAAGAATTACAGTTGTGGAGGAAGTGGGGAAGGAAAGAAAATGTTCAAGCAGAACATGGATGGAATGGAGTGAGAAAGCATTTAAGTCTTTGTTATATGCCAGACACTGTTCTGTATGCAAATACAAACAATTGGCAAGACAGTTATTGTCCTTGTATTGGTGTCAAGCCAAATGGAAATGGATCTCTGGAGTGACATATTGCCTTAGAAACTCCACAAATTACCATTTTTTATTGTATTTTTATTTATTCGGGTAAACATTTCCCAATTACATTTTAATTTGATTCAGGCTGCACTCAGGAGTTTTGTGGGAAGTTTCACTCCTCTGCAAGGACCTAAAAGTCTGTTTCCCAGTGCTGTAATTCTGTCCCTCCTCATCTGTCTCCTGATTTCCCAGACTTTCTTTGAATTGGTCCTACCTTTTGACATGAAACCCTTCCTGATTCCCTCTAATACTAGTGTTTTCCCTTGAAGTCTACATCCAATTTATCCCATCTTGTTTGTACTAGTTGTTTTAATGTCATTTCCCTCATTAGACTGTGGGTTCCTTGAGAGCAAGAACTATCTTTTGCCTTTATATCCCCAGGGCTTAGCACAGTGTCTGGCATAGCACTTATTAGGCATTTAATAAACACTTGTTGATGAGACTTGACTTATATTCTCTTTGGGTAAGGCAAACTTAGAGAGGAGTGGTGACCAGGGAGGAGTTTTTGTTAGTATGGATTTAACTAACTGCTTTCAGAGCTAGAATATGAAAGAAGGATGATAATTATATGTGCATGAAGATGGTCAGGAAGTAGGCTGATACATATGAGTTTGGACTGTATAGGGTGAATGTTCCCTGATCAGTGGCCAAGTCCTGTTTGCTCCTTTGTAACATCTCTCTTATATTCTATCTTCTCTCCTCTACCACCACCATGGTACAGACCTTTATCAAGCCCTGCCTACACTATTGCAATAGCTTGCTGGTTGATATTTCTGCATCAAGCCTCTCCTTACTCCATCCTCTACTCAACTGTCAGATTGATCTGAGACAACAGATATAGCTTCACCATCCTACTTCCCCCTCCCATTCAGTAAATTCCAGTGACTTCCCATTTCCTCCATGATCAAATACAGAATCCTTTGTCTGACTTTCAAAGTCCTTCCTAACCTAGCTCTTTCCCACCTTTCTAGTCTTCTTGGAACTTACTATTCCTCTCACTCTTCCACATATTCTGTGACTTAGTGACATTGGCCTCCTTGTTTTTCCTCAAGTAAGACAATTCCCCTTTAAAGTCCAGGTATTTTCAATGACTATGTCACATGCTTGAAATTCTCTACCTTCTATGTCCTTCTACTGACTTCCTTTAAGTCACAGCTAAAATTCCATCTTTTACAAGGAGTCTTTTCTGATCTCCCTTAATGCTATATTTCCCCTTTTTGATTATCTCTATTTTATCTTGTATATATCCTATATGTAGTTTATAATTGTTTTCATGTTGGCTCCCTCATTAGACTCATTAGAGTTCCTTGAGAACAGGGACTTTTGTATTTCTTTCTGTATGTCTTCAGTGCTTAGCATAATGCCTAGCAAACAGTAGAGGCTTAATAAACACTGGTTCACTGACTGATGTGCCTGGTGTCCTGGGACAAGAGGTTGAAGTGCCAGGTTGGAGGCAGAGACTGGAATACAATAGCAGAAAAGCACAAAGATGGTGAGAAATAGTGAAGTGAATGATCACCAATCAGAAATCCAAGGTCCAAGGGCAGAATCTTAAAGTGCCACAAGTGACAAATGGTCATTTGTCTAGGAGGTTGAAGAGAACATTCTACATCAGAAAAGGGTGGCAGAAAGCCCTCTCTAACTTCAAGATTCTATGATTCTAATTCTTTACTATAATTTTTTTTAAAATCTGTGATTTCATTGAAGTAGAAAAATCCTCTGTCAGTACAGATCATAAAGCCATGGGTTGATCTTTCCTCCTTAGTAGATGGTTTTATGAGTTGCTATGGCCAGAAAGATTAATTACCAGATGGCCAAATGTCTGGTGATGAGCTTTCCCCAACTTAATAGGGCTGACCTTTGGATGAAAATTCATCACCATGTCCACATGCTACAAGACTTTTTCAGTAGGTAGGAGTTTTCAAACCTGGAGTTCCGTAACCATAACCTTTGAGAAGCCAAGATTACTTCCAAAGAGATTCTAAAAAATTTGGGGACTATATTAGAAAGTCTAAGATGTAGGGGGCAGAGAAAAGATGGTGGAATAGAAAGATGCATATACTCTAGTGCTTCCCCTACAGCCCACAAAATACCTGTAAAAAATGACTCTCAACAAATTCTAGAGTAGCAGAAACCACAGAAGAACTGAGTGAAAGAGGTGTCCAGCCAAAGGTAACCTGGAAGACTGACAGGAAAAGTCTGTCTCATGGGACACTGAGTGGAGCAAAGCCCAGCCCTGGCCATGTGGCATTGGGAAGAACAGGACCTGAACAGACCTCTGGGGCACAATTCCCAGCATGGAGGCTTCCAGATCCCTCAACCCACAAGCAACAAAGAAAGCTCCAAAGGTCACTATGGGAGGGCTTTCCCAGCTGGGAGAGAGGGTTCCCCCAGCACTAGCCCCAGGCAGCAGCAGAAGCAGCAGCAGTGGGAGGTGGGTGGGTACAGTGGCCAAGGAAGCTGCCTGGATCCACTGTCCAAGCAGCACAGCTTAAAGCATCTGGTGGAATTGAGCAGCTGATCTGAACCTCAGCCCTCAGTGGTGGCCTTGCCTGCACCCAAAGCCCCTAGGGAAGTTGAGCAGCTTATCTGAATCTCAGCCTTGAGCATGGTTCTGGGGAGAGGAGGACCATTGGAACCCTCCCTTGACAAAGGATTCAGAAGTCAAGTAACTGATTGGGAAAATGCCCCCAAAAAGGAAAAAAAAAATAGGACCATAGAAGGTTACTTTCGTGGTGAACAGGTGTCTCCTTAAATCCTTTCAAATGAGGAAGAACAAGGCATACTGTCAGAGGAAATCAAGGCCTCTGCCTCCAGTACTGCCAAAATGAATATGAAATGGGCTCAGGCCATAGAAGAGCTTGAAAAATGGGTCAGCAGCCTGATAAAGGAGAACCAAAAAAAATTCTGAGGAAAATAAAACCTTTAAAAAGAGGCTAACTCAATTGGGAAAAGAGGTCCAAAAAGCCAATGAGGAGCAGGAGGCTTTAAAAAGTAAAATTAATCAAATGGAAAAGAAGGTTCAAAAGCTCACTGAACAAAATAGTTCTTTAAAAGAGAGAATTGAGTTTGGGGAAGCTAATGACTATGAGATAAGTCAACAAGTTAGAAAACAAAACCAAAAGTTTGAAAAAATAGAAGTTAATGTGAAATATCTCATTGGAAAAACAACTGACCTGGAAAATAGATCCAGGAGAGACAATTTAAAAATTATGGGACTACCTGGAAGCCATCATCAAAAAAAGAAGCTAGACATTATCTTCCATGACATTATCAAGGAAACTGCCCTGATATTCTAGAACCAAAGGGCAAAATAAATGTTGAAAGAATCCATTGATAACCTCCTGAAAGAGACCTGAAAAGAGAAACTCCTAGGAACAATGTGGCCAAATTTCAGAGTTCTCAGGTCACGGAGAAAATATTGCAAGCAGCTAGAAAGAAACAATTCGAGTACTGTGGAAATACAATCAGGATAACACAGAATCTGGCAGCTTCTACATTAAGGGACTGAAGGGCTTGGAATAGGATATACCAGAAGTCAAAGGAACTGGGATTAAAACCAAGAATCACCTACCCAGCAAAACTGAGTAAAATATTTCAAGGGAAAAATGGTCATTCAATTATATAGAGAACTTTCAAGCATTCTTGATGAAAAGACCAGAACTGAAGAGAAAATAAGACTTTCAAACACAAGAATCAAAAGAAGCATGAAAAGGTAAACAGGAAAGAGAAATCATGAAGGACCTTCTAAAGCTAAACTGTTTACATTCCTACATAGAAAGATAATATTTGTAACTCTTGAGACTTTTCTCAGTATTTGGGTATGTGGAGGGATTACATACACACACACACACATACAGACAGAGAATACAGGTTAAGTTGAATCAGAAGAAATGATATCCATAAAAAAAATAAAATAAAAATTAGGGGGTGAGGGAGGAAAATATTGGGAGGAGAAAGGGAAAAATGGAGTGAGGCAGGCTATAATTCATAAACGAGATAAGAAAAATCTTGTTCAATGGAGGAGAAAAGGGAGAAGGTGAGAGAGGAAAAGTGAAGCTTATTCTCTTCACATATGACTTAAGGAAGAAATAATATGCTCACTAAATTTGGTATGAAAATCTATCTTATACTACAGGAAAATAGGGGAGGAGGGGACAAGTGGGGTGAGGGGGATGATAGAATGGAGGGCAAATGGGAGAAGGGGGTAACTATAAGTAAACACTTTTGGGAAGGGACAAGGTCAGATGAGAGAATAAAAAAGGGGGGACAGGGTAGGATAGAGGGCAATATAGTTAGTATTACACAACATGATTATTATTAAAATAATAATCACATTAACATAATAATCACATAATAATCACAAAACAACACATATATAACCTGTATTGCTTGCCTTCTCAGTGGGGATGAGGAGGGAGGGAGGGAGGGAGAGAAGTTGAAATTCAAAGTATTAGAAATGAATGTTGAGAATTATTATTACATATAACTGAGAAATAAGAAACACAGGTAATGGGGTATAGAAATTTATCTTGCCCTACAAGAAAAGAGAGAATTTGGGGATAAGGGAAGGGTGGAGTATGATAGAAGGGAGGGCACATTGGGGGAAGGGGTAATCAGAATGCAAGGTATTATGGGGTGGGGGGAGGGAGAGATGGGGAGAAAAATTGTAACTCAAAATTTTGTGGAATTGAATGTTGAAATCTAAAAATAAATAAATAAATACAATAAAAAAATAAAGTGAAGAATTCTTTTCCAATCTGGAAAAAAAAAGTCCAAGATATAAAATAGAAAGATCTGAAAGAAGCTCTCTGCCATTTACAAAGACTTAAGTTCTGGAAAGAAATAGAGAACTTTATTCTTTTGGAAATCAAAACACAGAGAAAGTCATCGTGTTTGTGTTGTTTTCCATTATTCAACTGAATATTCCCTTGGAGTGTTTATCAGTCAGCATTGTTAACATTAGACTGTGAAACTGTTTTCCAAAGGTGATCCTAAGAAATTAGCCTAATTAATAGCGGAAATGGCATCCTAAAATAACTTTGATTTAAAAAGAGCCTCACCCTAAGATTTCAATCCAGCACATAACATCTGTGACTTTTTAGTCTGTAAACTCTCCAAGGGCCCTTTTTAGTCTGTAAATACTGATGAAAGAGAGCCCTGTTAGATATGGTTTGAAGCAAAATTTAATTATAGCTACAATAAAGTTAAATCAAAGGAGAAAAAAACATTAATCTGTCAGATAAGGTAGATATCATGGTTGGCTGAGTTTGTGCTGGCTAGGTCCCCACCACAGTTATGGGCTGAGATTGTGAACAGGATCATTTTGTTGGACAGTTAACTCTGCTTTGTTCTTTAGCTATCTGACCTAAGCCAACCATCTCACACTTTTATGCCATTGGTAATGAGGGAGACCAAATGAGAGGGGATGGATAATTAAATATAAGTCCATGATCTTGACCCATTAAATAAATTAGTTCTTGTCTGATAGTGTGTTATCAGTGCCACCATTGTATATGTTGTTCTTCATTCTTCATTTTTGAAGAGAACCAGTGACATCACAGGGTGATGTTTTGACTTACAAGTGAATTGGATTTAAATGAGGCAGATTTGCACAGTCATTAGCTTCACTCTCTCTTCCAGAGTCATCTAAGCCTAAATCCAGTGGTAAGACAAAAGTCAGGACAACTGGAGATGGCCTGGGATTATGTGGCGTCTTGGATGTGTGACCATGCTCTAAAGGCTCCATAGGGCTTGTTTCATCCATCTTCATAGAACAAGCCCATGCTACTAGGGGAAGTCTTCACATAATTGGGGTAGAAATCTTCTCTATCTTTTAAGAAAATAATATTTTATTTCCACCCAATTAGATGTATAAATAATTTAAAAATTTTTTTTAAGTTTTGAGTTCCAAATTCTATCCTTTCTTTGTTTCCCTCCTCTGTCTCTGAAATGGTAAGCAATCTGATGTAGGTTATACATTTGCAATCATGAAAAACATTTCAATATTGCTCATTTTGTGTAAGAAGGCTTGAAAGAAAGAAAGGAAGGAAGGAAGAGAAAAACTATATGCTTCAATCTGTATTCAGGCAACATCAATTCTTTCTTTGGAAGTCAATAGCATTTTTCATCATGAGACCTTTGGAATTGTCTTGGATCATTGTATTGCTGGGAATTGCCAAGCCATTCACAGCTCTTCAGATAATACTGCTGTTTCTGTGTACAGCATTTTCCTCCTTTTACTCTCTTCACTTTGTATCAGTTCATGTACATCTTTCTAGGTTTTTCTGAACTCATCCTGCTTATTTCTTATGGCACAATTCATTACAATCATTTACCACAACTTGTTCAGCCATTGCCCCAGTAGGTTGGCATCCCATCAATTTTGAATTCTTAGCTACCACAGAGCAGTTATAAATATTTTTGAGCAAATAAGTCCTCCTTCCCTTTTTTAATCTCTTTGGGATAAAGACCCAGCAGTGATATTGCTGCATAAAAGGTTATGTAGTTTTATAGTCCTTGAGCATAATTCCAAATTTCTCTCTACAATGATTGGATCGGTTCACAACTCCACCAATAGTACATTAATGTCCCAGTTTTCCCACATTCCCTGAACATTTATTATTTTCCTTTCTTATCATATTAGCCAATATGACAGGTGTGAGGTGGTATTTCAGAGTTGCTTTAATTTGCATTTCTCTAATCAATAGTGATTTAGAGCATTTTTTTCATATGACCATAGATAGCTTTGATTTGTCAGAAAATTGTCTGTTCATATCCTTTGACTATCAGTTGGAGAATGACTTGTGTTCTTGTACATCTGACTAAGTTCTCTATATATTTGAGAAATGAAGCCTGTACCAGAGATACTTGCTGTAAAAACTGTTTCCCCAGTTTTTTGCTTTCCTTCTAATTTTGGTTGCATTGGCTTTGTGCAAACACTTTAAAATTTTATATATCTAAATGATCTAATTTACATTTTTAATGCTTTCTATATTTTACTTGGTCCAAAATTCTTCCCTTATCCATTGATCTGACAGGAAAACTATTCTATAAGATCCTAGGTATCACCCTTAATTAATAAATCATGTCCCCATTTTGACCTTACCTTGGTATATGGTGTGAGATGTTGCTCTATCCATAGTTACTGCCACCATCCCCTCATCTTACCAACAAGTTTGAGGCCTACTGGTTACCTTCAGCCCATTTTAGACCATCTATCAAGGTACAGGGTGTGGCCACAGCATATATTACCCCTTCGTGGGGGCACAGGTTACAGCTGGGTGGTGAATGGATACCAAAGGGAGATAAGCAGTCCTGAAAAATGTTCAGCAAGCCCTCATAGAAGAGGTGCTAGCTCTATTTGAACACCTAATATATCTCAAGGGGGATACAAAAAGTAGGATGCAACTGAAAAATGACCAAATAGCTTGTATAATATAATGGGGGTTTTATATATGTCTAGAATACCTCTGATGCTATTGGGAGAGCCTTGATGATGTTTAGTAAAAGAAACATTGGAGCATGTATAGACAGTGAGTAAGTGATTTGGGTTGCTAACCAAGTGGTGAATAGCAGCCTCTTTGATGGGCTATGGTTGCAGAACAAAAAGTGAGGTGATCTTCAAAAGGCCTTTGTTGCCCTTCACTATTTTCTTCAGCTGTCTTCTCTCATTTTTATTGCCTCATTGACTCTATACTGAAAGGAGAGGTCTTGGGCTTTGTCACTTCCAAAGAAGTCATGTGGGCCCATGAAATGTTCCTTTCTGTTTTAGGTGAAAGGACTAGTGAATCTGATCTTGTGAGTCTTTAAAGGTCCTCCAGGTGTCCACTGGATTTTGTAGCTAGGTGAGCCTAGATGTCCAGAGAAGCAAAGAATTACCTCCAGACTGACCTTTGAGCCCAGCCAAGACAAATACTCCTCTGAAAGTCATGCATCATCTGGAAGTGAACTTGGTGATATTAATAATGTTTTTTAAACTGTACTGAATGTGTCTACTCTCCCCAGGAACTGAGATAGAGTAGAAGAAGGTATGCTTATGAGATGTTTTTACTTTTATATTGCTATCTCTTTGAAGAATATATATATATATATATATATATATATACATATATACGTATATAAAATATATACACACATACATGTGTGTATAATATACATGTGTATATATGACATATGTGTATATACTATCTATCTATCTATCTATCTATCTATCTATCTATCTATCTATACATGCGTATCTATATCTTTTTATGTATTGAAATTTGAGCTAAGGAAGGTAGAGAAGAGACACTTCAACCTGCCAGAGTACCCTTTTGTTTTGATGATGCATTTTTCTTTATTGTTAATGTAATTTTGCTTCTTAATGGGAAGACCTTTCCCATCTATTAATAGGTCCATGTGACTAAGCAAGTCACTTGGAAGCCTGAGTCACATGAGTCAAGTCACGTGGAATAGGAAGAGGTGGACCAGGAAGGGTGGAACAGGAAGAGGCAGAGCTAGAGCAGAGCTGAGAGTAAGTTAGAGAGCAATCAGAACTGGTAAAGGCAGAAACTAGTGTAAGTAGGAGAGCTTATTTGTGATTTTGTGTAAGGGAACCTGTTTGTGATTTGTTAAATGGAGCTGCTTTGTGGGAAGCCCAGCAGGGAGACGACTTGGGGATGGTAGTGTCCCTTGCATTGTTATTGTGTATAGATTTTTGATATTATGAAGGATTCGGCTTTCTGGTGCCTGAATAAATGTTTTGGTTCTGTCTTCCATGTGGAGAGTCTGCGGCATTTTGCGATTCAGAATTACACTGTCATATTCATGGCTGGCATATCATGTTGGCGCTACACCCTTAAACTCAGAAAGAGAGATCTATCAGGCACAGACCTAGGAGTATGAGGTCAGAGCACATTTGTTAAAATGAGATGAATGCCATATTATCACAACTCCTTCAACATCTTTTATATAGATATATTCATTTGTTCAAAATCAATATCCCACCTTCTATGTGTGGGTGTGTCCCAGAGGCATCCTGGGCTATTTCTTCTTTTTCTTCACTCTCTTGGTGATTACATCAACTCCTGTGGATTCAACTCTTATCTTGATTTAGATTACTCCAAAATCTACATTTCCAGTCCTTATATTTCTCCTTAGCTCTAATCCTGTACAACCAATATCCACTATTGGAGAAGCAATAGTGGATATTAGCTGTGTGACCCTGAATAAGTCACTTAACCCCATGTGTCTCAGTTTTCTCATCTGTAAAGTGAGGTCACTAGACTCAGTGGCCTTTAAGGCTCCTTTCAGCTCTGAATCTGTGACCCTATGATTTCTACCTGGATGTCCAATAGGTATCTCAAACTCAACATATTCAAAATAGAACTCATTCTTTCCCTTAAAACTCATCCTTCTTCTAAGTGGCCCCCTTTTTTTCTAGTCATCAAGATTCCCAACTTGAGAATCAGCCTTGACTCTTTCTTCTTTCTTCCCCTACCCATTCAATCAGTTACCACGTTTTATTGATTTTACTCTCACAACAAACTTTCTGATCTGTTCCTTTGTCTCTCCTTGAACTACAAACGCTCATTTAGGTGATCATCACTTCTTGCCTGGAATTGGTCTCTTTCATAATTGGTCTCTCCCTTCTCTGATCTTTGCTCCACAGACTGGCCAGTTATAAATACTCTTAAAAATACAGATCTGACCATGTTACTTCTTTGCTGAAGAAATTCCCATGGTTCCATCTTACTTCTAAGATAAAATACAAATTTCATGGATGTTTAAAGCCCTTCAGAAACTAACCCTAGCATACCTCTTTACTATAGTTATTCTATGTTCTAGGTAAACTGGCATTTTTGCTATTCCCTATACATGACATCCCATGCCCCCTCTCCATGCCTTTGTTTATTTTGTCCCTCATACTTGGAAAGTATT
Organism: Bettongia penicillata ogilbyi; assembly: GCA_023548195.1. Lineage (NCBI taxonomy): Eukaryota > Metazoa > Chordata > Mammalia > Diprotodontia > Potoroidae > Bettongia > Bettongia penicillata. Next base: position 8,365,223 of record JAJHZJ010000074.1, read on the forward strand.
CACTTCTTTTTTTCTACCTTATAGAACATTTTGGTTTGCTCTGCAGCAAACTTTGCTTTTTTGATAAAATAGCTTAATTTAGCAATAAACATGTAAATAAATTCTTGGTAAAATCTAGAATACATTTACAGGGTGTAATTTATTTGGAGAAAAAGTCATGTGAGAAATAAATCTCAACTGCTTAAGAAGGTAGCTGAATGATTAGGCGAGGTCTTGAGAATTGTTGTGAGTGAAAAACTCGTTGGAATAAGATTTAGATTGCTGGACTAACATTTAATATACAGGAATGTTGAGGTCTTTGCCCGGTATATAGTCCATAATAAAAGGGGTAGACTATATACATTTGTCTGGATATTTGTGACTCAGATCAAAAAGGCTTAATACTGTAAACGGAGGTGAATGGAAAGGTGTGCCCACATATATCCATCAAGTCAGATACCATCAAGAGTATCAGATAGGACATAAGAAGAAAGATACCAGTGGAAATAGCCAGTAATTTATCAATTTAATACCTAAAGAGTGCTGTAATAAAATCTATGGCCTTAGATGTTCCTATATTACAGGCAATAAAGTGAACTAGAGATCTTAATGCAAGGAGGTAAATTCAAATTCAAAGATATTACCAAGCCTAGGCCAGACATGACTCATGACTAGAAGGTGGTAATAAATGGATCTACCTTAATAAAAATTAATAGATTAGAAAAATGAGACAGTTGAGTAGCATTGATAGCCCATTGTATTATTGAGTCATTCTGTTATAAGCACAAAAGGAAGGGAAAAAAACAGTGACAAAAATCATGTTAGAGATGGTCAATGAAAGAATAAAGAAGTGGAGTTAGTTCTACTACGAGCATAACTCAAATTTTATATTTGCTTATGTGCAATTTTGTCTTCAAGGAACAATGAAAACAAAAAAAAAACTGCACCTAGCTGAACCTAGCTGCTTAACAAAGGGATTAGAGGAGGACAATGAACCACATTCACTCAGATATAGTATTGGAATTTTCCATCATATTTCAAGTAACCTTCTTACTACTACTTTACAATAATTCACAAATCACAATACTTCCAAAGGCCATTTCTATAAATAATTTTTTTTTTCGAAGTACCAGAGCACGAGCTGAGCAGCAACCAAGACCACAGGTACTGCCATTATATATTGTAACATTTATTTATTTATTAGCCATTTAAAATGCATATAACTATGCATAGTATGAAGCAGTATGTAATATATATGCATTTCTTAATCATTTTACAGGCATAAAACTGAGTGTTTTTTGGTTCCTATTTTTTATGTGTCAAAGTTTTGGAGTATCATATCCCTAATCCCATTTTCTCATAATCCCAGTGGTTTTCGTTGTGCAATTTTGCATAGTATGGTGATTTTTAGGAATGCATACGCCACATTTTGGCAGAACTAATTGTAAAATTGTGGTGGTAATATACTATAGAAAGGGGAAATGGATGAAGAGTTCCAGAAACAAATAATAAACCTCGAGTGAAAAATGATATAGTAGTGTTAACAGAATCCTACCAATGTCTGCAACTTTTAGAACTTGCCCTCTCTACTAAAAACAAAAAAAATGAAAAGCAAAAAGCCAGGTCCCCCTATACTTCAAAGTTTTGTGGTATCCTTGGTGTGAGCATCCTTGTCATACAATCGGATTACAATCTCTGTATGCCTTACTAAACAGTTTCTGAAAATTGCTGTCAAATTTTACCACGCTGTGGCTAACCTCAAGAGCCTTTCTAAACATAGCTTTACTGGACCTTGAACAATTTACATACTTCTTTGTTGGGCATATGAACTTTTTCACCTTGGTAGGATCTGTAAGAGCTTATGTTCTCCATACCCTTCAGGAATCCAGGGTCACTTCTACACCATGATGAAGCATCAGCATAGCTAAAAGATGGTATATTTTTTCCTTATATTCATTATATTTTTCTTCCTCAAAAGATTGAGGAAGTGCCAGTGAATACTGCTTTTCTGGATATGATTCTGACTAATAAAATTATCAAAGTAGAAAACATTGGAGGGTAACAGAGAGGAGTGACTCCTTCATTTTATAGTTTGTTATATTTAAGAAGAAGAAAGCTGGTTATAATTTGAGTAGCAATTTAGATTTTGAGAGAAAAGATTTCAAAGAGTTCATAGAAATAATAGGAGAAGTTAACCGCAGAGAGATGGGATATACTCAAGAATGAGATTCTGACGATACTAACAAAAATAATTCTGGTGCAGAATAAAAGTGGGGGCTATTTGAAGAAACTGATATAGATAAACATGGAATTTATCAATCAACTTAAACCTTTCAAAAGACAATTTATTGGCATATAACTGGGTAAAATAACTCCTTGTAATTAGGCTAATTTTATCTTTGTTAGTGATATTTTTGGTATATTCACCCTTTTCATTTTTAATTCTAGTAATTTGATTTTCTTCTCTCTTTCTAAAAAAAAATCGAATTAAATAATGCTTTGTCTGTTTTATTGTTCCCCCCCCCATAAAACCAACTCCTAGTTTTATTTATTAATTCAATGGATTTTTTACACTCAATTTTATTAATGGTACCTTTAATTTTTAGGATTTCTAATTTAGTATTTAATTTGGGATTTTTAGTTCTTTTTCTAGTTTTTTTAATTGCCTACCCACTTCATTGATCTGTTCTTTCTCTATTAAAGGTTAAAAATATCAAAGAAACTAATGAAAAAGGAAGGAGGTTTAGCAATTCCAGATCTTAAACTGTATTAAAAGGCAGTAATTATCAAACCTATGTGGTGCTGGATAAGAAACTGAAAGGTAGATCAGTGGAACAAAGTAGACACACAATTTACAGCAGCAAATGAATATAGTCACCTTAAAGGTGATAAGTGTAAAGACTCAAGTTTTGGGGATAAGAATTCATTATTTGGTTAAAAACAATGTTGACAGCAGTCTGGCAGAAATTTGACATAGACTAATATATTGCACCACTTACCAAGATAAGATCAAAATGGATACAGGATATAGATATAAAAAAAGATATTACAAGAAAATTTGAGAACATGTAACATTATTACTAGACTTAAGGGGAGGCAATGACTTATGAATAAACAAGAAAAAGAGAGCAGTGCAGGTGTAAAATGAATGATTTTGATTACATTAAATTAAAAAGTTTTTGTACAAATCAACAAATTTATCCAAGATCAGAAGGAAAGCAGAAAATTGGGGGGTGGGGTGGAGTTTATAAGCAGACAACAGTCTCATATCTCAAATATATAAAGAATTTTGTCAAAATTATAAGAACATGAGTCATTCCCTAATTGATAAATCATCAAAGAATATGAGTGGGCAGTTTTCCAGTGAAGAAATCAAAGCAATTGTATATAGAGTATATAAAAATACTCTAAATTATTATTGTTTAGAGAAATGCAAATTAAAACAACTTGGAGATATTTTACATCTGTTGGATTGACTTGAATGGGCTTTATTGAAGGGAAAAGTAACAAATGTTGGAAAGAATGTAGAAAAATTGTGTGATAATTAAAAAGGTTTGAGAGACATAATTTCTGGGTAATTTAATCATTTTATTAATAATGCCAGCATTTTAATAAAAGGATGATCATTTGACTATCTCTCTCTTAGACCAAAGACAATTATGGTGACAGGTTCATGGCTTCTATTCCCTTTTGAAAGAGTGTGTTGAAAATGATGGCAATCAACTCTGATTGGTTAACAATTGATCAAAGGATGAATATTACAGTGAAGGGGGATATGAACTTTGATTATGTCATCTACTTCTAAGTTCCCCGCAGCCTTGGGTAATCTAGTCAAAGAATTTATGCCCACCCAAGCCTGAGCAGAACACAATGGCTGCTCCACCCGGGTGGGGTGTAGATAGAGGAGAAGGTTAGCTCAACCTTTAGAGACTGAGATCTTGACAAGAGGATTTAAAAAGGGAAAAACTGGAATCTCCCCAAATCATTGGTTATTAATAATCATTTCTCTTAATTGGGACATTAATTTACTGTTGGTGGAACTGTGAACTAATCCAACTATTTTGAACAGCAATATGGAATTATATCCAAAGAGTTATTAAACTGTTTCTGTGACAGCAATGCCACTACTAGGTCTATTTCCAAAGATTATCATGGAGAAAGGAAAATAACTTACATATTAAAATATTTATTGTAGCAATCTTTGTGATGGTAAAGAACTGGAAATTTTGGGGATGCATGTCACTTGGGGAATGGCTAAACAAATTATGGTATATGATTGTGATGAAATACTATTGTGCTATAAAAAATGATGAACTCACTGATTTTAGATAAACATGAACAGACTTGAATGAAATAATCAAAAGTGAAATGAGCTATTGCATATAGTAATAGCAATATTATTTTAAGAACAACTTTGAGCATCTAAGTCATTTTAACTATTATACATACTCAGATTAAGTACAAAGGACCTATGAAGGAAGGAAGGCACTATCTGCTACCAGAGAAATATCTGATAAATAGAAGTATGTATAGAATAATTTTATGTATGCATATTATATATATATATATACATATATGGTCTCGTGCTAGTCATCTCTAGGATGGGGGGGAGAGGGAAGAAAAAAAGAAAATTACATGATAACTTTATTTTATATTTAAAAGGAATATCAAGTTGTACATAATAGATTTGCAATTTCACATGTAACTATCATTTTTTATTCTGGTATGTTATGGAAATGCTTGTTTTACTTTATAAGTTCAAAATTTTAAGAAGAGACATGTATGGAAGATCTAAGCAAGGGCAGGTAACAGAAAATAAATGCAAGAGAATGTGAAGGTCAGCTAAGAGCCCTGTAAGCTGTTGATGAAAGCCAAGGTCATCTGGAGTGAGTTAACTGTATCTTCCTAATACTCAATTCCCTCTTAAAGATGGAGTAATAGTATCTATAGTCTCTGTTGGAGGAGCCATTAAAGCTGGTATTACATTAACAACAACAGAACCCTCCAGCAATTTTGTTTTCCTTTTTAAGTAAGTACTGGGTCATAGCAAAATAAAGAAGAGATCTGACCCCTTCTCCAGATGGATGGGACAGTGTTAGTGGAGGATGAATGAAAAGCCGAACCACTCAGTTCATTTTTTCTCTAAAGAAGAGAATTATTATTGGTAAAAGACAGAAGGAAAATATTTAACAGGAAGTTCAAACCTAGGATCAATAATAAATTTGCAAGTAAGTATTTAGTGATCCTCAACAATGTGAAGTCACAAGGTGTAGATACAATACATCTCAGCGTCACAAAAGAATTGACAGGCGTGGCTGTGGAACTATTACTGGTGAGCTTTGGAAAATTAAGCAGAAAGGTAGACCGCCAAAGTTTTACCTTTTAAATTCTCTTTAAAGAAGGGAAGGAGTTAGATTCTTCAAATTTCATTTTAGTTCCTGGTAAAATTCTGGATCATATTATTAGAAGGATGTTTTCTAAATGCTTGAAAGAGAAAACAGTGGTCACCAAGAGACAACATGGGTCCTTCAAAATCAGGTTATAACTGACTAAAGTCATTTCCTTTTTGGGACATAATTCCAACCTGGTAAACCAGGGGAATGCTATAACATACCTGGATTTTATTAAGGTTTTTGAGAGATTCTGTCATAATATCTATGTGTGTGTGTGTGTGTGTGTGTGTGTGTGTTGGGCAGGTGGGTGGGAGGGAATAGATGAGGTGAATTTAGAATTGATTGGAATGACTGTACCTAAGTAACACAAATTAACGATTGTTGATAATATGGAGAGAATAAATTAGTTAGGGATTGGTTTTAGGTCATGTTTTGATCAATATTTTTATTAATAATTTCGATTGTAGATGACACCATTCCATGAGGACTAGCTAACCTACAAACTACAAAATTAAATGTGTAAAATATATGTATATATACATATATATTATATATATAAACCATTTCAATAGGCCAAAAAAAAGTTCTTAATCTGAGTTTTTTTTAGTGATAAATGTAGAATTCTACATTTGTTGTTGTTGCAGTTCGGTCATTTCATCTGTGTCCCACTCTTCATAACTCCATTTGATGTTTTCTTGGCAGAGATATTGAAGCGGTTTGCCATTTTCTTCTCTAGCTCATTTTACAGATGAGGAAACTTAGGGTTAAGTGACTTGCTCAGAGTGTCTGAGGCCAGATTTGAATTCAGGAAGATACATTTTCCTGACTTTGGGTCCAGCACTCTATCTGCTGCACCACCTACCTGTTTTAGAGTCCTACACTTAGGTTAAGTAGATCATCTATAGAAACAGAGGATAGGAAAAGTATAGCTAGACAGGGGTTCATGTGAAAAAACAAAACAACTTGAACACTAAGTTGTACTGCAAGCTCAGTATATGAGTCAATACAATATGACAGCCAAAAAAGTTTAGACATGTAAAAAAAAGTTCTTCATTAGTAGAGATTCTCATGCATAGGCTAGATGACTACTCATAGGTAATGTTGTGGAAGGGACTCCTAGTTGGGTAATGAATGGCCTCCCAGGATCCCTCCAATTCTAAAATTCTATAAATTTGATGATGTCATCATTTCTTTCAATCAGGAAAACCTATTGAGACCATGGGCCTATGTCATCCTACATGATAATACTTTTAGAAAATCATCGATGAAGTGGGTGCATTATCAAAGTCCTTGTTCAATTTGTGCCTCTTAGCACTTTTAGCACAGTTGTTCTATGACTACTGTGTAACTTAGCAAGTAGTTGGTCACAGAACATGTGAGCTTTCACTAAATTACTTTCTTGAGCTTTTATTATTTTTTTCTTGAAGCCAAAGAAAGAACATACTCCAGGTGTTAACAGACATTAAAAAATAACCACTTTCCAACACCTTCCCCATCCCTCACACAAGAAAAAAATGTAAGAGCTAGACAGAAATAATTATGAAAAAATGGGCTTTGAGCTGTACTTGCCAAGAGTGATTCTGAGTAATTTAATTTTACTTTGTTGATATCTGGGGATCTTAATGGAAACAGAATGTAGGGATAAACACAGCCAGTAAATAGCACGACAGAACAGCGGTAGACATTTGACCAGGGATACAGAAACGAATTAAAAAGCTCTATTCTGTCCTATGATTAGATTGCCTCTCTAAAGGCATCACTACTGCATTAGAGAGGATATTTGAATCAACTTCTCTCCTTTTTCTTTGAGAGATAAGAGTTTTGTTTTTTTTCAATAATTTAGCTACAGAAATAGATATTGGTCTGTTTAATAGACTTCCCTGAGGATGACATCAATTACATGCGTTATTTCACTTCTTCGATAACGATGATGAATATTATAAAATCTTATTATACTCCCATAAGAAAGGTTTTTAAGTGATGGGCCTTAGCAAATCAACTATTCTCCGGGAGAAAAATACGTAATCATAGGAAATTAAAGGGAAAAGGGACATTAGCAATGAAAATACATTGACTTGAACCTTATGAGCTAGAAAACCCATCTTCCTGAGTTCAACTCCAGTATCAGACACTTATTAGCTGTGTGACCCTGGGCAAGTCACTTAACCCTGTTTGCCCAAGTTCCTCATCTGTAAAATGAGATGGAGAAGGAAATTGTATCTTTGCCAAGAAATCCCCAAATAGGGTCACAAAGAGTCAGACACAACTGAAATGACTGAACAATAACAGCTGTGTGCTAGAGTATATTAAGTTCTAGAGATACAAAGAAAGGCAAAAATGGTCCCTGTCCTTGAGGAGTCCATAATCCAAAGTGGGGGGGACAACATGCATAAAAATGTACAAACTATGCGTACATATACTGTACCTATGTACATGTGTATACACACATACATATATATATATACACATATACACATATATACAAATACACACATATATACATACACATATGCGTATATAATAAAGAGGAAAGAGGAAATAACCAGCGGAAGACGCTAGTATTAAGGGAAAGCTGGAAAGACTTCCTATAGAAGATGGGATTTTAACTGGAAACCAGGGAAATTGAGGAGGAAGAGATAAAGAGGGAGAGCATTTCAGGTATGGCAGACATCCAGTGATAGTACCTGAAATGTCTTGTGTGTGGAACAGCTAGGAAGCCAGGTCACTGGATCAAAGAGTATATGGGTGAGTAAGGGGTGTAAGGTATATGAAGACTGGAAAGACAGGAGGCAGCTAGATTACAGAGTTTTGAACACCAAACGGAGAATTTTATATTTGATCCTGGAGGTGACAGAGAGTCACTAAAATATATTGAGTATGTTAGGTGACATGTCAGACAGGTGTTTTAGGAAGATCCTTTTGGTGACTAACTGGAGGATGGACTGAAGTAGAGAGAGGTGTGTCAGACAGCCCGAGCAGCTATAATAATTTAGGCTTGAGGTGAAAGGCTCATAACAGATAGGAGTATCAGAGGACTGAAGGAGACATTAGAAAGATGTTACAAAGGTGAAATTTATAGGTCTTAGAAACATGTTGACTATTAGGTGAGTGCTTAGCACAGTGCCTGATACTTAGTAGGTGCTTAATAAATGTTTTTTAATTGACTGATAGTGAGGAGTCAAGAAAGACACCTAGGTTGTAAATCTGGGGCACTGGGAAGATAGTCGGGAGGTTTGGAAGGGAGGAGACTTTAAGAAGAAAGAGAATGAGTTCAGTTTCAGACATGCTGAATTTAAGATATCTGATAGGCAGTTGGAAATGTGATACTGGAAGACAGCAGAGAGGTTATGACTTAGTAGGGAGAGTTGAAAACATCAGCATAGAGATAATAATTAGATCCATGGGAGTTGATGAGATGACTAAGTGAAATGCTATAGAGGAAGAAAAGAGGGCCCAGGAAAGAACTCTGTGGAATGTCCACTGTTAGTGGGCATGACTTAAATGAAGATCCAGCAAAGGAGAATGAGAAGGAGCATTCAGATACGTAGGAGGAGAACCAGGGGAGAGTTGTACCTCAAAACCTGTGGAGAAGAGGGTGAATGATAGTGATACAGGATGGTAGTTAGCAGAGATGGATGGATCAGATAAGGGTTTTTTGAAGGTAGGAGAGACATAAGCATGTTTGTCCATAGTGAGGAAGCAGCCAGGGGATAGAGAGAGAGCCTGAAGACAACTTCATGAATGGGGATGACGGAGGGGGAAAAATCTTCTGAAAGAGATTAAATGGAATGGAATTGCTTGTGCTGGCAGAGAGTTTTGCCTTAACAAGGAGTAGGGTCACTTCTTCAGATGAGACAGGGATGAAGAAGGATATAGTGGTAGACAAATGAAGAAGAAGGATCTCTTGACAAATAGCGTAAATTTTTTTCAGTAAAATATGAGGCAAGGTTCTCAGCTTAGAAGTTGGGAGGGATGCCATAGGAAGTTTTAGGAGGGGTGAAAAGATTAGGAAGAACTGATATGGAAAGTGACATCATGAATTGGTAGGAAGGCATAGAAGGATTACCTAACAGCAGTGAGAGCCCAGTTGTTGTATAACATAAAGTTGTAGTGGATCCAATCAGAATAGTGTTGTGATTTTTCTCTGCCTTCATTGTTTCCAATTGTGACTGTTAAATATATATTTATGTATATATGAGAGTTTCAGAGGTAGAAATATGCAGCCAGAACAAGCACAGCCTTGTCAGAGAGTCCTGCAATGCCTCCAGGAGCACAAAATCCAAAGAATTAATTATCCCGCCCAATGTCATTCATAGCTTTGATAAGCATGTCATTTATGTATCTCTCTCATAGCCAGGAAACCAAAGAATGTCGACCAGAGTTCTAGTCTTCTCTCCTTGACCAGATTTGGAAAAAAATGAAGACCTGGAGAGAAGAAGTAACTGTCTAAGCTCACACACCTAAAGGGTGGTAGAGGTGGGATAGGAAACCTAGAATTTTCACTCCAAATCTAGTGTTCTTCCTGACACAAAGTCACTAGTAAAGATGTTGAGAAGAATAGGGTTAAGGACAGAACATCAAGGCACACCCTTAAATGTGATTCAAGAAGAATAATGCAACCCAGTTCCCAGAGTCATAGCATCCTGGATTTGGAAGGGACTTCAGAGTTCATCTACTTCAAACCATATATACAACACACTCCAAAATGGAAGCACATCCTTTGCTTGAAGATCTTCAGTGAAGGAGAATCTATCCCCTCCCAAGCCAGTCCATTCTAGTTTTTGTATAATGCTAACGGGGAGTTTTGTTTGTTTGTTTGTTTCCTGAATGTTGAGCTGGAATATGACTGTGCAATTAGTAACCACCACTTGTAAGTCTGCCCTCTGGAGCCAAACAGAACAGATCTAGCCTCTCTTCCACATGCTGTTATTCATCCTTAATTTTTGAAGGTCATCAATGAGGTGACAAGGTGATGTCTTGACTTGTATATAAATTGCATTTAAGTGCAGCAGAGTTGCTCAAAGTCATCACCTTCACTTTCTCTTACAGAGTCATCTAAGTCCAGTGGCAGGAAAAAATCAGGATGACTGGCAATAACCCAGGATGCAGTAGATCACCATGGTGTCTTTGATGCCTAGCCAAGCTCTTAGCTCTCCACAGCACCTGCTTCAACCATCTTCATGACCATCGAAACAAATTGTGCCCATTCTGCTGGGGGAAGTCTTCACATGCTCAGGGGTGGACATCTCCCTAACTCACTGACAAGTTTGACACCCGTTGGATACCCTCAACTTGGTTTGACCTGTTTGCCACGGTGTGACTGCTAGGCGTGCTGCAGCTTCCTGGAGCCACAGGTAAGAGCGGGGTGACAAGTAGACACCATAGATACATAAGCAGCTTTGAAAAGGGCGTGGCAAACTCTCACAACATAGCAACTAAATAGCCCACATAACAGTTTTTCAAATGTTTGACAACAGCTGTTACATCCCTCTTCATTGTTATCTTCTCCAGGTCTAAAACGCCTAGTTCTTTCAACCTCCATTCATACTATATGAAATGGAGACCCTTCACAAGGCAGTTAGGTGGTACACTGGAGAGAGAGCTGGGCCTAGAGTCAAGAAGGCCTAAGTTCAAATTTGATCTCAAATACTTACTAGGTCTGTGACTGTGGGCAAATCACTTAACCTCTGTTTGCTTTAGTTTCCATAAAATGGGAATAATAGCACCTGCCTTATAGGGTTGTTGTAAGGATCAAATAACATAATATTTGCAAAGTACTTAGCACAGTGCCTGGTACACAGTAGGTCCTATATAAATGTTTATTCCCTTCCCTTTCCCCCTTCAACACCCCGGCTTTCTTGCTTCAGATGCTCTCCAGTTTATCAATGTCCTTTCTAAAATGTGGTTCCCAACACTGGACACAGTACTCCAGATATCTGATCAGAGTAGAATAAGATAGTAGAACTATCACTTACCTAGATGTGGATAGTGTGTCTCTCAATAATCTAAGGTCATATTAGATTACTATGACTGACAAATCATATTTTAAACTGGGATGGAATTTGTGATCTGAACTCATGGTGGGGTGGTTGGAGGAGAGATGGGGGACCATCAGTCTCTTAATGAATCTTCTTACTTATCTTGAGTTTTAATTCTTTACTATTGTCGTTTTATCCTTTCTAGGCCAAGGTCTATTACGACTGGTAAAGAACACATAAGGCAAATAGGAGATGAGCAGTTCTCTTTTCATGCCATTTTCTGTTATAATCATGTCATATGCACTATGCAAAATCCATTTTTTGGTTCTTTGCTTATAATAACTTGCATTGGTTTGGACTGGAAATTTTTTATATATGTTCTTTGTATGTGTGCTTATTTACTTTGTGAAGCTTCGAAGAATAAAAATATTTTTTTTTCTCATTTTCTCACACAAAATTCAGTACAGGATAAATTGATAACACCGTGGACATGAATCTTTGAAAGCAGGGTTCGCAGCATAAGCAATTTAGTTAGAGCAGCATAATTGGTGCTAGTAAGCTAAAACAGTACTGTAGCTATTTTTTTCAACACTGAGCACTTCATAGTCTTTCTTTCTACATAGATATTATTATTTTCACTTGAGAGAAATGAAAAATTCCTGGAAATTTTCTATTTATTCAGTTGCTTCTACTCAATGCTTCAATGAATTGAAAGGAAGCCATTAGAGCAATGCAAAAAGAAAAGAAAAATGAATCATCCTGGGATTTATAAGTCCATTGCAGTCTCACTCAATGGAACAATGAACTTTCACTAGTAATCATGTCATAGAGTCATAGAACTGGAAGAGAATGGCTTTGTAAAAATTGAATAGGTTAGATCTTTTCCCCAACTAAAATTTCTAACCTTTCAAGACTATATTCTTCTGCCTCGGTTTCTTTTTTTCTCTACTCTTTCTAGTATTCTTGATTCAAAAAAGAAAACAACACTAGACTGACAAGTACTTAATAGCTGTGGTATTTTCAGCTGAAGCCAATACTAATTAATGCTCTCCTTACAAGCTGTGTACACAGACAACTAGCTGAGTAAGTGCAGCATGCTGTGGGAATTTGAATTCCCTAGATTGTTGGTAATAGCATAATCTTGTATAGTAAATATATAACGGGGGTGTCTGTGAAAGAAGCATTGACTAGCTACTTTAAAAATATTCATGGGGTTAATTGTTAGCTTCGTAGAATATCATTTTTTTTTCCAGGGGTCATGAACATATCAGTACCTGCCAATTTTGTTGTATTTAACTTTTGAGAAACAAAACATTTTTCTGGTGGCATAACTAAAAGTAGTATTTGTCACAAAGACTTTCTAAGGGCATCACAGTGTTATTTATTATGAAAAAAAATACTTCCTTGGAATATGGTTAACTTTATTATCCAGGGTAATTGGGAAGGAATGTAGCTATTGCATAACATAGGTTATCTAAATGACAGAGACTTATTGTCAAGTTCTATTTCATGACACCAAAATAACTGGTCAGTTTAGATAATTCAGTTTAAAAAGTCAGTTAAGTGAGAAAATCAGTTGAATCACCAAAAGAGGGAAATGCTTCTAACTATACCCTCAGTCACTCATAGGTGGGCCTTTAATCTTCACCTTCATTAGCTCTGTCTATTCTGGATTACTTTAGATCTTCTTCAAAGTTAATTATTCATTTGGGGTTAATTGAGTTTTTCTGAAAATTTGTTTAAAGGGATTTGTGTCTCTGTTTTAAAAATGTCTTTCTTTCAACTAAGCCTTGACAATGAATTTTATATAAGTTTGACTTAAAATTTAGATTTCTTCTGGTATATAATTAAAGTTATAATGCACATGTTAAGGGGTTCAAAATTTGTGAAGTGTCAACATATAATGAAATTCAAAAAATTAAATTGTTTACATGGGGTTCATTTTATATTTCAATTCTCCTCTTTAATACTTATCTTTCAATATTTCAAATAGCCCTAAAGTAGTGGGAAGCAGTATCGTACCAATGAAAGAGGACTAGATTTGGAGTCAAAAAACTTGGCTTCCATTTCTGACCCTTCCATTTATTAATAGTATACAAGGGAAAGTAATAAAAAACCCCTCAGTTATTTGATTGGTATAGAATTAAATAGGCAATCAATTTGGTAATTATTTATAATTTTATTTTATTGGAATAGACCTTACATGAACAATTAATTACTTCAATTAATATTTCTCCAAATATATTCTACCTTTACTTCTGTCAAGATGTACATACAAATATGCAAAAATAAAATACAAAAAATGTATTTTACATATTTGGAAAGAGAGACTGAACAGATTGTGAAATAAATTAAATGTCCAAGTGAATTTGTAAAGAGAAACACTAGAAGACTTACTGATACAAACAGGGGTAAGCAAAGATGTTACCCCCGCTACCATTATTCCAAATTGTTCTAGAGATGTCAACTATAGCAATAAGACAAGATAAATAAATCAACTTTTAAAAAAAGGTATAAACATCAGTAAAGAGGAAATAAATCTATTCTAGTTTCCAAAAGATCTAATGGTACACTTTGAATACCCCAGAGGATTAACACAGGAAAGGAGAAGACAAATAGTTATAGGCAATTTGCAGGACATAAAATTAAAACACAAAAAATCATCAGCATTTTAATATAATGTTAATGCAAATAGGAAAAAAACAATAATAAAAGAAATTTCATTCAAAATAACTGCAGAATGTATAAAATATCTGAGAAATAAGCTAACAAGACACACCAGGTTTATAAAATATTAATATAAAACAATCTTAATAAGGGACATACATAATTGGAGAAGTATTAACTGCACATGCAAGGGCCATACCAATTGAGTAAAATAGCAATAATAACTAAATTATTGCCTATTTAATGTTTTATCTATCAAATTACTGGGAGGATATGCTTTAGAACTAGACCAAATAATGAGAAATTTCATTTGGAAGGGCAGAAGGTTCAGAATCTCAAAGAAAAATTTTAAAAAAGTATAAAAGGGGCCTTTCATTACCATACATTAAACTATTCTTTTAAAAGCTATTTAATTAACTTATTTGTTTTCAGTTTTCAAAATCACTTCTATAAGCTTTAAATTTTCTCCCCCTCCTTTCCTGTTCCCTCCCTGAGATGGCATGCAGTCTAATATGGGTTCTACACATATATTCTTGTTGAACATTCTCACATTAGTCATGTTGCATAGACAAATTAAAACAAATGGGAGAAACCATGAGAAAAACCAAACCAAACCAAACCAAAACATAACACAAGAGAAAAATAGTCTGATTCATTCTGTGTTCTGATTCCATAGCTCTTTCTCTGGAAATGTGGAAATGTGGATGGCATTTTCCCTTGAGTCCTCTGGGAATGTTTTAGGTCCTTGCATTGCTGTGAAGGGTTAAGTCTATCAGAAATAGTCCTATTAAACTATTCTTTAAAAACATTTGACATTGGTTAAAAATTTTGGGAAGCAGATAAGTGTAACATCAGATAAATAAGAAAACTAATTTAAAAGAAATATTCAAATACTTTATAAATTCAAGAACATAGGTTATTGGAAAGAAGACTTTTTTTTGGACAATAACAGCTAGGAAAACTGGAAATTATTTTGTAAGAAATCATATACCACAATAAGCTCAAAATGAGTATGTAACCTGAATACAAAGGTCATATCATTTTTAAAAATAGACAATTTTGATTGTATAAAGTTTAAAAAGCTTTGTCACAAATAGAATCAGTGAAAATAGAATTAGATGAGAAATGATGGAGTAGAAAAGAGTTCTATCAATTACGAATGATAAAAGATGGATATCCAAAATATACAGGAATTTGACAAAAATAAGAGACATTATCAAAAGATAAATGATCAAAGGATATGAGCAGTTTTCAAAAGATTTGCATACTCCAAATGACGATGTGAAAACACAGTCCAAAACAACTGAGTTTTCATTTAATTCATATATATTGCACAGATGAAAAAATGGGGAAATATCAATGTTGGAGATGCTGTGGAAAGAAAAGCACTCTCAGAAACTATTGTTGGAGATGAAAAGTAGTGTAGCAATTTTGGATTTCAAATTCAAATTATCCAAGAAAAATGGATAAAGTGTTCATACTGTTGTACCAACAATCCCACTACTGGATATATAGGCTAAGGAAGGTGAAGACAGAAACAAAGGTCCAATATATTCCCAAATATCCAAAGCAGCACTAATTGTGGCAAAAGAAGATAAAGACACAGTCAATTTCCATCAGTTGGGGAATGGCTTTAAAATATGGCACATTAATCTAATGTAACATTACTGTATTATAAGAAGTGATGAGTGTGTGAAACTTGTATGATTTGTATGAGCTGACGTAGAGTGAAATAAGTAGGGCCAAGAGATAAATATATACAATGACCTCAATAATGTAAATGAAATACAAGTCCCTAAAAGGAAGTTAAACTGTAATGGAAAAAAATCAAAGAAATTCTGAAATATCCTACCTCATAGCAGAGAAGTGGTAGGGGACTACAAGGACAGACTATTGTATATATTGTCAAACAAGTTATTCATTTTGGGTATTTTTATTAAGTTGTTTTTGTTGTTTGGCATGAAGGAAGTTTCAGGATGGGGTTAATGGGAAATGACCAATATAAAGGCATAAGGCATCAGTAAATATTTTTTAAGAGTTGCAACAAGGCAACGCAACAGTATTTATTGTCAACTTAATATGAGCTAGACAGTGTGCTAAGTGTTAGAGATACAAATAGAAGCAAAAAGGAAGACAATCTCTGTTCTGAAGGAGCTTACATTCCAATGGAGAAAGATAATTCACAAAAGGTAACTGAAAAGTTAGGGTTCTACTTTAATTTGCATCAGTTCACATGGGTTTTGTAATGCTTCTCTGTAGCTATCATATGCTTTGTTTCTTATACTACAATAATATTCCATTATATTAATGAACCATGATTGGTTTATCCTTCTACTAATTAGCATCTACTTTGTTTTCAATTTTTTGCTATGACAAAAGTGTAACTATAAATATTTTGGGACTTTTCTTTTTATCATTTATCTCTTTAGGATATATACCTACCTGTGGATCTTCTGGGTCAAATGGTATAGACATTTTCATCACCTTCTTCACATAATACCAAGTTGTATTCCAAAAAGGTTGGTGAAATTTGTTTTTTATTCTAGAAGCAAGAAATAATCATGAGAGATTTTGAGCAATGGAGTAATTATTTAAATACAATAATAGCCAACATTTATGTACAAATTTCAGGTTTCCTAAGTGCTTTTTATATACTATATCAGCTTAATTGATGCTCCCAGAAACCCCATGAAGTAGGTGGTATATGTATTATTATTTCCATTTTATGAATGAGGAAATTAAAGCTCAGAGAGATATAAATGATTTGCCAAGATCAAAGGATGGTAAGTGGTACAGCTGAGATTCAAGTCTAAAGCTTTTGAGTCTAAGTCCTATGCTTCCCGCCTCCACTAGAGCTGCTTTTTAATAGCAAGTCTATATGAAATATAAATAATGAAACAATGGAAAAAACTCTATTATAAAATTGATTAGGCTGAAATGTCATGCAGAAGTTCCCAAAGTAGGTGGTGCCACTCCGTTGGGGGCACTTGGATGATCCAGAGGGGTGGTAGTAGCCTTGGGTGCTATTGGGGGGTGTTGAATAAAACTAAGGGGGCAGTAGAAGCATAAGGAAAGAAGAAACGAGAAGAAAAACTTGAAAAAAATCATTTGTACATTTCATCTATTATGTAACAGAATTAAAGTCTTTGTGGTTATGTTATTTTCCAGATAAACACATAAAATGCAAATTATAACTGATCGGTAGTCAAGTCCACTGATAGGTCTGAACAAGCAAGTGTTGGCAGGCGAGAGTGTCATGCATTGCCAGAAAGTCCAGAATGCATCAGTAGAAATATGTGCATGTAATGACTTGTTTCGAATACAAGATTATATGGTTACATGATGCAATATTGTGTTATCAAAATTTCAATGCAGAAAAAAACCCACAAATTTATAATAAATTGTTAAATTTAAGATGCATCATTTTAAAATAAAAATGATGCAAATTTCAAAAAAAAATCATTAAAGGGTTAAAGAAGGTAGACACTCAGGGGAGCACTGAGTAATTTTTGTTTTTGAAAGGGGATGGATGATAGGCCAAATAATGTTGTGTTAAGAAAAAAATCTTACTGTTAGTGAATATTACCTGTTTATTAACAATCTGAAAACACTTTTGATTCTTGATCTTCAAATATTTTTTTTATTACAGATGCTCAAAAAAGTCTACACATATTTGTAAACTATTCTGTAAGTATAATCAAAAGTATTTCTATGAAATCTACAAAAAAATTCTTCTAGCCCTCTTCTAGATCTCAAGGAACAGAAACATAGCCACACCTAATCTAATTACAGGGTTGGAGACCCTCTGATCAAACCAGAGGATTTATAAATACTATGCAAATCACTGGCAGAAAAATCATTCACACACACACACACATATACACAAATGCAATGATATATGTCCTTTCAGCTCCCCTGTACCCTTGTGTTCTAGTCTTTTTCTGTTTCTATGAAACGGAACATGTAATTGCATTCCAGGAAATCAGTTCTCTTCTAGACTTTGGGTCCATTTTAACGGTTCTATGGTCTTATTTTGAGGTAGTTTAAGGCAGCAGTGCCAAACTCGAGAAGAAATTGGGCCACTGAACCATATATAAGGATTCCTATGGGCCTCATGTTTACTTAGAAAACCACATATTAAAATTATTTATGTTTTATTATATTTGTTAAATACT
The DNA here is from genome assembly GCA_023548195.1 of Bettongia penicillata ogilbyi. Lineage (NCBI taxonomy): Eukaryota > Metazoa > Chordata > Mammalia > Diprotodontia > Potoroidae > Bettongia > Bettongia penicillata. The sequence continues at coordinate 8,383,415 of JAJHZJ010000074.1, forward strand.
TTCCCATAACATTTGAATCTGGTTCTGGTGGACTCAGAAGTGTTGTGAGCCATATTTGGTAAGAAGGTTGCATGTTTAACACCTCAGATTTAAAGAAACTTTTACAAATGACTTAGGCTAAGATAGACTGACCCCAGGTACCCTTGAATTCACCAATCCTGAGTAGGTGAGATAAAAAAAGGAAGCATAGGATTTCTTTATTTTTAAAGAGGATGCACTCATGAATTGATCTGTCATTCTAGATGTTTCTTTCTACTTATCCCTTCTTCCCTTTGGGAGAAAAGGTGCAGCTTAACCATCTTACATCAGTTGAAACATACAGAAAAAAAGAAAATTATGCTGGCACTTTGGATAATGCAATTATAGTTCTACTGTGTTATTACTTGTAACTTTGGGTAAATCACTTGACCATTGTGATCCTCAGGATCTTTGTCTTTAAAATAATATAAGATGATTTCTTTTTTTTTCTTTTTTTTAAATTTTATTTATTTATTTAATTTTTTACATTCATTTTCACAAATTTTTGGGTTCCAAATTTTCTCCCCTTTTATCCCCTCCCCCACCCCAATACCCCAAGCAATCTAATTTTCCCTATCTCCAATCTGCCCTCTCTTCTGTCATCTCTCCCTTCTCTTGTCTCCATCTTCTCTTTTCTCCTGTAGGGCCAGATGACTTTCTATTCCTCATTAACTGTATGTCTTCTTTCTTAGTTGCAACAACAATACTAAACAGTTGTTCCTAAACTTTGAGTTCCAAATTCTCCCCATCCCTCCCTCCCCACCCATTCCCTTTGGGACGGCAGGCAATTCAATATAGGCCCTATGTGTGTAGCTTTGCAAATGACCTCCCTGATAGTCGGGTTGTGTAAGACTAACTGGATTACCATCCCTCCTAACCTGCCCCTCATTGTTTCTCCCCTGTCTCTTGATCCTGTCCCTCCCCAAGTGTTGACTTCAAATTGCCCCCTCCTCATTTGCCCTCCCCTCCATCATCCCCCCCCTTGCAATATCTCCTTCTCCCCCACTTTCTTATACTGTAAGATAGGTTTTCATACCAAAATGAGTGTGCATTTCACTCCTTCGTTTAGTCAAATGTGATGAGGGTAAACTTCTTGGTTTTTTTTTTTTTCTCAGCTCTCCTCTTTTTCCCTCCACTAAGAAAAACTCCTACCTGCTTCTTAAATGACATAGAGTTACCCCCTTCCCTTTCCCTCTCTTTCCTCCCCCTACATTTCTCTCTCACCATTTACCTTAATTTCTTTTAAGGTATGGTCCCATCCTATTCAATTCAATCTGTGCTCTCTATCTCTGTATGTGTGTGCATGTGTGTATGTGTGTGCATGCGTGTACATGTGTATGTGTGGTCCCACCAACTACCCAGATACTGAAAAGTCATAAGAGTTAGAAATATTGTCTTTCCCTGTATGAATGTAAACAGTTCACTTCTGGTAAGTCCCTTAAGACCTCTCTTTGCTGTTTCCTTTTTCATGCTTCTTCTCATTCTTGTGTTTGAAAGTCAAATTTTCTTTTCAGCTCTGGTCTTTTCATTAAGAATGATTGAAAGTCCTCTGTTTCATTGAAAGACCATATTTTCCCCTGAAGTATTATACTCAGTTTAGCTGGGTAGGTGATTCTTGGTTTGAGTCCTAGTTCCTTTGCCTTCTGGAATATCCTATTCCAGGCCCTTCGATCCCTTAATGTAGAAGCTGCTAGATCTTGGGTTATCCTGATTGTATTTCCACAGTACTGGAATTGTTTCTTTCTAGCTGCTTGCAAGATTTTTTCCTTGAGCTGGGAGTTCTGGAATTTGGCCACAATGTTCCTAGGAGTTTCTCTTTTTGGATCTCTTTCAGGTGGTGATCGATGGATTCTTTCAATACTTATTTTGCCCTCTGGTTCTAGAATGTCAGGGCAGTTTTCCTTGATAATTTCATGGAAGATGATGTCTAGGCTCTTTTTTTGATCATGATTTTCAGGTAGTCCCATAATTTTTAAATTGCCTCTCCTGGATCTATTTTCCAGGTCAGTTGTTTTTCCCATGAGATATTTCACATTCTCTTCCATTTTTTCGTTCTTTTGGTTTTGTTTGGTGATTTCTTGGTTTCTCGTAAAGTCATTAGACTCCATCTGTTCCATTCTAATTTTGAGAGAACTATTAAATTCAGTGAGCTTTTGAGCCTCTTTTTCCATTTGGCTCATTCTGCTTTTGAAAGCATTCTTCTCCTCATTGGCTTTTTGAACCTCCTTTGCCAATTGAGTGAGCCTATTTTTCAAGTTGTTAATTTCCTCAGCATTTTTTTGGGTCTCCTTTACCAAGGTATTGACCCGTTTTTCATACTTTTCTTGCATCTCTGACATTTCTCTTCCCAGTTTTTCCTCCACCTGTCTAACTTGCTTTTCAAAATTCTTTTTGAGCTCTTCCAGGGCCTGAGCCCACCCGCCACCCCCCTGGGGTGTCTGGGGTACTGAGGCCCCGCCCTTCACGTCTTTCCCTGATGGCAAGGATACGTCCTCGCCATCAGATCCGAAGGTCGGGATCATTTGCATTTGTTGGAAAAAACTCTCTAAAGTCTTATTTTTCTTCCCTTTTCTAGGCATTTTCCCAGCCAGTTACTTGACTTCTGAGATTCCTTTCCACCCCTGCCTGGATCCACCCAGCTAGTGCTTGGCCTCTGAGATTTAAATGGGCTTTCTTCCTGCCGGCTGTCAATCAGTGAGCTTTAGTTCAGGTGCTGGGGTGGGGGCAGGGCCGCCTCCCAGGCTCAGTTCCCTCAGGGGTTTTATGTAGAGACTTTCAGGAATGGAGCGGGTGGGGGCGGGGTGGGGGGCCCGCCTCCCAGGCTCAGTTCCCTTCGGGGGGCTTTAAGCAGAAGCCTTTAGTACTAGAGCAGGGTGGGGGCAGGGCCGTCTCCCAGGCTCAGCTCCCTCAGGTTTTATGCAGGAATGTTCCGTAATGAAGATCCTGCCTGTTGCTGGGGGATTCCTGAGTCCCAGTCCGCTGCCGCCTCAGCCGCCGCCCACATCTCTGCCGCCGCCGCTGCTTCCTCCCGAGGGGGCCCGAGTCACGGAGACGCCTTGCTCCCCCTCTCCTCCAGCCTGGCCTTCTCTCTCACTGACCTGTAGCTTCTGTGGGCAGAGGGACTTTCCCGGCTGCCGGAGCTTTCGTCTCTGAAGCCTGCTTGGATCAGCTTCTCTGGGGCCGTGGCCAGGGCAGCGTTGGGGGTGGGGTCCACTTTCCGGAGTGCGATGGACCCTGGGGACGGGTCTCCAGGGCTCCCTGGAACGGAAATCTCTTCCACTCTGTTTCTGCACACCTTGTATTGACCCAGAAGTTATGGGGGTCTCTTTTTACATTAATTCTATGGGCTTTGGTTTCGGAGCTCGTAAACGTGCGTCCTTCTACTCCGCCATCTTGGCTCCGCCCCCCAGTCTCTTGATTCTACTGCATTCCTATAAGATGATTTCTACGGACACTTCTTGTTTGGATGCCAAAAATAAAAGTCATTTCATATACATGCAGGAAAAATGCTCGGTGCTGTCATTTTCTGTAAGATCATGCTAGAATTTTTGGCTCCAGTGTTAGTATTATTACTTACTAAGAAAACCTAAAAAGAAACCAGGGCCAAGAAAACCCCAAATTCAGGCATGGATGACTCAACAATAAATCATTTATTTCTCCATCTATAGCTTTGTTTTGTGTTGCTTTCTTATTTGGAAAGAATTCCTGTTTTCCTACAAATATTATCAGTCCTTCAGGACATAGTAGTAACTCCCACAATTCTTCATGAAATCTTTCGCAATTAAACTTTCTAAAGTATATCCATATTGCACAATTCAGCAAATATACTTACTAAAAAATCCAGGAGTGACAAAAGGAAGCAACATGAAGAGTACTTGTGTGAAGATCAGTGAAGACCAACACAAGCAATTGTCACAAGAATGTATTAGGGACCAACTAGACAGAAAGAAGTAATAGAGGAGGCATTTGGCAAAAAGATCACAAGCCTGGCAGAGGGTTATGTATAGTAATGATAAGAAAATTAAACTATCTGGATAGCTATTGGAACTCTATGCTCAAAGCATAATTCATTGGCTTCCCTAAAAGACAATTCACCCTTCAGAACATGGAATAATCAATGGTTGGACCTCTTCTCTCTCTCTGATTCTTACCAACAAGAAGGAACTGATTGCTGAGTTTTAAGTGGAAAAATGATTGCCCCATCTTAAAAACAACACGAAAATTTGACACATACCTAGGTTTTGGGAAAGCAGAGATAAAGGGGTTGATAGAAAGGACAAATAGAATCCATTAGAGTAAAATTCCATGGGAGAAATTGACCCAGGAAGAAGTTCTCAAGAATGAAATTTTAAAGACAAAGAAAAATATTCTAATGAGGAGGAAGAAAGGCGAGTTGTCTAAAGACATAATGAGCAGGAGCTCAACGAACTTAGATTTTTTTTAACAATTTATTTTTTCCTAATTACATGTATAAATAATTTTTAACATTAATTTTTTAAAATTTTGAGTTCTAAATTCTCTCTTTTCCTTCTTCCACTTCTCCTTCCCTGAGACAGAAAGCAGTTAGATGTTGATTATACATATATAATCATGAAAAACATATTTCTGTATCATTCATGTTGTAAAAAAAAGACAGAGCAAAAACAATGAAAAAAAATAAAGTGAAAAATAGTATGTTTCAATCTGCATTCAAACTCCATCAGTTCTTTCTCTTGAGGTGGATAGCATTTTCATCCTAAATCCTTTGGAATTGTCTTAGATCACTGTATTGCTAAGAATTGCTAAGTCACTTACAATTGATCATCTTACAGTACTGTTGTTACTGTGTACAATGTTCTCCTGGTTCTGCTCATTTCACTTTGAATCAGCTCATGCAAATCTTTCTAGGTTTTTCTGAAATCATCCTGCTTATCATTTCTTATAACACAGTATTCCATTATAATCATATGCTACAACTTGTTTAGCCATTCCCCAATTAATGGACATCCTTTCAATTTCCAATTCTTAGCCATCACAAAAAGAGCTGCCAAAACTATTTTTGTACTAATAGAGCCTTTTTCATTAAAAAATTTCTCTCTCTTTTTTTTTCTTTTTACCACCTGGTAGTGGTAATTTTGGACCAAAGCCAACTAGATTTTAAGATTCAAGATGGAAGGAGTCAAGGGGAGTTGCCTAAAGAGATCAATGAAGATTTATAGATCCAATCTAGATTATTGTGTTTTGGAATGGTATTGATGAGCAGGACACTGAAGAATCTTGAGATCATGCTGTATGAGTATCTGTCCAAGGAACAGGAAATGTTTAGCCTGGAGAAGAGAGGGCTTGTTTGGGGAGGTGGGTGGAAAGGAGAACTGTTTTCAAGTATTTGAAAGGATTTCATGTGGAAAAGAGGATAGGCTTGTTCTTCTTTGCCCTATGGAGAGATTCTTTTTTTGGGGTCATGGACCCCATTGACCAACTTAGATTTTTAAAAGACATATCACGATGTGAGCAAGGTCAGGTAGTGGAACATGAATACAAAATATTGCATGATCTTGTAAGAATAGTGCTGGGAATGCCAGAACCAAGAATGAGTTAAAGTTGAAGAGAAAAATCCAAGGTCAACAAAAATGGTACTGTTACCTATACGGAGTGAAAAGGAAGGAACAAAGAAGAAATAGGACTGCTGCTTGGGGTAGAAGGCATGACAGCTGATGTCAGAATGAAGGCAGAGCTGCTTGTTACTTATTTTGCTAGTTTTCTCTATAAAGGAGAATAATCTTTACACAGGAAAGGCCAAAAATAAAATAACTAACAAAGAGCTGAAAAATGGAGATAAATAAGGACATTGTAAGAGAGTGCCTGTGTTTGATAAAAGTAAGTCATTGGGTCCAGATGAACTACAACCTTAAGTACTGAAAGAATTCACTGAAAATGTGATTAAAGATTAGTAAACACCTAGAAAAGAAAGGAGGGACCTGATTAACCTTATTCCCTTTTCAGACGGTTTTGGGTTATACAAAAGGAATGACATATTTTCCCTAGATTTTAGCAAAGCATTTGACAAAGTTTTTCCTCTTGAGGATGAGATACAGAGATGCGAACTAGAAAAAATACAGTTAGATAGATACCAAACATTTCAATGGTTGGACTCAAATAATAAGCATTAATGGTTAATGAAGCATTACTTGCCAGGAGCTCTCAGAGAGAATGCTTAAGGGATTTGTACTTGGCTCTGTGCTATTTAATATATTTATCAATAACTGGGGAAAGACATAGAAAGTATGCTTATCAGATTTCCATAGGACACAAAGCTAGGAGAGAGAGTTTTAGAGGGCAGTTGGGAACACCATCAACAAAAATTGACAGACTTGAACAATGGACTGAATTGAAAAAGATTAAATTTAATAGGGATAAAAATGTGTTTGAAAAATCAACTTTACTAGAATGAGATGTGGAAAGGTTTGACTGGACAGCAATTAAAAAAATGTCTGAATATTTTAGTGGATTACAGGCTCCGTAGGAGTCAATAATGTGATATGGTAGCCACAACTGCTGAAAGGATCAAATGTTTGTTAAATATAATCTTGTTCTATAGTTAGAGAGGCACAGCATTCAGGACTAGGGAGCTGATAGTCTCATTGTACCTTACACTGGGTAGACCCTATCTAGAGTGCTGAGTTCAGTTTTGAGAGCAACATTTTTGAAATGGTGTTGATGCACTGGATGCTAAAGAATCTAGAGATCATGCCACATGAGAAACTGTCAAAGGAACTGGGAATATTTAGCTTGGAGCTGAGAGGGCTTGGTTGGGGCATGGAGAGAAGGAAACGACAGCTGTTTAAAAATATTTGAAAGACTTTCATGTAGAAGAGAGGGCTTTGCCCTAGGGAGAGACTTTTTTAATCTTTTTTTGTTAACATGGACAACTTTGGCAATCTGCTGAAACCTATGGACTCTTCAGGATAATGTTTTTAAATTCATAAAGCAAAAACAAGAAATAAATTACTTTGAAATACAGTTATCAAAATATTTTTCAAAAAATTCACAAATAGCAGGTAAAGCCCTGCCCTCTAAAGTAGAACTAAGAGAGACAGGCAGAAGTTGTAAAGAGGCAAATTTATCCTCAATGCGAGGGAAAAAAAATTCCCAATTGAAATCCAGTTTCAGAAATTTATTAGCTGTGTGACCCAGAGTAAATTATTTAACTTCTATTTGCCTCAGTTTCCTCATCTGTAAAATGAGGACAATAACAGCACCTACTTCATATTGTTGTATCAAATGATATAATACTTGAAAAGTACTTAGCACAGTTCCTGGCACATATAGTAAGTACAATATAAATGCAAGTTATTGTTGCTGTTTTGTTAACCAATAGAGATGTCCTAGAGTAGAATGGACTATTTCAGGAGCTAGTGGGTTCCTCCTCAATATATATCTTCAGGTAAAATACGAGATGCTTATTCGTCAGGTATGAAGGTAAAGTGGTTCCTTATTTAAATATGGGCTGGGCTAGAAGGCCTATTGGGTGCTCTCTATGTAATTTTGTACAGGTAAATCATGAGTGTGGGAGATAGGACCTGAAAATAATAATCACACTCTCAGGTTGAAGTACTATCTTTTAAAACAGACGTATGAATAAGGATCATAGGCATCACCATGAGTAATATTATCTTTCAATACAAAAGATAATGAGCTAGGTCCTCTTCTAAAATCAGTCCCTTCTTCCCATTACTTGGGTAAATCACTACAGTTTTTTGGAACTTCCATTTCCTCATGTATACATTGAACATGTTGTTTTGGATAAACTCTAAGGTTTCTTCTGATTCTCACTATCTGTGATTGTGTACTATTCAAGTACCATTCATATAGAAAGTGCAAACAAAGAAAATGAGACACACAAAAAAGTCAATTTACTTCTCAGTAACTATTATGGGGAAAGGCCCAGTGTGAAAGAAGTAAAGAAATGAGCTAAAAGAAAAAAAAGTCTCCATGCTTTGTCTCTTTCGTGATAAAGGAGAATTAAAAGAGATGGCAATCAGGTTAACGTGTTATTAATATTAAGAAATTATATTGCTCATCCATTTCTTAAAGGGAGATGATGAATATCCCAATGAACTTCTCCAGTGTCATCTCTGGTTGGATTAACTAAATAAAATAATATTTATCAACAATTAGACAAGGCTGCACATATTTAGTAACTCCACTGGAAGAGAATGCAAAGGAGAGAGCAGTAATAATAAAGGTAGAAGATAGAAAGCTATTGGTAAACGATACATTGGTAGATAATATTATGAATAGAAACCTGTAATTGGGCCTCTCAGAATAAAGAAATTACATCTTCACAGGTATAAGCTGTTGAAGCCCTGGCAGAGGGGTGGGGAACCTGTGGTTTCAAAGACACAAGTGGCATTCTAGGTCTTTAGGTGTGGCCTTTTGACTGAGTCCAAGTTTTACAGAACAAATACTATTATTAAGGGGTTTTGTTCTGTGAAGTTTGGATTCAGTCAAAGGATCTCACTTGAGGGCCCAGAGGACCCTGGAGGTTCCCCAGCCTCTGCAGTACAATGAACAAAATCTCCAGTGACCTAGGACAAGTCTCTCTAAGCTTACTTTCTTATCTGTGAAAGAAAAGGTTTAGGCTGAGTTATCTCTAGGCAGTTCAGTGGATGGAGTATTTGGGCTTGGACCTAGGAAGATCTGAATTTAAATACTGCTTGAGATATTTACTAGCTATCTGATCCTGTGTTAGATAAAATGGGCATAATAATAGCGCCTACGTCAAAAGGTTATCATGAGGATCAAATGAGACAACTTATATAAAGTGTTTTGTAAATCTTAAAGCCTGGTATAAATGCTAACCATTACAAGTTTCCTAACCTTTGACTACTTAGATCACAACACAGTGGCAAGTCCTCAAAGAGATGGATCATCTTGTTTCCTGTGAAATTGTATGCTGGCCAAGAAGCAACAGTTAGAATAGAACATGGAACAACTGATTGGTTTAAGATTGGAAAAGGACTACAACAGGCTGTATATGGTCAGCTTATTTATTTAACTTATTATATACAGAGCACATCATATGAAATGCCAGGCTGGATGAATCAAAAGCTGTAATTAAAGTTGCCAGGAGAAATATCAACAATCTCAGATATGTAGATGATACCACTCTGATGGGACAAAGTGAAGAAGAATTAAGAAGTCTCTTCATGAGGGTGAAAGAGGAGAGTGTAAAAGCTGACATGAAGCTCATCAATAAAAATTAAGATCTTGACAATAGGTCCCAATACTTCCTGGCAAATAGAGGGAGAAGAAATGGAAGCAGGGTCAGATTTTATATTTTTGGACTCAAACATCTCTGCAGATGGCAACTGCAGCCATGAATTAAAAGATGCTCTTTGAAAGTAAAGCTATGGCAAATCTGGACAGCATACTAAAAAAGCAGAAATATCACCTAGCTGACAAAGGTCAAAGTCAACAGTCAAAGCTATGGCTTTTCCAGTATGGCTGTGAGAATTGGATTATAAGGAAAGCTAAATGTCATAGAATTGATGCTTTCATATCGTGGCACTGGAGAAGATATTTTGAGAGTCCTTTGGACAGCAAGGAGATCAAATCAGGCAGTACTTGAAGAAATTAATTGAGACTGTTCACTGAAAGGTAAAATACTGAAGTTGAAGCTTAAATACTTTGGCCACATAATAAGCAGATGGGTTTCATTGGAAAAAATCCTGATGTTGGGAAAGATTAAAGACAAAGGGAATGGGACAGCAGAGGATGAGATGGAAACAGTGAACATGAACTTGGACAGACTTCTAGAGATTATGGAGGATGGGAGGGAATGGCATGCTATGGTCCTTGGGATCATGAAGTGTTTGATGTGACTGAATGAGGGAACAACAATAAGTTTCCTTCTAGTCCTAAAACATTCCATTACTTTAAACACTTTAAGAAAGAAAGATGAATTTGAGAATCCTGGGACTAGATTTTCACAGCACTAGTAACCCTATTCCATTGGCATAATAATTCTGAGGATATGTATACTTATGCCAAGGAAAAGGGATTACAGGGTTTTAGGCATAGTGAATGTCCTCACTCATTTTGCTCAGGTCTAGGTTGGGAAGGCTCTTGAGTAATGGAGTAAATAATGCAGAGGTCCACTTCTTTCCATTTCTACCTTGCATGAAAAAGTGTGGCAAATAAGATCCAGTTAATACAAATGCTTCATATTTTATAAAGGAATGAGCAACAGACTTATATACAAGTGCCTCTGAAGATGTCTCCCCATGTGGGAGAGGCTGAGGAGCTTAATTCCTGGGAAATCATGATGATGCAATGGAAATACCTTGGGGAGACCTTGGAGCGTGCATAGACATTCTTTAACTGGTTGTGCTCTGCTAACTACATAGTGATGAGAAGCCTTTTCAACTAGCTTTGCATTTAGAACTTGAGGTGTCTGTAAAAGGCACTAGAGAACAGAAAACCTTGGCTATCTCTTGTCTTTGATTACTTCTTGTCTTTGAGTCCTCTGACAATAGCTCACAATGAGAGATGGTGCTATAAGGGGAGGCCTTGGGCCTTTTCCTCTTTAAGGCTGACATAGCTCCATAAATTTATAAATCAGGAAAGTGAGTCTCTGAGAGGAGAACGGACAATGCAACAATATGCTTCATATATATTATTTTATCCTCAAATGATGTTCAAAAAGCATTGTGAGGTAGGCAATGAAAATATCTTTCAGAGAGAAATAGTTAGCAAATCATTTTACAAATGGAAAAACAGGCTCAGAGAGATTAAATGAATTGTCGAAGGGTACATGGCTAGTAAATAGCAAAGTTAGGGGGTCTCCTGACTTCAAATAAAATGTTTTTCCTACCATGCTTTGCTGCCTTGGTTCTCCCTCAGCATCCCAGAACAAAACTAGCTTCATCTCTTCTTTCTTTTTCCTCTAGAAAGTGCTCAACCCAGTTAGTTATGCCAAGAAACAGAATAGTCTCATGTGGATAGCAACAACGATTAGGCAGGCAGAAACAGTAGCAAAGAGAAACAAAAGGGTAGAAATTTTGTGCATGGGAATCACATTGTACTAGAATCTTGAGAAACTGTTCCTTTTACATAATAGCTATGCAGATAAGTAAACTTGCCTAATGTCACATAGATGTATAGAGCAGTACCAGGAGGTCAATTCCATCAGCCCATTCTTTCCATAGACTGAACCACACTGCTTCTGTTTATAAATGTTTGCTGAATTAAACCTTTTTTTTTTACCTCTTGACTTATGATTTCATCACTGGATAGACTTTGAGAGCTTGGATTGCTTGAGAGGTTAACAGCCTTGCTCATAGTTCACAAAGTCATAGATAAAGAGCTGGAAGAGTGCTTAGCAGGCAGGCAGGTCAAGCAAAGGGGCAGCTAGGTGGCACCATGGTATAGACTGCTGGAACTCAGGAAAATCTAAGCTCAGCTCCAGCCTCAGACAACAGCTATGTGACTCTAGGCAAGTCACTTAATGTCTACCTGCTTTCACTTGGCTCATCTACAAAATGGGGCCTAACCCTAGAGTTACAGAGGATAAATGTTATACTATTTGTAAAGTGCTTTTGCAAACCTTAAAACATTATATAGACACTAGCTGTTATTATATTGAATGGTTTAGAGGCAGAGTTTGAGCTCTGGTATTCCTGATAATTCAATTCAATCAGAAAGGGAGTCATTTAATCCCTTCCTTGGCAAACTGAATATGACAATCGTGCAGCTTATGCTTGTCTAAGGTAGACTGAGCCCTTACTATGACACAGTGTGATTTGAAGTAATCATGAAAGAAATACCTAAGTATCCATATTCTGGTATTAAGAAAAAGTTCCCGTTTATACAAAGTAACAATAAAAACTGTGCCTCATGGCACACCTCCCCCGTCCTCCCTTCGCCCATGTTGCCCTCTAGGTAGCTGTCTCTTTTGCCCACCCCTAGTTCTGGCTGTAGCAGCAGTAAATGCAGTGAGTGATAAAATGGCTCTCCGCTTCCCCCTCCCCCGGGAAATTCTTTGGGGAGGGGTCTAAGGCAGTGAGGGAGGGAAAGGTAAGGGAAACCCTTGGTGAGTTAGGTCCTTAATCCTGAAATCCAGGTAGGAGATAAGTATTGCCAGGTGACAGTTCTCCAGAGGAAAATGCTGCAACCTCGTAGTCTCAGGACTTGGAGGCCTCGATCGCCTCGGTCCTCCCGAGCCAAGGGGCCCCTTTGGAACCAACTCGTGCCCGGGTTAAGAGAGGGGGCCCACGGGGAGAGGGCAGCCTCGAGGCCCTGGCGCCGAGCCAGGACTTCTTTAGCCCCTGGCCCCTCCGAGCACCGCTCTCCCGGTCGGGAGCAGGCGCTGGTTTTCTAGGGAGGCTGTTACCTTCCTCAAAAGCCTGGCTCTGGCGAGCCTCGGGGAGGAGGAAGGGGCGGGTGGGGGAAGCACAGGAGGGGGCCCGAGGGGGACGGCGAGCCCCGGAGCCATGTGCAGCGGGCCGGCCTGGGGCCCCGACACCCATGGGCGTTCCGGGGAGTCGGGGGAGGCGCTGGGCCAGGCCGCGGGGCTTCTGGAGGAGCTCGCAGACTGGGGCGGCGCCACGTGCCCGCTCCCGGAATCTGCTCGGCCTCGGGCCCCCACCCCGCCCTCCTTTCTGTCTCGCTCCTCCCGCCGGCGCTCGGGCTGCAGCCGCAGCTGGGCGAGGGCTCGGAGCCTCTACCGCCTGCGCCGGGAGGCAGCGAAGCCGGGTTTGTTGGAGGGGGCGGGCGTGGAGGGACCCCCCAGGCTGCCCAAGTGAATGAAGCCTGGCACGTCGGCCTCGAGGGGTCGGGGCAGAGCTCGCTCTCCTGCAGAGATGTGCCCAGGACACGCGGCCGGAGTACGTGTCTGCAGCAGAGACGACCCACAGAATCGCCGCCGGCTCTTTCCAAAAGGGGCACGTCTCCTTTAAGGAGGGAGCCCTGGGCTCCCCGGGGGGCGGGGTAGGCGGACCGCCCTGGGCACACAGAGACAGCTGCAGAAGCTGCTCGCGAGCGATGCTCATCACTTTCTGCTCCCGCTCCCGCGCCGCTGCCCCTTTCCCCCTCCTCCTCTTCCTCTTCCTCTCATTTCTCTTCCTTCTCCTCCTCCTCCTCCAGCCTGCACGAGAGCTTTTGTTTTCCGGCGCCGAGGAGGGAGCCGCGATGTCCGGAAAGTTCCCCGAGGGATGGGCTCAGGCCAGGCTGCTTGGGCTCCGCAGGGATCCCTGGGCTTTGTCCTTTGTCCGAGGTGAGGCTTTTCCCCCTTCCCTTGCGCTTATCCGTGGTGGTGGTGGGGAGGGACCTCGGAACGGGGCTGCTGGGGGTGGGAATGCTGAAGGGCTCGGTTCTGGGGCGTTTCTGGAAGGCGCCTAGGTACGTGGGAGCCCGCGGCAAGCTGCAGGCTGCCGGAATCTGCAGAAGTTGGGGCTAGGGGCTGAGTATTTTCGGGCACCGCGAACCTCCCGTTGCGATGGGAGACATCATTTTCTGCAGCGGAACCCCCTTCAGCAGAAGGAAGACTCCTGGCATCAGTGGCGTTTCTAGAGGAAATGCCAGTCAGTGGACTGGGTGGGCACTCATTTACCCTGAACTTGCCCCTTCTCTTATAGTCCTTTAAGTCACTAACCCTAAACCCTCCCACGCCTTCCCCCTTCTCCAGAGTAGGAGAGATCGTTAAGCAATTAGGCCTTCTTGGAAATCAGAGTACTTAGTACAATTTGGCATATGATTTCCGATCTTTAAAGTATTCAGAAGATTGGGGATGAAAGAACTAGAAACCTTTTGAACCTTAGGACAACGTCCTTGCCATCTTCGTAGTTAAATATCACAATGCTTTATTAACTGGTATCTGTTGAATTGGATGAAGAATTGGTTTGGGGAAGAGGGAGTTTGGGAAAAGAAAATAACTCAGGGGCATATAGTACCTTTTAATATTGAACTGGAGGCAAATGTATATCTATGTCTTTCAGTGATTCCTTAGCTAAATTCTCAAGGCAACCTTCATTTCAGATTATTTTCTTCAGCTGATCCCCTTCCTCCTCCTCCTCCTCCTCCTCCTCCTCCTCCTCCTCCTCCTCCTCCTCTCTTTCCTTCCCTATTTTGGAATTATCCAGTTTTGCAGAAGAAGCCTTTTTTTCTCTGGAATTCAGGCTTTTACTAAGGATAGCCATAGTAGTAGAAAGAATATCCCTTCATACCAATTTTGGCCCTTATCCCCCACCCTCTCCCATTCAGGTTATAAATGAGTACTTACTGTAAAATGTAGACTACATACTAATGCATGTTGGAAATCCAGAAATTCCTCTAATCATGTTGCAGTGCCCAGTGAAAATGTAATAGTGTGATTTTACCCCCTTCTCTCTTTATTTTTATCAGTATTTCTCCTTTATTTTATTTGGTGAATTTGCTTTTCATTCAGTCTGTTTGAGAGAACCTAAACTGGGAAAATCCTATTATATCCAGGAATGATAATTAGAAGGTATTACCAAGTTTCACTCAGATGATTTTGCTGAGAATATCGCTTAGCTAAAGGTAAAGGTCTTGAAGAATCCAAAGGTGATGTGCTTCAATATATAATGAGTTTTTATCATGATGTGGTAGAAAAGACTTTTTGGTCTAGAAGTAAGACAATTCAGGTTAACGTTTTGGCACTGCTACTTGCTGTGTAATCTTGTACGGATCACAACATTCAGCTTCCCTTTCTTTTTCTGGGAGATAGAATAGATCATAGGATCTTAGATTTAGAGTTGGAAAGAACTTTTTTAAGGTCTTTTAGCCTAACCCCTTCAATTTATAGCCTGAGGAAACTAAGCTCCCAAGCTTTCTTTCAATTCCAAAAGCTTATAAATACTATAGACCTCATCTTGTTGGGTAACTGGCTGAGTAAATTGCTTAACTTCTTTGGATCTCAGTTCCCTCATTTCTAAAATGAGGGGATAGGCAAAATTTTGTTGACATTTCTGTTTAAAAAAATGAATCAAGACAATTTTATAAGGTAAAGACACTGTAAGGTCAACCCAAGAAGGTAATGGCACATGGGATTTTTTTAAGCGTGGGGAAGAGGGTCAAAAGAATTCTTCTGGTATCTGTCTTGGTTGTGCTCTTACATCTCTAGAGGAGTATAATGTTCATGCTTGCAAAATGGATTGATAGGGAAGGTTGGAGAGAAATTCTAGTTGTAATAGGAGAATTTTTACAGAATATCAGTCCAAAATAAATTTTTAATACTTGTAAATTATATTTGGACAGCATGATCTTTTCTGATCACAATATTTTCACAATCCTTTAAAAAGTACTAGGACATCTCCCCTTTGTCTCTAAACAGAGTATCTTCAGCACCTGAAAACTTGTGATGAGCTGAAAAAAGATTTGAAAACCAATTACTTCAGGTTAAATCAAATGCTAAAAATTTCCACTAAACTCTAGTTACCTTTTTATTTCAGAATTTCTGGACCCTGGAGGAAAAACAATGAAGCTAATTTCTTCATAATGGGTTCACAAGCTGCTTCTAACTTAGCTCCTAGAATTTTATCGGATTGGTTCTTCTGCATTGAAATTTTGGAGTTCAGTTTATTCTCTTTGATGGATTATAATAGCTGTTTAGTGAGTGCTTCTCTTTGAATGTTTTAAACATTGTTATGAAATGTGTTTTCACATTCAGTCATCACTGACAAGATCAAGCCTTACTTGCTAAATCATATGCCTAAGGAGCTGAGCTATAGGCATTAGAAGCAGTCCCTAGTGACTATCATTTTTTTGTTAGTATAAATTCCTTCTAATACTGTTGTGTCCTTTGTTTTTATATGCTAACTCTTAACGTGACTTGGCCAAGGGCCATAGACATAAAGAGTCACTACTAAGAGATGTTTTTGCCCTCAGACTCTTAAAAAAATATTGTTTCTTGTCACAGTATACTTCAACAGTGTTTGCTTATGCCCAGCATTGCTCAGGCATCTCTAATTTACTTTCAAAAGAGTAGTACTCTTCATAAAATTATGTCCACCAAGGTAAGTGTTTCTTCCTAGAATAGCTCCTTAAATTTGCTGAAGATTTTTTTCCTTTTATCTTTAGCCATCAATGTCTGGAGATTTATTGGAGAGCATTCAAGTCACCTCCCTGGGATTCAAGCTATAGATAGAGAAGTTTGAGTATTTCATTTTGGGAAACATTGTATTAGATGATGGATTTGAAAGAAGGGCCAATAAATGGGTTGCTTAAGCACAATGTATTTAAAGTGAAGTGATTGAGTGACAGACCAACAACCAACATCTCTGGCTGACTTCTGTCACATGGCATATCGCTGATACTTAATTGCCAAATCTGAGATACACACACACACACACACACACACACACACACACTCTTATGTGTGTATATATACATACATATATCCACATGCACATATAATACGTATGTGTGTGTGTATATATAAAGTCAACTGTTAGCTGAAGCAGTAATGCCTAGATTTAGAGATGGAAGGAACCTTAGGGGTCATAAAGCCGGAGCTCTTAAGTGACTTCAATTCACTGACTATTTAATGAGCATCTTTTATATCCAAGGCACATTCTTAGCACTAGAAAAAATAAAGCATGATCATTCAGGTAATAAACAGCAGAGCTGGGATTTGAGCACAGGTTACTTAATTCCAAATCCACTAATCTTTCTGAAATACTACCCTGCCTATTTGACTACCCAGACCGCATTTGAGGATTTTTTTTTTCATTTACTAGTGTGAGTGCAAGACATGTGTACATATTTTCTGCAAGTGCCCTATGTTGTCTTACAGTAAAGGATTTTTTTTTGTATTTTTCAGTTCAGTTCCACACATAATCATTAAGTACCTATTGTGTTCCAGGTACTTAGATAGGCACAAAAGATAGAAAGAGAAAGCTGAAAAAAGTCCCTACCCTCTTCTTAACTTTGGCAGAAAAACTCTTAAGAGGAATTTAGGTTGAAGCTAAATATTTATTTTAAAATTTATTCATAGGGTTTGAGAGTGTTTGATTTTTTTTTTTGCTCCCATGTAATTATATGATTGAAAAACAAGGAATCGGTATTTTTTTTGGCTATTGAATGAAAACCATAGCATTTTAGAGATGGATGGGGTTTTGCTAGTTGACAATTTTTTTAAGTTGACATTTTCTTTCTTAGACCAGATGTGACTTTAATTTGAACTGGATTTGACTACAATGTGTAGGTACTTTTGCAACCACAAAACATGAAGAACATTCCCAGTAATTTGCAGTGTGGGCAGGCTTACATACTCTAGTGAAGGATTTGCTTCAAGAATTGAACCATGCTTGGAAAAGATAATTTTAGAAACTGATGGCTTTCTAGAAGTTTTTAGTCTTTGAATTTTATGAATCAGTTAAAATACCTATGAGTCTTTTGAAAAAGGTAAATTTATATAGCTATTGAAACCAACTTAAATCTGTCACCTCCTTCTCCTCCTTCATATTTCTAGCCAAATGCATTTGAGGGTTTACCTACAAAAAAACTCATTAGAAAGGAACACATCTGTTAAGATAACATTCATGTAGGATCATAGATCTAGAAATTTTAGAAAACTTAGAGGTCATCTATTCTAACCCTTTCATTTTCCAGCCAAGAAACTGAGGCACAGAGACTTTCTTATGGTCACATAAGTAGTGCTGTGATTTGAACTCCCAGATTTAGCGCTCTTTACATGTCATACTGCTTGATGTGTCACAGAGTATACTGGACTTGCATTCATGTTCCAGTTCTGCCATTCATTAGACATATGGCTGTAGATAGAAAGGTCACTTAAGTTTTCTGATCCTCTGTTTCCTCAGTTGTAAAATGGGAATAAAATAATACTCTATTTTCTTCTTTGCAAGACTTTTATGAGGCAAGTGATTTTAAAATTGAGCCATTATTATTGTATGTAATTTTGCATAGTTATTAGAAATGACAGAGTTGTAAATTTGGAAGTAACCCCAGAAGGCATCTAGTCTGACCGCCACACCATTACAGCACTCATTTTTACAACACACTGTCATTATTCCTCTGCTTTTCTATTTCCTGTGATGGAGAACTCACTGACTTCGCTTGTTCCATCATTATTAGAAAGTTCTTCATATACTGAAGAACTTTACTCTCCATAAATCCCATCCATTAGTAGTAATTCTAGTATTATCACAGTGCCTGATAGCATCCAAATGGAGCCCAAATGAGCTGGCTTGATAATGATAAGACTTTTGTTTCTTTGCAGAAAACCTTTGTGTTTGAACTATGGTTAAAACATAGACCAATTCTTAGATCTAGTCTCTAATTTTTAAATTCTATGAATAAGAGTTAATCTTTAATGTAAATTTTGGTCCTCCCTCACTTTTGAGCCCTAGTTTCTTATCTGAGATTCTTTGTTCCAAAAGATATAGTTTAATCATCATCTAAAAATTTTGAAAATAATGTTAAAGGAAGTTTTTTTTTTTTTAAAATATAGAGGCCTGTAAGAATCCCACCATCAAAAAAGTAGAGAAAACCTCAAACTCTAGTTGACCAAGTGATGGGATTTAAGGCTGTAAAAAAAAAAAAAGAGGTAAATTCAAAACCAGAGTTTTTGTTGGAGTTAATTATTGGCCAAATTCGAGGTGCTTTGGATTCAGAGCAGTTCTTAATGATTTTCATTAAGGGTCTAAAATTAGAATCACTGAGCAAGCTTTAGAGTGTTCCAGGTACTGTTTTATATTTTATAAAAGACTCAGGTTATATCCACAAGTAATTACAGAGTAGTTGAGAAGACAGGACGGTCATATTCAACACTACATGAGGAGAGTGATTCTTTTCTTTGTTGTTGAGTTCCAGATTACAAGATTTCCATAAGGTAATGAATTCTATTGGTTGTATTTTTAAATTTCCTACTTACAGGAGTTGAGAGAAAGATGGAATCATTATGAGTTGGGGTGTTTAGGGAGTGTTTTAGTCAGTTTTAGTCGTACTCATTGAAAAATGAGTATGTCTTAGAAGAGTGGAGAGAGCATTCCAGGTATGACATTGGCCTTTGGGGGAGAATAAGGACCTGATCATAAAAACCCTGTCATCTTAACATGAAGAGGGAAAGGAAGGAAATAAGCGTTTCTAGAGTCCCTCCTGTGTGTTACAGATATTATCTCATTTGATACATCCTTTCAAGGGAAGGGAATAAATACCTTGTTAACTTGTTTATCTCTTTCCTAATCCCCTCATCACAATATTTCCAGACCCCCAGAGGCAGCTGTAAATATGTAACCCTCTAGTCATCTTTAAAAAGTAATAGTTTTACCACTTTCCTAAAGTAATATTGTACAAATGGTGTCACTTTTTAAAATATATGAAACCACCAGAATAAGTTTCCAGTTGAGAGCATTTACTGTTATAGCCATTTTAAATCCATAACCTTTTTACTTTCTTTGGCTTTCTCATGATCTTTTGCAGCTGAATACAGGTTCTGTATGCAATGTTTTCCCACATTTTTATTCTGACTGGTACAGCAGCTCTTAAAATCAGGTTAGTAGGGGAACTTTGAACTTTCCATGGTGATAATATTATCCCTTTAATTAATACTTTATGTTTCTATGTCTTCTCCTTTTGGGAATTTTCCCGATTTCCCCAATTGTTCATAATTCCCCATTTTGCTTCAAAATTACTTTTGTATTTATTTGGTGTCAATTTTGTATATTTCTGTGTGCGTATTGTTTCAATAGAATTTAAGCTTCCCATGTACAACATTGTTTTCATGCTCTTTCTATCTTCATCATTGTATCATGATGTATAGAAAGCCAGTTAGAAGAATTAGATTCATATCCCTCCTCTAACACGTATTGGCAGTGTGATCCTGGGCAAATCATTTTATCTATCCATGTTGCAGGTAACTATGATTAATGCCACTCTTCAATGAAAATTACTATTTGTACTGGTGAAGGGAGTTTCCTATACCATTGAAGTCACAGGTCCAGTTCCTATACTCCACATCTAACACAGTGCTTGGCACATAGGAGGCATTTAATGTGTTTTAGATTGAATCAAATTGAACACATGGCCTAGGTAGCATGGGAGTTCTCTCCATTTAGCAGGTGAGGAAATTGAGAATTAGGTTAAGACCATGATCTCTCCACTTATCATCCTGCTTCTTACCTATATTTTTACTGTTATTCTTATTGAAGAAACAAATCCTAATGCTCTAATGATTTGGCTAATTAAAAAAAATTCTCAGGGTACCTTAATGTTCTTCATTTCACATGTAAACACACTGCTTTCCCCACTACTTCACTTTCATTATTACTTATGCTTACTGGCATCTGTGTGATCATCTTAAGGAAGGAGCTGGGACACATAAATTTATAGGGAATGAATAAATTTGCATAATCTGTAGATTTTTTTATTTTGGAGCAGTAATAAAGCCTAGAACCAAAATGATAGATCTTCCGTACCAAAAAGAGACTCATTTCCATGCAAACATGGTAGGTATCATGTTGCAGGGGTAAAAACCACTGATTCTGGAGTCAGAGGATTTGGGTTTGAATCTTAGCTTTGTTACTGTGCAAGTCACTTAGCCTCAGTTTCCTCATCTGTAAGATAGGGGATTGGGCTACATAATTGGTTCATGTCACTATGCCCCAAAACTTTCAATGGCTCCTTCTTGCCTGATGAATAATAGTTAAGCCTCCAGAAGATATAGCAACTGTCCCCTTCCTTGCTTCCTCTCTTGTTTATATACTAAAATATGGCATCTCCTACCATCAACTCATTTAGACTGGCTCAAGCTTGCTTGTATTATATATAGTCATAGTGGGTGATACATGGGAGAACAGGAGTTTTTCTTCCAGTTTTTCTTTCTTTGTAGGGCTAAATTGCTGTCTTTTTTTTAAACAAAGGAAAAAAGCCCCAACAATTAGCAGGCATAGAAGGTGGCAGGGAGCTTGGTACCCAAACATCACTTTGGCAACTCTAGCAAATGTATTTTTAGCCTGGACAGGGTCGGCTAGAGACAGAGGGAAGGTGGTGCTTCAGGAAGTAATTTGGGTATTTAGTAACTGTGAACCTGAGTGCATTTTGTACAATATAAATTTTGTACAAAAGTAGAGATGAGGTCAGGAGCTTCTACCTTCTTTGTTGCCCCTTTCACTCTAACAGTACATTACTTGACTTAACACTTTTCTGGTTTAGCTACACTTTCCTTCTTGCTATTACATATGACACTTTGTCTGCTCTGTCTCTTTCACTGTTCAGGCTGTCCTTCATAACCGCAATACACTCTTCACCTATTTCCCTTTTTCTTCAATATTTTTCAAAATTTAGCTTGCATATCACCTCTCTGGTATAGTGAAAGCAGCCCTGGCTTGGTGATTAGAGGGTCTTAGTTCAGATCTCCCTTCTGATAATATCTGTGTGGCACTGGGTAAGTTGCTCAATTTTCTTGGAGCTGTTTCCTCATTTATAAAATGATAGACCCTGAGATTCCTTCCAGCTTTGACTCTACCATCCTTCTATGTTATGCCTTTTCAGATCATCACTGCTAGTTACCACCCCCCTGCATTCTTGTATTTATGCATTTATTTAGTTCATATTTACATTTTGCATATACATATGTATACTCATATGTACACATTCTATCCCTGTGTAAACTTATCTCCTTTGATAGAATGTAAGTTCCTTGAAGGCAAGGGCTGTTTCTTGTCTTTTTTCTGTTTATGCAGTGCTTAGCACAGAGTTGGGGAACCCGTGGCCTTGAGGCCACATATGACCCACTAGATCCTTAAATGAAACCTTTTGACTGCCTCCATATTTTACAGAACCCCTGGCCTAGCACATAGTGGACACTTAATACTTCATTATTGACCTATTTGTATCTTTTGTAACGCCTTGCACATAAATTGTATGCAATTGTATATTTGTTGAATATACACTAAGTATTTCTTTTGAGAGCAAATTCATGTCCATTGTTGAGAAGTGGAGTGTCTTCTGACCCTGTAAAGTTAAGGTGATTATGAACTAGTTCTAATGGACTATGATAGTGGGTGACAATTTAGCTGCTTCAATTTTTTAGCCTGTTGCTATGTTCCTTTATCATTAAAAGACTTTAATATAAAATGAAGAAGACATAAAACATATACATGTAACATATATAATACAAACACACACTATATATGCCATACATATACATTACACTTAATAATTTTAAATTGAAGATTGCAGTGTCAGAAACTCCCATGTTATACTGTTCCAGAAGAAAAAAGATACTGTCTCCCTTAGTTGTAAAATAGATGTCTGAAGTAACAAATGGCACTTTCTGTTTCTTAAAATAGACATGCATGTAAAGCATAAGTCTGAAAATAAATAGACATGTTAAGTCTAAGGATTTGTTAGGGTATGTTAAATACCATTTGTCTTATTGATCAGAATGTATGGCAGCACCATGTTGTAATGGAAAGAATGTTGATCAGGGAGGCAAAAGACAGACTCTGCCATAAAGTAATTGTATGATTTTCAGGGCCTCAGATGGAAGATGTCCTGTCAAGTTGGAAATTAGACTAGACTGTCTTAATGAATCATTAAACCTTAGCAACCATATAATCTCCTTTCATTTTATAGATATGGAAACTGAAATCTAGAGAAACCAAATCTTTAATGTCTCATACTCTTCTTTCCACATTAACTCATGACTAGTGGTAACATAACTAAGTTATGTCTTTTAACTTAACAAAGTTATTCTGTGGAATTTTACCAACCTTGAAATATTTATTTAAATGAGGTGTTGTTATTTTAGTGTTTTTTATTACCATTCTGTCCCATAATTTTACTCCCTTGGAGTCATCATGGTTTGATGGTGTTTAGTTTAAAAAACCCAAAGCATATGAGGGATCATTTCACTTTGTAACCATGATGACACCAAAGTTATTAGAATTGTTGGATAGGCTGAGGGCTAAAGAAACTAAAAAATGATTCACTTAAATAGCACTTTAAGGTTGGCAAGATACTTTCCATATAACAACCCTGTTAAGGGGGCATTATAAATATTGTTATTCCTATTTTACACATGGGGAAAATGTGAAAAGAGACATAAAGAACAGTTAAGAAAGTATTACCTCTTAAAGTAAGTAGAATTATATTTACTCAAGATGTTGACAATAGTGAATGCGGAACTACACTTGACAGGTTAATATATCGACTTTTGTGAAGAGAGATTTTTTTTTTCACATGGATAGATTATTTTTTTAGAAGAAAAAAGAAGATTACTTTTTTAGAAGAAAAAAGAGCTCTGGAAAATCCACATGCTATATTAAGTGGCAGTATATATGTATATGCACATATGTGTACATACATATTTGTTTCAGTTATATGTATATCACTTTCTAGACTTGGGTTAATAAGTAAGGTGACACACTATTTGCTTTTGAAAATAGAAAATGAAGTTTTATGTGTCAAGACATGATAGCAGGGTGCTTAGACTGCTTCTTCACATTTCCTAGTCCCAATTTTAAAATCTCACTTTTCCTAGCAGGTACATTTTTCATTTTTGTCTGGTATCTCTCTGTGGCAATGGCTCCTTTCTCTAAACACTAGCCTTCAGGTAGAGTTTTTCATTTTCGTCGGGAGCTTAAGTTTATAAGCCATATTTTAGAAAACTATAGTGTGCATATTCTTTTTAAGCTGTTCAGTTTCATTGTCCAATTTGCCAGTTTCCTGTAGTCACATCCAACTGTTTATTGCATCAGATTTCTGGGAGTTGCCATTAGTAGGGAAAGTTCAACATACTCTGCTTTGAGCTCTGTTCCTCTCTTTCTCTTTTGATCTTTTATTAACCTGGATGACAAATTGCAGTAATGGTTTTTGTGTGCGTGCATGTGTGTCTTGGTGGCTTATTTTTAAAAGAGGGACTCATTCAAAACTTATTTTAAAATGATTGCAGCATTACAGCAGCCTCTTTTTAAAAGAAGAAAAGTCTTTGTTTTTTGTTTCCCCCTCTCCTTCTTGGAATAAAAGGGTCTTAAAATTTCTTTCAAGTGAATAGGCCAGGGGTAGCAAACTTTTGGCCTCGAGGGCCAGTGTGGTTCAGTGGAGAGAATACTGGGTCTGGAGTGAGGGAGACCTGAATTGAAATGCAGCCTCAAACACTGACTAGCTGTGTGTTTCTGACCAAGTCATTTTATCTCTGCCTTAGTTTTAGCATCTATAGACTGAGAATAGTAATTGCACCTCTCTCAGAATTGTTGTGAGGATAAAATGAGGTAATACTTGTAAAGTGTTTTGCAAACTTAAGGTACTGTTTGATCTACCTCCTACTCTATTGCACCAGACTACTCAAAATTATGACACTTTATCTTCTTCCTTATAAAGCTCCAATATATTTTGTCTCTTTGATATTAAAACTCTCATTGGCTTCAGTAATGCCATGTGGCCTTGACCACACCACCACCAGTTCCACAGAGAATTCTTAGAGACCTTTTCTGTTTGTGTTTCTTACTCCATTCCTACCTGGGAACAGGTAGAAAGCAGTACACTGAAAACATGTGATGTAAGATTCAGTAAATTTAGAGAGGAAGAATAATAAACAAATGACCTCCAAAAAAGTGCTATTTAAATGCTAATAGGGATGTGACCTTAATAACTGGTAATGATTGACAATTGATCTCAGGTGAAGGCAAGAATCTGAGTTTGTCATTTTCTTAAATATTGTAGATGAGAAATAAAAATACAATAGTAAAACAAGGGATAAGGGA
Source organism: Bettongia penicillata ogilbyi (assembly GCA_023548195.1). Taxonomy (NCBI): domain Eukaryota; kingdom Metazoa; phylum Chordata; class Mammalia; order Diprotodontia; family Potoroidae; genus Bettongia; species Bettongia penicillata. Next base: position 8,408,158 of record JAJHZJ010000074.1, read on the forward strand.
GAAATGACTAGAATCAGTGATTTCAATAAAGACATTAAAAATTAATGTTAGTAAACTCAACACATCTATATTTGTTCTTTTTCTTATTGAAATAAATTTATTTTCATTTTTTCTTAGTTGAGTTCCACAATAATTTATCAAATGTTTACTACATGTAAGTATTACACTGAAGTACTCCAGATACAAAGAGGAAAATGACAGTCCTTGCTCTCATTGAGCTTATTGTTGAAAAGGATGAGGCTAGGGGAAAGAAATGTAACATACAGACAGACAGACATACATACATGATGGGAGGGGGAGAGAAAGAGAGAGAGAGAGAGAGAGAGAGAGAGAGAAAGAGAGAGAGAGAGAGAAAATAGTACTGTAGGAAAAATTGAAGAGAATTTGCCTTTAGCTGAAGAGATCACCAGAGACTACATCTAAGAGGTAGCCTTTGAGCTTTACCTTGAAGAATGTGAAGGATGTCAGTGGGCAGAGATGTGGAGAATGGGTTTTAATTGAATTTTAACCCCAATTTATTCCCTTGTTTTTACATTTGAATGATTTATGTTGATCTGAAGTGATACCATTCAGAAGTAAATGAAATTTGAGGTTTATATATGAGAACTTTATACTTAATGGTAACCCTGGGATCCATAAATACAGTGTCTTAGAGGTTTTAAAAAAAAACAACTGTATTGTAATGAAGTACTTGTGATCCTAAATTCCCTCAGAGGTTAAGTATCTAAGGCTAATCTAGTGCATATAAAATTCCTTATTGCAGTAGATAAGTGATATGTCAGTATATGAGATTTGTAGGGAGAAAGTAGTCATCTCTTCTGTCTGGGACTTAGGCATATGATTTCTCTGGAACCTGTGCTACTTCTTACAAATGTAAAATTCTGCTTATTCTGTTCATTTCTAGCATCATGAATATTCAGTGAGAAATTCTTTCCTCCCAGAGAAATTGCAGTGTTCTTTTTCTTAGAATATTTTTTGGTTAGTTGTTGGGCAGTATGTCAGATTTTGCATTTGGACTGTCAAGTACAAAATAATTCCTGCTGTTGTTCACAGTTTATATGGAGGAAAAACAAGCAAATATATTTACTGTTTTGCTACATCAGTATGAGTTACTGCCTTGTACATTGTTACTTCTGGTGGAAATAAAAGGAAAAGTAGACCTTATCAGAGCATAATAAAACTGTCAAATGCACATGTGGGAATAAACAGTGGGTAGTAGAAGATCAAGTAAGTAATAGATTGCCTTTTGAGAGAGATAGTGACCATTCTTCAAGTAATGGTCAATCCATTGGCTAATCACTTTATATTTGTCTACTTAGTTAAGACTAAGAAAATTTGGTTGGGAGAGTCAGCTATGGACACTGAGTTGCAAGGGTGAGTCCCCCTAGTTTCATGTTCCTCTGAGCCAGCCACGTGAGAGTTTGAAGGTTTTAATTATATTTGGCATGTTTCCACTGGAACTTGGAAGCAGTCATTTTACTGAAATGTGGTGTCACTTGTGACACTATCATTGGGAAACCAGTAACAAACAAAAACCCTAGGTCCTCCGCTGGGACACTATTTTTTTCTCCCTGGTGACTTCTTGCTGTAAGAGAAAAGCCAAAGCCATTTCATCACCTGGGTTCTTTTTGTTTTAAAAACTCTTTTTGTGGTGCCTCAAAAAGAAAATTCAACATTTCTTGATTAAAACAAATAGCCCTCCTATCACTTTTTTTTTTAAGAGGCAAGAAGAAGTAGGCTATTTTATACCTAGAGATCTTGCATGGATGCAGGACATTATAGGTGGAATTTAGTCATATGGCTTTATATTTAAAGCTAGGAGAGAACTTAGAGGTTATCAAGTGTAACATTCTCATTTTACCAATTAGGAAACTGAGGCTCATAGAGATTAAATGACCTGCCCAGGAACACAGCTAGTGTCGGAGACAAAATTTGGACCCGGATCTTCCCCATTTAAAGTTTAGTACTCTTTCTAATATACGTGTGTGTTTAAAGGGCCTTCTCTCAGTTAATTATTTCCTATTTATCCTGCATGTAGCTTATTTACATGTATAATTATTAGATTGTGAGCTCCTTCAAGGCAGGGACTATCTTTTGCTTCTTTTTACATCCTTAGCAACTGGCATAATACCTGGTACATAGTGGGTGCCTATTAAATGTTTAATGATTGATTGATTAAAGTGTAGAAGCTGTTATTACAGTTCTTTGCTATAAACAAGCTTGATATCATAGGGAAAAATACAGAATTAGGCGAAATACAAATTAGGAGGTGACTGTTCTTCTAGGAGAAATCTTTGCTTTATAAAAAAGATTTACTAGATTTTTTTTTCTCTTTTTCCTAGGTAGTACATTTTATATTATCGGATTGATTAAAATTAGGTTTCTCTTCAGCTCCTCAGGAGAAGATCCACTGTATAAAGCTAAGTAGGGCATCTACCTGACAGTGGAAAGAGAGCTAGATTTGTAGTCAGAGGACCTGGGTTTGAATCTGCCCAAAAGATGATGTTTCACCTCACCAGGCCTTTTTCCTTATCTGTAAAATGAAGAGGTTGAACTCTATTGTACTTTTATTCTGCTTTCAATATAAGGATCTGGTTTTGTTTTCTTGCTTTTTCCTCCCTGTCAAACTCTTAAAAAGCAAACCTCTAAAATCTTTCCTGAATAAAAACTTTTAGCCCTCTTCTTTTGGATCCCTCCTACCCACATTAATCTGTGAGAAACTTTATCGTGTTTTTCATCCTGCCTCCTTTAGTCAGAGTGACTTTATTCCATCAATTATACTGTTTCTCTTTTTTTTAACCTTTTTCTATTTCCATTCCTTCTGAGTATAAATAAAATCCATTTTCTTTCCCTCTTCCAACAAAACGAGATGTTCAGAAACAAACCAAAATGAAATCCTTCCCCTCAGTTCAATTCACCAAACATTATTAAGCTCCTACTATGTCTGGACACATAGAATACTGAGCCTGGCATCAGGAAAACAAGTTCAAATTCTGCCCTAGACCCTATATGACCTTGGGCAAGTCTCTTGGCATTATTTGGAAAATTGGGAGAAATGACACCGGCCTTCACTCCCAGTATTGTTGTGAAGGCCCCATTATATGCTTAAAATGCTCTCTAACTCTAAAGCACTATATAAGTTATTCAGAAAATCCTGCACCTCCTTCAAAGCATAGAACAAGTCCCAGAGAATCTCTCCTGACTGCAGTAGCACAGGGCAATCTCTTCTTTTAGAGAAGGTCAGTAAAATCATGAAGACCTGAGTTCAATGTGATCTCACACGCTTGCTAGCTGCGCGACCTTGGGCAAATCGCTTAACCTCTTTTTTGCCTTAGGAGCAAATAAGCTATTTGTCAAGTCCTTATAGTACCTGGCACACATCATGGGCCCTACATAAATGCTAGCAATGTATTATTGTTGTGGTTAAGTGGCCCCTTTCCTCCAGTAGCTTAAATTCCCTTCACTTTGTTTATCCTCTTAAAACCATTCTCTATTCTCTCTTTATCCCTTTATTGACAAACTTCTGGGAGCAATCTATACTTTCTACATACTTATTCTTCAGTCCAGGAAATCTGGGTCTTTCCTCTGTCACTTAACGGCAGCTGTTTCCTAAAAGGTCACCAGTGTCCTGATGACCAAGTTTCAGGTCCTTTTCTTGGTCTTCACACACTCCCTTCAATATCTTATCTTATAGTCCAACCTCACCAGAATGTCCTCTTCTCTTTTGGCTTTTACCATATTGTACTATCTTGGTTGCCTTCCTGATTCTGTCTAATGACTCTTTCATCTTGTACATAGTCAATGCCCCATGCCTACCACCAGTTGAAGAGTTTATCCTTTCCAATCCTAGGGTCACAGCATTCGGACCTGGAGGGGACCTTAGAGATCATCTATTTTAACACTTCCTCCACCATTTTACAGATGGAGAAATTGAGATCCAGAGAGTCAAAGCAAATACCCTACAATCACAGAAGTAGGAGGTGGTAAAAGTCAATATTTGAACTCAGGCTCTCTGACTCCTTCATTATCTGTATCCTACTAGGAAAGCCACCTATGCAGGCTCCCTTGAGGACTTGTAGGTAGGATTCTGAGGCTTTCTCAGTGGGTTAGAGCAGAGGTTCCCAAACTTATTTGGCCTACCACCCCTTTTTAAAAAAATTACTCAATGCCCCCCCTGGGGTTAGGTTAGGTCAACTTTTATTTTTATTCAATACCCCCAATTGCATCGGAGGCTACTATTTTCCACCCCCCCCCCACATTGTTCTGGTACCTCCCAAGGGGCAGTATTTCCCATTTTGGGAACATGTAGGCTAGAGGAAGTCTAGCTTGAATTATTTAGAGCCTTTGCTGCTTATGTAACCTCAGGCAAGTTATTTCTGTCTTTTGAGTCTCATTTTCCTTATTTTGAAATGAGAAGGTTGGGCTAAACAATAAAAACTAGTATTTATGTAGCAACTTTAATATTTGCAAACTTTATACATTATCTCATTTGAATTTCACAGTAATCCTGTGAGGTGGGTCCTACCAGTGTTGTCCTCACCTTTCAGATGAGTAAACTGAGGCTTACTGAGTTAAAATGACTTATGCATGGTCACATAGCTAGAGTCAAAGGCAATAACAGTGTCTCCTGTTCCTTGCACCAGATACTCAGTCTCTTGACTTTGCATTTTTACTAACTGCCCCTATTGCCTGGAATATTCCCTCTCCTTATATCTTTCTGCTGATTTCCCCACTAAAATTACACCTTTGACAAGAAGCCTTTTCTAATTCTCCATTAATCCTAGTACCTTTCTTCAGTTGATTATTTCCAATTTATTCCATATAGCTTGTTGTCATAATTGTTTGCATGTTCTCCCCATGAGACTGTGAGCTCCTTGATTTTGTTTTTTGTCTTTTTTTGTATCCTAAGTACTTAGGAAAGTACCTTGCACATCATGGGCACTAAATAAATATTTATTGACTGATGCTTTTACAGACTTATTTCTCATACTCTTGTGGTATTGTCAAACCTAACTACTTATTCTTGAATGAGCATTCTCTAGATTAAAAAAAGAAAAGAAAAGTGGGGTCAGGAGGATATTACAGTTGATAAATAATGTTCTATCATAGCTTCTGCACAGTTGTCACTTGGAACTCCAGAATCAAATTTTAAACCCTGAATATTTCAAGAAACTCTTAGATTTTTCAGCATCTTCTCAAGTGTCTCATATTTCCCCCATTTCACAGAGGTGTTATCAGGTCAAAACAGGTTTGTCATTATCTCTGAGAATGAGTCAGAACTGCTCTTCGAAATTAAAATTTTGAAATGGAATATAGTAGAGCAGAGTAGTCTTTCAATCGGTGCTGTTTGTCTAAATTCCCACTCAGGAAGAATGTTAGTACCCCTGTATATTCCCTTATGTTCATTATTGAAATATAGTCTTGACATTTAATTTTATTTGCATATTGTAGGACAGAATTTTGAGTTCTTTCCTTAAATTTTAATTTTGTAGTTGCACAAATGGATTGTCTTCCATGAGGTTACCTGGGTACTCTGGTGCCTTTAAGAATATTACAAGTGGTAGAATTTGAATTTGGTAACAGACTAGAGGTATTTAATGGGGGAACTGAAAGTAACCCTGTGCTACTGCTCTCCTCCTCCTTCTCCCTTGGGAATCAGTGCTATGGAAGTATTGTTCATTTTGACTGGGAAAACGAGGAAGATTATGGAGAAGAATAGGAGCCCCTCTGCTTTTGTCACATTTAGTTTGATCTTGGAGCTAAAGTATTCCTCATGAGTGGAAGGTACTTTTATCACACACACCCCCCCATCTCATAGAATTCCATTCATCTTTAAGAGCACACAGCTCAGTTACCACCTAAACAAGGTAATTGCTGATCTCCTCTTTTCTCCTATTTCCCAATCTCTCCCCCCAGCCCCCAGTTACTAACATCTTCTGCCTTTGGAAATTACGTTTTATACCTTGTATACCTTGTATTTGCTCACTTTCATGTTATATCAATCAAACTAGTAGAATATAAGTTTTTACATGAACTTTTTCTTATTGAATTTCTCCCACTGTGGCAGTTGATTTATTTTGGTTAAACATCTATATAGATTTTCTACAATCTGTGTTAAAATCTTTCTTTCTTTTTTTACAAAATACATTTCTCATCTTTTAGCATTGGTAATTTTTTTATTGACAGGAAAGGTTGGTACCTTTTAGTTGCATGCCATACTTCTGCCATTATTCTTATTTTTATGAATGAATGAAAATAAAAATTTCTGTTAAGTGCTTACTGAATGCCAAGCACTTTTCTAAGTATTAGGAAAATAAATGTGAAAATAAGAGTCTCTGCCCTCAAGAAGCACATACATTCAAATGGGAGAGATAACATATGGAGGAAAGTGGTGGTTAAGGACATGAAGTTTGGTTGGGAAATTATTTGAATGGTAAGGGGAGCAACAGACAAATTGATGTTTTGCATTTTGATCCTTGCTTTAATGATTTGTGGTCTGTAGGCACACCATTGCTTTGGGAATGATTTCCACATCAGTAACAGGTTTTTTTTTCTTGTCTGTTAACATCACAAAAACACGCACAAAAAAATGAAATGAGTATTTTATTTGGGGCTTGCCATGTTCATTGCCCTCTAGTTTTTTGTTTTGATAAAAGTACTCATGTGAGGCTTCATTGTAGTCTACAAGTCTTGGACTTCTCTCTATATATTATAATTTTCCTCACCAGTGCTTAGATTCACATTGGGATCCTATTTTGAGTATATGTATGTTTTTGATTTAAGTATATTTTGACTTAATAGAATTTCTCTGTCTTCAACCTCTACACCAGATATTGACATATCAATGGAAATTATTTTCAGACTAATCTTTTGAAAATACTTAACATCAACACTACAATATTAGACCACTAAATGTCCTGTGAAATATTGTTTTTTAATGTCTTCAAACACACAATAAAACCATGTCCATTAAGTCTTTTATTTCTTTCTCTGAGGAGAACCTATAAGCCATCCTCCCAGTTAGTTGCAACTTCCTTTTGCCTTATCATTTCATTTGTGTTGCAGATGTCAAGATGGTTATGATTCAGTTTCTCCAGGAATGTCTACTTGTTGGTCATTGCACAAGATTCTGACATTTAGAGTACTAAAAACAAGTTAATATCTTTAGACTAAAAATTCTGTGATTCTTAGAATTTGCTGGAGAGGGTGGGGTAAGGAAAGAAAAAGAAGAAATTTACATGATAATTTTGAGTTTCAAATTCTACCCCTCCCCACTGTCCCCCTTTCCTTCCCCCAGATGATAAGCAATCAGATATAGGCTATACATGTTCAATCATGTAAAATATTTCTATATTAGTCATTTTGTATAAGAAGACTTGAATGAAAAAAGAATGAAAGTGAAAAGTAGAATGTTTCAGTCTCTGTTCAGACAATATCAGTTCTTTAGAGAGTGATAGTATGCTTCATCATTAGTACTTTGGGATTGTCTTGGATCATTTTATTACTGAGAATAGCTAAGCCATTCACAGTTCTTCATTGTACAGTATTGCTATTACTTCATACCTTGTTCTCCTGGTTCTTCTTATTCACTTTGTATCAGTTCACATAAATTTTTCCAGGTTTTTCTGAAATCATCCTGCTTGTCATTTATTATGGCACAATAATATTCCATCATTGGGTGGAGCCAAGATGGCAGAGTAGAAAGATGCACATACTCTAGCTCTTCCCCCACAGCCCATAAAATACCTGTAAAGAATGACTCTCAACAAATTCTAGAGCAGCAGAAGGCAGAGAACAATAAGTGGAGGAGATTTCAAGCCCAGGGTGACCTGGAAGGCTGACAGGAAAGGTCTGTTGCACTGGACGTTAAGAGGAGCACAACTCAGCCTTGGCTGCAGGGCATCAGAGGAGCAGGACTGGAGCAGGGTTCGGGGGTGGAATCCCCAGCAGCAGTGGAGGTTCTCAGATCTCCCAACCTGCAGGCAACAAAGATACTTTAAAGGTCAGTGAGAGGGCTTTTTCTACCTGAGCAAGAAGGGAGCAGGGTCCTCCTACAGCAGCCAGTGTCTGTTGTTGGAGCCCTCAGCTTAAAGCCCCTGGGGGAATTGAGCAGCTGATCTGAACCTCACCCCTGAGTGGTGGCTCTGCCCTCATCCTAAAGCCCCTGGAGGAATTGAGCAGCAGATCTTAGTCTCATATTGAGTAGTGGCCTGGCCCTGGGAACCTTCCAAAGCCCCTAGGGGAATTGAGCAGCTGATCTAAATCTCAACCCTGAGCATGGTCCTGGAGTAAGGAGGAGTGCTGACTTGGCAGATCTGGAGGCCCTTGAGGAGTAAACTGCTCTCCCTTGATTGTGCCCCCTCTGGAGGAACTGAGAACTTACAGGTTCTCAGAGTATATCCTACTCTTGACAAAGAACCCAAAAGTCAAGTAACTGGTTGGGAAAATGGCCAAAAAAGAGAAAAAAATAAGACTTTAGAGGGTTACTTTCTTGGTTCACCCATCCTTTCAGATGAAGAAGAACAATGCTTACCATCAGGAAAAGACATAAAAGCCAACACTTTTGCATCCCAAACATCCAAAATAAATATTCAATGGGCTCAGTCCATGGAAGAGCTCAAAAAGGATTTTGAAAATCAAGTAAGAGAGGTGGAAGAAAAATTGGGAAGAGAAATGAGAGCAATGCAAGAAAAACATGAAAAGCGAGTCAACAGCTTGCTAAGGGAGGCCCAAAAAAGTACAGAAGAAAATAACACCTTTAAAAAATAGGCTAACTCAATTGGTAAAAGAGGTCCAAAAAGCTAATGAGGAAAAGAATTCTTTAAAAAGCAGAATTAGCCAAATGGAAAAGGAGGTTCAAAAGCTCACTGAAGAAAATAGTTCTTTAAAAATTAGAATGGAACAGATGGAAGCTAATGGCTTTATAAGAAACCAGGAAATTACAAAACAAAACCAAAAGAATGAAAAAATGGAAGATGATGTGAAATATCCCATTGGAAAAACAAATGACCTGGAAAATAGATCCAGGAGATACAATTTAAAAATTATGGGGCTACCTAAAAGCATGATCAGAAAAGGAGCCTCGACATCATCTTTCATGAAATTATCAAAGAAAACTGCCCTGATGTTTTAGAACCAGAGGGCAGAATAAATATTGAAAGAATCCACCGATCACCTCCTGAAAGAGATCCAAAAAGAAAAACTCCTAGAAATATTGTAGCCAAACAGAGTTCCTAGGTCAAGGAGAAAATATTGCAAACGGCTAGAAAGAAACTATTTGAGTATTGTGGAAATACAATCAGGATAACATAAGATTTAGCATCTTCTACATTAAGGGATTGAAGGGCTTGGAATAGGATATTCTAGAAGTCAAAGGAACTAGGATTAAAACCAAGAATACCTATTCAGCAAAACTGAGTATAATACTTCAGGGGAAAAAATGGTCATTCAATGAAATAGAGTACTTTCAAGCATTCTTGATGAAAAGACCAGAGCTGAAAAGAAAATTTGACTTTCAAACACAAGAATCAAGAGAAGCATGGAAAGGTAAACAGGAAAGAGAAATCACAAGGTATTTACTAAAGTTGAACTGTTTACATTCCTTCAAGGAAAGATAATATTTGTAACTCTTGAAACTTTCTCAGTGTCTGGGTAATTGAAGGGATTATACACGCACACACACACATGCACACACACACAGAAGCAGAAAGAAACAGAAAGCACAGGGTGAGTTGAATAGGAAGTGATCATATCTAAAAAATAAAATTAAGGGGCGAGAGAGGAATATATTGGGAGGAGAAAGGGAAAAATAGAATGGGGCAAATTATCTCTCATAAAAGAGACAAGAAAAAGCTTTTTCAGTGGAGAGGAAAAGGAGGAAGGTTAGAGGGAAAAAGTGAAGCTTACTCTCATCACATTTGGCTCAAGGAAGGAATAACATGCACAGTCAATTTGGTATGAAAATCCATCTTACACTCCAGGAAAGTAGGGGAGAAGGGGATAAGAAGGGTCGGGGGGATGATGGAAGGGAGGGCAAATGGGAGGAGGGAGCAATTAGAAGTAAACACTCTTGGGGAGGGACGAGGTCAAAAGAGAGAACAGAAGAAATAGGGGGCAGGATAGGATGGAGGGAAATATAGTTAGTCTTACACGACATGACTATTTTGGAAGTCATTTGCAAAACTACACATCTATGGCCTATATTAAATTGCTTGCCTTCTCGGTGGGGATGGTTGAGGAGGGAAGAAGGAGAAATTGGAACTCAAAGTTTTAGGAACAAATGTTGAGAATTGTTTTTGCATGCAGCTGAGAAATAAGAAATACCAATAATAGGGTATAGAAATTTATGTTGCCCTATGGACAGGAGAGAAGATTGGGATAAGGAAAGGGAGGGGTGTTAGAAGGGAGGGCAGATTGATGAAAGGGGTAATCAGAATGTTTGGCAGTTTGGGGGGAGGAGCGGGGAGATGGGGAGAAAATTTGGAACTTGAAATTTTGTGGAAATGAATGTTGATAACTTAAATAAACAAAAAACCCCCCAATAATATTCCTTTACAATCATATACTGCACCTTGTTTAGCCATTCCCCAATTGATGGGCATTCTTTTGAATTATAATTCTTAGCTACAACACAAAGCTCCTATAAATATTTTTATACAAATATATCTTTTTTCCTTCTTCTGGATGTCTTTGGGATATAGACTTAGCAATGGTATTGCCAGTTCAAAGGGTATGTATAGTTTTATAACCCTTTTAATTACTAAACATTTATTAAGTAATTATTATGTTCCAGATACTGTGCTAAGCATTGGGAATCCAAAGAAAAGTAAAAGACAGTCCTTGATCTTGAGGAGTTTACAGTCTAATAGGGGAAGCATCATGCAAACAATTATGTACAAATCTAGGTATGGGAGTCAGGCATGGAGACAGAAGATGACTTGTCATGTGTGAGGAACAGCTGGCAGGCCAGTATGACTTGATTGAAGTGGAGTGGAGTAGACTACAATTTAATAAAACTTGGTTAACAACAAAAATATCCTAACCTAAGAGCTAGTTTATGAATATAAATAGTTTTTGTATCCTAATTTCTTCTAGGTAGTCATTCCTGTGCCCACCAGTCACTCCCATCCTCACTCTTCTCTTGCAACTGCTCCATTGCTCAAGTGGAATCAGAGAGGTTCATTTCATGTTCTGTTTTCTGGGACCTACAATGACTATTACACTAAAGAGTCTGGCTTTATTTTATTGTTTGTTTTCTTTATACCATTGTAGTTAGTATAGTGTTCCAGTTCTGCTTACTTTGTGTCAGTCCATATGTCTTTTCACATTTCTTTTAATATTTCCTATTTCATCTTATTTTTTCATTCAGTTGATAAGCATTTATTAAGTGCCTAGGGATATAAAGAAAATCAAAAGATAGACTTTGGTCTCAAGGAGATCACCTGATTACATTGGTGGAGGGAATTCCTACTAATGCAAATGTGTAACTGTTCTACAGTTTATAGTTTTAGCACATTTCCTGAGAGACATTGAGAAGTTGATATACACATACTTAACCAGTATGTGTCGAGGTAGAACTTGAATTCCATTTTTTTGGGAGGTGGAGTGGGATATATCTTTGAGAAGGCAGCTATGTTGCACCCAGAGCCCTGGGCCTGGAGTCAGGAAGAACTGAATTCAAATCCAGCCTCAGACACTTACTAGCTATTGAACTTCAACTGGCCATCTCAGTTTTCTCAACTGTTAAATGAGGGGTCATAACTAGCACCTATCTCCTAGAGATGCTGTGAAGGCTAAGAATATTCTAAAGTCCTTAGCATACTGCTGCATGCAGTAGATACTTAATAAAAGCTTGTTCCCTTCTTTTCCTTTAATATTCATCTATGCCAAGCTGTCTTCTATAAAACATATAGTGTACAAGAAAAAGGTCTATAGCTAAATTAGTTGAATGAACTGCCTTAAACCAGAAAGTTCTTGAATAGAAGGAACAGGAATGTGATGTTGAAGGCATACCACAGTGATCAGCTGCATTTGGTTTTAAGGGACTAGAAATCGGCCCTCCTGAGATGGTGAATGATAGTAGTGAAATAATAAGTAGAATTGTAGCCAGATTTTGTTATGGATATAGAATGTGGTATCAGAATTTAGCCATGTGTTGCCAGATGGGGGTGCAAGGTTGCTAAGGAAACATGTTAATATTATAATTGAAATGGCAGCCGAGTTGTCCTCAGAATGTCAGATGCATCGGAGGTGGTATTTTTAACCCTAGTGGATCGACAAGGAAACAAACCAAAATGGCATAGTTAAATTATATTGGCTTTCAGAGTTTGAATGCCGAGGTTTATGAAGGAAATTAAGATATTCCTGGGAACCAAATGTCTAACTTTCTGAAAGGTGATCTAAAGGCTTATTTCAGGGTGGGGAGGAAGGCACACTAACATTTTGTCATCTTAATGCTTCTGGGAGCTAAGCACTGTGGATGTTTTGATACTTTAAAAAATTGTGTGACTGATTTAATACTTTGCTTTTCTGCCTTTATGGAGTGCAGTACTTCAGTGATAACTGGCTTTTACTTAACACCCATCTCTGCTTGCTTGAAAGCAAATGGTGATGCTATATTCCCTTTGGAGAAGTACTGGCACTTTTCTAAGAAATAAGGCAGATCTGATCAGATTTGAGACAACATGTGTAATAATGTGGATGGCAAAATTGAAAGTAAGATTTTTTTTCCCCCTTCCATACTAATAAAATCATTTTGTTTAAAACCAGGTTGACCTAATATAGTATGAGTGAGTTTTTTTTTTAATTTGGAATCCATGAACTTGGTATTTAAAAAATATTTTGATAACAGTTTTTCAATATAATTAGTTTCCTTTGTAATCCTATATATTTTGTTTTATGCATTTAAAAGCTTTATTCTGTGAAAGGATACATAGTCTTTGGCAATGTGCCAAAGAGGTCTGTGACACAAAAAAGACTAGGAATCCTTGACATAGGTAAAAGTTATTTAGTAACCCCCCCCCAATTTTTTTTTTAATAGTTGAAGGAACTGAGACCCAGAGAGAAATAAATTACTTTCCCAAGACCATGTGACTAATAATTGAAGAACCTGGGTCACAATTCCATGTTTTCTGGTTCCCAGTTCAGCATTCATTCTATTAGATCATACTCATCTCTCCATTGTTTTCGTTTTTTCCCTTTCTGTCTCTGCTTCTGTGCCCTACTCTTTTTTTACTGCTTTGCTTCAGGTGGAATTTAAAAAGAAATCAGTATATTTCAGAAACGTGGAAGCAAGAAATACCAGTGATTGCATTTATAGTATATGGAAATTTTCACTCCAAATAATGGCTTCTAATATAGTTTTCAACTTCCAGTTTAATAATGGTGAGTTGTCCACTGTTTGGGATTTTTTGTGGCAAAATGTCTAATTCCATATTGGTTCCCTTCCTTCATTGTTACTTGGTGTGTGTTCAAGAAATACAACCCTAAAAAAAACATAATTAGGAAAGAAATTTTTCCACTGTATACCTCACACAGTTCTTTCTAGTTGAGTGTTTTTATGTTTTTCATGCTATTGCATTCCTCCATGTTAATAAATCAAAATTGGTTGCAATAGCCAGTGAGAGTACAAAGTTCTAGGCAGTTTAGGCTTACTAACAAGAGGGACTCTTTTAATCTGAAGCTAAATTTATTGGGAAGACTCCCTCATCATATAAGCCCACCTCTTCATTGAACACTGCTACTACTGATGCAGGCCCTTATTACTTCCTGTTGGATGGTCTCCTTGCTTTCTCAGTCCATCCTCCACTCAGCTGTCAAATTGACCTTCCTAAAGCATAGGTCACCTTTCTGTTGAATAAACTCCAGTGGCTCCCTATTGCCTTCACCATCAAATATGAAATCCTATATTTGACTTTTAGAGCCTTTCATATCCTGGCCCTTGCTGTCTTCCCTGTCTTTATACACCTTCCTTCCTTCCACACACTGCAGTTCAGCGATTCTGATTCTATTCACATGAGGTGCTCCATCACACAACATCTTTATTGGAAGTCTCCTTTGCCTCCGATTCTCTCCCTCTTCAGCTCCATCAATTGCTTTACTGGCTTCCTTCAAATCTAAAGCCTCCTCTTCTACCAGAAGCCTTTTCTGGTCCATTGTAATTTAATCTTAGTGGCTTCCTTTTGAGATTATCGCCAGTTTATCCTGTATGTTTCTTGTTTATATGCAGTTATTTGCATGTTGTCTCTCCCATTAGACTGTGAACTCCTTCAGAGCAGGGAGGGACTGGTTTTTGTCCTTCTTTGTGTTCCTACTACTTATCACATTGCCTGGCATGTAGTAAGCACTTAGCAAATGCTTGTTGACTTCTCTTATGGGGTACTAAAGTGTACCAATAAACCGTAAACTGAATCCAGTAAACTATGTGAACCCATTAATTCAGAGATAAAAGGAAAATGTGAAAAAAGAGATCTACTGTGACCAAGAATCAAAAGAAAGTGATAGAAGTACCCTTTACAATAAAGACAAGTTATGTAAAATATTTAGGTATTAATTTATCAAGATGTTCACAAGAACTATATAGCTACAACTTTAAAATCAAGGAAGAACTAAAGGAATGGAAAAATATTCCTTGCTCATAGACTGAAAAAATATATTTTATAATGACAGTACTTTCAAAACTAACTTAGAAATTCAGTGAAATACCTTCAAAACACCAGTAGGTTATGTCATAGAATTAGATAGTTCTAATAAAATTCACAGAAAGGAATGGATAGTTAAGAATGTACACTAAGGTAATAATTATTTTAAAGATTATCTAATAATGGAAAAAATAGATGAATGAAAATTTATAAATAACTTAGAAATAGAAGCCAGTGTATATAGCTAGAGTGTTGAAATTTAACCATAATGAATTTGGCATACTGAATCTGGGGTTCTCTTGTCTTCCTGTGGATGAAGAACAACCTTTTAAATGATTAAATGGTTTTTGAGGTAATGTAGTATAGTGGATAGTATAAGGACTGGTCAGTAGGAGTGGGAGCCTGAGTCCAAATCCAGCCATAGCTATTTGCTATCTTTGTTAAATGACTCAACAAGTCATTTAACTTTTTTGTAGCTTTAGTTTCCTTATCTGCAAAATGAGGATATTAGTAGTGGCTAGGATCAAATGGGATAGCTTTAGTAGAGTGATTTGGGAGCCTTGAAATGCTATACAAATACTGTTATTGTTATCATAGACCCCTTTCGGTGCACAGAAGCTTTTTGTTTCCCCTTTCTCATCTAGACATCTCAGGAAAATTGTATTTGTGTTTTTCAAAAATAAAATGTTTAATTAAGTCTCAAGTGGTAGATATACAAATGTATCTAATACTTTATTAAATTTATCTTGGATATAGTTCTTCATTGGAAACTGTGAATATATACTGTAAAACTTTATGACTGTTATAATTAAATTAATCACCACTGCTTGTTTTCAATAATAGGTTTCCATGGCATAAAGCAGGCATCTTTGTTTAATTGACTAAATTCTTGTTCTTTATAAATTGAGATCATAGTCCATGGTAGTTTCATATTTTGGACTTCATGGCCCAAGCAAGAAACAACCTTGGAGATGGGAAGAATCCAAGGGAAACAAAAGGATTAAAATGTGGGGAGGAGGCCCTACCAGGAAAGGCCAATGGAAACAGAAATGTTTAATGTAGTGAAGGACAAATTGTGTGAATAGGGCTGTCAAATAAGCTTTGATTAATATGAACTTGCCTAAAGGTCACACAGGTAGCATTCATCAAAGAAAAAATTTGAACCCAAGCCCTCCAATTCAAGACCATTCCATGATACTACTATGAAGAAGAATAGCGTTCTTGCAGTCTTCAGATCTGAATAAAGTGATTAGGATGAAATTAGTATAGATGTACCTTACTTTACATAAGATATTAATGGAAAAATTATGTGATTAAAATTTATAAATCTAGTGTACTCTGACTATATCAAGGGTTGAGGAGAGTTAGTCTTACTGAAAATCTCAATTTATCTTTTTTATAAATCCAAACATAATCTACTTAGGTTAAGAGGTTAAATGAATTGCCCAAGGATGAGCATAAAGCTAATAAATGGTGGCTTTGGGACTAATCTCCCAGTCTAGTATTCTTTTTATAAAGCACTACAAAGGTTCCTTGAAACAGGCATCTGTCAAAATAACCCACAGGTGTTGGAATAACTACTGAGATTCTGAGATACTTATAGAAATCTATTTTCAGAATTGTGTAGACTGAGAAAGTTTTCTGACTGCATTCTCTTCATTATAAGGGCAAATGGATGTAAGCATGGGCCAATGATAGATTCTTAGAGATCATCCAGTCTAATCATCTACTCTAAGTACATCTCTTCTCTATAACATACTTGATATATTCCAGTGGATAAAATAATTCAGGATTATGAACAACCAGCTCATTACTAGTATTTATAGTATGTATAGTTTTTATGGTATACATAGATAGTACACTGACTTATATAATCCTAATACATTTGCCACAGTAATTAGTAATTTTTGTAATGTTGATGCCCACCTAAGATTGGGATACTAGAGATGATCTTCTCAAATGACATCGATATTTCATTTGCAGTCAAGGCCAAAGTGATCCTTTTTATTTGTATGTGACTGGTGTACTTGATAAATAATAATTACCATTATTGGTGGTAATGATATGCTAGTCTGTTAGGAATGGGGAATTAATCAAAAATGAATTTTATTTCTACTCTGCAATTTAGAATTTTGATGTTTTCAAGTATTTAGACATTTCCAAATGCTTAATTAATTGTTTTACTTTGTTTTTTCTTTGTGTTTTATTTTTGATGCTCACCAGGTTGTGGCCTTGTAGCTATTAATGCAAAAATCTTGCTCAGCCTTGTCTGCCATAATGTATCCTAGGAACCATGGGAGCAGAGACATACCAGAAAGGAACTTGGCTCAGAGACCCTTTTCTTTTAAAACCAGCACTAAGAGAGAAATTGCAAGGAATCTTTAGACTTTTACAACATGCTGCAGTGGCCACTTGTACAGTTACTCTGTAATAAAAGAAATGACATTACATTTTACTCTTTTGCACAGAGCTCTGTGTCATTGTCTTGGTTCTCCCTAGTAGCCTAGAAATAGCTCCCCTAAAGAGAGCTAAAATATACCTTAGGGATGCCTGAGATGAATGCTGCTGGCTGTTGCCTTTTTCCCTTCATGGTCACAAAATGATCCCAAAGGTAGCATTTCTGTGATTTTGGAACAGATTTATGTTGTAATTTCTCTGGCTTTCTTTCAGCCAATTAGCAAGCACTTATGAAGCACCTACTATGTTCCAGATGCCATGCTAGGTGCTTATATACAAAGGTAGTGTATGACCCAATGCCTGGTTTCACAGAGCTTATATTCTATTGGAGGATACAACATTTATGTGTGTATATGTATATTTGTACATATATGGATACACATTTGACATTTGTATGCATAATTAAAATGAATATAAGGTAGTCAAATAAAAGGTAAGAAGTGCATTTGTAGTTGGAAGGGTCAGGAAAGACATCATGTATAAGGTGGTCCTTGAACTGATGTTATCATGAAATTAGGAATTACCTGAGGAAGAGATGAGAAAAAAAGTGCACTGCAGCCTTAGAGGATGACATGCAGTTGGGGAATGGAGTGCCCTGTATGAGAACAGAGGGGTCTAGTTTGGCAGGACTGTAGAGTATGGAAAGTGATTAATGTATAATGATGTTGGAAAGATAATTTCAGAGCCAGGTTATGTTAACACTTAAAAGTCAAACAAGGGTTTGTACCTGGTGAGGATAATGATGATGTGATGATAGTAATAATTAATAACTATAGTTAACATTTGCAAAGTGCTTTCTACATGCCAGACACTGTGCTAAACACTTTACAATTTTTATGTCAGTTGATCCTTCACTGTGCCACCTAGCTGCTTTAGGGAGCTGCTGGAGTTTGAGTAAAGCATGACCTTTACTTAGAGAAAAATCTCTTTGGCAGCTATGTATTGGATGTTGGATTAGAGTGGGGAGAAAGCAGAGGCAGGATGATGAGGGACCAAGCCAAGGGTTCAGATATGCAAAATTTGACCTCAGACACTAGCTGTGTAACCCTGAAATAATCACTTAAGTCCTGTTTGCTTCAGTTCCCACATCTGTAAAATAGGGATAAGAATAGTACCTATGATGGATTAAAATGGGGCATGCCTGGCACATAGTAAGGGCTATATAAATGTTAGCTGTTATTATTACGCAATTGATACAGAAAATGCTCTGGAAAATGCATTTTAACTTTATATCATCCTTTCCCTAATTCTTGATTATTTACACTGAAGATAGGATATAACCCCAAACACTATTCATAATGCCTTTAGAAGGGAAAAACATTTATAGGGAAGACATTTGAGAGTTGTTGACGGTTAAGTGACGTGTTACCCATCTCTCTGCTGGTGGCTGGGGCCACTCCAAATGTAGAGAGTTAACTTTAGCTGAGCCCTCACTATCTTCTCCAAGACTTTACTCCCTTCATCATCCCTTATCTTAATTTCTTTTTCTTTTTTTACACTGGCTCCCTATGTAAATAGTGGGAAAAGTACTGACCTTGGAATCCAAAGACCTGGTTTCATATCTTGCTTCTTGAAAGACCGCTGGGTGATACTGGACAAATCACTTCTCATTAGTCTCAACTGTCATATGTAAAATAGACCTAATAATAATGATGCACATCCCTGTCTTACCAAGGGTTATTGTAAGGACAGTTCATAAACTGCAAAGTGACATATACATGTGATGTTATTTAGTTACTCTAATGTCTCACTTTGAAGATCTTCACAAGTTCTCCATGTCCTTTAAATTTTAGATTTCAGCATCGGATTCCAGAATGTAGGAATACTAAGTATGATGGAAAGAGGATCCTGTATTTCCTACATCCTATATTTTAAAAAGACAGATTTTAAGATCTTTTTTTATTTTTGTGGTCTGGTATGGTTCTTTAATATGGTTGCATTGTATATCTTAAACTTGGGTGTTCACTTTTTTGTAACTACTAATCTATTGAAATGCATTGTCAGTTTCTGTCTTCTCTCATTTTCCCATAGTAATTTATAAATTTTAATCTTATCTTATAATCACCTTTTCTGCAATGTCTTCCTCATGCTCATCCAGGTAAACACAATCTCCTGTACAATTGTCCTATTAGTAGTGGACTCCACATAATATTTTGTTTTCCATTTGATGAACTTAACACAAAATATTGTAGATTTAATTTTCATAAGATTATAGATTTAGAATAAGAAGGGACTATGGATATGATGTAATCCATCCCTTTTATTTTAAAGATTAAAAAACTGAGACTTAGAGAAGGTAAGTTATTTGCCTAAAGATTCAAAAGTAAGTCTTCTGACTTGCTTTCTAGATGTCTGTTTGTGCCTTCCCCTCTGTAAGTAAGCTTCCTGAAGACAAGATTATTTTATTTAAACTTTGTACCTCCCTTGTCTTGATACTCAGTGCTCCACCCATAGCAGAAACTTAAGGTTTGCTAAATGAATGAAATTGTATGGATACTATTCTTCCCCAAACTTCAGTCACTCATGAGCTTCATTTATTAATCATGGTCTATGTTTGATCATCTGTGTCATCAGTGAGATGCTAATTAAGTAAAAGGCCCAGGAATAAATAGTACCTTTCCAGTACTGTGCTGGCAGTGACTGTGCTGAAAGCAGTTGTCTGATGACATCTGATAGACAATGCTATTTCCTAGGTTTTTTTTTCTTTTGATGCATATGACATAAAGGATTGACTCAGACATTTTGCTCCTTAAGGCATCTCATGATTACTTCTTTTTCTCATAATTCTCAACTAATATTTGTAGAGTATTAGAACTGTATGCATAGCACTTTGTATGTTGTTCTCATTCTCCCACCATTGTTGAGGAAGATTTGGTTAGTTTGATCCATCACTTGTCATCTGTCCCTTGGCCATTTCTTCATGTACCACATTATCTAGTTATTTCTGATGTGACATGATGCCATGGGGAATTTCTCCCACTCGATCTTTAACTGTTGCTTGGTTCAGATAGTTAAATATGCAGAACTTGAGGACTGTAAAAAAATTAACATGAATTTCTATGGAAACAACTTTAGTCTGCAGAGTGATATGAAGCACATTCTGCCAACATTCTGTAGGTACTGCTGAAGTAGTCTCATAGCTGGAATGTAGGTATACACGTTGTCAGCTACCTGAAATCCTCTTGTTCTTGAGAAAAGTCAGTACCAATGGAAGAAGCCAGAGATATAAATTCCTATTTTTGAAAAAGCCTTGTAATGGTGGGATGGTCTATTAACTTTTTATTATTATTATTTTATTTGTTTTCAGTGTTCTTTAATCACTTCCCTATAACTTAGATTTTCCCCTTCCTTCCCCACTTCCTCTCTCTCCTTCCCCCCTCCTTCTCCCTCCTTCCCTTCCCCTTCCCTCCCAGAGTTGGCAAACTATTTTATATAGGTTCCACACATACATTCCTATTAAATACAGTTTCACCTTAGTCATGTTGCTTGTCTATTAACTTTTGTGTAAGGTTTTGGATTTTGATTTTAAAAAAAAACAACACAACTCTAATCTGAAAGAAGTTTATCTGCTTTAGTTCCAAGCCACTGAAATTGGCAATAGGAAGTTGAGGTCCCTTCAACTGGTTGCTTAATTTGGATCCCAAATTTTTTTGTAAGTCTTTTTATTTTATACTTAAATACAAAATGAGAAAAGAAAAACAAAACATTGCCATGTACACAGCAGACTGTAAGAAAGGATTCAATATGAAGCAATAAATTTCCTTTTCAAGAAAACTTGTATTCTAAACACTACACATTGTTTTCAGAGCTGCCTGGTTTTCCTTTGCTTTCTTGTTGGTTTTCTTTTGTTCTTTGCTGTGTCTTTTTTACTTTATTTTTTCTCTTCTACCTCCCCTCCCCTAAAGAAGGCTTCAGTTAAGTGTGGACATATATACACACACATATTTATGTATACACACACACACACACACACACACATATATATATATATACATGCATACATACATATATGTAATTTTAGACAGTCTGAGGTATAAAATAATATATCAAGGTTGTTTTAATTTGCATTTCTCTAATCAATAACTTAGAGCATTTTTCATATGACTATGAATTATTTTGACTTCATCAGAAAACTCCCTGTTCATATTCTTTGACCATTTATCCCTTGAGGAAAGATTCATATTCTTATAGATTTCACACAATATTTTTTGTGTATTTGAGATATGATGTATTTGAGGAACTGACTATAAAATTTTTTCCCCCAGTTTTCTGCTTTCCTTCTGATCTTGGCTACATTTGTTTTATTTGTGCAAAATCTCTTTATTTTAATATAATTAAAATTGTCCATTTTACATTTCACAACACTCTCTTATTCGTAAATTGTTCACCTGTCCCTAAGTCTGATAGGTAATATGTTCCATGCTCTTCAGATTTCTTGTAATATTTCCCTTTATATCTTACTAGGTCGTGTATTCATTTTGACCATAGCTTGGTAAATGGTGTAAGATATTGATCTGTGCCCAATTCTGCTGGATTGCATTCCAGCTTTCCAAACAATTTTTTACCAAATAATGAATTCTTATCCCCAAAACTCAAGTCTTTACACTTATCAGACACTGAGTGATGGTATTCATTTGCTGCTATAGATTGTATATCTACTCTTTTCCACTGACTTGCCTTTCTATTTCTTGTCTAGTACCTGATAGTTTTGATAATTACTGCCTCATAATATAATTTAAGATCTGATACAGCTCAACTTCCTTCCTTTGATATTTTTGACCTTTTTTCTTTCAAATAAATTTTTTTTTTCTAGCTCCATAAAATAATTTTTTGGTAATTTAATTGGGATGGCTTTAAATATATAGATTAATTTTTGGCAAAATTGCCATTTTTGTTATATTGACCTTCCCATGAACAATTAATATTTCTCCATTTATTTCAATGTGATTTTATTTGTGTACAAAGTTTTTTTATGGTTTCGTTCATATAGATTCTGGATTTGTTTTGCTGGCTGTATTCCCAGGTATTTTTTACTGTCTAGAGTTATTTTAAATGTGATGTTTCTAGCTATCTCTTCCTACAGAATCTGTTGGTAACATAGAGGAATGCTGATGATTTATGTGGGTTTATCCTGCTACTTTGCTGAAATTATTAATTATTTCAATTAACTTTTTAGTTGAGTCTATAGGATTTTCAGGATCCCAAATTTTTGAACTAGAAGACAAAACTACTGGAAATAGCAAGAAAACACTGAACCCAGGCTTGGGTCCCAGTGCTGAGATTTACTAGCTGTTACAATGTTGAACAAATCAGTCCACTTAACCTGAACCTTAGTTTCTTCACCTGTAAAGTTTTGTTTTGCCTGCCTCACAAGACAAACACACACACACAAACATACACACACACACTTACATGTGTACATGTGCATACATGCTATAAAGCAATCTTAACCAAAGAGCAAACATTTATTAAATGTGCCCTATCTGTCAGGGACTGTACTAAACTCTGGAGGATACAGTGAGAAAGAGAAAATGACCCCTGCCTTCATGAAGCTTAATTCTACTGGGGGAGAAAATATGTATGTAACTACATGCAAGATACCTGAAATGTAGATAAAATGTAACTGGCTGTCCCCTATACCTAAAATGCTGTCCCTGCTAATCTCTACTTCTTAGATCACTATAGGGATCTTAAATCAGTAGCTTCTTTCAGAGCTCAGCTCTTGTGCTGCCTCCAGCTGAGACCTTTTCTGACCTCTCCTCAAGTACTACTACTCTCTTTCCCCCTCTTTTTTCTTCTTTCTCTCTCCCTTTCTTTTCCTCCCTCGCCATATAATTAATTGCCTCCAGCTTACTTTGTACATAGGATCATGGTTCCAGAGCTGGAAGTTACTCAAGACCATCTAATTCAACCCCCTCGTTTTACTGGTGGGGAAACTGAGGCCCAGAAAAATGAAGTAACTTGTCCAAGATCACATAGCTTTAAGTTGAAAAGCTATCATTTGAACCCAGGCCCTCTCATTCAGAGCTATTCTCTTCCATTATTATTGCACTGTCTCTTATGTTGTCTCCTCCTATATATTGTGTGCTTCTTGAGGACTGGGATTGTTTCATTTCTGCATTTGTGTCAGAGTTTAGCACATTTCCTGGCCCATAGGAGACCCTTAATAAATGCTTTTTTTGTTAGATTATATGATATGGGATAGCCACTTAACTTTTCAGTGCCCCCAGATAATTCTCTAGGACTGCAAGTTGTAGAAAGGGCTATGGATCAGCATTGGCTATAGGAATTTCTTCACCAGGATTTCCCTGGACATGTGTTTTTTTTTGTGCGTGGCATAAACTTTTCCCTCTAAACCTCCTTTTCAGAAAAATGTTTTTAAATACATAAAAGAAAATACATAGGATGAGAAAGGAAACTAGTTCTGTTACACACACACACACATACACATACACATACACACACATACACCCCCCATAAACACATAATTAGATAATATGACCACAGGCCATAGGGAATGTAGGGAATTTCCTTTCCTATTATTTCAGTTTCCTAGGATATTGAGAGGCTAAGTGAACTTGACTAGGGTTTATATTGGTAGCCAATGTATGTAAGATGCTAGATATTTCAGAGGCATATGATATTATGTGACTGTTTCCTCACCTAAACTGGACTATGATCCTGAAAGTATCTAAATTCTCTACTGTGGATCCCTCGGCAGGCTCAGATTTAAATGGCATTGTTATGACTGTAATCAAGACAGATTATGAAGAACAAACCAAGAAGCTGCTAAAAATAGTGGAAAACTTGTTCCATTGATGGGACCTGGGAGCCAGAAAAGATGAGGAAAGGTTGAGTGGTGAGCAGTGGGGAAAACAAAGTAAGAAGAACTTTTTGAAATATGTAGGTTGTTGATAGGATTTATATAATGTAATGTTATTTGGGGGTACTCCTACCCTGCTGAATGGATACTTTGCTGCCTCCCAGGCACAGAGGTAGTTTTCAGCTTTATCAAGGTTATGGGATTTGAGTTGAACCTTGAACGATGGAGATTTGGGTAAGTAGAGAGGGTATAAGAGAGCATTCCTGGTGGGAAAGGGAAAGGGAAATATAACTGCCTGGTGTACATTTCCAATAAAATCCTGAGTTGTCAACATGAGCGTCTCATTAACATGTTCATCTTCTTTCCATCCTCCCCTACCGTACCAGTACTATAGTCTCTCTAGAGACAGCTCTAAACCTATGATCTTCTAGCATTGTCTACAAAGCTGGCAGCCTCACCACCCTTAATTAATGTTGTGAAAACTTTGATGCTTTTTTAAATACCCCCAAACCACCAGATGCAAGTTTCCTCTTGAGAGTTCTCTGTGCCTTTGTTCACATTTGAAATCTTCAGCCTTTTACCTTTCACTTGACTTCTCATGCCTAGTGCACATTCTCAACTTAAGATTTTCCATGTTTTTTCATCTCTTTTGGAACAGTTCTTAAAGGTCTATTGGTGAGTTTTGCATTTTGCATAATGGTAATAGCTACCCCTTCATATTGCTTTGTTTTTACCAGGCATTGTCCTCACAGTATCTTAGGAGACTTTTTCTGATGGACCCAATTGTTAGTACTTACCCATTGTGACTTGAAATTACTCCGCATTTATTTCTTTTATTATTTCATATTTCTTTGAGAGCCAAGCTCCAAACCTGGAAGAACTGGGTTTGAGTCCTACCTCTGCAATCTACTGACTATGTGATAATGAGCAAACTGGAGCTAGTCCCTCAGTATCCTTTCTACCTAGATAACTGTCTAAGACTATAAATTTTTAGAAGATGCCAATCTCCTTTATTAGAGAAAATTTCTTCGCCCATGTGTTCCTTATATAAGTGAAGTCCCATGTGTAGTCTGTATCCTTTATTTTCATCTGTGATACGTTTCCTTTCAGTAGCAGAAATTTTTTGCTGGTAGGACCTGGTTATATTTTTGGCATGTATCTCCAACCCCTAATACAGTACTTTGAACATAGTACGTAAACATTAACAAAGGTTTATTGGATTGGATGAATTCAGGAGGCATTCTCAGTGCCATGACTTCCTAAGAGACAGCACAGTAACAAAGCAAAAGAAATTTATCTTTAGAGCCCTTTGGCCCATTTAGACTTGGAATTATAGACAGGACTTGAAGAACACCCAGATCCACCCCCTTCGCTTTACAGATGGAAACTTAGTCTTTGATGGGGGTGTTAAGACTTGCCAAAGATTATAATCAATGAATGTCAGGAGTAAGACTGGAACCTGGATTTCCTGACTCCTTCTATGGGTTTCTTTCTATCATACCCAAGTTTTGCTTTCTTTTTTGAGGCACTTATGGGGGATATTGTTGCTTATAAAGCAACACTGCCTTCCCACCAAAGCAAATGTCCTCAAATTTTAGACAGTCTGATTGAAGTAGTTCACACTAAAGTGTGAGTGGTCAATAGGCATAAAGGTTCCTAGAAGGTATTTGCATTTTTAAAAGGGTACTAATTAACTTATAGGACTATCTAATAGGTAGACTGTATTGGAGACATAGGCCTCTTCTCTTTTTAAAGTAAGCAGTAGAGTTGGTAGGGATCACAACTCTCTTGCCAGATTTTCCAAGATGAGGTGCCATTTCCTACTTTTCTTTTTTTGAGGAAGTAGAAAGGGGACATAGATTAATATAGGTCTTTGGCCCTAGATAAAACTGGGGAGAAAAATATGTTCCCATGCATTTTCTCTAGCTGACCCCACGTGCCTGGGATGTTAACGTTCCTCACTTCTGTCTCCAGACTTTCCTGACTTCCTTCATCTCTTCTGCAAAAATAAACCAGACCTTTTTTCCAGACCCTCTTCATATGAGCCCCTTCCCTCTGACATGGCCTCCAGTTTATCCTGTGTTTATACAGTATGCACATGGTTGCTTGCTTGTCATTACAATGGGATCTCATTGACTGTTTTTGCCTTCTTTGTGTCCCAGCACTTAGCATAATATCTGGCACATAGCAAGCATGTGGTAAATGCCTGTTAATCTGACTTAAACTTAAACTTACTTGTATTTCTTTAAGAGCTTCTGTCAGCACCTCCCCACCCTCTCACCTCCTGTCATCCCTTTCTAATATGTGAATAAAGGCTGTTTGTTTCAACTCTTTGCCAGAGGTGGCTGTCTCATTTTATGTGGTGTGTAATGTTTGGAGTTATACGGCTTCAAGATGCATAGTATTTTTAGGGTCCTTAGGGTCTAAGTATATTGAGTGGAGCCTGTGGATGAATGCACTGAAACTGGTGGGAAGTTTGATGGCTAGGGTAACAATGTTTTGTCTCTCTTGCTGGTAACCTAGAAAACAATCTCCCCTCAGGTATTTTACTTAGATCTTCTTGAGTCTGAAGACTTAAGGATAAAGGATAGCTGAAAAGATGTGAATAATGGTTAATTGGGTGAATTTTTCTTACCTCTCACCATCCTTTGAGTTGGAGCTACTCAGCAAGCTCATCTCTATCAAAATACCAAAGAATTTACAGACGCTGTTAAAACTCTCAATTCATGCCCCACCTCCTACCCAAGACCTCTCCTGATTCCTCTCAGTTGTTAATATTTTCTTCTCCCCCCACAATTACTTTTTATTTATTTTGGAATTATCTGTGAACATGTTCCCTGTCCCCATTCCAGTAGAATGTAAAATCTTAAGGATAGATGTTGTTTCATTTTTCTTTGTCTCCTTAGTGCCTAGACCAGTGTCTGTCATGTGATAGATGCTTAACAAATATTTGTTTAATTGAATTCCCTCCAACTTCTGACTTCTTATGTATCTTCATGCTTTCTCTTTCCTTTCTTTTCACAGGGTTAGTTCTTAAGTATTTTCTGAAATCAAAGTGGTTTTTTTATGTGTTACACCTATATTTTATAAATTCACCTGAATTTTTATTTTGAATTTGAAACAAGAAATAGCATGACTACAAGTTAATAGTAGTTATGCTTCATCTAATTTTAAACTTGACTGTGGAAGACTGAAATGAACTGTGAACATTTACCAGCCTAATGAAGAATTGATGAGAAAATTCTGTTTTCCATTTGGTGAATATGCCTGTTGGAATGTTCTGTAAATAGAACACTATTTAAAATATGCATATATTTTATAAATATAAATATATAAAATATGCATTTTTTTCTTTTATGATTTGTGAATTTTATAACAGCTGTAATTTCTTTGTTATTTGTGACTAACAGTAAATAGAATGTTTTAAGGTAGTTTGACCTTACCAAGTGTAAACTCTCTTTTCACAATGAGGGAGAAAAGGAAGCTCAGAAATAGTTTAACATTTTAAATATCTTCTTGCCAAAGGCAGTACTGATTTTAGAGTATCAGTTCATTTGAAAAATATAACAGAGGAGGATGAAAGAAGAGACCTCATAATATAGTTAGTAGAATGATTAACTCAAGCAGAGGAAGCCCTGGATTTGAATCTTTTCTCAGTCACTTGTCAGCTTGGACAAATTACTTAAACCATCTGTACCTCACTTTCCTCTTTTGTAAAATGGTGGTGAACTCAGTGACCTCCCCTCTGTCCTCCATATATAATTCCATGATAATACTATACGTAGTATAGTTTTACAAAACAATGAAAAGCATTGAAGTTCAACCAAGCCAATTTATCCCTAGAGAACCTAAGAATGTAAAAAAGGCAAAAAATAAGACACGAAATGGAATGTATTTGCTAAATATTAATCTAGCAATCTGTTATCAAAAAGATGACAGTGATTTGGATTCTGTGCCTCCATACCCAATGTACTATTTAAAAAGAGATGTCACTTAAAAAGATAAAATTAGAAAGATGTGTATGTGTGCGTATGACAGACAGAGACAAGAAACAGAGACAGAGAGATGAAGATAATTTCAAAGATAAAGTCATGAGCACCTGGGAATACTAGGAAAGGTGATACTGATATTTCAGCTGATCCTTGAAGAAAGGTGGAGATACTAAGAGGAAGAGGTAAGGGAACAAAACATTGATGGGAGACCACCAAGGCATGGAGACAGGAGATAGGAGTTGTTAGAGCAACAACAGGTAGATAAGTGTACCTGGGGGAAGGGAGGGAACCAAGGATTTATTAAGCATCTACTATATGCCTCATTTGAGCCTTGGGAGGTAGTTACTATTATTCATCCCTATTTTACAGTTGAGGAAACTGAGACAAACAGAGGTTGAGTCACTTGTCCAGGGTCACACAACTAGTCAGTGTCTGAAACCAG
Source organism: Bettongia penicillata ogilbyi (assembly GCA_023548195.1). NCBI lineage: Eukaryota > Metazoa > Chordata > Mammalia > Diprotodontia > Potoroidae > Bettongia > Bettongia penicillata. The sequence goes on from JAJHZJ010000074.1 coordinate 8,436,511, forward strand.
ATTTTAGCTTTGGTCTTCCTGATGCCAGGCTTAGCTGTCTCTCTACTTCTGCACCTCACTGTGTTGTAGAGTGTGAAGGGCAGGAGTAGGTAACAAGTATGGGAAGGTGGAAAGGGGAAAGGTTATAAAGTACTTTAAATACCATGCAAAGGACTTTGTATTTCATCCTAAAGATTATAGTGAGCCACTGGAGCTCATCAAGTAGGGGCTGACATGTTTAGACCTGTGGCTTAGAAAAATCACCTTGGCAGTTGAATGGAGGATGGGCTGTAATGGGGAGACACTTGAACTGGGGATACCAGTTAGGCTGCATGGTGTAGTAGAAGGAGCACTGGTCTGAGAGTTAGGAGTATCTTAGGTTTGAGACCTATGTGTCTGATAATTATCATATATTTTAATTTGACAGGTCATTTCACCTCCATTGACTTCATTGTATACATCTGCAAAATGGAGGTAATAGTACCCATAGTACTCACCTCTCAGAGAGTAGTCAAATGAGGTTACATCTAGAAAGTGATTTGCAGATCTTTCAGTGATATATATATATATGGCAGTTACTATTTTTTTCACCACCCAAGCTTTCCCAAAGTTGGGGGTCATATGAGGTCCTTAGCATTTCTTTTCTTCTCCCAGTCCTAGTCCCTTTATTTGAATATCCATTAGTAATAGTCCTAGTTCCATTTTCTCATAGTCTAGCATGTCTTCATTTATGATTTCCTTTTTCTTATAACCAATGTTTTTTTTTTCTCTTTTGTATCAGTGAGGAAGTATGTAAATGTAGGCAAGGGAGCTGGATCAGGTTGTTTATTGAGATTTCCACCTAGTTAAGACTGTTGTATAACATGACAATAAAACACTATCTATATCAAGGATGAGCTTTCTAAGAATAGAAGAAGGCAGGACAGTGATGTGAGACCCTCCTCTGTCCCTGTTGGCTAGGAATTGGAGAAATGAACAAAGAAAAGAACCCTCATGATCACCCCAATGCCACTCTTATAGTGGAAAAAAATTATGTTATTGAAAGAGTAGGCAATAAAGGCTAATAGCACCAACATTTCACTGTGGATTTATTTAAAGTATGATAATTGCCTTTTTACAAAAGGTCTCTTTGTCATTTACCTGGCATCAATCAAATGGGCTAGAATAGCTGGGGAAGGCTTTATGGATAGTACCTTCAACCTAGCCCTAGACTATTGTAGACCCCTCTCCCCCCAATTAGATTCCTTCCTTGTCATCTTTCACTCCTCCTAAACCATCTTCCACATAGCTGCCAGAGTAACCTTCCTAATGAACTAGTCTGACCATGTCGTTCTCCTGGTCAAGAAGCCCTCACTCCTCCTTATTGCTACTTAAGTAAAACACAAACACCTCAGCCTGCCATTTGAAGCCATTCATATTTTGGCTCCATGCTGCTTTTTCAGGTATATTGCATTCATTCCAAATTCCTGTCAAACTGGCTTTTTTTTTTTTTTTTTTTTTTGCTATTCTTTAAGGTTGGCACCTGTTTCCTGCATCTATGCCTTTGCTACTCCTAGCCCCGGCAATTCCTTCTTCGCCCCTATACTTCCTGCTAGGCTCAGTTGATGTACCACCTCCTATGGGGAAACCTTTTTTGCCCCCTTGAGTTATTAGCCACCTCTCTTTCCTTAAGTTATCCTTTGTATTCTTGTCTGTTTACTTATTGTAACTTGTAGTGGAAGGTAAACAAGTTCCTCAAGGGCAGAAATATTTTCTTCCCATTTTGTCTATACGTCCCTAGTGCCTTGAGCTGTGCTTTGCTCATAGCAGGTACTTAGCAAATGACTATTGATTAGACTGGAGTTAGGAATTGAGATGGTCCTTACCAAGACCTTCAGTTGTCCAGAACGATGATGTTCTGTTAAGTGGAAGATTGGTCTTCAATGAAAAGGGTGGTAAATACAGAGAAAACGAATTCTAAATGAACAAACGTGGGACTTCACTTATTGAGATATGGCTAAGAGGCTTGCCAGGCAGCGTAGAAGAGCAGATAAAGTGCTATCCTTGGAGTTAGAAGACCTGGCTTCAAATTATTCTTCTGATACTGATTCATTGGGTGATCCTGGACCAGTCAATTAATCATTCACCCTGTGCCTTCTTCCTTTCGTGGTTACAGTAATGTCCACAGTACCTACCTCACTCTTGTAAGGCTGAAATGAGTTCCTGCGTCTTAAGTGCTTTACAAAAACTCTAAAGTCCCATGTAAATGCCAGTTATAATTGTGAGGAAGTATGACATAGTACATTAAAGGACAAGCCATGGATTCAGAAAGAACTGGAATCAAGCCCTGTCTCCAATATAACTGACTGTGTGACTAGGAATACTTAACCTCTCACTGCTTCAAGAAATTCTACAGGATTATAAATGACAGATGAGTCACTGATCTAGATTAATGATGAGGTTCCCTGTACCAAGAATATTCTGTGCGAATGAAATCATGGAACTGGACCAAAAAATTAAAATGATGCTATTCTTTGATGTATTCTTTAAAAGCAGATTTATTGACATGTTTCTGTGTTATGAGGATTACTTGTTAGCATAGTAATTCTATTAACTTTGTGGTGATTTTATGACATTTTCCCCTAGAGGATATGAATGGTTAGCCTTCGCATGGAATCAGACTGTTAGAACTAAGGAAATAATAATAATAGCATTTATATATAGTGCTTATGATGTTTACAGAGCATTTACAAATAACTCATTTTATCCTCAGAACAATCCTGGGAAGTAAGTACTATTATTATGCCAATTTTACACATGGGGAAAACTGAGGCAAACAGGTTAAATGACTTGCCCAGCACCGCATAGCTAGTAAGGGTCTGAGGCTGCATTTGAACTCAGGTCTTCCTGAATGTAGGTCCAGCACTCTTATCTACTTAGCTTCCTACCTGCCTTTAATTTACACACACCAAACACCTGCAATTTATGGAAAGGATCTCACCTTAACAAATGATTATGCAACCAATCCAGAAAGGATTTGAGATCCTCTAATCTGTCTAATTTATTTTGCAGCAGAGGAAATGAACATCTGTCTTGCTAAAAATGTTTCCATTTGAGGATAGGAATAAAGACTGGACTTTACTTGTGTAGGGAATTCCTGGATGAGGAAGCTCCTAATGTTAGGTTGGCACTGCTGCACCACTGAGTCTTGGAGAGGAGCCTAGAACACTGGGAAGTTAAGTGACAAGCCAAAGGCAGAACTTGGACATGTGTCTTTCAGGGTTCAAGCCTTACTTTGTATCCATCGCATTGTGCTGCCCTGTATTTAGGGTTTTAAAATAGAAGACTCTGAAAAAGCATTATGTCATTCTATTGTATTTGACTTATATAAAGTAGGGAAATTCAAAGGAATTTTGTAGTTACTTCTTGACAAAAATCAGAAGAAAAGTGATCTCCATCTGTAAGAATATATTATTTTCTTCTTTGTGAACTGACTGCCAGGTCTTGAGGTATCTGTGATCCTGAAGTATTTCTGAGCCACTTGAGACAACTATTTTTTTGAGTCCTTCCTTATTTTATTTCTTAGTCTTTTAATTCTCAGAGAGCAGGTTATAATAGAAGTGATTTGCTTTGTGATTATACCTTCATGGATAAAATGTGGGCTACTCTAGAAATAAAATGTTTAAAAATGGATTATTGAGAGCTGTCTTGCCCCACTGGCATTATGGGTAAAGGTATGTTAATTCAATAAAAGTGTACTAGCCAGTTAGATTTAGAACTGAGTACTATTCCACATACCAATTATTGGTAGTGCAAATGTCTGAGTTATGACAATAGTTTCAACATGATGTTAACATTTTGGCAGTCTATCTAGGGAACATATGCCATATGTTAATTTTATATTTTACAGTTATAATGGCAGGTACTGACTGTACCTGTGATTTGGTATAGGGCAATAGCTCTTAATGTGTGTGTTTGTGGGTGTGGGTGTGATATAGACCCTTTTGACATTCTTTTTGAAGCCTGTGGTCCCCTTCCCAGAATAATGTTTCAAGAAAATGTGAAATTTTATTTAGAGGTTAGTGAACTCCCACAGGAAGAAACTTGTTCTGCCAGTGCAGGTCTATACCCTCTTTCCAGCTTCTGGTCTTAGAGCCTGGAAGACTAAGGAAGACCTTAGGTGACTTGTCCAGGATTGCTAGGCCATTATGTGTCAGAGGGAGGATTTGATATCAGGCCTTTCTGGAAATAACAATAAAATAATAATAAAAATAAAGAAAGTTTTTTCCTTAATCAAAGCCCGTCATAAGTCTGGTTGTTAAAAAATAAAAGGGTTTTTTTTTTAACCTTCCCATCAACCTTTCCCTATGCTTCCTTCACATTTCTCTTAGATTACCATCCAGTATTTCATTCTTTCTCTCAGCTGGCTGTTGGCTAATCACTGCAAAGGTGTTATGGCATGCTTTAATTCATAACTTTTGCTTGAGACTTACCTAGTAGCATTGTTCAACTTGCTTCTTTTAAAGATGAATTACTAAAGAAAGAAAAGCATTCAAGACAAATAAATTAAGATATGAATAAATTAAGAATGACAGGTGATTAGGGATGGGGAGTTTTTCTTCAGACTGATAAGGTTCTCAGAAGAGCAAAATAGTAAAATCTAGAATCTTAACATTTATGGTTTAAATAATAACTACATTGTATAGTGCTTACTACATGCCAGTTATTGTGTTAAGCACTTTGTTATTATGTGATCTGATCCTCCCAATAACCCTGGGAGGTAGGTGCTATTATTAATCCCATTTTACAGATGAGGAAACTGAGGCAAACAGAAGCTAAATGACTTACCCAGGGTTACACAGCTACTAAGTATCTGAGGCTAGATTTGAACTTAGTTCTTCCTCTCTCCAAGTCTGATGCCCTGTCTACAGTGCACCATAATACATTGTAACATAAAAAGTAACCTTCAAAATTGAGTTACAAGGATCTATGTCTGATTGTTTAAAAAATTGTTTTCTGTTTCCTTAAGATATTCAGAATTCTCAAAAATTTCTCCATCTTAATTCCCCCATAAAAATAAGAAATCAATATTTCTTTGTTGATAAGGTTAAAAAAATGACTATTTTTAATTGATGAGAATAAAATGGATGAGAGATGGTAGTGGGGAAGAAGTTGGTAATCTTTATTACTGAGAATAGTGACCACACTGATGAAATCAAGGCAGATTATCAAGAAAAGTAAAACTTTAAAAAAAAAGGTTAGAAATTTAAAGAAAAAATGTTTTTGTTCATTTCAGATTTAATTCTTATCCTTTGTGGTTTATTTTCAGTTAGACGGACTGCTGCGGAAGATGGAATGCCTCTGTTTCCAGGCGAATATTTCCAAGCTGGCCCGGTGGAATTTACTGATTTCTGGTGAAATGTTTCAAGGACCCTTGTGTATTGGGTGGAACATTCCATCCTTCTGAGTCAAATCATGGTCTTCTCGGCAGTGCTGACAGCTGCCCGACCAGGGACAGCAAACACAACTTTTGTTATCTATGAAAATGCCTATATTAATTTTACCACACCTCAGTCGGTCCTTCATGGTAGCGTAGATTCACCCCTGAGGCATGGTTCAGATACCATGACCACAACTGAGATCAGTTCTTTGACAGTGAATAGTACATCAGCCTCTTCAACGTCAGAAGCTTTTAAGAGCCTAAGTTTGCCTCTGCAGATCATTCTTTCTGCCATAATGATATTTATTTTGCTGGTTTCTTTTCTTGGGAACTTTGTGGTCTGCCTTATGGTCTACCAGAAGGCTGCCATGCGTTCTGCAATTAACATCCTTCTTGCTAGCTTGGCATTTGCAGACATGTTACTCGCAGTTCTGAATATGCCCTTTGCCCTGGTGACTATTCTCACAACTCAGTGGATTTTTGGGAAAGTCTTCTGCAGGGTGTCAGCTATGTTTTTCTGGCTCTTTGTTATTGAGGGAGTAGCTATCCTGTTAATTATCAGCATCGACAGATTCCTAATTATCGTTCAGAGGCAGGATAAGCTGAATCCATACCGCGCCAAGATGCTCATTGCTATTTCTTGGGCCACCTCCTTTTGTGTGGCGTTCCCTTTGGCTGTGGGCAGCCCAGAGCTGCAGATCCCTTCCCGAGCTCCCCAGTGTGTGTTTGGCTACACCACCAGCCCTGGTTACCAAGCCTATGTCATCATAGTGGCCCTCATTTCTTTCTTCATTCCTTTCCTGATGATGCTGTATTCTTTTATGGGCATCCTCAATACTGTGCGGCACAATGCAGTCCGAATTCATAGCTATCCTGAGGGCATATGCCTCAGTCAAGCCAGCAAGCTGGGCCTCATGAGTTTGCAGAGACCCTTCCAGATGAGCATCGATATGAGCTTTAAGACCCGTGCCTTCACCACCATCTTGATTCTCTTTGTTGTCTTTATCATCTGCTGGGCCCCCTTCACTACCTACAGCCTTGTGGCAACGTTTGACAACCACTTCTATTACAAGCACAACTTCTTTGAGATCAGCACCTGGCTCCTCTGGCTCTGCTACCTCAAGTCTGCTCTGAACCCACTGATTTACTACTGGAGAATCAAGAAATTTCATGATGCCTGCCTAGACTTAATGCCCAAGTCCTTCAAGTTTTTGCCACAACTCCCAGGCCACACAAAACGACGTATTCGCCCCAGTGCTGTGTACGTGTGTGCAGAGCACCGAACAGTAGTATGAAACAAAACAATTGCATGTTTACACTTGGATGGTACTTTTCCCCCACCTTCTGACTGATTTTTTTAAAAAATGTGGCTTGCTCTTCTTATACACACATACACACACACGTGCACATTCATACATATACACATACATATGTATGTATATATATTAATTCTTGTATAGGTATACATGAGTGTATTGGCGTGGATGTGTGGGTGTGTATGTACAAGTTGAGAGAAATTATTTATTGGTTGTATTGTTTGCTACTAGGATGTCTAATAGCGAAGCAAAGACAGGTGTTACCTCCAGGATTCAAGGGAAGCTCACACTTTGGGGGGGGCAAAGTTGTGGGTCTTTTTATTTTTTGCTCTTACCACATGGATGGGGTTTGTGCTCGGTGCTCATGGAGCCTCTACTTTGCATTGAATTATAGGTATGTTGTATTGTTGTATGCTGCTAAGGTATTCTTATTTGAGTTTTGCATGTTTTTCCCCTCTAGGAAGACACTGCTGCTTTTTTGCCATTGCCTTGGAGCCAAAAACCTTGCATTCCTCAGTGGGAAAATGTCAACTATTTAATTATTATTATTCAAAATAATGACTCAGTTGTTATTAATGGTAATAGTAAAACTCTAGGGGTTGTGACATTTGAAAAGTCATTAATATTTACTTTGGTGCACTTTATGAAGCAGTTATGGACTGCAATTCATCTAATGTTTTGGGCCACATGGTTTTTCAGTTATTTTTACATGTGGCTCATTTTATTTTAATCTAGTGTGTTAGTAAAAAAAAATACTCTTCTTCCTTCTAGACGTACAGTTTCTTTCATCTTTCCTCTGTATTCCCAGTTTTATTGGCTGAAACTATCAAAGGTTATTGAACTCAGCAGTATTTTTGTTATAGTAGGGGTCAAAAGGGCAGGACTGAGGCAGTGAAAAGCCAAAGGTTTGTATCTGTATCAAATAGACATAGGGGTAGGGACTGGGTCTGTGATCTTATTAGTGTAGAGAAATCTTTAATGAGGAAATTCTCTCTCCCAATGCAAGTTGATGCCTTCTCTTCAACATATAGAGTTGTTTAGAGCACTGACAGGTTAAGTGATTTGCCAAGGGTTTTCCAGCCAGTATGTGTCAGAGTCCAGGATTTGAACTCAAGTCTTCTGACTCCAAAGCCAGATTTGTAGCCACTGCATCATGCTGTATCTCTGAAATAGGAAATAGTCATTGAAGAGGAGAAATTTGTCTTAGGTCGTTAATTTTAGTGACTAAGGAATTGCTCATTCTATTCACTTACAGGGTAGGTTACATTTAGTGACCAAGAAGGAATTGAAGGAGATTCAGAGTTTTCTTGACCTTTCATGGACCAGAACTTGTATATAGGGATGCAGTATATAAATGCAGGATTGATCATGCACTGATACTAGAAAGAAACCTACGTGCAAAACTAAGTGAAACGTCAAGGCCATGAGATGATTTATTGACTGAGTAGAACAGCAGTTAGGTAATATTTCCAGTGCTTTTTGTACAAGCACTCATGTTCAAGGATCCTGCTGGGCTAAGACTAGTTTTTTCCAGGCCTGCCCACAGATGTGAGCTGGGGCAATGTATCAGCTATGTGAATGCCAACCTCGAGCAAAGCCAGGATTTAGGGACATACGCATTCTCTGAATTGAAAACCTCCCATTACTAAGTGAAAATGGTATAGATTAAGAAGCCAGAGCCGTACTCACTGGAGTTGGACCTAAGTTGTTTTTTCCTAGCAATAATGATGATCCACATTGCCTCTTCCCACCCCCATTTGCCTGTTGATTTTAAAAAAAAATACTGTCTCCATCTTGATGGCTGGAAATGCAGGGACTATTCATGGTCTGGATCCCACTACTAATCAGCATGGCAGCTTTCCCCTGTTACATTTCTGATCCATACTGGTTTGCCCCTCTTTAGGTAACCTGGTGAAACCTCTGCTGTTAGGGCTCTCCATATTCATGACAAAATTAATGTGGATACCCAGATGTCATAGTCTATTTTAGCTCAGAACTCTTGAGCTCAAGGGATCCTTGGGCCTTAGCCTCTCTGGTGACTGAGATTACAGGTTCATAATGCTGGTAATTGATAGCATGTGTACAAAACATCCAGATGGGATGAGATAAGGGTAATGAAAGTAAATCTAGCTGGTCTATAAGGAACTGAACTTTGAGCTTTTCTGCTTTAATCAAATTGAAGTTATAATTATTAATATTTCTGATTTATAGTATCATCATTCTCAGCCCCAACCTCCACAGCTCAAGAGTTTCAGTAATTTTAGGGTATTAATCATCTTCATTAGCTCAAAAGAGTGTTTGCAGAAATGGAAATAGATATTTGAATAATCCAGATCAGAAGAATGTAATGACATTGCCCTCCAGTATCTCCTTAACTTTTTTGCTGTCCCATCTCTTCTTCAATATTGGCATAGTGCATGGCACCATCTGAAGAGCTGTGGATTTAGAGGGCTAAAGGAACTATGACAACCCAAGGGCTCTGATTTTACGGTATTCATCTGGTATCAAATTGAAGGCTTTTGTAACATGTAGATCCACATGTTGGGTTGGGGCCATTTTCATCTGATAGTCACCTACATCTTTACCTTTTTGTAACTGATATTGTTCACTAATTACCAGCTTCTCATTTACAAGTAAAATTATTAGTTGCTAGCATTAGAAGTTTGACAGTATTCACCAAGGATAGGTTAACATTTACTAAACTGTTCCAGAGAGCCCTCGTGTTCCTCCTCATAATGTCAGTAAGGGTCCCATAAGAAAGTTTTGATGCTATCAAATTTTTCCCTCTAAAATATGAAATAATGAAATATGTGTCAGTAGTACTCGTGTAACAATTTTTCAGAATTTCTCTAATCATCTTTTTTTGTTCCTGAGTTGATTAATACCCTCATTTCCAATATAGCATTTATGAGTTTTGTTAATATATTTCAAGTCCAAAACTACTCTGTGGCCAAATTAATTTAGTGAATGTTTATTTCCACAAAATATAAACACTATAGTCTATGCTAATCGCAGATTGAAATGTGTTGTTCATCTTTAGCCAGTTTTTCACTAACTGGTTTTTAAAACTGGTTAATGTGGTATAATTGAGGAGAAAATAAATCTCTAAGGCTAATAATCAGTATAATCTGCATTCTCCTGAACATGGTCATGTGTTTTTGTTTTATAAATTCTGCTGGATAGTTGTAATTTTGTCTTTTATTTTTACTTTGGAAGAATAGCTTGTTAGCTACTGTTGTACTACTTATGAACAGTGCAGCATTTGACAGGATTATATGTTGAGATGCCATGCAATGCTAAAAGATTCTGAAAGTTCAACAGTGATACTTGGCAGCAATGCTAATAATCCTGGAAAATCTCTTGATCCTGTAAGTAGAATTTCTAGGGATCATAAGATCTTGTTGTATCTAGGGCTGGAAAGATATCTCAGAGGTCATTTATTCCTATCCCCTCATTTTACAGAAAAGGAAACTGAGGTCCAGGGAGGTTGAAGGACTTATCCCAGGTTGTATAGTTACTAAGCAACAGCTAGAATTTTTTTCATTATTAAAATTTTATTTTTAATTTATGAGAAAAAAACAAACATTTCTAGAATTTAATCTCAGGTCTTGTTCAATGTTCTTTCCTCTGCAGTCCTTTTAAAGAGATTTAACTTTTACTGGTTTGTTTAAAACGAACATTTCTATTTGTACTGTCAGGTGCAGAATCTTTATTTGTTGACTGTTTACCACTTTTACATTTTTGTTGGACACCACTGAGTATGCTACTACTGTTTAGTACCATTCACAGGATCTAGAATTGATTTTTAAAAGACTGCAGGAGAAAAAAAGAAAGTAAGTTTATATTGAAAACTAAACAGTTATTTCTTTGGTGAACTATGTTTATGTCCTTCTATTCGCAGTCTTTTAGAAATCACAACCATACAGGCATTCATTTCTCATTTTTCTTTTTTGATGTAATGCTTGCAACTGTGTTGGGAATGAGCACTGAGACTGATGTTAGCTTCTAATACATATTGTGAATAAAATCTGCATACTTATTACGCCTTATTTGTTGACATTTGTTGACATTACGCCTTGGCTATATATTAGGTTTCCCTTGTCTACCGATCTATTCAGCTCCAAATTATTGGAGGAACAATAAGTGATTTGAAATTTAAAAATCATTTTTAAGTTCAATTGAGGATAAATATCTATTATTTTTTTCATTGTCCTTAGGGAAGTAGCATTATTATTAACTCATTCTATGTGGCTTCATAGGAAGTGTATGACACAGGAGGGTCAAGATGAACTTGATTTCTATTCCTCTGCTATTCTGTCATGTTCAATCAAAGCATGAGTTAAAATGAATTTCAGTTATAACTTTTAACCTATATAAATCTATTGCCAATGGTGATCTTTTGTAAAAAGCTATTAATATTGATGATAATAGTAAGTGATCTTTGTTTTGGCTGTTTACAATTTACATGAAAATGTTTATGTATATATACAAGAGAATTGTACTTACCAACTTATCTTCCTTGCCTGACATTTTCATACTACTGTGATTTTTGAGTCTATGTGAAGAACTGCTGGATTACAACTTGTTCTCATGAGAATTTTACAGTCATCATTCTGCACTTTTAACTTCTCTGGAAACTCCTATTTTGTAATAATGAAGCAGACCTTCAGAGCACACTTTTCTTATTGCAGATTAAAGAGTGACACATTTCCTAGATGTCTGTCCATCCCTATTAGAGCCAGTTCTTCGTGATGAAGTGAGATTTCATTTACAGCTGGAACTCACTTTTGTGGAAAAGCTTGAATTATTGGTTTTAAAGTTTGAATATTATACAAAAGCTTATTCTGTGCATATTCTTATCTCAATTGTGAAGATGATTCCCAACCAAAAAAAATAAATGTTTACCTTTTTATTTTTAAGAGTGAGAATTTTTTTTAATATTAAGAAGACAGTAAATCTTATCATGGTAGATACCAGTGTGTTGGGAAGGAGTGCATTCTCCCTTGTTGAAATCTTTACATAGAGGCCAGATTAATACTAGTTGACTATATTATAATGGGAATTCCTTTTTAAGTATGGATTGACTTAGCAGCTATTAAGCACCCTTTGAATATTCTTGAAAGAAACACATTCTGCTTGAATATTTTTTCTTCAGTTTTGCTTTGTTTAAATTATGAGTTTAATTTCAAAACTTGAACTTTATTTTTATTATTCAAATAAAATTCCAAGAACTTGTTGTGGGTTAACAGTGATTATTCTAGTTAGCAGTTCTTAAAATAATTCAGAATTGAGATGAATACTCACCACCAGGAAGTATGCTATAGAAATTCTCCTGAACAGCATTTATTAAGTATATGCTATGTAGCAGATATTATCCTAGATACTGAAGGTACTATAGTGAAAAGTTATGCCTTCTCTGCCTCCAGGGGCAATATGGTCCAATGAAGGGTACAGGGGAATGATATCAGTAAACTAAGACACAACCTGTAACCACTCAGCCTATGCCTGAAGATGCCCAGACAGGGAGAACCCATTCCCTCCCAGGGCAGCCCATTCTGTTTCGAGACAGCTCTAATGGTAAGGAAGTTTTAACCTACATGAAGCAAAAATAAGTTTTTTTTTATCTGCAGCTTTCACATATTATTCCTAATTATGCTACCTGGGGTAAAGCAGAACAGGTTTAATCCTTCTATGTCCTTGTACTCTAAATATTTAAATAAACATATCTTGTTGCCCTCCCAGAAGGGTGTTTATTCTTGGAGTGGTTGGGGCATGATCTTGAGGCCATCCAATTACTGTTCTCTGGACTTCCCAGTTTACCAATGTCCTTCCTGAAAGGTCCCCAGAACTGTACACATCTAAATAGGGTCTGATTAGTGAAATTAGGACAGCATAATTATTATGAATATGGGATACTATGCCTCTCAATGTGACCTAAAATTGTATTAGCTTTTTTGTTATATTACAACAAAATGGCTTGTTTGGAGCTTATAGTTTACTAAAAACTTTATATAAAGGAATACTGATGATTTTTGTGGATTTACTTTATATCCTGCTACTTTGCTAAACTTAATTGTTTTAAATCATTTCAGAACGTTTACAGATGAATTGCTACTAACATCTCTTCCCTGTTGCCCTTGTGAAGTTGAGGTTTTGGATTCATGTATAAAACTTCCACACCAACATATTCTGTGGCCACACTAGTCTGGGAAATGCTAGTGAATAGAATATGATATAGTGAACTTAGCTTTCTTTGTATTTTGTCATTAAAAAAAACAAAACTAGTTGACTAACAGTCGATGGGCTTTTTGGTAATATTTTTTCTCCAGCACTTACTAGAGGTTTTGCTTTGGGCATGTCACTTGACAAACCTCAGTTAACTGCTATAAAATGGGGGTCATGATGACTGTACTGTCTTGGCCGAAAGAGAAGATAAAGTATGCTTTATATATGTATATATGCATATACACATACAGTACTTATAATTAAATAAAACGACACTTTTCAGTTTTTGGATATTAACACCTATGGTCTCAGAGCCCAAGTATGATCACCATATCAAGTTCAGTGCTCATCAAAGAAGGGATCTTACCAAACTCTTTCTATGATACAAATCGGGTCTTGTCTAAGCCAGGGAAAGCCAGAACAGAGAAAGAAAACTAACGTCCCTAATGAACACTGATGCTAAACATTTTGATAAAGCATTAAAGAAGTAACAGCAGCATAATACAAAGATTATATTATACATTATGATTAAGTTAGATTAATTCTAGGAATATTCAGTTGGCTTGATATTAGGAAAACTAAATAATTGACCATATTAAAAACAAAAATAAAATGTATATTGTTATATAATATATAGAAAAATCTTCTAAAATACAACATTCATTTCTGTTAAAAAGAGTAGAAACAGGAGAAAACACATCTTTCCTTGACATGGTAAATAGTATCTTACTATATCCAAGAGTCATTATTATCCATAATGGAGACAAACTGGCATCCTTTCCAATAAGACCAAGGTGAGGGTACAAGGAATTGATGCACATTGGCAAGCATAAGATCCATCACCCAGGTGATAAATGGTGAAAGATATGAAGATTTTTAGATAAGGAATACGGTTTATCAAATCATGAAAAAATGTTCCAAATCACTAATAAGTTGAGAAATGCAAATTAAATACTGAGGTTCTATATCAAACCCACTGTGTTGACAAAATCGACCAAAAAGACAGTGATACATGTTGGAGGGTCTGTAATAAAACCGGTTGGTGCATCTTTTGAATTGGTCCATTCATGTACTACCACCACCAGGTCTGTCCTCAAAAGAAATAAGAGTAAGAGGAAAATATTCTATGTGTACACAAATATTTAAAACAGCTCTTTCTGTATTTATATTATTGTGCCATAGAAATTATGAAAGGGATGGTTGTAGAGAAACTTGGAAAGACTTATGAACTGATGCAGGGAGAAGTGAACAAAAGTAGGAGCGTAATTTATATTATAATCTCAATATTATAAAAATCAACAAGTCTGGAAGACTCATTCCAGAGGACCAATGATGAAGAATGATTCCCGCCTCATGACAGGTGATAGACTAATATACAGAATAGGACACATATTTTTGGACATAATAATGGAAATTTGTTATGCTTGACTGCTTATTATAAGGGTATGTGGGTGTGAGTACCCACTGGTAAAGGGAGAATGTAGGACAGAGAAAAAAATGATAATAAAAAAGGATTAAAGAGCTTTAAACACAGAACTTTCAGCCTGAGTGGAAGAACTCATGTCAGTGTAATGAGTGTATAGGAATCTCTGCCTCCGTATGGTTATAGCTAGCAGCTGTCCATCATAAGTGTCGACTTTGTCTGTCTCTTGGATTTCCCCTTGTCTGTATCTGTTTCCCAAGTTGTTTAGATAAAAGCTAGTGCTTCTGCTCATAGTTGATCATGGAGGTACCATGAGATAACTTTTGTAGTGGCTCCCAGAGAAATTCACAGCTTCAACCCCAGCCAGACTACCTTTCTCAACTAATAGCAGCAGACTCACTGAAGGGCATACAAACCATCCACCTCTCTGTGGAATTGACTGAAAGAAAGAAATGATTCCTGAACAATTTTCCCAGAGGAATCTATTGTCTTGAGAACTGCATGTATTTGGACTCCACAAGGTCAGAATATTTCAGGTTATTGATGAAAGGTAATATTATGAAGCAACAGATCCTGTGTCTTATAAGGCAAAGTATAATAACATAATAATATAAAAATTAAGTACATTTCTATAGAAAAGAAATTCTAAATAGGCAAAAAATAGTAATAACAAGAAAAGGAACCTTTAACCTGAGGGCCTCTACCTAAATTTCACTCCAAAGGGAATTTTCCTATATAAATAAATTAATTTCCCATATAAATAGTAGTCATGTTCCTACCAGGAGCTCCAGAGCTCCCTGATGTAGAAGCAGCCCAAGTAGATTTTTTTACTTTTACTCTCTTACATTTTGATCTGAAACTAGCTTCCTCATTTTTTTCAGTGTTCTTTTGCTTTCATGCCTTGGTACTGGTCACCCCATATGCCTGGAACACATTCATTCCTTACCTTTTCACAGAATTCCTTTTTTTTTCTTTTCAGAATAAGCTTACGTACAATCCTGCATGAAACCTTTTCTGATGCCCCTGACCCCACGTACAACTGTCCTTCCTCCCAAACTAGCTTGTATTCAACTACTTTGTGTATATTTGAATTTATTTGTTTGATATTTATGCTATATATGATACTAATGATAAGTATTTGTATGGAAATTTAAGCTTTATAAGACACTTCGCAAATATTGTCCCATTCTGTCCTCACAACAACTCTGGGAAGTAGGTGCTATTATTATTTTCACTTAATATATGAGGAATCTGAAGCACAAAGAGGTTCAATGACTAACCCAGGATCATATAGCTAGTAATTGAGGCTAGATTTAAACTCAGGTCTTCCAGACTCTGGGTCCAAAGCTTTATACCTTGATACAATTCTATAGTTAATCTGATAAAAACAAATGTAAGCCAAGGTGCTTGTTAGTGGCAGGTAAAGTCTTAATGTGATAACCCTCTCCACCATTTTGGCCATTCCCTTTAGTTAAGGGAATGAATATTGCCATTTAAGAGAAGGTGGAAGAGATCCTAGGGGAGATACATTAGGGATTATGGCCTTCCTTATTTCACGTCCTGGAGTCAGTTCCCAACTCTGTATGTGCTCAAGGCAGGTTCCACTTGGCTGGGTTGACTGCAGTGTGAATTATTTACTATGAGAGATCTAGGCGCAGAAAAAGAATTGACCTTTTTGAATACAAATCGAGAGAGTAGTTCTAGTGGTAATTATAGCCAGTAAGACATATTTTGCCTCTGTCCAGTGGAAAAGAAATCTGATATTAAGTAAGTAAAAGAAAAATTTTTAAAGTGGATATGCATGAGTCTAAAAATGAGTTAACGACCTACCAAGGAATTTTAATGGGAATTTCTGTGCATGGGATTGATTATTCAGACTTTGAATGGTATTCCTATTCTTTAGTCAGATCTTCAAACTTGAATCACCTTTACCAGGGCTTACCACTGCTGGAAACCAAATTTCCAGCCTTTCTGTCTGATGGGAGTTATGTCTAGCTATAATAAGATGTATATAATTTTCTCGATGTGGATTCTAAAGCATAAAAGTAGTTTGAGATTTTAAGGAACATTCAATAATTATTATTATGTAACATTTATTAAGCCTCTGGACCACACTCAGTATATAACTTGAAATAACAGTCAATTCACCATAGTGACACAAGTAAAAGTCTAACTAAGAAGCAGGCCTGTAGTCATGTCAGAACAATTGATTTGGTCAATGAGAAAAAAAAATCAATTTAGCATCTAAGATTATTCTACTCATTTTGGCATCATATAAACAATCAGTCGATTAAAAGAATCACTTTTCAGCTGGTTATTTTGATATGGAGAGGCAGAATGGGTAGAGAGCTGGGGTTAGAATTAGGAAGCCCTGAGTTCAAATCCTGCCATTGACACATACTGTGTAACCCTGAACAAGGCTCTTAACTTTTGCTACAGGAAATGTAAAATGATACATTGTAATTGAGTTGCTGATCTGCATTGGTAGAGGAGTTTCTGCTTTTAGCAATGACATCTAGGCAAAACCCAAATTGATGTATAGTCATACATAAATGATATTAGGCTGAGCAGTTGTTCGATATGCCTCCGTATTTTCTTTATGTAATCACATGCATGCATATATTATGTGTGTATTGGTTTTAGTTCATGGTAGACATGGACACTTAGCAAGTTAGGATCATTTTTTCATATTTCAGAATGGTATATGGCATCATTGGTCAACTGACTCCAATACTCCATGAGAGATACATTGTGTTTGATGTAATTAGCATAATATTATCCCCAAATAGGACCATCTGAAGGTCCTCATTATCTATGGAGAATTGTGAACTTATCCTAAATTAAAAGAGCCTATGACTGTAACTGAGAGGCTGGACTTGCAATCAGGAAGACCTGGATTCGAATTCTGCCTCCGATACTGGGTACAACCTTGGAAAAAGTGCTTAACCTTTATGAGCCTCAGACAACTCTTACACTCTATATTGTAGACCAATTGTCATCTGTATGGAGGGAATCACTTTGCTAACCAAATCATAGGTCCTTTATGTATGATTTAAAATACAATAAAATGTCGATCTTTTGAGAAAAATCTTTAATCCATTGGTACATTGTCTGAACAAAGACTGAGTCAGTCATGGGATGTCATCTCTGGTCTGCTCTCTCCCACTGAGGAAGTTTAACTATTGGGAAAGGGTCCAATAGCAGACTATAGCAAGGTTTCTAGCAGTGGGCATCAGGTGCTGGGGGAGTCTGGCAGTAGTTATTCTATAGGGTAGTCTGACCATGGATTTTGGAGAATCAAGTCTGATTCTGAGGATGGGGGGGGCATGGAACCAGAGGGAATAAAGGTCCCAGTACTAAGATATCTTGGGTATCAGGAAGAAAAAAAAAGACAAAGAAGTATAAGTAATTCAATTTAAGAGACATTTACTAAGTGCATACTCTTTTCAAGTCACTGTTCTAGGTGCTTTTTGAGGATAAAGAAGACGAAACCTCTAAATGAGACTAGTGAAGAATGCCAAGGAAAACAAAAGTGGCCTGTTTGTATTTGAAAAGTATATGAATCAAAGAGGAAATTCAAAGAAGAGACCTAAGTCTACACTTTTATGATAATGACTCAGTTTAACAGCTATTGTAGAGAAGGTAGCAAGATACTATAAGACTCAGAAAAGGCAGATATAAAGCTGGGAAAGAAGGATTCCAATTTTCAAAAGAGGGAAGAGTGGAGTTGATAAAATTGACTTTGATTCCTGAAAAAATTCTAGGACATATTATTAAAAGGATGGTTAATGAACATCCAGAGAAGGAAGTAGTGATCATGAAAAGTCACCATAGTTTCATCAAGAATAGATCATGTCTCAGATTTTCTTTTTATATGCCATAGATACATTTTACCTAAATGTTAGCAAAGTCTCTCATACTGTTCTTATGGACAGAGTAGAGATCTGTGTTATATAAGAGTGAAGTTAAATAGATTGTGAACTGGTTCAATGGTAGTCATTAATCATCATTGGATAGGAGGCAGCTGGGTAGCACAGTAGAAAATGCACTGGGTCTGGAATCAGGAAGACCAGAGTTCAAATTCAGCCTCAGGCACTTGATAGCTGTGTGATTCTGGGCATGTCACTTAACCACTATTTGCTTCAGTTTCTTCAACTATAAAATGAGGACAGTAATAGCTCCTATCTCTCAGGGTTGTTGTGAGGATAAAATGAGTTCCTATGTGTAAAGCCCTTATCATAGTGCTTGGCACATAGTAGGTGCTATATAAAGGGTAACTGCTATTAATATGATCATTATTAATGGTTCAGTGTCACTTTGGAAATAGTTTTCTAAGGGAACATTCCCAGGATCTGTGACTGACCCTGTGCTATTAAACATTAAAAAAAATTAATTATGTACTTAGAGAAAGTCATAGATTCAATCTGTAAGTGACACAAAGCTGAGGAGTTACCTAGTATTCGATGACAACCAGGATTCAAAAAGATGTTGGTGAGTTACAATAAAAGTAATGATTTCAAAGGGTGAATATAATACAATGAAATATAATTGGTATAAATACAAAATCTTATCCTTAGAAAAAAACCTACTTTATAAATATAAGATAGAAGGACTAGTTAGATAGCAATGTCTGGAAAAGTTTGGGGATGGTTAGTAGATTGCAAACTCAATAGGTATGTAATATTGTAGCCAAAATGATAATGCCATCTTAGGCTATATTGAGAGACTTATACTCTAGGAATAGGAAGACAAGAGTCCCTTTGGACTATACTCTGGTCAGAAGTGTCTGTGGTATTGTGCATTTTAGGGCAATGTCCAGAGGTGGGCAACCAGGATAGCTAAGGACTTCTAGTTCTTGCCATATGAAAATTAGTTGAAAGGAGCTAGGATATTTAGTTTGGATAAGGGAAGACTTTGGGGTACATGATGGATATATTCATGTATTTAAAAGACCTGTCACATGGAAGAAAGACAGCCCTTCTTGATCTCTGTCTGCCAGGTACATGCTGGTCCCAGGTACAGAGTCAAGATCTGAAGAAACTGAATCGACTGGGCAAACAAAATAAGCAATTTTAGTAAATGCAAACATTCAGGAAGGATATTCATTATCAGATGCCACTTTCCTGGTGCCCACTCATGCATGATGATGCACCTAGATGGATCACAGCTGTTCATAATGGAATAAATTAGTCTGGTATATCCAAAGAGCTGTACTCCCTTCTTAACACTGATGTATGTAGGTTACATTGTAGTGCAACTCAATGTGTGAAGTCCATCCTTTTCAGCTCTCTCTAAGAGATACTCACAAAACCTAGTTAGCATGTTAGACCCAAAGTTTGGGTAAAATTGCTAACTCCTAAAATAGTCTCAAAGGTAAAATTGGAAGCAGTAGGTGCAAATGATAAGAGAAAATTGAGGATTTTTGTAAAGAAGAACTTAATAGAACTATTTAAAGATGGTATGGACTGCCTCAGATGATAATGAGGTTTTCAAACCAGGATCCAGAGGACCATTTGTCAGAAATGTTGTCTAAGGTATCCTTATTCAGGTATAGTTTAGATTAGAAGACCTTTAAAGGCTTGGCCAACTCAGATTCTACATACCTGTGATTTGTAACTTTAAGCTTTCTGGTCCTCCCAGAGCCTAACCTCTACTCGGTTTTCTCAGCTTTATTTTTGTTCCAGCTCCTTACCTGCTTCACCCATAGCTACCTGCTGTCTTTATCCAGAGAATAATGGCCTAAATCTAACTAAACTTACTTGTTTTATCTTTGGAGAAATCAGAGACTCTAATTGACCTGTACTCGATTCTCTGTTTGCCATTTCATCCAGCTATTCCTAGGCAGTACAAATGATTTAGCTGATGCCTTAAACTGATTGGGTAAAAGACATTTTGGATGGGGGAACACAAAAATGAAATGTGATATGTTTTATTTAAGATGATGCTTTCACTTTTTAGTCATTTCTCCTAATGGAGACTTTGAAAATTGAAGTTTACTGCCAATTATTTTTCATAGTATATCTTTACAGTTTATTTCCATATCACTAACTGCCCACAGGACATTTCAAATTGTATGTCTTAAAGAGATGTCTTAAACTCAGCTTATTTAAAACTAGGCTCATTATCTTTCCCTCCAAACCCATCTTTCTTGCAAATTTCCCCATTTCTGACAAATATACCACTGTTCTTTCAGTCTCCCAGGTCCATAACCTTGGTTTTATCCTATATTCCCCACTCTCCCTCACGCTACAATGAGCTGCCAAATCTTCTCATATCTTCCTCCATAACATCCCTTGCATCTGACCCTATCTCTCTTCTCGCATGACTACCGCTTTGTTTCAGACCCTCATCACCTCAAAGGTAGATTATCGCAACAGCCTCCTAATTGGTACCTCTGCCACAAGACTCTTAACCAATCCAGTATGTTCTACTATCTGCTGCCCAATTAATTTTCCTTAAGCTTACATCTGATCATGTAGCTATCCTACTCAGTCAACTTCAGCAGCCTCCTATTACCTCTAGAATCAAATATAAATTCCTCTGCTTATCTTTTAAAAGTCTTTCACAACATGAACCTGCCCTATGATTTCACTGTGCATTATTCCCCTTCCTAAGCTCTCTGAGACAGTCATACTGGCCTTTGCAACCCAGCTTCCAACTCCATTACTCAACTGAGAGCATTTGACACTATTAACCACTGAGAGCATTATTACTGACTACCCTATCCTCCCGGATCGATGTCTTCTCTGGGTTTTCAGTCAGTAAACAAACATTTATTAGGCTTTTACTGCATACCAGGTACTATTGGGGATACAAAGAAATGCAAAAACAAAACAATCCCTGCCCTGAAGGAGCATACAGTCAAATGGGCAAGACAACATGTAAATAATTTGCTATATAAAAGATATATACAGAGTGGATGAAGATAATCTGAAAGGGGAAGGTATTAGTAGCTAGAGAAACTGGAAAAGGTTTCCTGAAGAAGGTGGAACTTGAATTGAATGTTGAGGGAAGCCAAAGGAACTAAGAGGCAGAGGTAAAGGAGAAAAGTATTGAAGGTATGGGGGACTGCTAATGCAAAGTCATGAAGATGGGATATAGAGCCTTGTGTCTGAGTAACTGCAAGTATAGTTGGATCAAAGAGTGCATGAAGAGGAAGTAGAGGGAAGAATGTGTAAAAAGGCTGGAAAGGTAGAAAAGACCCCACTATATGAAAAGCTTTAAATGTCAGATAGAAGACTTTGGTGGAGGAGAGTGGGAGAGGAACAAGAATTTATTAAATATCTCCTATGTGCCAGACACTATGCTAAAGGCTTTACAATTGAGGAGACTGAGGCAGACAGAAGTTAATTGATTTGTACAGGATCACACAGTTAGGTAGTACCTGAAGCTAGATTTAAGTTCAGGTCTTCCTGACTCTGGGCAGAGGGCTCTATCCAGTTAAGCTGCCTTAAAAATGATAGGGAGTCGCTGAAGTTCATTGAGTAGAGAGGTTGACCTGGAGTGAAGAGAGACCAGTTCTAAGGTTGTCACACAAGTCCAAGGAAAAGGTGATGGGGCTCTGGACTAGGGTTGTTGTTGATGAGTGGAGAGAAGGAGATACATGTGCAAAATGCTAAGATAAAAATGATGAGATATGGGAACAGATTGGGATGAGAGAAAGATTAAGGAGTAGAGAATGACAGAGGTTTTGAGCCTTGGTGACTGGGACAATGGCAGAGATTTTTGGGGAAGGATAATGAGTTTAGTTTTGTATATGTTGAGCTATCATAATACTTTTTGTATGGGTTTGGCCACTCCTCAGTCCCCTTTGGTAGATCATTTATATCATTTGTCTCTGTAAGGGCAAGCAAAGTAGGATCTTTTGCTGCTTTTGTTTTAATATAATCAAGTGACTCTGATGGAATCTTGCCTTTATCAACCAAGAGTCCTTACTAGGAGTAAAGTACAGGAATAGGAGTTTCTTTAACTAGAAACTGTATATGTATTTGTATTGTTAATTATTTTAATGCGATTAAAGATCTTTCCCATCCATTAATGGGCCTGGGAAGATTTGTAGGCAGGCCCACACCTTTTGTTAATGAAGCACTAGTTCTCAAGTGTTGTGATGCCCTCTGGCTCTAAAAAATGTATAAATACTCTGAAGTTTTACTTTGGGACTTACTGACTGGAAGTGTTTGTTTGACCAGACAAGACTCTGGGAGGCCACTAAGTAACCCCCCTGGCTTTGAAAACCCAGGTGTTGGTACTTCCCTCTCTGGTAACTATAGTCAATTGGACCTGTCTGCTGATTTGTGATATATGTATTGATTATGGTCAGACAGTTGGAAGCCATATCTGTTGATCTTTGATTTCTCTGTATTTTCTCTCAAATTCAGGGTGCTGCCTTTTCCCCCTGAACTAGGTGAATGACATATGTGCTTGATTAAAGGAGATTGTTAACCCCTCAGAAGTGATCTTTCCTTTTAGAAAAGCAGATCGAAGAACCTGTGATAGCAGTCCTCCCTTCATATGTCAGGGTGCTTACTGATAGTCAGCGTCCTGGGATCTTTTTTTATTCTCTTTATTCTCTTTTGCTTGATGACCTCATCAGCTCCCAAAGGCAATTGATATATGCTTTTGATTCCTGGCCGCCACTCTTAAGCCTTACAAATCACATTACAGATTCACTTGAGCAAGAGTGGAGGGGCTGGTAGGTAATCCTGCAGGTTCACCTAAATCACTTTTCTCTTTACAGGTAAAATTGTCTTACTCCCATGCTTTATTTCTTCAGCGATCTATGATGGATGCGGATATTTCCTCCACTGATGTAAATCATAGCTTCTCTACAACTCTGCGGCTCCCTATTGTCTCCAGGACCAAATACAAAATTCTGTGTTTGGTGTTCAGAACCCTTCAGAACTTAGACCCCCTCCTACTTTCCCAGGCCAAGGTCATCCACTTCATCTCAGGCCATTGACGATCATCCAGACTTCTGTCTTGTCACTTGACTTCCATGACTCTGGAGGAGAGTAAGGTTGATGACTTTGCACAGCCCTACCTCACACATTCAATGTCCCTGGAAGTCAAGACATCATCCTCATGATGTCATTGGTCGTCTCTGAGAATGAAGGATCAATGACAAGGACAACATCACCATCTTCATCCATGGTGAGTACTCTTTGACCTAGTGACATTAGCCTCCTGGTTGTCTCATGAACAAGACACCCCATCTCTCAGCCCCGGGTGCATTTTCTCTGGCTGTTTTTCTATGCCTGGAATATTCTCAGTCCTCCACTTTGCCTATAGGCTCCCCTGACTTCCTTTAAGTCCTAGCCAATATCCTATCTTTTACAGAAAATCTTTCCCAAACTTTTAATTTTAGTGCTTTCTATTAATTATTTCCTTTTTATCTTGCATATAGCTTATTTGTATATATTTGTTGGATGTTTCTTGTATCACACTCTACTAAGCACTAGCAATACAAAAAAAGGAAAGACAGTCTTTACCCTCAAAGAGTAAAGTGTCTGACATAGTAAGCACTTAATAAATGTTGATTGATTGGTGCCTGAGAGTTCTGGAAGAAAAAAATATATCCTGTGGCCAACCTAGAAATGAACCTTTTGACCTGTATTCAGCTGGGGTTGTTTGTTGAACAACAAATATACAACTCCATTACTTTGGTAATGCTGAAGAACATTCTGGCTTGGAAGGGACCTGAGTTCTTCTGACATTGCCTTCAAGAAACTAGTTATCTCTCAAATACCAGTGGAGGTAATACAGGTAGAAGTGTGGGATGGGAAAGCTTTGCATCTAGAATCAAATGACTTTAGTCTAATCCCTGGTTCTGCTACATTACCCACATGGCCATGGGCAAGCCAACCTCATCTCTATGAAGATGTTTAGATTCCTCTTACTCTGGAATACTGATGAAAGAGTTAGTGGAGATGACTTAATAAGGTCCAAATCTTGTTTTCTAGATGAAAGAGAAAGACAAGGAAAGGAAGAAAACAAGAAAAAAAGGCCCAGGATTACGGTCCTCTCTACTCAAGATTACACAAGACCAGTATTTTCCCTTGTTTCCCTCTGGAATTATTCAGCTTAAGCAATAAGTTTTTTTTTTTTTAAATATGTAAAATGGAGTGAGTTGGATGAAATGACCTCAATGATTCTTTCCCCTTTAAATCATAAAAAATGATCTATTAACTTTAAGTGGATCCCAGAAAAAGCTTTTATTAAAAAAGTCTGATATTTAAAATTCTTTATCTTTATTGCAAAGTGCAAAATATAACTTTTTCCTGTTTTATCTATGTCTCAGAAATTTTGGAGTTATGCAGAAGAAATCTGGAAAAGAGCTGGTTTACTCTGGAAATCCATTTTGCATTTTAAGATTTCCTTTACCTTTTTTAAAAAAGTAAAAACCAAGTTGCCACTTTCACCTATCTATAGCTACAATTGAAAATCCCTTTTCTGTGTCCTCTCCAAGAAACCTCACGAGGAACAACCCCAGGGAGATTCACTCAGCTGCATATAATCAAGTAATGGGCTCCTGAGGGATCCTGGGAGTAAACAATAACTACAGAGATCTGAGTTTGTAACCGTAAAGCAAGGAGTAGAAGCCTGGTGTTGCTTCTTCTCAGCAACAACTAAGAACTCAGGTGTGCCAATATTACACTCATCCTCAGAGTGGGTCTTTGAATGTTCTTTGTTTGTTCTCACTCCAGGTGAAACTTCTATTACTAGAGACAATTTGATTCCTCTTAATATATGGAATACTGATGAAAGAGTTCATGGAGATGACCAGTTCCAATTCTTAAGATAAAAGGAAGAAAACAAACAGGATTATGGTCTTTTTTGCTTAAGATGACACAATTTCAGTTATTTTTTCCTTGGAATTATTCAGTCTTAGCAATAACAGATGAGAATTTCCCTGTGAACTACAGGGTGAAGAAAGTGATAGGTGGTATTGCCCAGTGGACAATAGTGAATTAGCGTAAGAGGAGTTGGATTTGAATTCTGGTTTACCTGTGTGACCTTGGGGAAATTCCTTCATCTCTGAACCTCGGCTTTCTGATATGTAAAATGAAAGTGTTGAATTAGATGACATCCACTTTTACTTCTAGCTCTATTAGATTTTAGAATTTAACTCAAACTAGAATAATATATGCAAGTGATTTCATGTGATTACTTTGAATGAGGAATTGCCCTCATCTAAGAGTTCACATAGGTAGGAATGAAATCACAGGTCCGGTTCCTCTCCCTCCTTTGAATTACACACAGAGGAAAAGTCAAACAAAAGTTGGGGAAAAGCACAGGTGAGACATAATGAGCATATTTTCTTTTGCTAAATAGTATAAAGAGAACACACCTGGGAACTCAATCTGAAGGCCGGAATGGCAGAAGGAGTTAGAGTATTCAGATATAGTCTACTCAAGTAGTGAGAAGGAATGGAAATTAGCTTGAGTGTAGGGTCCATAAGATCATAGATTTGGAACTAGTGAGAGACCTTAGAGATTATCTAGTTCAACTCCCACATTTTATAATGGAGACTGAAGCCCAGAGATGAACTCTTGGCCAAGGTTATATAGGTAGCAAGTGGTAGGCCTAGAAGAATGTAATTGCTTGAGATTCCAAGAATACAAGTTACTTTTCAGAACTGGAAATATGACAAAAATAAAAAGTTTTCCTATTTTTAGAGAGTTTAATCATTTCATCCAAATCCCAGATTTGACTCTTGTCTGAAGTCTGACATGAACCAAGACTTAGAGAGATTAAACATCCAACTCTTGATGGAGTTATTCAGTACCTTCATGACAAGGTAATTTTTTCACCATTGTCACAATTCCTCTATATTCTGAACTTTCTCTTTTCTCATAGTAGATTGTTTTCTTTTATTAATATGTTTATGTATAGAAATGTGTGTATCCTTTTTTCACGTATGCCTGAAATTCTCGTGAAAGGGTATAGTTGTCTTTTGTATTTTTGAAAATGACAGGGACAAAAAGCCACTAGGAGATGTTGGTTTATGTTTGATAGTGATTAAGCAGTGATTGCTTTGTACTTTATTCATTGAAATAAGTTATGAGACATTCTATACAGAACAAGCTTATGGAATCTTTTTGAGTTCTCTGAAGAGCAATATACCATGAAGTCAGGCTAAACAGGTATTTTCAGCTCTGTAGTAATTAACTACTTTAAATGTTGCTGCAGGTAATTTTAGTACATGCTTTTGATGATTTCATTGTAGGGGGTGTGGGCTCGCATGTTTCTAGGAAAGTTATTTTTCCGGCACCAATTTTCCACCTAATTTAGTGGCTCCAGGTCTGCTGGCTTCAAAGGCATAATTAGCTGTGGACTCTGCTTTTAAATCTCAAATTTGATTTAATCAGGTAGCAATTAACATGTCAGACCAACTTCTGCTAATTTGAAAGAACCCTGGAGTGCCTGACCCTTTCACTCCCTGACCACAGAAATGAATTAGCGTGGGTTTATGGTCTGATTCTTTTCTTGCTGACACCTGGAATACAAAAACCTACTATGAGATTCTGAATGTGACTGGCTCCTGGGGATTGGAGAGGTAAAGAAGAGTATTTTCACAATAATGATGTACCAGGGGCATTTTTCCCCTCCAGAGACACTCTGTACCCACCTGTTTACAGTGAAATCACAAAAGATCTTACTAATGTCACATTAAAAGTGATAAGATGCAATGTAACATGGAAAGGGCTGCCAAATAACAGAAAATGTAAAGTACAAGAGTTGGATGAGAACTTTGAATAGTCAAATGAGATAACGATTGAAAAGCACTTAGCACAATGCCCGGTAAGGACTATATCTTAGCAATTTTGATTACTGCTATCAGTGGTAGTGGTAGTGGTACTTGTTGTGGTGAAGCAGAGAAAGTGTCAGGCCTGCAGTCAGAAGGACTCATCTTGCTGAGTTCAACTCTAACCTCAGACACTTAATAGCTGTGTGACCCAAGACAAGTCACTCAACCCTGTTTGCCTCTGTTTCCTCATCTGTAAAATAAACTGGAGAAGGAGATGGCAAACTACTCCAGTATCATTGCCAAGAAAACCCTAAATGGGGTCACAAAGAGTCAGACAAGACTGAAAAATGACAACAACAAAAAGCAGTAGTACTTGTCATCATCATCATCATCATTGCCGTCAATATCCCATTGGTAACATGATCCACCTTATTGACAAGTCCTACTTCCCCAAATAAAACAAAGCTAAGCAAAAATACAGGAACATGTTCTGTTTTTTAACTAATTTCTGCAAATTCAATAAGCATAACTGTACCTTAGATAGAGGAATGTGCCTTCCTAATTTCATTCAAATCAACAAATAAATATTTTTTCCAATTTTTAAACATTTTTATTTAAAGTTTTGAGTTCCAAATTCTATCCATCCCTCCTTCCTCATCTCCTTCATTGAGATGGTAAGCAATCCTATATAGGTTATACACGTGCAGTTATATAAAACATTTCCACATTAGTCATTTGTATAAAGCAACTTGAATTAAAAAATGAAGGAAAATGAAAAATAGCATGTTTTACTCTATTCAATCAATATCGGTATCAGTTCTTTCTCTGGAGGTGGATAGTGTACTTCCTCATTAGTCCCTTGGGATTGCCTTGGATTATTGTACTGCTGAGAATAGCTAAGTAATTCACAATTCTTCACTGTACAATATTGCTGTCAATGTTGGGTACAACATTCTCCCTTCAGTTTGTATCAGGTCATGTAAGTCTTTTGAGGTTTCTCTGAAATCATCTAGCTTGTCATTTCTTATAGCAGAATAATACTCCATCACAATCATAAACCACAGCTTGTTTAGCCATTCCCCAACTGATGGGCATCCCTTTTATTTCCAATTCTTAGCCAATGCAAAAAGAGCTGCTATGCAGCAAATAGGTCCTTTTCCCCTTTTTTGGATGTCTTTAGGCTATAGAACCAGGAGTGGTATTGTTGGATCAATGGGTACACCGTTTTATAGCTCTTTGGGCATAGTTCCAAATTGCTTTCTAGAACTAGTTCCCAACTCCACCAACAGTGCATTAGTGTCACAGTTTTTCCACATCCCCTCCAAGATCCAATATTTTTCTTTTTTTGTCATATTAGCCAGTCTTGAAGGGTATGAGGTGTGGTACCTCTGAGTTGTTTTAATTTGCATTTCTCTGACCAATAGTGATTTAGAGCATTTTTCCCTTATATGACTATAGATAGCTTTGATTTTTATCTGAAAACTGCCTGTTCATATCCTTTGACCATTTGTCAATTGGAGCATGATTTGTATCATTATAAATATGACTCAGTTTTCTATGTATTTGAGAAATTAGACCTTTATCAGAGAAAATTGTTGCAAAATTTTCCTCCCAGTTTTCTGCTTTCCTTATAATTTTGGCTGCATTGGTTTTCAACAAATATGCATTAAGATCTATTAAGCACCTATTGCATATGGTCAAAACCCTGTGATAGAGGAAATACAAGGTTGACTTAAGACGCGGGCTGGCATGGTAGCTCACACCTACAATCTTTGTTAGGAGGGAGGTTGAGGTTGACAGATCTCTTGAGTTCTGGAGTTCTGAGTTGCAGTGAACTAAGCTGATTAGGTGCCAGCACTGAGTTTGGCATGAATATGGTGACCCTCGGGGATGGAGGTGGGGAGCACTCACCAGACAGTATAAGAAGTGACTAACCAGCCCATGTTGGAAACAGAGCCAGTCAGAGCTCCTGACCATTAGTTACAAGAATGCTTGTAAATAGTCCATTCACATTTAGCCTGTGTGAAAGAGGGAGCCACAAGTATGAAGGAAAAAAAGATGCAGTTTAGTAGGAAAATAAAACACATGAACAGCTAACTATAGTATAAAATATGCATGATACATACATTACAGAGTACTAAAGGAGGTCCAAAACAAATATCTGGTACTTACAAAGGGAATCATGGAAGACTTTATAAGGATGAACTTTAAAGGACTGATAAGAATTCAAGGGACAAGGAAGCATTTGGAGGATATCCTAGGCAAAAGGAATGGTACAATCTATGACATAGAGGTGGAAATATGCAAGGTATGTTTGGGAGACAGTAGTTCACTCTCCTTGATGTTAGAGTACATACTTACTTGTATTATTTCTTCATTTATTTTGGGCTCACTAAATTTATTTTTAAAATTATAAGAATATTTCTTAAGAAAGAGAATTGCATATTGTTCAGTGTAGCTCCTACTTCATAGACTTATTATGAAGAGCAGAAAATAATTTCCATTTATGCAGCATGTTAGGGATTGTAAAGCAGTTTACAAATATCTCATCAACTCTTCATAGTAATCTTGGAGGATAGGCACTGTTATTATCCTCATTTTACAGATGAGGAAAAGGAAGCAGACAAAGGTTTAAGTGACTTGTCTGAGAATTAAAAGTAGATGTCTTAATCTGGATTTGAACTTGAGTTTTCTTGCCTCCAGGTCCAGCATTCTGTGTATACAGCTAGACCCAGATCCAGACTGTACAGTATTTTATGCAGAACAAGATATACTAGTATGTACACGCCAAAGGATTCTAGTGCAAGATATATTTTCTGTTTTTCGTTATGTACAATAGTATTGTTGAGAGTTTTCTAAGAATAATGAAGAACTGAAGGAGACCTGGGTAGATGACCATTTAGTCCTCTTCTAGCTCGGATATACTATATTTCTATTATTTGTTTTTGTTATTATATCCATAACTGACTCACCAGAGGCAAGACTCCCCAGACTCCAGAGACCCCTTTTCATACCTGTAGTAATACATGGTCCATATCACATTGCAGCAGATGGTCTGAAGTTCCCAACCTTTTTGTGTGAGGAGCTGAAACCCCACAATCGATCAGTTGGGCCTGTGTGGATGAAATAACGTTATGGAGAATTGTTTAAGGGTGAGGTATAAAAGTGTTGCAATTAGGCAGTCCTGCCAGGGAGCCAAAGGACCTGTGAATAGCTTCTAATATTTAAAATTCTGTAGCTTCTCTTCTCACTGAAGGCTGTAGAAAGATTGGTGGTCATTCTTGGGCCATACTCCTATCTGCATGATACTAGTGGTATAATGGAAGTATCACTGTAAAGAAACTTAGGGGACCTGAGTTGTAGGCTGGGCTTTGTTACTCAAAAACTATATAATCTCAGGCAATTCTGTTATTCACTCTGGGCCTCTTTCTTCGTCTATTAAGTGAGGGACTTGGACTAGAATTCAGAGGTGGGGAACCTGCAGCCTGAAGACCACATGTGGCCTTCTAAATCCTTCAGTGTGGCCTTTTGACTGAGACCAAGTTTTACGGAATAAACGCTTTTATTAAGGAGATTTATTCTATGAAGTTTGCATTTAGTCAAAGGGTCACACTTGAGGACTTAGAGGGCCACGTGTGGCCTTGAGGCTGCAGAGTCCCCTCTCCTGAATAGATGATTGTTACGGTCTTCTCTAGCTCTTAACATTCTCTGGCATCTTTCAGAATTTCAAAGCATTTTGATTGAAGTGACTTTTGGCTATGCTTATTTTCCTGTCAGAAACACCAGTGGGCTTGGGCAAACAGGGTTTGTTTGGAAGCTAAAACTCTGAAACCAATCAATAAGCAGTTTAAAAAGTGCCTACTATGTGTCAGGCGCTCTTCTAGATGTTAGGCATATAAAAATAATAATTAAACAGTCTTTGTCCTCCATGAGCTTAGATTCTTTTGAATTGAGATCTAAGGTTGGCTGGATGGAGACCCTTTGGAGCAGGAGACCTGGATTTTAGGCTTATCCTGGCTACTAACGCATTTAATGACACTGGTCAAGTCAATTCCTTCTCTGAATCTCAGTTTTATCAAACTGACAAGTGAGGATGATGGTATCTGATCCATATCCTACAACTGTGATATTTCAAGAATCATAGGATCATAGTCATCAAGTCCAGCCCCCTAATTTTATAGATGAGAAAACTGAAGCCTAGAGAGATTAACCAACATGCCCAAGTCTGCCAGGCAAGCAATGGTAGAGATAGGATTTGAACTAAGGCTTTTTGACTCTTGACATTATGTGACATTGAATCCAATGATATCGTGAGTGAAGATGGTTTAAAAAGTATAAAGTATTATGCAAATTCCAAAGCATTTTTGACATACATTGATGTAAAAACATTATGAATCTGTCAGGGCTGTATGAGATACCTCCACTTAAGTTCTGCTCTGATACATCATCCTGTTGTGGAGGCAATCCTGAATTCTTGAAATCTATACCAGTGGAGCATAACTGTTGACAGGTAATACCAAATGAAGGAGGTTTGGTGAGGTAGAGTTGTCATCTAAGGACCAACCTAGATAAGTCAGAGAGGGTCATGTAGTGATGATGAATTTTTCAGTTACAAATGAGATCCTAGATCTTTCAAGTATTGAAATCAGAATCTTATGTTATTAATTAAAAGAAATACTCTGATCAATTTACTGACATTTTCAGTCTTCTAGGAAGGTAAGTTATGGAACTGTTGTGAACCTGTATAGATGGAGGGGATTTTCATGTCAGACTTTCACCATGCTGATGAAATCATAGGTATGAGTTATTTTTAGAAAACCAACAACTTAAGTATATCATTGGTCACAAATATTTATTAAGTGCTTACTATATGTAGACTATTGTACTAGGCATTGAGAGAGATACCTAGTTTATATATGCCTTCAGTTGATTAATAAACATTTTTGAAAGATTCTACTATGTACTAGTTATTGGGTGAAACAAAGCAGTGCTATTCATAAAGTCTAAGAGGAGATGTTCTTACCAACTGAAGAGTTTGCAGACTTTAAGAAGAAGGTGACATTTGAAATGGGGTTTAAAGGATAAGTAAGAATCCAGTGTTTTCCTTGTGAATCTATCTGTACCATATCTCAGACTCAGACTGTACTAAAATGATCTGGTATTGGTGAGGGGGTGGGGTGGATAAGTGAAAGAGATTAAGTACACAGAACATAGGAGCAAATAAAAACAGTAGCATAGTACTGGATAAATCTAAAGACCCAGTAACTGGGGAAACAGCTCATGATTTGACGAAAGTTGCTAGGAAAAGCAGGCAGAAGACTAGCAGAAATTAAGTTTAGACCAATACTTCACACCACATACTAAGATAAGCTCCTAATGGATATAGACCTAGATATAAAAGGTTATATCATAAACAAATTAAAGAAACAAGGATGAAATTACCTTTCCTATCTTCGGTTAGTAAAATAACTTATGACTAAACAAGGGAAAGAGAGGACCAAACAAGATAAAATAGGTAACTTTAATTATATTAAGTTTTTGCATAAAAAACTAATATAAAAATTAGAAGAGAATTATACCTGGGAATAGATGTTTCTCCCTATGACTAATGACGTGATTTCACCCATTGCCAAGGCCATTCTTTAATGTTTCACATATCTAGTAACTGAAACATTTGAGGCAGGGAAGGCATCTTAGAAAAAGATACTCCTGGAACTAGTTTCAGTGCTTTTTGCCTGGAACAAGTCAGTTGGTTGGGAATGCTAGTCAAAGTAAGAATAGTATGAGGAGCAAGGCCTCTTGATATTTTCCAGCTAGGAGTTTCCAGAGGATGGGACTATATAAATCCAACTGCTTTTCCAGATTCTGAGCTAGAGCTCTCCCTTTCCAAGACTTCAAAAAAGTGATTGAGAGCTTGCAAAGTAACAACTCTAAACCTATCTTATGTGGCATGGCAAGAGCACTAGCTCTTTCTGGTTATTTTTATTGCATTTGGGATTCCTTTGCCAAATGATGGGGTTGACAGAGACACTTTCAATCTTTCTTCAAAAAATTGAACTATTTTTCTTTTAGGACCTTTTCCTGGTAGGAGTTAAGAAAACTTCATTTTGGTATGCTGTCTGAGAACCAGAAAGGCATAATGAATAGAGAGCTAGTCTTGGAGCAAGGAAGACCTGTGTTTAAGTGCTGCATCTGGCATATATAACTCTGGTCATGTCTCAGTAACCTCAGACAACTACAGAGGCAATCTGTTATTGACAGGAAAGCCTCACTAGGAGATTAAAAAAAAATTTATATTAAAAAAAATTCAGTTATGAATGACAAGTGATTGAGGTCTAATACCACTGCATATTCCATGAAAACACATAGACAAGGAGAAAGAAAAAATTGAAACTGTCTTTGAAGTAAACTGTCATATGCATAAAATTCCTTTAATTACATTTACCAAATGGCAAGTATCATTTTCATCTTATCTCTCTTTTAGGAGGTGAAGATGCTTTACATACATACATACATACATATATATGTGTGTGTGTGTATGTGTATGTATACATATATAGTACTGGGGGACAAGGAGCAGAGATGCTCATAGATGCTCTACCTGAAGAGAAAGTTTCCTCTGTGGGCCCTTGATTCTGGGGGAGCAGCTGGTGAGAAGAGTCATGGGTGACCCTGGCACTTTGAGTGCAGGGGACAGAAAATAGGAAGGCAGCTGGTATGTTTGGTTAAATAAATGCTTAGGTGGTTTGAAAGCAAAGAAGGGATAGAATATTTAGTGTGTGTTGATGTGAGAGTAAAGGGAGTGATTTATTGAGGTGGAAAAGCAAAGGGTAGCTTATTTATTGGTAGTCCCAATGGTGTTGTCTTGAGATTTCCTTTCCTCCTGTCTCATTGTGGTATGTGGGGGTTGTTCATGGTTATTGGCATTAATCTGGGTTGTGAGATATGTTGCCAGGGGCATCATAGTACAGTAATAAGAACACTGACTCCAGAGTTAGAGAACCTGGGTTCAAATCTTACCTCTGAGGCTTACTGTGTTACCTTGATCAAGCCATATAACCTTTATGGGCCTGAGTATCCTCATTTGTAAAACAAGGAGATTAGACAAGACCACCTTTGACCTTTCTAAACTCTAAAGTTAGGATCATATAAAACCACTGAGTACCATTCCTCCCATATGTGTTAATATGAAGAAATTGTTTTTTGGGAGGAGTCTTTTCTATTGTTTGTTCTTTTTAAAAACTATCCATTTTTAAAACTTTTGAGTTCCAAATTCTCTCCCTTACCCACCCATTGGGAGGGTGTTACACATGTGAAGTCACGAAAAGTCAAGAAATGATGCTTGTGGATCTAATGCAGATAGATGGGTGGTGTAGTAGATAGATGAGTCAGGAAGTCCCGTGTTCAATTCCATGTCAGATCCTTACTAGCTGGGTCATTTTGATCTCATACTTAATGCTTCTATCTCAGTTTCCTCAACTATAAAATAAGGATACTAGTAGCAGGATTGCTGTGAGGATCCCATGAGATCATCTTTGTAAATATCAGCACTGAGCACAATGGCATATAGTAAGCACTTAACAAATGCTTGCTCCCTCCTCTTCTCTAGCACTGCTTGGCTGAATTGCTTCAGCCTCACTTTTTTTTCTAGGGCACCCATACTTTGGCAAGGGGAAGAGGCATGGTGTGTGGCACTATGGAATGGACTAGTCAAAAGATCTGAGTTTGGTTTCCAGAAGTGATAATACCTGTGTGACCATGGGTAAGTCATTGAATCCCTTTGGTCCTCAGTTTCCTTATCTGAAAAATAACAGGATTAGACTAAATGACCTCCAATTTCCTTTGATGTTCTAAATATGCTATCCTATGACAACAAAACACTTGGAACATAATGTTTTTGTTAAAAGGAAGGAAAAAAGTATATTTGTAAGCAAGACATTTTCCCTGCTTCCTTTATATAGAGAAGCTTATTTGGTTAAACAGTTTTCCCAGGTTTAAAGCATTTAGAAAATTTTTATGTAAAGATTAATGACAAACTTAGGGTACTTTCATATCATTGGAATTTGACTGGGAATCTAGAGATAGTAGTGTTTCAAGTTACCAAAATTTGAAAGTGAACTCTTTTTCTGTCTGGACCTTAAAGCTTTATCACTAAGTATGTATTAAGAGGCTACTGTGTGCCAGGCGCTGTGCTGTGTTGTGGGCATACGAAAGGAGACAAAACAGTCCCTACTCTAAAGGAGTTTCCAGTCTCTTGGGATAGACAACATGCAAACAACTAAGTACAAACAAGCTATATACAGGATCAACTGGAGATAAATTTCAAGGGAAGCACTAACATTAAGAAAAATGGAGTTAAGTTAATTGCAGACTTTGGACATGAGGGAAGCCAGGGAATCCAGGAGGCATAGGGAAAGAGAGATAGAGACAGAGAGGCAGACAGACAGAGACAGAGACACAGAGAGAAGAGATAAAGACAGAGCAGACAGACACAGAGACAGAGAGATTTCCAGGCATGAGAGAACAATTGGTGAAAATTCCCTGAGATAGGAGGAGGTCATTGTTACTTGATCACAGAATTATGTGTGTTTAGTCATTTTCAGTTGCGTCTGACTCTTCATGACCCCATTTGCAATTTTCTTGGCAAAGATATTGGAGGGGTTTGCCATTTCCTTCTCCAGCTCATTTTATAGATAAGGAAACTGAAGCAAACAGGGTTAAGTGACTTGCCATGGGTCACACAGCTAGTAAGTGTCTGAGGCCAGATTTGAATTCAAGAAAATGAGTCTTGAATTCAGGTCCAGCACTGTGCCACCTAGCTGCCCTGTCATCGGAATAGAGATGATATTGGAGTTCATCAGTTTATTCAAAACCTGCACAGAAAGATTAAGCTTTGCTGTGGACTTGATAACCAAGAGAAGAGGGAAGCCTAGCAACCTGGTTTCTCTTCAAAGTAAATTACTGCTCCCTTCTAAATGGCCTTTGAACCCTGCCAAGGAAAGAAAGACTTAACCTGTGTGAGCCCCAACAAGGCTCTGGAAATCAAGTGTATACATCTTCTTCCTTGCATTGTAAAAATGCTCCTGGATGTTATTTTCAGGAGAAGATGGATCTCCCAGACCTGTAAGAGGAATTAGACATCTTGGTGTTCCTGCTTTATCTTTTACTGTCAGACCAAAAACAAAACAACAAAAGCCCGCATCTGAGGAGAACTGCTTTTCAGTTCATTGCAAGTGAAAGAGTTCATTATTTTCAAATTACTTGACAAATCAGTTCCCAAACCTTGGTAGGGAGCTTGATTAAATTCAAATTTAAAAATTAATGGATGAGCAAAGTGGTAACATGTACCTCCATGAGGCAGATTTAAAACTGTTAAAGGACATGGATTTCTGTTTATATTCATAAATAAGATTAAATGGATCAGTAGGGAATGAACCTAGGTTATTGAGAAATTGGAGATAAAAGAACAGGTTATGTTTTCCTCTGTTTCTTGGGACTTCTTTAATCTACTCTGATAAATTAAAGGTACTGTGTTTGGATGGTAAATGACTAGATACACACTATCTTAAAGGATTTCATTCATTCCCTTTTAAGGTATAAATCTCAACCATTAAAAAAGTTCTCCTTTTGTAAATTTCATTTCATATTCTAAATAAATGTAGCATAATTGCTGTAGGGATTCATTATTGTTGTAATCATTGTAATTTTATTCTTTTACATGTGTTAAATTTTTTGAGGAATGGTAGTAACCCTAGATTTAAAGGGAATTTGTGTTGATTGGTCATCATGTATTGGAGGTCACAGAAAACATTAACCAAAAATGCACCCCAAGGCAATACCTATAAAAGGGAACTTTGGCGTTTAGTCCAGTTCTTGACTCACTTACTAGAAGTCCAGTTTAAGACAGTCATTGTATACATCATATGCCCAGATCTTTCTTATTAAGGGACTAGTTAACCAGTTTAGGCAGTATCTTATCTCATTTTTTTCCCTTTTTCTTCCTATTTTGCTTTTTCTTGATGGTGTTTGAGCCACTGAATAGAAGGGTTTCATCATTTCTAGATTTCAATTCATAGATTCAACTATTCATAGTAGGTGCTATTATTAACCCATGCTTTCTTCCCGTATATTCTAACGATGCCTTAGTATAATGCTTTCATATTTTTATATTCAATTGGTTCAATGTCAGAGTCATTGGTGAATTTCTTGGCTCCTTTGCTGAAATGCAGTAGCAGTAACTATTTGCAAATGGGAAGGGTGGAGGAGAGAGGGTTGGTGGTGGAGGAGCCCAGAGAAAGGAGGATTATTCTAGCCATTGGGCACTATATTGGTTGACTTTAATGTTCAGCTAGGAAGGAATTTGCCTTGATCACCTCAGGACATTGTCAGAGTAGTAAGAATATTCCACATCTTTCTGCCAGTTCTATTTTTTTCTTGTCTAGGGGTTTTTACATTAATATAGGTGTTTGTATTCTCTTAAACAATCACACAAAACCACCTCAAACCACAGTTCCTGTTTATCTTCTAGGCTCCCGTGATATCTGACTATTCTAGATACAATCTGATAAAAGACAGTGTGGTTAAGTGGAAAATGCTGGATGTAGTCAGGAGGCATATGTTGAAGTACCAGCTCTACTACTTACTTTATGGGCCCTCGGGCAAGTCAGTTCATCATCTATTAAGTGATGATATTTGTACTACCTACTTCATGTGACTGCTTATAGCAGTGGTTTTCGAAGTGTGTTTTGGGGCACAGAATAAGTAAATTAATTTAGGTAGAATTGTCATTTTTATTATATTAGCTCAGCCTACCCATGAGCAACTGATATTTTCCCACTTATTTGTGTAAAAAGTGTTTTGTAATAATGTTCATATAGTCCTTGGGTTTGTTTTGGCAGATAGACTCCAAGATATTTTATAGTGTCTATTGTAGCTTTAAATGGGATTTCTATTTCTATTTCTTGCTGTTGGGCTTTGTTAATAATATATAGAAATGCAGATGATTTATGTAGGTTTATTTTGTAAGCTACAGCTTTGCCAAAATAGTTTATCATTTCAAGTAGTTTTTACTTGATTCTTTAGGATTCTGTAAGTATATCATCATATCATCTGCAAAGAATGATAACTCAGTTTCCTCTTTGCCTGTTCTGATTCCTTCAATTTCTTTTTCTTATTGCTAAAGCTAACATTTCTAGTACTATATTGAACAACAATAGTATAATGGATGTCCTTGTTTCACCCTTGACCTTACTGGAAATGCATCTAGCTTATCCTCATTGCATATAGTGCTTGCTGAAGGTTTTAGTAGATAGATACTGCTTATTATTTTATGGAAAGTTGCATTTATTCCTATATGCTCCAGTATTTTCAATAGGAATAGGTGCTGTAGTTTGTTGAAAGCTTTTTCTGCATCTATTGAGATAATCATGTACTTTCTGTTAGTTTTGTTGTTGATATGACCAATAATGCTGATAGTTTTCCTAATATTGAACCAGCTCTGCATTCCTGGTATAAAACCTGCCTGATCATAATGTATTATTCTCATGATTAGTTGCTGTATTCTTTTTTGTTAATAACTTATTTAAAATTTTTGCATCTATATTCATTAGAGAAATTGGTCTATAATTTTCTTTCTCTGTTTTGACTCTTCCTGGTTTAGGTATCAGAATGATATTTGTATCATAAAAAGAGTTTGGTAGGACTCTACTCATTTCCCCAAATAGTCTATATAATATTGGAATTAACTGTTCTTTTTAATAGAATTCTAATATTCTAATAGAATATCTAATATTCTATTCTAATAGAATTCTAATATTCTAATATTGGAATTAACTGTTCTGTTTAATAGAATTCACTGTGAATCATGAGGCCCTGGAGATTTTTTCCTAGGAAGTTCATTGATGGCTTGTTCAATTTCTTTTTCTGAGGTGGTGTTATTTAAGTATTCAACTTCCCCTTCTGTTAATCTGGACAATTTATATTTTTAAAAAATATTTATCCATCTCACTTGGATTGACAAATTTATGGGTATAGAGTTGGGCAAAATAATTTCTAATTATTGTTTGATTTCCTCCTTGTTGGAAGTGAGTTTCCCATTTTCATTTTTTTATATTGGTAATTTGGTTTTCTTTTTTTTAAAATAAAATTGACCACAGATTTATCAATTTTATTGTTTTTTTCATAAAACCAACTTTTAGTTTTATTTATCAGGTCAATAGTTTTCTTAATTTCAATTTTATTAATCTCTCCTTTTTGGTATTCAGTATTTCTAATTTGATATTTACTTGGGGGGTTTTCAATTGGTTCTTTTTCAAGGTTTTTCAGCTGCATGCCCAATTCATTGATCTCTTCTTTCTCTATTTTATGCATTCAGTGATATAAAACTTCCCCTAAGAACTGCTTTTGCAGCATTCCATAAGTTTTAGTAGGTTGTCTCATTATTGTCATTCTCTTGAATGAAGTTGTTGATTGTTTCTATAATTTGTTGTTTAACTCATTCATTCTTTAGAATTAGATTATTTAATTTCCAATTAATTTTTGGTCTACCTTTCCATGGTCTTTTGTTCAACTTCTTTCTTGTTTATTTTGAAGTTAGATTTATCAAGTTCAGAGAGGAGGAAGTTGAGGTTCCCACTAATACAGTTATGCTGTCTATTTCTTCCTGTAACTCCCTTAACTTCTCTAAGAATTTGGATGCTATATCACTTGTAACACATGTTTTGTAACGATGTTGCTTCATTGTCTCTGGTTCCTTTTAGCAGGATATACTTTGCTTCCTTATCTCTTCTGATTAGATCTATTTTTGCTTTTGTTTTGTCTGAGATTAGGATTACTACCCCTGCTTTTTTTACATGAGCTGAAGCACAACATAATCTTCTCCAACCTTTTACCTTTACCCTGTGTGTATTTCCCTGTTTCAAATGTTTCTTGTAAACAACATATTGTTGGATTATGGTTTTTAATCCATTCTACTGTGCACCTCTGTTTTATGGGAGAGTTCATCCCATTCACATTCACAGTTATGATTACTACCTGTGTCTCTCTCCATCCTCTTTCTCTCCATTTATACTTTTAGTTCTCCCTTCCACTCTACAATAGAGTTTTAAGTTTTTACCACCGCCTCCCTCAGTCTTCCCTCCCTTCTTTCAGTTCCCTCCCTTTTTCTCCCATTTTCCCTTCTTCTCTCTCTTTTAGCCTCCCTTCCCTTTTCTTTCCCCTTTCCCCTCCTACTGCCTATAGAACTAGCTAGATTTCTATACTTAACTGAGTTTGTTGTTCCCTCCTTGAACCAAATCAGATGAAAGTAAATCTCAAACAATACTCATCTCCCTCCCCTCTTTCCCTCTACTGTAATATGTTTTTGTGCCTCCCTCTGTGATGTAATTTACCTTTTTCTACCTCCTCCTTTTCACATCTTCCATTACAATCCCTTTGCACCCTTAAATCACATTTTTACCATCACATCATTTAATTTATGCCCATTCCCTCTATCCATGTATATCCCTTTTAAATATAATAATAAATATACAATTTTCAAGATTGATGAGTATCATCCTCCCTTATTGGGATGTAAACAGTTTACCCATATTGAATAACAATATTCCCTTGTTTACCTTTTTATACCTCTCTTGAGATTCATGTTTGAAGATCGAATTTTCTAGTGACCTCTGGAGGAAGATCTGGAAATCACTTATTTCATTGAATGTCCATCTCCTTGCCTGAAATATTATGCTCAGTTTTGCTGAGTAATCGATCCTTGATTGTAGTCCAAGCTACTTTGCCTTATGAAATATCATATTCCAGACTCTTTAATCTTTAATGTAGAAGCTGCAAGGTCCTGTGTGATGCTGACTGTGGTTCCTGATATTTGAATTGTTTCTTTCTGGCTACTTGCAGTATTTTCTCCTTTATTTGATAGTTTTGGAATTTGGCAATAATATTTCTTGGTGTTTTCAGTTTGGGATCCCTTTCAGGAGGTGACTGGTGGATTCTTTCAATGACTATTTTGCCTTCTGGACCTTAGGATCTCAGGGCAGTTTTCCTTGATGATTTCTTCAAAGATATTGTTCAGGCTCTTTTTGTCATCATGACTTTCCAGTAGACCAGTAATTCTTAGATTTTTCTCTCCTGGATCTGTTTTCCAGGTCAGTTGTTTTTCCAATGAGATATTTTACATTTTACATTTTCTTCTATTTTTTCATTCTTTAGATTCTATTTGACTGATTCTTGATGCCTTGTAGTACTCATGCAGTTCTAATTGTTAATAGATTGTTTTCTTATGTTAACTTTTGCATCTCCTTTTCCATTTGTCCAATTGTTCCAGTTAGGTTTTTTTTTCTGTTTTTATCCCTTTGTCCAATTTTCTTTTAAAATTCTTCTGTGAATTCTTTTTTTTTTCATATATTTAAAATCATTAGCCAGTTTTTCTTTGACCTCTCTAATTTGCCTTTTAAAATCCTTCTTGAGCTCTTCCAAGAATGCTGTTTGGGCTTGAGACCAGTTCATATTCCCTTCTGAAGTTTCAGATGGGAGTACAGTCTCAATGCTGATCTCTTTGGTACTGTATTTTGGTTCTTGTCCCCATAGTAAGCTTCTATGGTCTTTTCTGGTTTGCTTCTTGCTCATGATGATCACCTTTTCCCTGGCTTTTAGAGTGTTTCTCTGCTTCTGGAGCACAGGGGGCTCTGTCTCATGGTTCTTATGCTTAGAACTTGAGACTTTGTGTATTGTGGCCTCTGGTTCTTTCAGCCAGACACTAGAATGATGCAGCTAACCTGATGCTGAGCTGGCTGGTGTGCCAAAGAAGAGGCCAGGTGAAGTCTTTATGAGTTTCCCTGGAGTTACTCTGGAGCTTGCTGAATGAGGTGTGGCCTCCTGAGCTAGAGCACAGGCAGGCTCAGTGGTGGGTGAACCCCTGTCTATGCTTCCTGATTCCTCTAGATGCAATAAGGCATGCCTGGGGTCCTAGTGTTGGTACTTATGGACTCCATGCCCCTGGAGCTCAGGATCTCCTCCTGGTTCACTGAGGTGAAGCTGCTGGTACTAGTCCTGCACTAGTCCCCTTCAGCCACAGCAAGATGATTTTCCTAGCCTCTTAAGCTAAAAGACTGTTTGTCCCTTTGATCCTACTATTCCAGGATTTTTCCTAGAGAAATGTTCTCTGGGTTTTTCAAGGTCAACAGGGGGAGGGGGAGA
Source organism: Bettongia penicillata ogilbyi (assembly GCA_023548195.1). Classification (NCBI taxonomy): domain Eukaryota; kingdom Metazoa; phylum Chordata; class Mammalia; order Diprotodontia; family Potoroidae; genus Bettongia; species Bettongia penicillata. Next base: position 8,478,816 of record JAJHZJ010000074.1, read on the forward strand.
GCACTTACAGATCACTCTACCATCTTGGCTCCTGGAAGTTCGGATAGGTGACTTACAAACATTTAATATGTGGGCTGATAATCTCAGGAGTGCTGATGCTGTGACCTGGGTTTCTGTGCTTCTCTCTTGCTCAGTTCTACTGGGCTCCCATCCTGGGCTGATATGTTTGAGAATTTGCACCACTACTGCTGCTTCGAACTGCCCAGGGCTTCCTGCTCAGCTGTGCTATGGCAGGGTCTACACTGGTACAGCCTGTGCCTATTATATATATTTTAAAAATGTTGTTTATAGAAAAAGTCCATAGGCTTTACCAGTTTGTCAAAGGGGTCCATGACACAAAAAAGATTAAAAATCTAATCTGAGTTCCTGTTTTATAGATGAGGAAACTGAAGCCCAATGACTTGCCCAAAATCATAGAGGCATTAAGTGCCAAAGTGGGATTTAAACTTAGGTAATATAACTCTAGAACCAGATGAGACATCGTGTGCGTGCACACGCATGCTGTAGTGCCAACACAATATTCACAGCACCTATGGCAGCGATGAATATGCGGCACAATTATGAATTGCAAAATACAACAGACTCTCTGCATGGAAGACAAAATAAAAACATTTATTCAGACACCAGAAAGCCACATCCATCATAATCTACACACAATAACAATGCAGAGGGCAACACCAACCCCAAGCCTTCCCCCTGTTAGACTTTTCACAAACCAGATGCCTTAAACAAATCACAAGCTAATTCTCTCATGCTAGCCAGCTGCCTGCTTGCCTTCATCCTTCCCATTTTTGATGAGACTCTGATCAATTTCCTCTCAGTTCTACTCTAGCACCCCTCTTCCTGTTCTACCCTTCCTGTTGCACCCTGTCAGCAAGCTCCTCCCACCACAGAGTCCATGTGACTCAGACTTCCATGTGACCCAGGTAGGTCACATGGGCCTTTTAATGGATGGAAAAGATTCCCATTAAGAAGCTCAATTATATTATCAATAAAAATATATTATCAATACACACACAAACACTATATATCAATCTGTTATTTTACAATAATATATATTTACAGATATATAACAATATATGTATTATATGTAACACATACACATATATTTATATCTAGCTATAAAAAAAGTCAACAAACATATTGACTCACAAGCCAATATGTAAATCATCATCTAAAATGGCTGACTTTGTTTCTGAATTGATATCCAGTGTAGAGAGTCAGGCTTAGCTTAAGTCTATCCATATAGGACCTTGAAGGAATATAATTTAAAACACAAAGCTTTTAAACCTAATGTAGGGATAATCAAAGAGTGATATATGACTCTTGAGATTTTCAAGACCCATTCAGAGGTTCATTAAGGTCAAATCTGTTTTCATAATAATACTAAGAAATTATTTGCCTATTAAAATAGTCTTCCTTTTTAAAATCTACATTCTATATGAGGCTGGATTTTCTTCATAACACTTTAACTAAAACAACATATCATGAAGGACTGAATACAGAAACAGATATGAAAATCCAGTTTTCTTCTATTAAGCCAGATATTAAAGAGATTTATAAAAATATGTAAAACAATGCCAATATTCTCATCAATTTGTTTTTATTTTGGAAAATATAATTTTTCACAGAAATGCTATTTTATGTTAACATGTAATAAGTTTATGATTTTAAAATTAATTAATACATAAATATTTTTTAAAATATTATCAGTTTTAATTTCAAATAAGGTAGATATTGATGAGCATAGACTGCATCAGGAAAAACTCTGTTAAGTCCTCAATAATTTTTAAGAACGTAAAGGAGTCCTGAGATTAAAAAGTTTAAAAACTAACCTCCTGGATTAGCTAGATAAAAGCCTCTTGCTCTTCATTTTAAGGCACTGCATACCTGGATCTAACAATTTGCTGAGGAGAGAAGAGACCTCAGGAAGCAAGACTTAGAGGGGAAAGACTGGGGAACTTTTATTTCTGGTCTGAGGGAAAGAATTATCTGACTTTGCCAAAATAGTCAGAAAAAGCCTATAGATTTTAAATTAAGAAAACATGGCAGGACCTACTCTTCCCTGAGGAGGAGATAACCAAGGATTTCAGGTAAGTTGAGAATTGAAGGTGGAAGAGACCCTAGCAGAAAGTTGACTAGCACAGCCAACATACCTAGCTGAGTAATGTCTGGCAGAGACTATGAGACCTACAAAGACTAAAGAACTACAGGTGAATAGCCCTGGGGGAAGCAGGCCTGGCAGGAGTTGGGTGGTGGTTACCATCCTTCATTCTTGAAGAGAGGACCAAAATGACATGTTGGGGTCAAGGTACGATGTGTCCAACTATGGCTGATGAGACTAATACCAGCTCAAAACACTCTACCATGGTATGGGAACAAATAGTCTGTATGAATACTGGGAGTGGAGATGACATCAGTGTGAGTTCTTCTCTGTGTTTGACTTTCCCCATACTTATTCCTTATATGTGTTCCTCTCAACATGTTTCCCCTATGTCTACTCTTTTCCCTGTGTCTTCCTAAAGAATATACACTCTTCCCCCTGATGTGTGTATATTTATGGAAGACTGCTCTCCAAGTTATTGGGGGAGGGAAATATTTTGCTGCTCCATTTCCAATATAATATTTCATCAGTGTCTTTAGTTTGAATTACATGAAGTAAAATGACCAGTTGGCTTTATAAGTTATTGCTATTTCCTGGTATGGTATCATTCACAAGAATGAGCTTAGTCTAGATACCTATAAAATGATCATAAGTGAAACTCTGTTGTAAATGACGGTTTACTGTGATGTGTGGGACTGACTCTAGATGAAATTGAAAAGTAAATTAAGCTTTGTTTCACTAACATCCTTCTATGGTGATCCTGGATTTCTCCTTCTGAGGCTCCACCTATAGTGATTCTCCCCAGGAATTCTCTCTTGTTCACTGATTTTTCCCTGTCCCTTCTCCCACATTTAAAACTGACTATTGCTGTTTTGTTTTCGCTGTCACCTAAAACACACATCCATTGGAATCGTGCCTGCATGGCGCAGAACCTCATGCTTAGGATACAAAGACAAAACAAAACAAAATAAACTGTCTCATTCCTCAACAGTGTGCACTCTTCTGGGGATACTAAAGAGTTAAAGTGCTTACCCTTGTTAGCCAACATGTTTCTAGCTGTCTAGTGAGACTGTAACATGTTTTTACTGATCTACTAAACTTCTAAATATCATTATTTCTTAAAGTCTGTTAATTTAAAAACAACAATAAATCCCTCCTCTTTCCTTCTTTGTTTTCTGCTTCTTTCATCTCTGAGGAATCTTGGTCCTTACTCCCTGAGGTGGAGAGTTTGAATACTTTGAAAGTCTTTAGTATGACTTTAGTTGGGAAACCAGGCAAAACTTTAAGTTTTTTTCAGTTATGTCCAACTCTTTGTAACCTTATTTGAAGTTTTCTTGACAAAGATACTGGAGTGGTCGGCCATTTTCTTCTCCAGCTCATTTTACAGATGAGGAAATTGAGGCAAACAGGGTTAAGTGATTTGCGCAGGCTTACACAGCTAGTGAGTGTCCAAGAGCAGATTTGAACTCAGGGAGATGAGTCTTCCAGGCTTCAGGCCTAGCACTCCATCCATTGTGCTACTTTGTGGCCCCTGAGTTATAACTAGCTTGAAACTGATAGAACTTCGCTGCAGGGCACTGACATTTAGGTTACATGTGTTTATTTTCTAGGAGAAGCTTCTCTGACTGTAACTGCTGAGGACTCACCTCAGTCCTCTGCTGGTTCCTACCCAGGCTCCTCTCTCTGTAGTGCTCTCTTTTCAGGAAAAGACCCAAGCCCCATTGAAATAAGGGCTGAATGCCCTTTTCTGTGTACTGCCACCTTGCTCCCATTGAAAATATTCCTAGTTATGCCTCTGAAACCTGATAAGAAAGTTGGGGGGACATTTTATGGTGGGCAGACCTTTGCGTCCTGCTAGCTATCCAGTCTCCTATTTTGATTCTATGAACAACTGGCCAAAAGCTTCTCTGGCCTGTGCTGTGTATGGGTACTGTGAAATTTAGTGTATATATTTGTCCATGGACGTTTTCCCCCTTGTTTTGCATTTCTCTATGATGAACAATATTGGATTTGTCCATGTTTTAGAGGCAGAGAAGTGGCATAGTGGATAAAGCCTCGAGTCTGGAGTCTGGAAGACCTCTGAGTTCAACTCTGGCCTCAGACATTTATTAGCTGTGTGATTGGACAAATCATTTAACTTCTCTCCAACTTGGTTTTCTCATCTATAAAATGGGATTAAAAACAACACTTTCCTCATGGGGTTGTTGTGAGGATGAAATGAGACAACTCATATAAAGCACTTTGCAAAACTTAAAAGTGATATTCTTTTTTACTCCTAAGACCCCAAAGGAATGGCAATATTATTATATTGAACATCTGATTCAGATATAGCAGTTATACAACTAAGATGATTATATGCAATATCTAAATTGTTAATGTATAATTTCAATATATACTGTTATTTAACATTAAAAGATGAAGACAAGCAAGATGAAGACCCTCTCCCCCGTTACCATAGGTTGATGTGCCTTTTACTATGTTATTTGCTGTGTCCTAAAATTGAAGAATATAGATTTTACTGAACTTTCAGTCAATGAATCATCCAGTCAAGCACCTATTAGTTGACCATTTTGCCTCTCTCTAATTGGAAGAGGGAACATAATACAGCCTGACTATTTTCACAGAACTCCATCTGCTTTAAAATATAGATTTCAGTCAATGGCATGACGAAATGGAAAAATTATATGTCATCAGTTGTAGCTATTAGGAAAACAGTTCCCTAAGTAGTCAGTTTTGTGAAACAGTGTATTTTCAAAATCTCATGCAGCAGTTTTCTAGTCAAATTCCCACCCACCACATTAAAAACTGAAATAAAAATATGTCCTTTAAAATTTCAAATAAAAAATGGCTCTATAGAAAAACATTCAGGCTTAAATAATGCAAAGTGACTTTGAAGACTCTCATACTGACCAAATTTATTCTCTTGGGAGACTGTACAAAGAAGACTGACTACATCAGGGGAGGGGAAACTGGGGCCTTGAGACCACATGTGGCCTTCTAGGTCCTTGGGTACAGCCTTTTGACTGAGTCCAAGTTTTACAGAACAAATCCTTTTATTAAAGGCATTTGTTCTGTGAAGTTTAGATTCAGTCAAAGGGTTGTTCTTGAGGACCTAGAGGGCCATATGTGGCCCTGAGATCACAGATTCCCCACCCCTGAACTAGACTATGAGGACCTGAGTTCAAATCTCACCTCTGAAAGTTACTATTTAGGTTTCAGTTTCCTTATCTGTAAAATCAAGACTTGGATTAGAGGTCCCTCCCTCCTCTGACTCAATTATCCTATAATCTTTTGAGTTGAAGAATTGTGATACCAGGATAACTGAACTATTTTATGGTACAGTAAAGTGAGATAACTTGAGGTGAATTGAGAACATTTTACTAGCTAACCCCTAAAGTCCCTTGAAGCTCTAAATCTATAACATGGTAGTCTTATGGAAGTTAAAGTATACAGTCCAGTATAAAGTCCAACGTGTGCTCATGAACAGAAGCAATAATGGGAAAATCAGGAGTTCTGCAGAGATAAAGGAAACTTCTTTGAAATAGGTAGCCTCAGGCAAAGTGGTAAAACTACAAAGGCTAACCTTCCCCAAAGAGTGGAATGGATGAAATGAAATCTCAGGATCCTAGAGAAAGAGCTGGATGTGGTTTTGGACACCATTTAGTCTAACCTGTTTATTTTACAGATGAGGAAACTGAGGCCCAGGGGAGTTAACTGTCCAAGGCCAAGTGTCAGAGGAGGTATTTGAATCCAAGTTCTCTGACTCCAGAGGATCCCTTTCATTCTACCATAATGCTTCCTGACTTTACTTCTTTCTAGAGTCATGAGTATTATTGAGTGTGCATAAGTCTTTGTAAATTTGTAAACACTATTACTTTTGACTGTTTATTATTGTCTTTATTTACTTTGTTGTTTTCGTGATAAATATTATTTTGTGTTTTTTTCTTCCATTTTTATACAAGCCTCTCTATAGTTCTCATTTGTATCATTCTTTATGACACAAAAGTTATTGTTTTACATCAATACGCCACAATTTGGCCATTTGGTAATCATTGTACAAAAATTTCATTTCAATCTTTTTGTTATCTCAAATAATGAAAATAGGTTTCTTCTTACTGTTATTACTTTCTGGGAGCTCTAAACAAGGTAGTAGAATCTTTATTGCAAAAAGTATGAATAATTTGGTAAGTTTTCTTTAATGATTCATAATTATTTTCCAATACTGTTGGATCAATTCACGACTTCACCAGCAAATTATTGTATCTGTCTTTCCACAGGTCTTCCAACACTGAGTTTTCCCATGTTTTCCAATTTTATGGGTGTGTGATGTATTAACTCAGAACAATTTGTGTTTTTCTAATTATGAAGGATTTTGAACACCTTTTCAGGTACTTTGCATTGATACATCTTTTTTGTCTTTTTAAAACCTGTTTGACCACTTATCTACTGAGCAGTTATACTTAATCTTACCAATTTTAGTTAGTTTTAAATCGACTTTAGACATTGGACTTTTCTCAGAGTTTTTAATGCAAAGAATTTCCCTTAATTCGTATTTTCTTCTAAATCTAGCTGCATTGGTTGTGTTTGTACAGAAACTTTTACATTTAATATACTCAAAATTATCTCTTTTGTTTTTTATAATCTCCTCTAGCTCATGCATTGTTATAAATTCTTTCCATATTCAAAATAGTGAATGTTATATATAAAACTTTCATTTTCTTCTAATTTTTTTAATGCCATAAATTTTAATATTCAGATTTTTTGTTTATTTGGAACTTATTGTGGTATATAGTATAAGGTACTGGTCTAAGCCTATTTTCTATTAAACTGCTCTCTTGTTTTCTTAGAGCCCCGTTTTCCAGCAGTATGGATTCTGGGGATTAACAAATAATCACCTTCATGACTGTGCTTTTGATTGGCCACACTTCATCTTCATGGCTCAGCTATCTTCTTACCCTGGAACATTTTCTAAGGTATGGGGCCTTCTCCCATTGGTGAGTTCTTCTAGGGCTTCCATTTTGGTATCTCCTCTTATAAAGACTGGGAGCCTTATCCTACTTCCCACTGATAGCGATGAATCAAGTTCTCAGAGACTGGACTAGCAACTTCTCTTCTTCCTCCATAGAGTTCTAGGGGAATCCCTGAGGGGAGCTTGGCATATCTTTCTCCAGTGATAACAGTATTGAGTCTTTATTCCATTGTGTTCTTTTCATTGTCAACCAACAGTGAAAGCTAGTCACATACTTTATATCATCAATACATGCTAGTGATTTCATTCAACTAATTAACATCAATTAGCTTCTTACAAAAGGATATTTATCAAGAAGATATAAAAAGAGTAGAATTATAAAAGTAGCATGGCGGAGTGTTATGTGTGACCATCCCTGACATTAGCAAGGTTATCTCAGTCTAGTTTGCAAGTGGCTAGAATAAATACATCTTTAGAGTCTCTTCCCCCATCTTTCTCCAAGGGAGACTGGTTCCTGCCTGAATGGGAAACAGGAGGTTCTGCTTTCCTCAGAGAGAAGGGTTATCAGACTAGAATTAAATCTATCTACTCCCTTAAATATTATTAGTCTAGGGCATATGGGTCAAGAGATAGAAATGGATTTCTGCAGACCCCATATTGACTTAGAAAACCACACATTAATATTGTGTTGTAATGTATTTTTATTTATTCTGTTAAAAATTTCCCAATTCCATTTTAACCTGGTTTGTGTTGTGCTCAGGTGTTTTGGAGGATTTTGAAAGATTGAAGGCTTGCCTGCAGGTCAGGAGATCACTATTTCTTAACAGGAAAGGAGTAAAATAAACTCTATATGCAAGTCCCGATTTCCCTTCCCACCAAATAAATGTCAGTTCCATAGTGAACTCACATGGCAAATAATAGAGACCCTTTGATCCAAGTTGATAGCAAAATAAACCAGGGAATGTTTCCCTCCCTCCCTTCCTCTCCCTCCCTTTCCTTCTCTCTTCCTCCCTTTACCTTCCTTTCCCTTCCTCTCCTTCACTTTTCCTTTCTTTCTCTCTTCCTGTCTCTCCCTCTCTCCTTCTCTCTCTCCCTTACTTTCTTTTTCTCTCCCCATTTACTTTTTTATAATTATACCACTGCAAAATGATATATTGAGAGTGAAGTAACTCAGCTCAACCAAGAGGAAAAGGTCCAGGTTTCACTCAAAAGGAAATTTCCTTGTAATAGAAGACTATTATGCTATAAGAAATGATGAACAGGCAGACTTCAGTAAAAAACTGGAAGGATTTATATGAACGGATGCTAAGTGAAGGGAGCAGAACCAGGAGAACATTTTTCATGGTAACAGCCACAGTCTGCAAAGGCTGATTTTTAATAGACTTAGCCCTTCTCAGCAATGCAAAGACCTAAAACAATTCCAAAGGCCTTATGATGGAAAATGCCATCCACATCCAGAGAAAGAACTATGGAGTCTGAGTGTAGAGTTAAGCAGACTATATTCTTTTTTTGTTTTTTTTCTTTCTCATTGTTTCTCCCATTCCTTCTGTACAACATGAAAAATGTGAAAATATGTTTAATAGGAATATATATGTAGAGCCTATATCAGATTACAGACCATCTTGGGGAGGAAGAAGGAGAAAATTTAAAACTCATGGAAGTGAATGTTCAAAACAGAAAAATATTTTTTTTTCTAAAGAAAAAAGCAAAAGGAAATTTCCTGAAGTCTCTTGTGAAATTAAGAATGGGGATATGATTTAAATTCTACATGTAGGCTTCTTCCCAAAATCTTGTTCTTTTCAGAGTTCTGAAGAAAAGTTGAAATCCTGTGAATCTTCTCTCTCCATGCTGGAGGCCAGAAGAGACCGAAGAAACTAGATCTTTCTTTCTCACTTTAACCAACTTTGCTCAGCCTCTAATTCAGGAATAGGGCATTGATCTTAACTTAAGGAGAGTCATAGAAACAGACTTTGGGGCTTGGGTTACATGAAATATCCCAACTGTTGGGGGTACATTCTTATCTATATTATCTCAAACCCAGGGCAGAATAGGTTCAAACCCAAAAAAGCTGCTATAAAGACTTTGCCTCCAACAGATTGCCTTCTGAATGTGACATGGCTGAGGACTCATAGGACCTAGCATGTTGTTTTGGGGGTTCATTTGCTATTGGACTGAGTCCTGATATCTCTTCTTAAGGATGTGCTGGTGGATTAGGTTTGATTGTCCACAAACTCTGCCCTGGATTCTTGACCCTGGTCTTCTGGTGCTCTTGTGAACTTTTGCAGCTCAAAAGGTCACAAATTAGTTTATTATATTTTCAAAACTCTTTCATCTGTGGCAGAAAAGAATAACTGCAACTGGGAGAGACCAATATTAGGGCCAGCTGGATAGAGTGGATTTCTGTCCTGCTGGTGCTACCTTTCTCAGCAGTGGTAGAACCCATGTTAGACTGGCTTTGGATAATCTTGGGCCCAGATTCTTCTCTATGTGGAGGTCTAGAATAGCTGGTCTTCTTCATTGGTCACTATGGAAGGAAGAAATGGCTGTTGCCCCAAGAGAGTCTTTTGTATGCACTCTCAGGTTTGAATCGACAGACTATCTAAAGTCCCCTTCTTTGCTATGTGGTAGCCTACTGGAAACAGTCATTCCTGCATGTGCTCTGAAGGAGAAAACCTGCTGCCTTCATTCCATGTCATCAGACACTTCTAGAAACAGGCTAACCAAGGTTCCCAACATAGTTTGATTATAGGCTGTATGATGTTCATTCATTGAGAATGGACCTGTCTTTGACAGTCCCTAGCATTTCTAGTACTTTATTAAATAATAATGGAATCAATGGACATCCTTGTTCCATCCTTGACTGGGGTGGAGCTTTGTTATTTTTCCATTATAAATTATGAGCTTTGGGTTTTAGGTAAATGCTTTAGATCATATTAAGGAAATATTCCTCATTCTTATGTTTCTAATGTTATTTAATACAAATTAGTACTGTATTTTCATCTATTAATAGTGTAATTTTTGTTATTTTTGCTATTTACATGACTCATTATAATAACATTTATCCTAATATTGACTCATCATTACATTTCTAGAATAAATTTCAACTTGGTTGTAAGAATAATTTTTGGTATATTGTAGTCTTGTTAATATTGTTTTATCTTCTTGCATCAACATTATTATATTTGGTTTATTTTTTCCTCTTCTTTATATATTTCTGATTTAGTCATCGGACAACATGTGTAACTTAGAAGGACTTGATAGACATTTCTTTTTTCCATTTTTGAGGACAGTTTAGGTAGCATAAAGATTATTTGTTTTTTAAATGTTTTATAGAATTAATTTGCAAATCCATTTGAACAAGAAATATTTTTTTAATTTGTGATTTTATTTATGATCTGCTTACTTTCTTTTTCTGACATTTGGTTGTGTAGGATCTCTATTTCTTGCTTTATTTGGGCATTTTATATTTTTGTAATGATACATTTCATAAAATCTTTGTTTTGTTAACATTGGGGGGAATAATTTCTGATAGTCTTCTTCACTGACACTTTCTCATTTTTTCTTGATATTTTGGTTTTTCTCTCTGTCTCCCTCTTCATCTCCCTCTCTGTTTCTGTCTATCCTCTATGTCTCTCTCTCTCTGTCACTCTCTATCTCTGGGGAAAGAGACCACATTTATTGATATTTGTTATATCTTCAAAAAAATCCTTTTATCAATTTGATTGTCTTTTTGATGTCAGTTTCATTTATCTTTCCTCTGATTTTCAAAATTTCTTCAGTTCTTACTTTGGTATCATGAATTTCTTGGTTTTCTAGTTTTTAAGTCATCAGTTTCCTCTTTTTCTCTTTTGTCAACATGTTCAGAGATACAAGTTTTTCTTTTGAGGACTGCTTTAGCTACAGTTCACAAATTTTGATAAGTTGGTTCACTATTATCTTTAATTTCCATAAACTGCTTCTATATCCTTTGATCAACCTATTATTTTAGATATTATTTAGCTACTATTTAGGCCTGCAATTTTGTTCCTCTTACCTTACTGGGAATGTTGAGAAGATGTTAAGTATCAAAGCTGAATCAATCTCCATGATATGAGTTTGCCTTGGAGGAGACATGATGATCATGGAGTTGAAACTAAGCAGAACAGCTAACTACTTCTCTGGCTTCCTTCAAGTCCTAGTTAAAATCCTCCTTCTACAGGAAGCATTTCTTAATCCTTCTTAATTTAAGTGCTTTCCCTCTGTTGTTTTTATTTATCCTATACATATTTTTATTTATCCTATTTATTTTATTTATCCTATACATAGTTTGTTTATACATAATTCATTGCAGGTTGTCTCTCCTTTTAGATTGTGAGCTCTTCAAGAACAGATTGTCTTTTTGTCTTTCTTTGTATCTCCAGCACTTAGCATAGTACCTGGCACATAGTGGGTGCTTAATAAAAGCATTTTCACTAGTCAATATGAAAACTGAAGACAGTATTTGCATCAGGAAACAAGGACAAACTAGATGCATTGAGGAAAGATAAGAAACTTTATTATACCATGATTAGTGGTGTAGAAGAAATTATACACTGGTACTCTTCTACATGGATAGAAGGATAAGTATAAGGACTAGATTTGTGCTTTCCTCAGAATAGGAAATTCCCATGTGAGAAAATTCCCTCTATCCCTGTACACTGGCACTTTTTCAAGAACTTAGTCTTTTTTGGGGGATATATAATATTTCCCCTCAATTAAATGTTAAAACAATTTTTAAACATCTAAAAAAAAGTTTCAAGTTCCAAATTCTATGCTTCCCTCACTCATTTTTCCCCTCCCTGAGATGATAAGCAATCAGATGTAGGTTGTACATATGCAGTCATGTAAAACATTTCCACACTAGTCATTTTGTATGAGAAGACTCGAATAAAAGAGAAAGAATGAAAGTGAAAAATAGCATGCTTTAGTCTGTATTCAAACAATATCAGTTGTTTCTCTGGAGACAGATAGTACGTTTCATCATTACTCCTTTGGGATTGTCTTGGATCATTGTATTGCTGAGAATAGCTGTTATTCACAGTTCTCATTATACAATATTGCTATTACTGTGTACAATGTTCTCCTGATTCTGCTCACTTCAGTTTGTATCAGTTCATGTAAGTCTTTCCAGGATTCTCTGAAATCATCCTGCTTGTCATTTCTTATAGCATAATAAAACTCCATCACAATCATAAACCACAGCTTGCTTAGTCATCTCCCAATTGATGGGCATCCCTTTGATTTTCAATTCTTAGCTACCACAAAAAGAGCTGTTCTAAATATTTTTGTACAAATATGTTCTTCCCCTCTGCCTTTTTGGGTGTCTTTGGGATATAGATCTAGCTGTGGTATTACTGGATCAAATGGTATGCACAGTTTTATAGCCCTTTGGGCATAGAGGAATTTACTGTCTTAGAGAGGCCAGGGAAACTTTAAAGTAGGGGTTCTTAATTTGGTATCTCCATGTGTGCATATACTAAAGTATATAGTATATAGTGTGTTCATCTATACATATATGCTAAAGTTATCAATATACTGATGTTTAATATGTATTGAAATTTGACTATTTCAGCACAACATGTTTCTTTTGTAATTCTTTGTATTTTATTTTGTGCATTTAAAAATGTTATTCTGAGAAGGGTCCATAGTCTTCACCATGCTGTCAAGGGGGTCCTTGACAGTAAAAGGATTAAGAACCTCGGCTTTAGAGCAAGTGGAAGAAACAAAATCTTTTTTTCCTATCTAAACATTGCTCCCTTTTAAAATTTGTACATAATGTTATATTTAAAAGAATATGGCTAGTTAGCATCATCAGTTCCCAGAGAATCTCTATTCATTTCACTCAGAACATAGTTGGGGAAGTGCTTCCATGCTCTTCCCATAATACAATCCTGCTAGATCTGATGACTTTTATTTAGCAGTTGTCCATTTATCAACTTCTTCATTACCCATTCTCTGAATCACCAATTCTACTTCTACTTGCTAAAGATGAACACACCAAGTTTTATTTCATCAGACCCTAGGACAAGCTGAGAACATGTTGGTGCCTTGTCTGTTTGGTCCCGCTGCTTGGTATTTGCGTAGCTCATCTTTAAACAGATGGTGGAAGAATAGGTTACATTTTTAATCATCAGAATGTCCTCTAGTGGGTGGCAGAAAGGTGATCTGATATTCCCCTCTGGAAAGAGCTGTGACTTTATCAGTTCTTCTCATTTCAGGTCCTGAGTGAACTGGTGCATTATGAGATGCGTGCAGATGAGAACTTGAGGCTGCCATTATTCCTGTTACCATCAAACACTAAGCTTTGGAATGAATAATTTTTCACTGCTTTGAACCAACTAGTAGCCATTAAGGTTACATTGAAGTGATTTATCTTTATCAAAATAAATTGTGTTTTTCCAGCAAAGTTGAGGATAGGAGAAAGCCAAGCTGTCATTAGAATTCCGGTCATTTCAGGAGTGGAATCATCTACCATTGCAAAGTGTTCTTCCAGTTTTCCCATTAATGGGGAGGTATCACTGCACTGTGCAGGAAGAAAGGACTATATAGGACTACAGGGACAGTAACAGAAAGGAAAGTAACCTTGCGTCATGGCGGACAGATGGGCTAAGAGAGCTCTGTGCTGTTCTTCTCATTATTGCTGTGCTCTATTTATCTTGTGGTGCCTTTAATTAGAATTACACTTTCTGCCATTTGAACTGACTTTTAGTGTTTTCATTTTTGTTTTTGTGCCCTTGGCACTTAGCCCAGTGCCTGGGCTTTTTTCCCCCCTTTTTGTTTGTCTTTGAAAAGTGATCTGTGATTTCATTGATATAGGGAAGTCATTGTTAGGAAACTCCCTTTCAAGGGTTCTTAACCTAGGGTCCTTGTTTTTGAGTATGTGTGTATGTATTAATAACTGTATATAGATATTTTTTGTTTCCACTGTAATCCTGTTTAATTGTAATCCTTAAGAAGGTAGCCCTAACCTTATGTATTTTATCTTATGCATTTTAAAACTGAGAAATAGTCCAGACTATTGAAGTTCATACTAAAGCAGATCAGTAACTGTTCTCTAATTCACAATCTTAGAACATTGCCAGAGATATTAAATGACTTGCCTATGGCTACACAGAAAGAAAGATCCAGATTTCTCTGACTCAAAGGCCAGTTCTCTTCATCCATCATGCCATTTCTCCTCTCATCTAGTAGGTATTAAATATTTGTTGAATTGGACTATTGTAGATAATAGTTTTATAGATCCACTTTCCATTCAGTTTTTTGACATTGTAATATTTGTAATGCTGACACAATTTATTAGTTACTTTAAAGGGCAAACTAATCTATTGATATAAATTCTGCTATTACTTAAATAATATCCAAGGTTGGAAGAGGTGGGATTTCATGCATGAGAGACCTGTGACTATGACTGTGAATAAGTTTAATAAAATTATTCCTTATGTTTTTTCTCACAAAACCTGCTTTGGGGGCTAATTTCTTGGGCTGTCACAGTAGAGTATGCAGTTCTTAGGTGCCTTCTATAATTCGACTAGACAAAGAGCAGTACAGGTTGGTGGAATCTTTATTATCTTGTTCATAAACATTTCCCTCTGGTTCCTTTTGTTTTCTTTACCAAGTATTTGGCAAGACAGGAAAAGAACTCGAGGAAAATTTTAAATGGGTGCAGAGCTTGCTCAAAGCCGTAAACCACTGAGTATTACCTGAAGATAGTGATCCAGTTCTTAGCACAATTTATGAATGTCACATACAGTTTGTGTGTTAGAATACATGTAAAATTCTCCTTCTCAGTTCTATTATAGCTGAATAACTGTTTATGCTACCTCTGTGGAAGTTGGTTGGGGGAGAGACATAGAATGGTTTTTTTTTTTTTTGATAAACAGTAATTTTCACCACTTGTCATTAGTAACTGGGGATTATTGCAGCATCCTAGATTGGATGTAAGAAGCCAACTAGTTAAACCCCATATTCTACAGATGAACAAACAATCTGAGGCCTAGACAGGTGAAATAGGATTTGTTCAAGATCACTCAGATGGTAAGTGGGAGAATCCTACCAGCTTTATCCACTTAAGTTTTGAAACTTTCTAATTGCCAGCTGACTTATTTCTGCTTTATCTTCTTCCTTGGTTCCTTTGCCTACTTGCTAAGATAGGGTTACATTCAGACTTTTTTCATTTCGAATTAAGATCTATCCTTCAAGATCTTTGCCATGCAACTTAGCAAAATAAAGAGATGCTCATTAAATCTCTGCTACATCTAAGGTCGTATGTTAAACTATGGTCCACAAAGATAGATTTAGTATATCTGCTACTTTCAAGAAATCCATTTGGGAGAGGAATGATGGGATGGTACTCCCCTCTGTATGTGCTGCCCTGCCTTGTTTCAATTCATGAAATAAGATGCCCCTCACAGGATAAGCTCATCACCTCTACTCACCTCCCCACAATGCTAACTTGAGCCTTGATTGACACCATCTTCCTCAGCATCCTCTCACCTCTGATAGGAAACTGGAGGGTAAAGTGATAAACTCTTCCCAATGTCTTCTTTAGAGTGGGTAGAAACTGGACTAGACTCACTCCATTCTACATTTGATTCCTTGCTGGGTTTCAATTTCACTGAACGAGATGCTCCTGAGCCACCTGCACCCTGGCATCTCATCCCTCTTCTCCCTTTCCTGCCTCCCTTTGTGTGTTGTTTCCCCCTTTAAGGTTAACTCCTTGAAGGCAAGGTCTGTCTTTCTTTTTATTAATTGTATCCCCAGGTCACAGTTCAAATATTAAGTGGCAGAGGTGAGATTTGAACCCAGATCCTTTCAATTCAAATCTAGGACTTTCTTCCAGTGAAATCAAGGAAAGCTTGATGGAGGAGGTTGCATCTGAGTTAGAACTTGAAGGATGAAATGGAGGTCAATAAACAGAAAGCTCAAATTCTGTGTGTGTGTGTATTAGACTGTGATACCCTTGAGGGAAAAGATTTAATAAATGCTTGCTGACTTGATTCCACTGGTTTTAGTCTCATCTCTCTTCTCTTTAAGACCAACTTCCTAGAAGAAAAATGGGAAAGCACTCTTACTCCTTATGGTTCATTTGATGTGAATATAACAAAACACATTATAGAACTCTACTTTAGACAGTGGTTCTCCAAGTACACTCTTTGACTCTCCCCTGAGTGGTCTGCAGATCATGCTCTAGTCATCGTGTTCATAATGAGAACATTACTATCAGTGTAAATCAATTGTCATTTTACTCCCATTTAAAGTAATTAATAACACATTACAGCTTATTGCCTTATCCAATTAAGAAAAGATCTCAACCAATCATAGACTTTAGACTAAATATGGAAAATGTCTTCGATCAATTGAAGTGAAAATTTACCGAAGAGTGTTTGGGAATAGCTGATAAAATGTGGCAATGCCCTGTGGAGCTAGCTCAGAACCTGAGAAATTAAGCAAGCAGAGAGAAGAGGGTTTCAGTTAAACTCCTGAGAAGTAATAACTGCAGAAAGAAATAAAGAAATCATACCCTAGGACTTGTCTTGATTTCTTATCCTGTCCTAAACTTAGGTAGACTTAATATGCTTCAGAGGTCTGGAGGAATTCTCCTCTTCCCATTACCATCCCAGCATCACCTCCAGACCAACTGATGGTAGTTTCTACATCAAGACAGACAGATGCAAGGCTTTACAAAGTGGCCAACTACACAATATGAATGGAGAATATTTCAAAGACTTCAACCATTTTGCCATGTGTGAACTTTATCTGTGCATAAGCCAACTTTCTCCTGGATTCTGTGTGTATTCATAAGAGAGTATGTTAGAGATTTTTGGAGAGATATTTTATATCAACTTTTCTTACTATATCATCTTAGTACCCCTTTCAAAAAGCTAAATAAGTCTGGCTGATTAAATATTAATCAACAATCATAAGAGGAAGCCCTTTGATGGGAGATGCTTGAACTATATAGTATTAGAAAAATAATCTCAACTTCATACCCTTAGAAACTTGAAAGGAAAGTATAGATTCATGCTTTAAGAACCTAATTTGCCAGCTATTGCTCTGGAGACATGACTTGCAGTGAAAATGGACATTGGCATTTAACTCCAAAATCTATAGCTAGCCTTGCTTTGGGAACATTACCTGGTAGTGACAGTGGGGGTGGGATATGCTAGTATTTTGTTCCTTGCATTCTCAAGTTCTTATGTCTGCTAATTTATCAAGAGCCTGCCTTCATGTCAGAACCTGGTGTGAGTATTGTAAACCGTTCCCTGTAATAAATGGCACATAATTACCTGCTGTTTTGTGTGTAATGAGTGTTTTATGTCCATCTACTCTGTAGATTTCTTGTGTCTACCTATTTGTTTACACATTGTTTCCTTCATTGGAATGTAAAGTCTCTGAGGGCAAAAACTGTAGATTTTGTCTCTTTGTATTGCCAGCACTTAGCACGGTTCTTAGCAAATGTTTGTTGACTGACTGCTTTGACTCTTGAACTAGTTATTTTGTTTGTTTTAATATTTTATCTTTTTACATTGCTTCACAGATTACTCTTATTCTTGTAACAAAATAAAACAGTTAAGTGAAACTAATGCCAAAGTGACCTCATTTCAAAATGCAGGTAGTATTTCACCTGCCTATTTTTTTAAAGAAATCTATTTTCTATCATTCTCACATCATTGGAAAAAGAAAAGAAAAATGAATTTCCTGTGACACATATGAATAGTAAAGCAAAACAAATTCTCTCAGTGACTATATACCAAAATACATATGTCTCATTCAATACCCTAAATCCATCACCTTTCTGTAATAGATTATGGGTTTGATCTTCATTGGTCCTCCGGAATTGTGAATGCCTACTATATTGATCAAAGTGTTTTTTTTTTTTTAATTATTTTTAAAAATATATAATTTATTTATTTTTCAGTTCTCAACACTCACTTCCACAAGAATTTGAATTCAAAATTTTCTCCCCATCTCTCCACACCCCCCACCCCAGGACAGCAGGCACCCCATCCACCTCTTCATCCATTCTGTCCTACCTTCTATTACCCAACCACCCTTCTTCCATCGCCCTTCCCCTCTATTTTCCTGTAGGGCAAAATAGATTTCTATACTCCATTGCCTGTATATCTTAATTTCCAGTTGCATGCTAAAAAAATTTTTTTTAAATATTTATTTATTTATTTAACTTTTTTTACATTCATTTTCACAAAATTTTGGGTTCCAAATTTTCTCCCCTTTTATTCCCTCCCCCTACCTCAATACACCAAGCAATCTAATTTTCCCTATCTCCAATCTGCCCTCTCTTCTGTCATCCCTCCCTTCTCTTGTCTCCATCTTCTCTTTTCTTCTGTAGGGCCAGATGACTTTCTATTCCTCATTAACTGTATGTCTTATTTCCTAGTAGCAAGAACAATACTAAACAGTTGTTCCTAAAACTTTGAGTTCCAAATTCTCCCCATCCCTCCCTCCCCACCCATTCCCTTTGGGAAGGCAGGCAATTCAGTATAGGCCATATCTGTGTAGTTTTGCAAATGACTTCCCTGATAGTCGTGTTGTGTAAGACTAACTGAATTACCCTCCATCCTATCCTGCCCCTCATTGTTTCTCTTCTGTCTTTTGATCCTGTCCCTCCCCGAGTGTTGACTTCAAATTGCTCCCTCCTCCCTTTGCCCTCCCTACCATCATCCCCCCCCTTGTTTATCTCCTTCTCCCCCACTTTCCTATACTGTAAGATAGGTTTTCATATCAAAATGAGTGTGTATTTTATTCCTTCCTTTAGTCAAATGTGATAAGGGTAAACTTCTTGTTTTTTTGTTTTTCCTCAGCTCTCCTCTTTTTCCCTCCACTAAAAAGTCTCCTACTTGCCTCTTAAATGACATATAATTACCCCATTCCATTTCACCCTCTTTTCCTCCCACTACATTTCTCTCTCACCATTTACCTTAATTTCTTTTAAGATATGGTCCCATCCTATTCAATTCACTCTGTGCTCTCTGTATGTGTGTGCATGTGTGTATGTGTGTGCGTGCATGCGTGTACATGTGTGTGTGTGGTCCCACCAACTACCCAGATACTGAAAAGTTTTAAGAGTTACCAATATTGTCTTTCCATGTAGGAATGTAAACAGTTCACCTTTGGTAAGTCCCTTATGACTTCTCTTTGCTGTTTCCTTTTTCATGCTTCTTCTCATTCTTGTGTTTGAAAGTCAAATTTTCTTTTCAGCTCTGGTCTTTTCATCAAGAATGTTTGAAAGTCCTCTGTTTCATTGAAAGATCATATTTTCCCCTGAAGTATTATGCTCAGTTTTGCTGGGTAGGTGATTCTTGGTTTGAGTCCTAGTTCCTTTGACTTTGCAATATCCTATTCCACACCCTTCGATCCCTTAATGTAGAAGCTGCTAGATCTTGAGTTATCCTGATTGTATTTCCACAGTATTGGAATTGTTTCTTTCTAGCTGCTTGCAATATTTTCTCCTTGAGCTGGGAGTTCTGGAATTTGGCCACAATGTTCCTAGGAATTTCTCTTTTTGGATCTCTTTCAGGCGGTGATCGATGGATTCCTTCAATACTTATTTTGCCCTCTGGTTGTAGAATATCAGGGCAGTTTTCCTCGATAATTTCATGGAAGATGATGTCTAGGCTCCTTTTTTGATCATGACTTTCAGGTAGTCCCATAATTTTTAAATTGTCTCTCCTGGATCTATTTTCCAGGTCAGTTGTTTTTCCCATGAGATATTTCACATTCTCTTCCATTTTTTCATTCTTTTGGTTTTGTTTGGTGATTTCTTGGTTTCTCATAAAGTCATTAGCCTCCATCTGTTCCATTCTAATTTTGAGAGAACTATTATCTTCAGTGAGCTTTTGAACCTCTTTTTCCATTTGGCTCATTCTGCTTTTGAAAGCATTCTTCTCCTCATTGGCTTTTTGAACCTCTTTTGCCTATTTAGTGAGCCTATTTTTCAAGGTGTTATTTTCTTCAGCATTTTTTTGGGTCTCCTTTACCAAGGTATTGACCCGTTTTTCATACTTTTCTTGCATCTCTCTCATTTCTCTTCCCAATTTTTCCTCCACCTGTCTAACTTGATTTTCAAAATCCTTTTTGAGCTCTTCCAAGGCCTGAGCCCACCCGACATCCCCCTGGGATGTCTGGGATACAGAGGCCCTGCCCTCCACGTCTTTCCCTGATGGCAAGAATATGTCCTCATCATCGTCAGATCTGAAAGTTGGGATCATTTGCATCTGTTCGAAAAAACTCTCTATAGTCTTATTTTTCTTCCCTTCTCTAGGCATTTTCCCAGCCAGTTACTTGACTTCTGAGATTCCTGTCCACCCCCACCTAGATCCGCCCAGCTAGTGCTTGGGGTCTGAGATTCAAATGGGCTTTCCGCGGCAGGCACGGCTGCTATTCAATGTGAGCTTTAGTTCTGGTCCTTGGGTGGGGGCAGGGCCGCCTCCCAGGCTCAGTTCTCTTGGGCTTGATGCAGAGACCTTCAGAAATGGAGCGGGTGGGGCAGGGCCACCTCCTAGGCTCAGCTCCTTTAGGTGGTTTATGCAGAGACTTTCAGTAATGAAGATCCTGCCTGCTGCTGGGGGAGTCCCGGGCCGCGCCACCGCTGCAGGGGGCCCGAGCCACAGAGACACCGCGCTCCCCTCTCGTCCAGACCAGCCGTCTCTCTCACTGACCTGTAGAGTCTGTGGGCGGAGGGACCTTCCAGGCTGCTGGAGGTTCCGTCCCTGAAGCCTGCTCGGATCAGCTTCTCTGGGGCCGTGGCCAGGGCAGCGCTGGGGTGGGATCCGCTTTCTGGGGTGCGACGGACCCTGGGGACGGCTCTCCAGGGCTTTCTGGAATGGAAATCTCTTCCACTCTGTTTCTGCACACCTTGCAGTGATCCAGAACTTCTGGGGAGCTCTTCTTACATTAAATCTATGGGCTGTGGGTTCGGAGCTCACAAACGTGCGTCTTTCTACTCCGCCATCTTGACCTAAAATAATTTTTAACATTCATTCTTAAAGCTTTGAGTTCCATATTCTCTCCCTTTCTCCCTACTATCCACCCTCATTGAGAAAAGAAATAATTTCATATAGGTAATACATGTGTAACAGTGCAAAGTACTTCCATAATATTTATGTTATAGAAGACTAACCACATTTTCCTCTGTCCTATCCTGCCCTTCATTTATTCCATTTTCTCTTGTCCTCCCATAATAGTGTTTGCTTCTGATTATCCCTTTCTCCAATTTGCTGTTCCTTCTGTTATCTTCCCTTTCCTATCCCCTTCCACCTTGCCAGATTTCCATATCCAATTGAGTGTGTGTTATTGCCTCCTTAAGCCAAATTCCATGAGAGTAAGACTCAATTATTTCCTTTCATCTTCCCCATCTTCTCCTTCATTGTAAAAGCTCTTTCTTCCCTTTGATTTACTACATTCTGCCTCTCCCTTTCTCTTACTCCTAGTACATTCCATTCAACAGTAAATTTTTTTTTTAGGTATTCTCCTTTCATATTCACCTCACCATGTACCCTCCATCTATGATGTACATATATACACACATATAAATGCATATATACACATACATGCATGTACATATACATACCTATACATATATAAACATCCATACCCATCCATACCTACGTGTGTGTTTATGTGTGTGTGTATGTGTATGTTTCCTCTAACTACCCTAATATTGAAAAAGTTCTCATGACTTTCAAATAACATGTTTCCATGTAGGAATGTAAACAATTCAACTTTAATCAGTTCTTTAAGGCTTATCTTTGCTGTTTACCTTTTCATGATTCTCTTGATTTTTGTATTTGAAAGTGAAATTTACTATTCAACTCTGGTCTTTTCAACAAGAATTCTTGGAAGTCCTCTATTTCATTGAAATTCCATTTCCCCCCCTGAAGTATAATACTCAGTTTTGCTGGGTAGATGATTCTTGGTTTTAATCCTATCTCCTTTGACCTCTGGCATATCATATTCCAAGCCCTTCAATCATTAGTGTAGAAGATGCTAAATCCTGTGTTATGCTGATTGCATTTTCACAGTACTTGAATTGTTTCTTTCTGGCTGCTTGTAATATTTTCTCCTTGACCTGGGAACTCTGGAATTTGGCTACAATATTCCTAGGAGTTTTCCTTTGGGGATCTCTTTCAGAAGGTGGTCAGTGAATTCTTTCCATTTCTATTTTACCCTCCGGTTCTAGAATATCAGGGCAGTTTTCCTTGATAATTTCTTGGAAGATGATGTCTGAGCTCTTTTTTTATCATAGTTTTAAGGTAGACCAATAATTTTTAAATTGTCTCTCCTGTATCTATACTCCAGGTCAGTAGTTTTTCCAGTGAGATATTTCACATTGTCTTCTATTTTTTCATTCTTTTGATGACTTCTCATAAAGTTATTAGCTTCCAACTGTTACATTCTAATTTTTAAAGAACTATTTTCTTCAGTGAGCTTTCAAACCTCCTTTTCCATTTGGCTAAACCTGCTTTTTAAAGCATTCTTCTCCTCCTTGGCTTTTTGGACCTCTTTTGCCATTTGGGTTAGTCTATTTTTAAAGGTCTTAATTTCTTCAGCATTGTTTTGGGTCTCCTTTAGCAAGGTGTTGACTCACTTTTCATGATTTTCTTGCAATGGCTCTCATTTCTCTTCCCAATTTTTCCTCCACCTTTTTCAGAATTCTTTTTGAGCTCTTCCAGGGCCTATCACCATTGCATGTTTTTTTTGGAGGTCTGGGATGCAGAAGCCTTCACTTTTATGTCTTCCTCTGATGGTATGCTTTGTTCTTCCTCCTCCAAAAGGATGGAAGAAAATACCTTTTCACCAAGAAAGTAACCTTCTGTAGTCTTATTTTTCCCCCTTTTTTGGGCATTTCCCCAGCCAATTATTTGACTTTTGAGTCCTTTGCCAAGTGGAGGGTATACTCCAGGGACCTGTAAGTTCTCAGTTCCTCCAAGGTGGTACAGTTAAGGAAGAAGAATTTACTCCTCTCCTGAACTGCAATCTGTCTGTGAGCAACCACAAGCACTCTTTTCTGCTCAGGATCTGTGAGTAGGGTTTCCTCTCCAGAGCCACCACCAACTCTACCACACCAGTGTTCCTCCTTACACCAGAACTACCACAGAGAACTGAGACCCAGAGGAGTTGCTTGATTTCCCCAGGGCTCCAAAAGTGAATGCTGCTGCTACAACTGCAGTAGCTGCTGCTGTCCTGTAGCCAGGGCTGGGACCAGACCACACTTCTCATCCAAGTGGAAGAGCTATCTTACTGATGTTTGGAGCTGTCTTTGGCATTTGTGGGTTGAGAAATCTGGGAACTGCTGCTTCTACCTATGACTCCCTGCTCTGAAGCCTGCTCCAGTCCTGTGTGTGCTGTGTTCTGTGGCCAAGGCTGGCTGTGCTCCACTCTGAGGCCTGTGTGATAGACCTTTCCTGTTAGCCTTCCAGGTTGTCTTGGGATGGAAATCTGTTTCACTCTGTCTTTTGTGGCTCTGCTGCTCTCAAATTTATTTAGAGTCATGGGGGGAGATTTATAGCAGTTTCATCCTTCTTTGCCATTTTGGCTCTGTCCCCTGATCAATGTTCTTCATAAATTTTAAAATTGTTTGTTTTTACAATGTTGTACTTATATAATATTATATTCTATAAATTGTTTTGGTTGTGTTCATTTCATTGAGGGAATAAGCATAGGGTAAATAAGAAAAAATCACCAATTTTTGCCGATAATATGATCATGTATTTGAACTACAAAGCATCAATTTAAAAATTAATCAAGACAGTTAACTTCAGCAAACTTACAGGATATAAAATAAATCCAAACAAATCATTAAGATTCCTACTTAATACCAGTAAAACCCAACAAGGAGAAATAGAAAATTTCATTTAAAAAATTACAAAATATACAAAATAATTGGAGTTCTACCTTCTAAAGTGGATATAAGAACTATAAAAATACAACGACAAGTAACTGCTTACAGAAATAAAGACTGATGTAAGTAGTTTAAAAATATTAGTTGCTTATGAGTAAGAAAAGTCAATAATAATAATGGCAATGCTACCTAAATTTATTTATCCAATGCCATACCAATTAAATTACAAAGGAATAACTTGATAGAACTAGAAAATTAATCATTGAATTTGCATGGAAGTAAAAAAGGTCAAGAATCTCAAGAGAAATAATTAAAAGAAATGGGAAGGGAACCTCACAGTACCAGATCTCAAACTATACTATAAAGTTATAATCATTAAAACAATTCAATACTGGTTAAAAAGATATTTGTCAGTAGAACACATTAAATACACAGCACATAGCAACAAATAAATCCAATTCCCTAGTATTTGATAAAGATCTCAGCCTTTAGAATAAGGATTTGCTGTTCAACAAAAACTGCTGGGTAAATCTGATAGAAGTATGGAGGAAATTAGGTTTAGACCAATACCTCACAACTTATATCAAGATAAACCCTGCACAGGGAATGTGATCTAGATAAAACCGGTCACATTATAAATAGATTAAAGAAGTATGGGAAAATGTTACCTAACGAATACATGGATAGGAGGAAAATTCATGACCAGACAGGGAAATAGGATCACAGGAGATAAAATGGATAATTTTCATCACATAGAATTTAAGAAGTCTTCACACAAACAAATCTAATAAAGTAAAGATTAAAAGGGAAGCAATTAACTGCAAAAAGAAAATATTTGAAGTAAGTTTCTGTGGTAAAAGTCATATTTCCAAGCTATATAAGGAACATATTCAAACTTATAAGAAAAAGAGTAATTTCTCATTTGGTAAATTGTATAAGGATATGACTAGAAAGTTCTCAAGTAAATATACAGTGAAGTTATCTGTAGTCATATAAAAAAATGCTACAAACTATGAATAATTAAAGAAAAGAAAATTAAAGTAATTCTGAGATTCTACCACAAATCCATTAAAGTACCACAGATGGCAAAAAAGAAAAATCATAAAGGTTGGAGAGCTCCTTGGTAAAAAGACTCGTTGAGGCACTGTTGTTGGACCTATGAGTAAGTGTAATCATTATGGAAAATATTTACACAAAAAGTTACTAAGTAGTGTGAGTTTGACCTCGCTATGCTGCTGCTTGGTCTCTATCCAAAGGAGAACAAAAAGAGAGGAAAGAGTCCTTTATGTACAAAAAATATTTAAATGCTTCTTTTGTGGTAGAAAAAACTGTAAACTAAGGGAATATCTATCAGTTGAGGGATGGACAAATAAGTTGTGGCATATGAATGTGAAGGAATGTAAGAAGCAGATGATTTCAGAGAGACATAGGAAGACTTAACTGACTCAGACTGAAGTAAGTAAACCCCTATCTATTTGTGATCTCTGGGAGGGCAAACAACATACATACTTTTCATATCTTGCACAATGCCTGCACTAGTGTGCTAAGGATATGGTAGGCTCTAAAGGAAATACTCATTATTTGACTTACTGTAGGCAATAAATGAGTGATTCTTATAAAGATGAATAGAGCTGGAAGAGGTGACCTAATCCATATGTTCATTTTACAGATATGGTTAATGATTGGTAGGATATTTCCCAACAAATTGAATTGTCTGAAAGTGGGATGGACTGCAGTTATTCAAGAAGCATTTATGTTTTGGGGTTACAAAGAAAAAAATTAAAATATTCTTTGGTTTCAAGAAACTTAGATTCCACTAAGGTAGTGAGTTCCTGGCAAAGGAGGTCTTCAGAAAGAGATTGGATGGTTATTTGATGGTGATGTAACTGTGAATCATAATTTGGGAGGAAATTGAATTAGATGAGCTCTTAGTTGATATAGTACCAAACCTAAGTCTGTGGACACAGGGAAATCAACTGATTGACCTCATTCCTGTTTAAATTAAGATGAAAACAGGATTAAGTAAGAGAGAATATAAATCTACTTTTGTAACTGAGAAGTGGAGAGTACAGAGATGGACAAATATGCTTTAGCCCTAGTTAGTGAGAGAATAAGAAGTAAAAAGAGTTAAATGAAAAGGGAAGTTCAAAGAACAACTTTCTGACTATTTAAATGCTTGAATTTGTCATTGGTAGGCTAATATATTTTCCTTACAATGTATTTTTGATAGGAGAACTGAAGTGATAGCTTTCTTTTTGAATCTAGATATGGTTCCATCTTGGAAATGTCGGCAACCTCATGTAGAATGTAGTCTTTCTACAGAGACTTATCCCAACTTGAAATCATCCTTTTCTTTATATTCCCCAGCAGCAAGACTGTACACTGCTTTTACCCCAAATGCTCCCTGAAACCAAAACCCATCTTTTGACATCAATATATTTACAGCAATGACTAAATGGCTATGATTTGCACATCCCTCAAAGGACCATGATCATATGTGGGATAGGTATGTGTAGGATAGGTAATGCATAGCATTAATGAATTATTTCCAAGGAGGAAGAACATAAAAGATATTATTAGATCAATGAATGTTTATGAAAGGAAGTAGGAAAATAATAAAGGAAGAATGGCAAAGGTACATTCTCAACCAATGGCCATCTAGCCAGTACCTGAAGGCTTGAGCAGTCTTCTGAAGTCACCCATTCCACTTTGGTTCAACTCTAACTTTTAAGGATTTAGACATCATAGGCATCGTAGCAAGCCTAAATTTGCCACCTTTGAGATCTATTCCAAGTTGTGTTCTCTGACACCAACAGATTTGCCTCTTTTACATGAGGGTTCACAAGCTTGAAAGCTGCTGTCAGATCCCTCTTCCCAACTCTCCTCTTTCTTTCTGATCCAACTTCCAATATTCTTATTATCCTGGATACCTTCTTCTAGATGTGCTCTAGTCTATCTATGCTCTCAATAAAAGGTGACAGAATTGAACACAATTATCCAGATACAGTCTGACCAGGATAAAACTATTCCTTCCTCTTTGAACACTATCTCCTGGAGGAAGTACAGTCTCCTGAAAAGAATAGTGGATTTAGTTCCAGAGGTCCTGTGTTCTAATCCTCCATGTATAAAATGAAGGAGTTGGACTAGTTGGTTTTTAAGATCTCTTCCATCTATAAAGTTACGATCTTTTGATCTCGATGCATCCTGTGATGGCATCGGCTTTTTTTTTTTTTTTTTACTGCCCCATCATACTGTTATGCCTTTCCTGTGACTGGACTTTTAATTCACTAGAATCCCCTGGTTGTTTTCATAGGAACTCTTCTCTAAGTATATCTCCCCAATCCAGTCCTGCAAAGCTGGTGGAATTGAGAGTGGAAGAAAGTAGAGAGAGGGAGAGATAAAATGTAGAAATTTACATACATTTGCCCCTGTTAAATTTCAGCTTATGTTCTAGGTCAGAGGTGTCAAATTTATAATTGGATGACCTGAATGCAGTCTGAATCAGATTAAAATGTGGTTGGAATATTTTTAACAAGACAAATAAAAATACAATAGAACATAGATAATGTTGATATGTAGTTTTCTAAATTAATATGACTTCCACAGGGATCTTTATGTATTAAGAGGCCCATTTCTGTTTGAATTTGGATCTACTATTCTAAGCTATCAAGACCTTTCTGGTTTCTGACTGTCAAAAAATATATAACTTATCTCTTATAGTTTTAGGTGACCTATAAATTTAAAAAACATATTTTTCATAGCTTCACCCAATTTATTGATAGAAATATTTGCCAGCAAAAGAGCAAATAGAAGTGACACTGCAATAGATGCATCCTTTTAAGTTAGAATCAACTGATTAATGACTATTCTTTGGATCTGGTCATTCAGACTGTTCTTCATGAACCTTCTTGGACAGTCATCTATATCGTATTTTTCTACCTTTTCGACAAGGATAGCATGAATTACTTTTTAAAACTATTTGATGAATTATAAGTATACTATGTCTACAGAATTCCTCTGATCTACCAGTTCAATAACCCGATAATAAAATACTGAGATGTAGCAGCCCAGCTCAGAGATAATAGGTTACATGCCTATCAACGTGCCTACGTACTTGCTACATGCATATCAACAAAAGAAATCATGAGCAGGTTATCAGTGACACCATAAAAATCACCCACAAAATTCAGATTGCATCAAATAACTCACACCATTTCAAGGAAGAGAAGAAGGAAATATGGTAAAAAAAAAAAACAAACAAAAAAACAAAAAACAAAAAAACCCCACAAAAAAACCAATGCTATATCACTTTAACAAAAGGTTTAAATGACCCTCTCTTTCCACCTATACAAAAAGGCATTAGAACTTCACAGCTTTTGGTCAAATGGGTTACTCACTTTCAAAGAAAAAGCTTGTACTTCCTATTATTGGATAAGATTTGAGAAGAAAACAGGTTATGTGAATATAAGTTGAGATCACTCATTTCACATTTGAGGAAAAACTATCTGTAGGATGCTATCTATTGAGACTTAGGAAATGTTTTTTTTCCAGACATAGAACTTAGCTCTTTATTTCAGGTTATCATTTCTTAGGAGGAAAAAAATGCCACAGAAATTTAAAGTATATGAACTTTTGTCATCAGTTTCTCTTCTAAAAGTAAAAGGTTACCATGGTCTGTCATCCTAAATGAAAGGCTTTTTCATCACTCTGAGTATTCGGAGGTCTTGGGAAAGGGTAAAAACTAGGAAGGCTTTTTGTTTGTTTGGGGAAAAGGGACACTATGACGTTAATTAGGTAATGAGAGTTAAAGACCTTCTCCACCCATTAATGGACCTGCCCATTAAGGGAAGTTTGATTAGGGAAGATTTGTTTTGTAAAAAGACCCAAACCTTTTGTTAATTTCTAATGAGGCACTGGTTCTCAAGAGTTGTGATGTCCTATATACTCTGAGGTGAGGTTTTGTTTTCAGGGATTACTCATTGGAAGTGTTTATTTGGCCAGATGAGATTCTGAGTAGCCAGGAAGGAACTCTCTGGCTTTGAAAACCCAGATTACAGTGCTTCTCTCTCTGATAACTATGTATGTTTGGTTTGACAGTTGAATCTGTCTGTTGTTCTGTGATACATGTATTGTTTATGGTCAGACAGTTGGAAGCCCTGTCTGTTGGTCTTTATTTCTCTGTTTGTATTTTCTCTGAAATTCAGGGTGTTGACTTTTCCCTCTAAACTAAGTAAATGATACACATGTTTTATTAAAATAGATTTCTGACTCCTCAAAAGTTGCTTTCCTTTTAGAGAAGCAGATGTATGAAGCTATACAGCAGGCCCTCCTGTGTATGCTGGGGTCCTTGCTGTTACAGACTCCCCAGAAATAAGAAATCAAAATCTATTTGATATGTTATTCCAGGGATGCACTTGAAATAAGTAATACTGAAGCAAGATTTTAAAAGTACTTAACTCCTACAATTTAGGAGTTAATAATAATTTCCAATTCCTAAGCACAGAGATAATATAGAGAAAATACTGGTTTACTATCTGCTGAACAATATTGTACAAAGCTAGCTGAATAAAATTCAGCATGATGTCATGCTTAATGGTTACAGCTACTCAGTTAATACCTTTTCTCTCTTTTATTCATATATATCCAGGGGTAGGCTGGAGCCAGTTCATCAACTCAGTTTTTATTATGAATATTTACCCTTAAGAAATCTACAAATGCTATAAACCAGGGCTTAATTTATAGTGTTACTGGTTGTGTAGAATTAAAGTGATGGAGAAAACAATAGTAATACAAATTAAATGGAAAAGTGTTTCAAATGTACATAGGGTGGGGGGGAGAGCCAGTTGTTAAAATGTACCTATACACAGCTCATCTGTGGTGTTTGTCTAGCCATTCTTTACACAGGCAAAACCAAGTGAATTAAAAATTTCTATTTTTCAGATTATAATAAGTACTTTAATAGTCAATCTATAAAGCTTGGATATCAGTATATTATATGCATGAATGTGTGCATGTGTATATATATATATATATATATGTGTGTGTGTGTGTGTGTGTGTGTGTGTGTGTGTGTGCATGTAGGTCTATATATATGTACACATCTCAGGTAGAGAGTGCAGAAGGATAATGAATTGGACTTTAAATATGTGGAGAACAAGAAAGATTGCTTTTAGGAAATGGAAAAACTCCTTTTCACCACCCCAAATTTGTACCCTAAATGAAAATTTATCTGTACTCCAATTAGTGGTAGTAAGTGAGGTAAAGCGATGGAGGTCAAAAGAACATTTCTTAGGCTCATACTTCTTCTCCACTCCACCCACCTCCCAAAACATTAGTTGCTGATATCACCAGCAGACCTTGTTAAAGAAATGCTATGAATAAAATCATGTGTTTCACTGTAACAATGGACTTATAGAAGCAACTTTAGAATTAAAACAAATTTTTAAAAACTTGCCTAAATGTGTATGGTGAAGGTGTTTTCATAGAAATGCTATAATTAGCTTCAAAAAAAGCTAAAGACATAATTAAACTATAATTCCACTTTTGTTGAAGAATTCTTTGTCATTCATATATATTTTCTATTTTTTAAAAAAATTTCCTTTATAAAATAAATGACTCATTTTCAAATTTCTTCTCTAGCTTTATGCCAATTTGTGAGTCTTGCACATTTACTCAGTACTCATAGTGTCCAGAGACCAGTAAGTGGCATTGTGGGAGATATAAAACAAAGATTGAACACAGCCCCTGTCTTCAAGGAGTTTACCATTTAAAATTTAAAATTCTTATTTCCCCAATGTTGCAGAAATGGAATATTCACTTTTTGTAAAATTTTCTAATTCAGATTTGCTTTTCAGCATAATTCAGCTAACTTGCATGTGAGTCTTGGAAATGATGTTTATGTGTGAATTTATTCTGATTCAATTTTTTCATTTGTAAGTTTGTTTATTTTTAACAAGAAACAATTGTAAATATTTGACTTCATATCTGTCTTAAAATTTTACCACCCACACAGTCTTTGTATTGACAGACTGCCTTGTCCTCTTTTAAGTTTCTGCACTTAATTTCTGTTTTCATGCCTAGGAAATTTACCTCAAAAAGTTGGTTGGCATGATCCCCAAATAGTACAATTCCCACAAAAAAGGATTATTCATTTGAACAATTTTGTTCACAGAATTCTCCTGGAAAGACATAGGAAATGCTTCTTTATCCAAGATTTACGCTTCTTTCTTGTATATTCATTCATGGTACTTAATTATAAAAAACTGATAGCAGTTTGTATGTATAATCAAATTGTTTTCTGATATTTAACAAATTTGGACTTTCCCTCCAACAGAAGATGCAAAGATCATAGAAAAGAATGTCAACTATTCATCATTATACAGTATTTGGCCAATCTAGCTTTCTCTTCTCCTCTTATTTAACTGTAGGTCCACTTCATTGTCTATTTTCAATATCTGTTGAGTACACATGTATATATTTTGTATACTTATATACATTATATACTTTTTATATGCATACAGATACACATATATGTAAATATATAACATTTCTCTCAAATTCTTAGTATAGTTTTTAGACTTAATAGGTTAAAAGCTTTTAATATAGGGTTTTGCTGGATGAAATTTTAAAAAAATGTGTAGTCAGTTAAATATTAACCATGGGATCTGATGTTCTCTAGGTATTTCAGTCAGTTGTATGATGGTAAAGATGTAGTCTGCTATGGAATATCACTTGCAAAAGCTAGATGATTTCCTTTCATCCTTCTCTAATGATGACCACAATTTGTTAGGATATCAACGATTTAGATATGGAAGAGACCTAATTCAACCCTCTCATTTTATTTATTTGTGGATTTTTATGCTAAATCTAAATAACAAATAAAATGAATTATCAAATGCAAAGCATAACAGAAAAGAGAGGGTTATATAAAGAACTGCAATTATATTAGGTGCAGCTTTTCCTCCTCAGCATTTAACTTTTTTTTAAATAAATATTTTTCTGTGTTTTATTGAAAACAAACTATTAGGTGCTGTGCAAACTATATAGGTAGTCAAATTTGCTATCTAGCTTTTATTTTTGTTATTACCCCCTTAAAAAGCATAGAAAATTAGATAATTTTTTTTTGACCATTGTGTCATTTTTTATTGACAAAAATAATCCAGCAAACAATATTCACAGACAGCGACCACGGCGACCACCCTTTCTGCGAGTACTGTCAGAGGGGATTGGAGTGACATCCTCAATCCACCCGATCTTCATTCCAGAACGTGCCAGGGCTCTCAGGGCTGACTGTGCACCAGGGCCAGGGGTCTTAGTCCTATTTCCCCCTGTGGCCCGAAGTTTGATGTGAAGGGCAGTGATGCCTAATTCTTTACATCTCTGGGCAACATCCTGAGCGGCCAACATAGCAGCATAGGGAGAAGACTCATCTCTGTCAGCCTTGACCTTCATCCCACCAGTCACTCGGCAGATGGTTTCTTTGCCAGAGAGATCAGTCACATGAACAAAGGTGTTGTTGAAGGAAGCAAAGATATGGCAGACACCAAACACATTCTCTCCTTCTGCAACTTGAGGTCCAAGGCTGATGACCTGCTCTTCCTTCTTTTCCTTCCCCTTGTGAGGTGCCATTTCTGCTCCTCTGCTTGGGCCGCCACCACTGGAAAGGCGAAAATTAGATAATTTTAAAAACTGGAATAGAAAAATTCAATCATCTTTGCTTGATTTTCTGACCTCTTTCAAAAATAGTCTCCATATTAAAATGATTAATGTTTTATTTATGCTTTCCTAATGTACAAAGGGAGTTCAAATCCCAGCCAAAACACCTTTAAAATGCAATATTCCAATTTGCTATAAAAATTGAACTTCATAATCTAAATACAAGCACTAAAGAAATGCAGCATGATATTTAAGTACTTTTTTCGTTTTCTATTTTTTGCATGTTCAATATGTCACTTTCAAAGCTATGCTCATTATCTATTTCCTTCTAGTCTTAATTCTATCCTTTCTGGCTAGCATTTTTCTGATGCCCTTTCCCTCCTATTTCCAGGAAAATCAAAACTCAGAATTTGGGTACTCTGAGTGCAAGGAGGTGTGGAGCAAATCACCTAAGTCAGGCTACTTCAATTATGTGGTTGAGTTGGGAGCCAAAGGGATCTGGGAGAGGAGGATGTGACAGTGGCCCACTAGGATATAATATTTAGATATGGATGTTGGTTATAGCATAGATTTCATAGTTCCAGAAAGAGACTATCCTGGTGGCTAAAAGCCTTGGATTAAATGTCCTCCAAAGAGAAAGGAGACTAGATATAAGATTGGCAACCTATAACCCTCTTGGGCTACATCAAGTCTGCCTGTGCTTCATTCTTCGCTCATTAAAAATAGGTGGGGAGTTGGAGTTGGCCCTTGGGCCATAGTTTACCAACCCCTCATCTAGGGTTATCTATCTATCTATCATCTATCTATCTATCTATCTATCTATCTATCTATCTATCTATCTATCTATCTATCCTTAAACTATCTAAGTTTACAATTTCTTAGATAAACTTCTTGTTCTTTTTTATATATTGAAAAGTGTGCATTGACTGCCCAGTCAACAAATATTTATCAAGTACCTACTATGTCCCAGACACTGTTCTAGGCATGGAGGAAATAAGTAAAGCCTGAGAGAGAGAGAGAGAGAGAGAAAGGAAAGATAAAAGGACAATAACTTAAGGGTGTGGTAGGATCCAAAAAGACATGAATATTTTTAGGCAGTTGGGAAGGATCTAGTAAATATAAGAGTTGGCAGGAGATGATTTTTAGAGAGGAGGATTAGTTCAGTGCCAGCCTGATTGTGGAGATAGGAAAGAATGGGACAAAGGATCTAAGTAGAGGCTTTGGTTTTGCCAAAGGAAAGGGCTACCTCATCAGAGGCTGGTTTGAAAGAGGAGAGGATAGGGAATAATGTCAAGGTATTTTGAGATAATAGACTAGAGGAGAAGAGAGAATTTATGGTCAGTGACCTATATAAATAATCTCCTGAGTCTAGGATCAAGTGCTTTACTTTATGTACGCCCATGTGACTGAAACTCATTAATGGAAGTAGGATACAGCTTAACAAAGAAGGAAAAGATTCTCAGTCAACCTATTTATATGCTAAAATAGAGAAGCACAGAAAGACAGAACTAACAACATATTTCCCCTTCTCTCACCCCCACGCATAAGAGGATGATCTGAAGGCTCTGACATCTTTTGGTCCAAAAATCTGTATTGAGTATTGCCAGTGTGGGAAGATGAATTGCCAGCTATGCTAGAAGTAGCAGGTTGCTGCAGATATCTTAGGAAATTTTTGTTCCCCAAAGAACAAAAGTTATCTTTTGACATATTTGTTAGATATTTGAATCTGTTGCTTGAATTATGAGTTTATCATTTTTATCTGATCTTTCCCCTTTTTGAATTGTAGCTAATTGATGCTATAATAATCTTAGTTTAATTCCTCTATTACTAATGTTTTGAAACTTTGATTGCAATGGTAATTTTGGGTACTAATTTATGTATATATCCTCAGGAGAATGTGTCTGATAAGCAAAACGTGGGTAAAGCAATTCACTGAGCTGTGGACTGTTTTGTTTTTAATTTAAACATGAGTAAAATTCCCTACAGTAACTCTCACTAGTCATCCTTTCATCCCATAAAATTATCATGGGCGCATGATGCAGAAAATATGTTTATCTCTTGGAAAATATATTATTGGAATAGATGGGAAAGATGCTGCAAAGCACATGCTGTGGAAGCAAGAGAGAAGGATCCTAAAGGATCCTAACAGATCGGGAGAGCTCCGTAGAATGCTGCTATTTTGTCCAAGTTCTTTACATTTGGAAATCTGCAATCATACTGAAAACTATTTTTCTGTTTTCAACATATACATTTCAGCTGAGGATAACAAAGCTACCTTAATCATTAATGGGAGTAACCGTGGTAACATAACAGCTCTATGACTATGACAAGCATCATATTCTATCTGAGCTGAGAATAGCATAGCATTTGGAGAGTGTTATTTTAAATGAGATTTACAAGACTTTAGGTTAGTAGTTGAGAAGGTTTTGAAATGCCACAGGATGAAAATTGTTAAACTAAGTTGGTTTTTTTCTTAGATAAAGAAAAACCAGTTTTTGAGGTATTTTGTTACACTGGCATCTGACCTTTCTTGGTCCATCTTCTTCACATTAACCTCTAAGGCTGAAGAATTGATGTCCTTTTCGAATGGTTTTCAGATAAGCTTTCTAGTTAATCATTTTCCTAGACAAGGCTTCATAAGTATGCCTTCAGGGCCAAGATACTAAAACAGAAATGTAGGGAAACCACAGAATTGAAAACTAGTGAATGAACTGGTGAAAAATATTAAAAATCAGACAAGTCCTATCCTTCTGCATGATTTGGAACTAGGAAGTGATATTAGCATGCCTATTATGATGTGTATGTGAGAAACTTTGTTTCATTCAATAGATGGTGGCAAAAGGTATCCTGTCTGTACCCTTCTTTCTGTGTGAGAAGGGACTTCCTCCTTACTATTGAACCTACCCAATTACTCCCTGCACTGCATCAGTGAACCAGCAATGGCTTATGATGAACCAGGCACTGTGCTAAGTGTTGGGGATACAAAAAGAAGCAAGAGACAGTTCCTGCTCTCAAGGAGCTTATAATCCAATGCGGGGAAATATTCAAACAGATACACATAAAGCAAAGTACATACAACATGGATTGGAAATAATTAGAAAAGAGGAAATCACTGGAATTAAGAAGAGATGCAGATGGCTTCCTACAGAAGGTTGGATTTTAGTTGGGACTTAAAGGAAGCCTGGAAGGTCAGTAGTCAGAGAATGGTTTCTGGGAGACTGTCAAAACCTTCACATCAGTATTACAATGGATCTACAATCACATCAGGGTTGGAGGTGGCATGGTTAAGATGTTTCTTGCAGTCATGCAGATCATAACCCAGTGAAGAGGTGTAGTGGGTAGAACACCAGCCTTCTGGAATCAGGAAGACCTAAATTCAAATCTGACCTTAGACACTGACTAGTTATGTGACCCTGGGCAAGTAATTTAACCATGGTCTGCCTTAGTTTCCTCGTTTGTAAAACGAGGAATAATAGTGTCAAGTACTGTAGCACCAACATGATATTCACAGTGCCTATGGCAGCCATGAATATACTGGTGCAATTCTGAATCATGAAATATAAGACTTTTCACATGGAAGACAGAACCAGAACATTTATTCAGACACCAGAAAGCCAAATCCATCATGATCTATACACAATAACAATGCAGAGGGCACTGCCATCCCTAAGCTTTCTCTTTGTTAGTCTTCCCACAAACTAGCTCCCTTAAACAAAATGCCCCTCTCTTACTCACAGCCAGCTGTGGGCTTGCCTGCACCCCTCAGTTCTGACTGTTCTCTTACTAATTTTCCCCTCAGCTGTGCTCTGGCTCTTCCATTTTCCTGTTCTAGCCTTCCTATTCAGCAAACTCCTCCCGCCACAGGCTCCATGTAACTCAGATTTCCGTATGATCCAGGCAGGTCACATGGACCTATTAATGAATGGGAAAGATCTTCTCATTTAAATTACCATTACAAAATACCTCACAGTTCTGAGGAACAAATGAGATAACAATTGTAAAGCACTGAAGCCTGTCATGTATAAGTGCTATATAATGTTGGCTATCATCCTCCTTAACATCATTCATAGTTTGCTCATTCTGTCTGACTTTCATCCATGTCTTCTTGTTATCCCTGGGTGTCTATCTCATGTTAGGGACCTTCTTCTCATTACTTTGTGAGGATACCAGTAGAGCACATGAGTTACCAAGTTACACATTGATTGTCCTTTGCTCTCTACACAACCTGCCCATTTGCTTTTTGATTACACATCTCTTTGAAGGCTTCCTTTATAATGCTTTACCTGGGTAATACCTATGTGTTGTGTATCACAGCCTACTTAGTCCCCTCATATGCCTCTCTGTTTTCCTTTGGAAAATTTTCAACTTCAGTTTTTCAGAGATTTTAAAGGACTGTGACTTGAAGCCATACATCATCACTGGAAGAAAATTTGGTTAAAAAACTATTCAGCTACTACCAACTCTGTGTTTGTCTCCCCACCCAACCATCATCTGAATAATAGCTATTCTTCATATACTTAGTATATAATTAGCTAAAATCTATTTTAGTCATTAAAGTTCTCATTTAGGGGACTCTGAAAAATTCTGGGGCTTGACCTGATCCACAACTATGCATGCAAAAAGGAGCCCATCATTTACAAGGAATCCATCTTTAACTTGGTCTCTGCTGTATCATCTCTGAGACAATAGCTAATGAGATAACTTTGGTGAGAGTTTATATATTTGTTGTATGTCACAAATGATAGAAATGAACAAAGTTATGTCTTTCATATCTTTCAGGGAATATTGTACATGACTTTATATGTATATATGTGTGTTATATATATGTATGAAGGATACTTTGTTGGAAGATGGAAACCTTTGGGGAAGAGAACCTTTAAAGTGGCATTTTCCTTTATTGGCTTGTTTTTTCTTTTTAATTAACAAATGATAAGCACAATGGTATTTTGTTTTCTCAATGTCTTAATCAATTATGTAACTTTAAAAGACATGGTCTGCTGTGAAATATTATTTGCAAAAACCAACTTGTTGCCATCTAATACTCTCATTAAGATGAACTTTGCACCATTATTTTCAAAATTGTTTGTAGATGGGTAACTAGTATTTATTGCTCTTCTCTTTTGGACTTTGCAACTTTTTTGGGAGAGGGGGTTAATGCTAAGGTTCTATATGATTTTTCTACCTCACTTATTTCTTTCACTACCATGAGAATTATTCCCTCAGTGCTCTCACAATTGTGCCATTTCCAACAGAGACTTCATCTGTGTGTATTTGGCTAACTCCAGTTGTTTTTCTCATCTGTGTTTCCTTCAATGCCATGTACATTTTCTCAGAGAGCTCATTTAGGACTCCGACTCTTATAATGTAGTAGCTCTATTGCTCTTGATGAACAGTATGTTCATGTTGAAAAGAGCTTGTTAGTAAAAACTTCACAGATCTTTCCCATATTTCAAGTGTTGACCTCCTTCTAATTTTATCCTTAAATTCCTTTGGTATGAATTTGCTTGTGTCTTTTTCCAAACTTTTTAAAAATGTTTTTTCTTTCACTTATTCACATTGTTTCACAAATTAAAACTGCTCATGATTTTCTACCATCCTTCCTGATAAGAAATATTTTTTCCGATTTCCTAATGCTTTATTTTCTTGGAAATATAGAAAAATGGATATGCATAGAGACTAATAAACCACAAGTGTTCCGTACTCTCAGCTAGGCACACATCTGCTTCCACAAGTTTCTCTATGATGATATGGTTCTAATAGTGGTCACCTTTTTCTACCACACACAGTGAAGTTGGTCCGGAGACTCAAATAGATAGATAGTAGAGGCAAATAGATTTTTATGGGCAAAATATTTTGCAAAATTTAAAGTACTATGCACAGCTGAGTTGCTGTATTTCCTTCACCTATTAAATTTCTTTGAAAGAGCAACTCTAGCATTTAGAGAACATACCATCAATTGTTTCTGTAGGCACCACCCCAAGAATTTCTGTGATGACCTTCTCTGACTTCTTGCCTACCTATCAATTGAATGGCACTTTTAAGCAATGATAGTTCACAAATTTAAGATGCTAAATTGCTCTTGTCCTTGGATATTATATTTCTTCTTGTTAAGGAGAAAAAGTATTTGTTGGTTGAGGTGACTTTTAGGTTCTTTTGATCTCATTTAGAGTGCTTGAGTAACATCAGTTAAACTTCAGTATGAAATGCAACTAGTATCAGTGATATTTCTTCTATTTTCTTTTGCATCAATAACTTATTTAAATTGGAAAAGTTGGAGCTATTTTAATTGTAAGCCTGATCTTTTTCATTTTTGTTCTTCTAAGTTTGTATTAGTTTTCATCTTTGCTCTAACAAGTCAATGGTCTGACTATACACATATAACAGTAATGATTTGATTCCTGTGTGTTAAGGTATAATTTTTGTGACATAATTTGGTAATCTCTATATCCAGTTTTTCTTAATTTTTTTTTGCTTTCTTTTCATTAAAACCCCTAGTTACCAAAGCATGTAGTATTAAATGTGGAGGATCTAATCAAACTCTCCATGAAATTTGTCTACTTCTTTCTCTGAAATAAATATCTATACAAATCCAGGTTTTTTTTTCATTGTGGTCTTTTCTTAAATATTATCTTCAGCTTTGTCATGCAAAATGACCAAAAATCCCATAAGATAATACTTCCAGATGCCCTTAGATACATAATAAAAGCGATTTCGCCATCTCCTTTATTTCCCTGTCCAAGAAGGACCTGGGTAGAATCCTTCTGTTTAGTTGCAACTTCCTTTGGAAGATGCCATGGTTAAATTGGATAAGAATTTAGAACTTAGAGTCAGAATAACCTGTATTCTAACTCTGCCTCAGGCTCCCAGTAGCTGTATAATTATTGGCAAATCACTGAACTTCTCCGTCCCTCAGCTCTTTGTCTAAAAAAATGATGACAATAATGCTTATGATGCTTACTATAGATATTGTTGGGAGACTCAGATAGTAGAGGCAAATAGATTTTTATTGCAAAACATTTTGCAAAATTTAAAGCACTATGTAATGATTATTGTGACAAAATATCAAGATAGATTTTGCCCTGTTTCTCTAATAGTATGTCTACTTGTTGGTCATCGAACCAAGATCTCAGATTTAAAATAAAATTTACATGTAACAATCTTTCTGGCAAGGTTTGGCCTGGCTGCCTTGTGAAGGGGACTATGTCACTAAACATCCCAAAAGAAGAATTAACTATATTAATATATATAGTTAAGTAAAGCAAACTCCTACAGGGGCCATTTAAGAAGAAATATATATATATTTCTTCCCAGCTTAGGAAGCGAAGAAGCTAATGGGAAATCAGAAAAGAAGAGTAGTGTTTTCTCCTTTAGGAAGATGTTTAAAAAACTGGTTTAGAGAGAGGTTCTGCACCTTTTTTTCCCTTTCCTGGACCCCTTTGGCAGCCTGGTGAAGATGATGAACCCATTCCTAGAAAAAAGTGTTTCTTACCTGCATTCAAAATAGAAGAAGTGGTAGGTTTCAGTTGGAGGTTAGTGAAGCTAAAGATGTAACTTTTTCCCCCAATCAAGTTTACCAATCCTATGTCAAGAACTCCTGCCCCACAAAGAAGTGGCTGACAATCCTTTCCCTCAGCTCTCTGCTATTGTGGTAGAGACTTGGGCCCAGGAGGTATTATGGTTTAACTCATTTGAATGCCAAAGAGGGAGGATTCTGGGGGGGAAAGTGGGCTTCATAACTCCCACCTTTACACAATTTCTGTTCATTAGGTTGTTGCAGGATATACATAAGGGATGGAATACAAATTACATGGAGTTTCTCACCTTGTTAAATGGTTGATTGGGAAAATGGATTTTAAATTAGCAGCACGTACAGAAAATTATATTTAAAAAAAAAGCTTTATTTTTACTCTGGGTCTCCCTAGGATGCTCATGATAATTACTTCTACCTGCCTGTGATGATCCTTTTCCTTGGCCTAAGGACAAAAGAGATGTTCCTCCACAATGGACAGAGAGGAGATTTCTTTTTAACATACTTTAGCGCACAATAGCCTACGAAGTGGCCTGAAGAATTGTGATTCTGAGGATGGTTCCAGCGAGCAACTCAGGGACCATGAGGCCAACAAATATACCCAGCTGAGACAACGCTATACCTAGAAGAAGGGCAAGACATAAGTTGACTTAGACATGAAGGATGACATCATAAACAAATTAGAAGACCAAGGAAGAAATTACCTTTCAGATCTATGGATAAAAGAAAGGGTTCATTACCAAACAAGAAACAGAAGGTATCACAGAAGATAAAATATGAAACTTTGTTTACAGAAAATTTATAAGATTTTGCATCAACAAAAGCTATGCATAAAATTAGTAGGGAAACAGTTAAGTGAGGAAAAAGAAAATCTTTACCACAAATTTCTCTGATTCAGGGAAACAGTTAAGTGAGGAAAAAGAAAATCTTTACCACAAATTTCTCTGATTCAGGGAAACAGTTAAGTGAGGAAAAAGAAAATCTTTACCACAAATTTCTCTCCTCTTTCCAAGACATGTAAGAAACTGATTGAGACACGAATTTTTTTTTTTTTGTTCATGGCCCCTGTAGGAGTTTGCTTTACTTAACTATATATATTAATAATAAAAGTTTTGTTTTTCTTTTCTTTTTTTTAACAGGGGGAGGTGGGAGAGAGAGAAAATGAATTTTTTTTTCCATTTAAAAAAATAAATATTTCAAAATATAGCCCAGGGAAGAAGATTAGAAGTCAATTCAGAGGTAAAGAGGTGAGAAGGATTGTGAAAATACAAGTGGAATGGGATGGAAGAATCATTGCCCTTTCACTCCAGGCAAGTGTGGAAGTTGTTAGCCTATATTCAGAATTAAATATAGTGGGAAAGGCACAGTATATTCAATTTTTAAACAAAAATCTTTTATTAATGATGACTTCTTGGCCCAGCTATGAAATTCATATTGATCCTAAATCCCTTGAGGACCCTATGCTAGAAGCCAAGATTGATATTTCAAAGCAGAGAGGGGAATAGTGGTATAAGGGAAAATATTGCAAAAGAAACATTTTTAATTTAATAAGCCAGGAATCATCTGTAACTTTAGTGTGTATAGCACTGACTGCTTTTGAAAACAACCACTTATTTGTATAATTGGATGGATTAGTAACTGAAATTTTTGGCATCCTGACAACAAAAATATCATGGGCTTATTTTATCATATGGCTTCAAGTTTTGGAATTCTGTTATCTCCGGAGAACTGAAGCTGAATATGACGGATAGCCCAACAGAGAGGGGAATGCTAGAGTAAACAGACTCTAACGTATAAAAATTATGAAATTCTGAAGGAAGAAGGTATCATCAAAGAAATGTGAGATTAAAAAGCATATGGACAGGTCACAAAACAAGAGTAAGAGACAGCCCGCTTATGTGTTCTGTTGGTGTGCTGACCATGTCAATGGGAGGTGAGAAAGTTCCTCCATAAATTGGTTGGATGCCCAAGGTGAATTTATAGGCAAGCATGGATGAGAGCCATGTAGCAAGTTCAGGCATGAATTAGTTGTGATCTATATCATTACAGTGAGAACACACCTGTCTATAAGATTATAGACCAATTGAAAATGTAAGTATTGGAATTTGGAAGAAAATACTTGGCAGTTTAAAATACTATATGAATGTGAGTTATTTTTGTGAATAAAAAGAATAACAATTTTTCCTTCTCCCCTAGAGTTTTATTTCAGGTATTTAAGTGAAAGACATTCTAAGCCTTTTTATTTTCATTCTCTATAACTTCTTAGAAGTCACTCTAAATATGGCACTCCTCCCACCCTCCTTTTTTTTTTTTAAACTTGAACACAGAGAAAGTAACAAAGAGATATTTTGAAGTAGCATTAACATGTGTTGACCTTCACAGGATGAAGGTATTATCTTTTTGTAGGATATTCAGTACTTGGATGTTTAAGAGAAAGGTATTTAAAAGCAAGGAAAAGATGAGGAAAAGACTTGGCTGATTATTTAGTTATAAAATGGCATTCATGAAGGCAGAATCTTAAGAAAAATGTTAGAAGGTGCTTTTATTTGTGAAAACCCTAGTGGTGCTTGGCAGCAGAAGAGACAAGAAAGGTTCTGGTACTCAGTGAGGCTTTCTTTGAATGCTTATACCCCCAAGGTACTGTAGGGAAAATAAGGATCAGTTGAAGAAAAGTGCAGATTGATTAAATTTCCATCTGGCTATGAGGTTAGTGCCATAATCTTCTCTTTGCTATCCTAAGAACCTTTCTTTACATATATCCCCTCATCTCTTGCTGACGAATCCTTCGGTCCCATTCCTCCCCTTGTCCCCCTGCACCTTCCTTCTTAGATCCTTTCCCTCTCTGTCTCTATCTCTCTCTTATCTCTGTCACTCTTTTCATCTTTCTGTGTTTATATATCTGTGTGTCCTTCACTGTGCCTCTCATCATCCTTCCCTCTCTTCCTCACTCTAAACTGTGTCCTTCCTCTTTGCTTGTAAATATCTTGCCTACCATAATCCCTGGGTAGTCTTGTTACCTCCTTCTATTCTACATTTCCTCTCTTTTTCAATGCTGAACTTCTAGAAAAGAATATTGTCCACGCTGTCACTTCCTGAACACATGAT
Organism: Bettongia penicillata ogilbyi; assembly: GCA_023548195.1. NCBI lineage: Eukaryota > Metazoa > Chordata > Mammalia > Diprotodontia > Potoroidae > Bettongia > Bettongia penicillata. Next base: position 8,522,056 of record JAJHZJ010000074.1, read on the forward strand.
TCCTTTTAAGCCCTTCTGGTCTGGTTTCCACTTCCATCACTCTATTGAAGTTGCTCTCTCCAAAATTTCTCATGATGTGATGTCTAATTGTCAAACCCAATGACCTTTATTTAGTTTTCATCTTTGGACCTTTGGATGTAATAATTTTTTTTGAATATCTTTTATTTTAACCTCAGTCATTTGACATCTTTTGGATCTGCCTGTTCTTTCTTGTTTCTATCACAATCGCCATCATTTCTACCCTCTTAGACTACTGCCATAAATGTTACCTCCTATACAAGTTTTCCCTTACACCCTCCCCTAGTAATTAATTACGTTTGTTCCCACAGACTCTGTGAACCTCTACCTTTCTAGTCATCAGGCATTTATTAAGTGATTACTATGGGCACTGAGTCCTGACTATATGGATACACATATATGTGGACGTATATTTACATATATGCTCACATATATATTTATATGTATATATGGCTGCATTACATACATATACAATATATTATGTGTTACAATTCTTTGCATATAATAAGGGCAAATTGTTTATATCATAAATGCTTTATCTATTCCTTCTCTGGGCAGGGGCTATCTGACCTTAAAGGAAGCCCCCTAACCCCATTCCAGACAACCAAAATGATGAGACAGGGATACTGATCTCTGGGACAAATTCCAAAACTTTGGATTCCCACTGGTCTTTGTATCTATAGACAGGCATTATGTCAGGTGGTTTGAACTTGGAAAAAGAAGATAAAAAAGAGAGAAGATGACACTTAATGAAAACAGGGAGGAAGAGTCAGAGAACATCATGATGAAGTAATGAACTTAATTTCAGACAGTCCTTGGGTATTGCTGAGCTGCTTTTAGATAAAGATGGGCAGCTAGGTGGTACAGAGGATAGAGCACCAGTGCAGGAGTCAGGAGGACCTGAGTTCAAATCTCACCTCAGACACAAGCAGTGTGACCTTGGGCAAGTCACTTGACCCCAATTGCCTCATTCTGGGTCATCTCCAGTCATCCTGATGAATATCTGGTCACTGAATTCAGATGGCTCTGGAGGAGAAGTGAGGCTGGTGACCAGCCAGCCCTCTCTCACTCAAAGCAAAGTCAAGTGCAAGTCATGTCATTATTCCTCTAAGGGCATGGTCTTCTTTGGCAGTGAAGGATGAATATATGCACTTTAGATAAAGAAGCAAGGGGCCATTGGAGATGACAGGAGGTAGGCTATGGAGGAAGTACATGAAGAAGAGTTGTGATGGCATCCCTGAGTAAAGGAGTCTGCAGCAGAATCCCAATGGTCCTAGAGCCAATCTGAGAGCCTTTAGATTTTAACCTCCCTCAAAATTTTAACAGAACTTCATGATAGTCATTGAGGGTATGTATGTTAAGAAAAGATGAGAAAGACCAGTTGACAGTTTTTTTTTAATTGAGGGCAAATAATAAGTTTATGATGTCCTTGTTATTTATGTGACTTTTGTTATTGGGTTAGTATGTTTTGCATTATCTAATAATATATAGTATTCAAGCTGATGGGAGCTTGATCCATTATTTACATAAATGCTCATTTTCAAGAAGCCACACTGAATTTGGGAAAAGTAGCAAGGGGCTTTACATCTAGAGTTCTCAGACATTTTAGACATTGATAATTCTTCTGTTTTCTACATGCTCCCTGGATTATTCTAGCTGCCTGACCCTGTTATACTTGGCACCACTGGCTTCTCACATACTTACCTGGCCCTGATGCACTGTTCTGACTTAGTTATTGAGTGCCCTATATGAATTTACCACTTAATTATTAAGCTGCAGCCTTCTTTATATCCTGGTATCTGTCTGTTCCTCTTGCCTATCCTGTATCTTCCCTGGTGCTGGCCACCTGCCTGACGCTTGGAGCTGCTTTCCACCTACATTCCTGTATGACAGGAAAGAACATAATGATTAAGTATGGGAAAAAATGTTTCAGCATTCATCCCAACTATATAGGGAAAAAAGATATGGAGTGGGCAGGCTTGAGAAATCTCATCCATCATCAATTTTATTTAGTATTACTTTTAGCTCTAGTTACAGTGCCTCATAGGGCCACACAGTCCCTTGAGGTAAGAACAGCTCTGTTCTTAGTGCTTGCTTGGTGACTTTGCATTTTCAGAACTGGGATGCCCTAACAAAATAGAATTGTTAAGGACATATTCGGAAAATTTAAGGTTGGATGTAACCTGTGAATTTTGTAGAATTGTGTAGTTCTTGAGAACCAGCTTCTATCCAGGAAGGCCTGACTTTAAAGCCCACCTCTGAGACAGATTGACTATGTGACCCTGGACAAGTCACTTAACTTATCTCTGCCACAGGCCCTTCTCTAAGATGATTAGGTGCAGCACAGGCAGTAATATGGCACAGAAGAAAGAAACTATGTTTGGAATAAAAGGACCTGAATTCAAATGCAGTTTACTTATAATCAATATGACCTTGGGAAAGTCACATAATAGCTGTCATCCTCCATTTCCTCTTTTGTACAATGAGAGAAATGGACTACGTGACCCCTAGGGTCCTTTCTAGCTCAACATCTATTCTCCTAGTAAAAACAAGTTATCTAGTAAAATGCTTTTCTAGGCTGGTAACGATCGCGTGAGTGACTCTTGTTATTTACTCATTTTCAGTCATGTCTGATATTTTTTGAATTTACCTGTTCTTCCTTATTTGTGTCACAATCACCATCGTTTCTGATGTGACCCCATTAGGATTTTCTTGGCAAAGATATTAGAGTTCCCTTTCCTTCTTAAAGCTCATTTTACAGATGAGGACACTGACACAAAATAGGTTAAGTGCCTTGCCCAGGTTCATACAGCTAGTAAGTGTCTGAGGCCAGATTTGAACTCAGCAAGATGAGTCTTCCTAAATGTAGGCCCAATACTCTGTCCTGTGCACTACCTAGCTGCCCATTTTGGAGTGGTGGCATGGCATAATAGAATCAACCTCAAAGTCCAGAATACCTGAATTTGAGTTCCAACTTTGACATACACTAGCAGTGTGACCCTCAGTGCTCTGGACAAATCTTTAAGACTACAAATTACAAAGAAGATACATATCTGTGCTTTGGTAGGGAGAATTTATTCACTTGGGAGTACCCTATGCCAATGGAATCACAGGTCAAGTCTCTATCCCTACAAGGTGCAGAGCAGATGCTGATCTGTATTAATAAAGGCTTTCTTTATTGGGAGCACCTTATAGCAATGAAATCATGGGTATAGCTTAAAAATCCGTTGTTATTGTGCAAGTATTTTTGTCTTAAATGTCACAGCAGGATACATCTAGAAATAAGACAAGAGAGGTCGTCATCTAGTTCAACCCCCTTGTTTTAAATGGGAGGAGAGAAGTCTAGAGAGGAAAAGAGACTTGCTCAAGGTCACAGAGATAGTGAGCAACAGAGATAGGTTTTGAACTCATGCCCTTTGCCTCCAAATCCAGTGTTTTTCACCACACTGGCAGGTCAAAAGCCTTAAACCTTAGTGGAAAATGGATTACTTGTATTGGAGGAAGTTACAAGGCAGCTGGATGACACTGTGGATAGAATGATGGAGCTTGAGTCAGAAATATCTGAGTTTAAGTTTGACCTCAGACACTTATTAACTGTGAAACCATAGGCAAGTCACTTAAGTCCAGTTTGTCTCAATTTCTTCAACTGTAAAATGGAAATAACAACATCACCTACCTGCCAGGGTTATTGTATTATCTCATTTGAGATAATATTTGTAAAGTACTTATCACAGTGTGTGGCACTTAGTGCTATATAAATGCTAGCTATCATCATCTTCATCATCATCATCAACCTAGGTTTGATCACGATAATAAGAACTCTTAGATAGTACAGTGTATAGAATTTCGAACTTGGAATCAGATTCAAATTCTACATCATTTGTGTGACCCTGGGAAGGTCACCTACTTTTCCCAACCTCAGTTTTCCCATTTGTAAAATAGGGATGATGATAATAATAGCATCTACCCTGGAGTGTTGCTATGAAGATCAACGAAACTACATATCTACAGCGCTTTGCAGACCTTTAAAACACCATATAGCTTCCATTATAGTTGCTGACATTCATGTTGCTAAGTCTGAGCATTGAGTTTGAGGCGGTATGATGAAATGGAAAGAGCATCAGTTTTGGGGTCAGAAGTACTGAAATTGAATTCCCTTCCCCAGATGATATCATCTCTGTGACCCAGGGTAAGTAAAATAACCTTAAGCCTCAGCTTTCTCCCTCATAATAAGGGTGAAATACTTTCAGTGCCTATGTAATGAGGTTGTCATAAACAAAATGCATTAAAGGCAGATGTTATTGTTTTTATTAATATTATTCAAGAATCTGGATATGTAAATATAGAAAGTGATTTTTCTTAGGTCACCAATTGTAAATTATCTTAATGGAGGCAGCTTTGAGTAGTAGAAAAAAATATTGCACTAGAGGAATTGACCCTTGAAATCTAGCCCCAGACCTTCCTCTAATTGTGTGACTTTAAGCAATGAGCCTGTTTTCTATTTTGTAAGATGAGGTTAGACCAGATGTTTGCTAATGCAGCTAATAGCTCTGAAATGATGTTATTCTGTTAGCAAGAAACAAAATGATTGTATATTATAGTTCTTGTGTCTATTAGCTTTAGACACATGTGTTTTCTCAGGCTAGCTCTATGGCCAGGGGTCACATTCTTAGGCTCATTCAGACTTAAGAGACAAAGAAGTGTCAAAGATGCCGAGGAGTATTTGGGCTGTCATTTACACGACTCTTAGGTTGAGAATAACCATCTTGTCATCAAGGTTAAAATATGTTTCTGTGAAACAAAAGCTCTGAAAATAAGTATTTTTGTAAAGAATTAATTGGATTTTAGAGTGACCTGCTAGGTTGTAAGATAACTGCTTTGTGTTGGTGTTCTTGATTGAATTTGGGGGTTTAGTGTCAGAGATACTAGAGTGGTTTGTCATTTCTTTCTCCAGTTCATTTTACAGGAGAGGATCTGAGGCAGGCTAGGTTAAATGACTTTTCCAGGGACACACAATTAGTGAGTTTCTGAAGTAAGAAAATAAATTCAGACATTCCTGATTCCAGGTCCAATGTTTTATCCACTTAGCCATCTAGTGTCAAGAAAACTATTAGGGAATCTCTAATATCAAGTTTTTTGTTGCTTTTAGAAAGCCCACTCTTTATTACTACATATTTAATAATAATAGCATGGGGCAGGTAAGGCAACTCTTTAACAATGCAGATTGCCATGTTCTCCGCAATTCATACTCCTAGAGAGTCGCCTAGAGCACTGAGAAATCCAACGTCTTGCCCATCGCATAGCCAGTGTGTCTCAGAGGTAGATCCAGATCGTTTTGGCTTTGACAATGGTTCCCTACAGCTCCTCTTAGTAATAATAACCAACAAATTCACAGTGAATCATCATATCTTAGTTTCCGCTTGAGCTTAATCTCAACAAATAGAGAAAATTTGTATCTAATAATTAATAGAAAAAATTCTATTTTATTCTAAACATAATAGCAGTGTTAAAGGATTTTGGTGCTTCAAAGGGGATTTGAATATCTAAAAAAAAGTAATGTTTTAGAGTGAGAAGATTATAGAGCTAGAGATTAAAAGGCCCTCAATGAGTACATTTATTTACAAGTCAGATTTGTTCCTCCCTATGTGGTCTAATACTTTCCCTGGACCTCAGACCTAGACCTCTATGATACCGTCTAGAAATCAATGATGTATCCATTTTTGGAACTCATGTCTGCTCCCACCTTACCTCAAGTAAAATTCCTTCTTTATATTTCTTGCTACACCCTGTTTAAATGCTGAGGAGCATTTGGTTTGTCACTTACACAATTCTTAGGTCAAGAATAGCCATTGTCAGCTACTCAAGGGCAGGAAAATCTCTTATTTTAATATTTATGTCTCTAGAACTAAGCACCATGCCTGGCACATAGTTTTTAAAAAATGTTCTTCATTCATTTAATTTTTGAAAGTGCCAAATATAAACAAAATCAACTTAATTTTTTTGAAGCTAACAATTGTACAGCTTGATATGCATCATTCCAGTACCCTAAATGAGTTCTTAAATGCCCTTTCATAACAACTGGTCCTCATATATGTTGTTTGAATGAGTTCTGAAGAGAGAAAAAAGCTCATTATTTTCTTTCTTCTTTTTCAATTTTAAAATACTGGTCGTGGGAAGAATCACATTCCTGATTCTGGTAAGCATCAACCTGTTGTTGTATATACCTTGGCTAATGTCCTAGAACTATTTACCACCTTCTATGAGTAATAAAATAGTAGACAGGTCCTAAGTTTATAATTCTGTCTTCAAACTCACTTATTTAATTATCTTCATTAATGACCCTGAGAATAATTGAATATCAGATCAGGAGGGGACACATTTTACAGATGAGAACCAAGGCTCGGAGATATTAAATAACTTTCCCATGAAAAGCAGCTAGATGGTGCAATGGATTGAGTACTGGACTAGGGTCAGGAAGATCTGAGCTCAGATTCGGTCTCAAACACTTATTAACTGTGACTCTGGGCAAATTACTTAATCACCATCTACTTCAGTTTCCTCTCTGTAAAACGAGTATATGGAGAAGGAGATGGCAAACCACTCCAGTACCTTTGCCAAGAAATCCCCATATGGGTTCAGGGAGATTCAGATATGACTGAAATGACTGGACGAGAACAAAATGAGGATGGTAATAGTGCCTACCTCCCAGTGTTACTGTGAATCAGAGAAAATTGTAAAGCACTCTGTATAGTGCCTGGCAAATAACATGTGGTGCTTATAATCATATAATGGTGCTAAATAAATGCTTAATTTCTTCCTTCTGTTCATAATTACATATAGAGCAGGGAGTCAAATGCAGCTCTTCTGACTCCTAATCTAATATTGTTTCCATGACACCATAGCCATGAAAAAGGTATGCTTTTTTTTTTTTAAGTTTGTAGAACAAGGGAATGAAATTAAATTCAGCAAACATCTTTAAGTACTTATGCATTGCCACTGGGAATATAAAGACATAAATCAAACGGTTTCTGTTTTCAAGTAATTTGCATTTACTGAGGGGATACAACATGTATTCAGTTAAAGAAATTCAGTATACTGAATTTATTATTAATTATTCAGAAGGGTGAGAGTGCTAAAAACTTAGGTGGGGAAATCAAGAAGGTCTTCCCATAGGAGGCAGCACCTGAAATAAACATCAACAGAATCTATAGACTCTCAGAGGAACTGGTGGGGAGGAACTATCTTGTCGGTATGCAAAACAGACTTTGGAAAGGTATGAAGTCAGGAGATAAAATGTGGAATCCAGGGAATGAAAAGTAAACTAATTTGATGGGAAGGAAGTATATGTAATGGGGAATAATCAGAAATGACTCTGGAAAGGTAAGTAGGAGCCATAGTAAAAGCTGAGGAGAGTATGTATTTTGTCCTAGGGCCAACAGAAGCCACTGAAGAGTCTTGAGTGTGGGAATGATCAGGTTGGACCTATACTTTAGGAATATCAATTTGGTAACTTGGGGTAGATGAGAGAGCAGGGTGATTAGAAGTAGGAAGACTTTCTGAGAAGTTACTGCAGGCTTTTAGGCTAGATGGCCAGATCTGAAGTCAGAAAGGCTCATTTTCCTGAGTTCAAATCTGACCTTGGACACTTAGTATCTGTGTGACCCTAGGCAAGTCATTTAACCCTGTTTGCCTCAGTTACCTCATCTATAAAATGAGCTAGAGAAGGAAATGGCAAATCACTCCAGTATCTTTGACAAGAAAACCCCAAATGGGGTCATGAAGAGTCAGAGATGACTGAAAAATGAGTCAACAATAACAGAGACTAGAAATGATGAGGTCTTAAAATAGAATAGAGGTTATATAAGGGGGAAAGTAAACATAGCTTTTCACCTCTTCAGTCTCAGGAAATATACTCTTGTTAGGTTATTATAGCCTTGTAGAGACAGTGACTATCACAAATAGAGCAACCATTAGGCTTAGAACCAGACGACTGGCAAATAATATTGATGAATTTTACTATCATGATGGATATTAACATGACAGAAGCCATTTAGCACCTTAGAGGTAATTTATTATGTTAAAATAGCCACTGTTCTCAAGTTCTACATCTTTTTCCTCCTAACTCTATTTCATTGTTGCAATACAGACTTCTCTGAGCAAAGAAGAATATAGAACAGAACTTATTTTTGTTTTTATTTTCCTCCAATTTAATTTCTTCCATCTTAATTGAGTTCTCTTGTTCATTCATGTGATAGCTGATAATGAAAAATGGATCTATTTTAATGACTCCTTTCCATTCCTACAAATTATTCTTTTATAATGGTTAATTAATCCTATTTTACCAGTTTTGTTGGAAAACAAATTGTCCATTTTATTTTCCTCATTGCCCTCTCATGAACCTTTTCAGATCAAATCACCATTCTCTGTCCTTTGGTGTGTGTATATGTGTGTGTGTGTGTGTGTGTATGTGTGTGTGTGTGTGTGTGTGTGTGAGAGAGAGAGAGAGAGAGAGAGAAGGAGACAGAAAGGGAAAAGGAGACAGAGAGGGAAGGAGAGGTGTAGGGGGAGAGAAAGGGGAGTGAAGAAAGGTGGAGAGTGTAAAGATATGGGAGATGGAGAGGATAACAGAGGAGAGAGAATATGATTCATTAAGACAGATTTAGGGAATTATCATTTTTTAATATTCATTAAGAACTCACAATATTCTAGTTGCTTCATATCACATACTGTAAAAGAGTCTGAACCTTTGGGTTGAATTATAGCATTTGGGGTGCTAGCTTCTCTGACTCAGTAGTTGCCTTTTTATTCAACACTGACTCCAAAGACGAACAAATTAGAATTGGTTTCTAATCACCTAATCCAAGGTGAAGGATCTTATTTTCTCCGAAGTTTGTTGGACACAGTGAGGAGAGATGGATTCAGACATTTCAATTGGAGCAGCCTTATGAGGAAGTGGTGCATGATGAGGTAAATTTTGAGAGGCATCCAAAAAGCCTCCCATAGCCTTAAAACATGTCTGGAATTCCTGTAAAAACAATTCACACATTTGGGGTGAGTTGTGCTTTCTCCATATTTCCCCTAGGTAGGATGACGTATATGGTCCTACTTTCTGAAAAGTTTCAACTACTAAAGACTCAAAAGGATAAAGATCTTGCCAGTCCAACATCAGAAGTAGATATTGTTTTATCAGTGGAAATATCGTTGAACAAAACACACAGTTCTGCTGCAATCTCAAGACTGTCAGGTCCTTCTTTTTGACTTTTAGCCCAGACACATCTTATATGCCTTGTCTCTCCCAATTAGAATGTGAACACCCAGAAAGAAGGAGCTGTCTTGCCTTTCTACTTCTATCCTCAGCACTTAGCACAATTCTTTGCACATAATATAAATGGAAGAATGAAGAAATAAGATATTTATTAAGTGCTTATTTGTGCAAAGCACAGTTCTAAGAGCTGGAGATGCAGATAGAAAAGTAAGTCTTTACTCTCCAGTTCTCATTCTCATGGAGGAGGTGACACATGTGGAAAGTTTCAGCTGAAAATTAGATGGAAAGGTCCCCTGATTCTAAGGGTACAGTGGCAAAGCAGATAGTAATGCCTCTTTTTAAATGTCAGGTCTGTTGATAAAATCATGAAAGTTTTCAATGTTGAACCATTTGGCAATGCCAAAGACTTTGGTGACAAGAATTTTCCTTCTTGGATCTTCAACTGATGTGGTTGTTACCAGGAGCAGTTACCAGGTTGCATCTTCCCAGGAGCATGGCTGCGGTCATTGGGTTGGAAACTTTGCTATTCTCAAGACTCTTGAGTTGAGGGATCTAGACTGTTACCAGTAGGATATGAAGGGAAAATATGGCTAAGATGGTAGTGGTGGTTTGACTTGCCTGACATGTTACCTCTTTTCTCTTCCTTCTTAGTACCTTGCTGATTCAGTTAGACTGACTTGCCTATGAGTGGCAAATTGGTTGGCTGTTGGTGGGGATGGCTAACCTCTTTTCCACAGGGGCTGCTTCCCTAGATGATGGCTGCAAAGACTGGGCTGGAAGCAGGATTGGTGATCCAGAAAATGTTGCCATCCCTAGGCCTCTTGTACTATCTACCTATTGGTGATAGCTGATCAATTATTGCTGATGGTAATGAGGAAGATGGACTCATTCTCTACAAAGACTCCTCCCCTCTGTGATAGCAGCTGAGGCTAGGCTGAAAGCAGGTCTGTAGTTTAGAGGACACTAACCATTCCCAAGACTCTTGGATTCAGATTCCTGGGCTTTCTGCATTAGGGTCTGATAGAAGATGATGGAGGTTGTTTGACTTACCTGGCACATGTTGCTTCTTGTTGTCTCTTCCAGATGCCTTGTGACTTCCAGTATTCCATATTCAATAATATGTATCTAATAAAGCTTTTTCATTCATTCATTAATAGATTATATTCATTATAATTTCACAGCATTCAATTTTTATTGATTTTTCTTAATATTCTTATAATCATTATGTTTTTGTCCTCCCAGTTCTGCTTGCTTTATTTTGCATCAGTTCATCTAAAGCTTCCAGGACTTCTATATTTTCATGATTTCTTACTGGCCATTGTAATTCCATTACAGCTACACTACAACTTGCCTACCCATTTAAATGGACATCTCCTTTTTTTCCAGTTGTTTCCTATTATAAAAGATGTTGTTATTAATATTTTCTTATCATTGTCCTCACAGGGGTATATACCTAGCATTGGAATATCTAGTTCAAAAGGTATGAATAAAGGAATGAATGAATGAATAGGAATGTGTTTAGGGCTTACTATATGCCAAGCAATGTACTACACACCAGGGATACAAAGAGAAAAATAGTAGCAGTCTCTGCTCTCAATATGTTCACACTATAGCTGGAGGAAACAACTTACATAAGAAAGGATAGCTTCAGAGCAAAGGAAGTCTTGGAAGTCCTAAGAATGCAGTAGGCCAGACATGGTCCTGGGGTACCTAGGAAGTAACAATATGATAATTCCGTGGTCTAGATAAGAGGCAGGGGCAGATGGTAAAGCCTGGAAGACTTTAGGACTAGTGGGAAAGAAGACAGGAAGGCCTGGTGGTCATCTGTGTTCCTGGAAGAAAAGGAGTTGTTGAAACCTCCCCCTCCATTGTATCCTAGATGTGTGGGCACCCAAGCACCCTGGATAGGTTCAGGGTGTCAGGGAATAAGATGGAGATATGGAAGATCAAAGGAGAAACCTCTTCTGGTGGTCTTCCTGCTGGTCCAAATGGATTAGAAGAACCTCGGGAGGAGAAGACCATCTGTCTATTTAAAACTTCTCTAACATTGTCTATCCTCATCTTTTATCATGTTTGCCAATTTGCTTGGTATAGGATGTTGTTTTGATTTACGTTTTTCTTAAAAAAGATTTGGAGCATTCTTTCATTTGATTGCTGGTAGTTTGTAGTATTTCTTTTAAGAACTGTTTGTTCATACTCTTTGGTGACTTATTTTGGGGAAGTGGTTTTGGGTCCTATAGATTTCTGTTAGTTGCTTAAATGTCTTTGATATCAATCCCTTATCAGAGATTTATAGAAGTATTTCCCTTAGTTTGATCTTTTTCTTTCTTATTCTAATTGAATTAATTTTTCTAATATAAACCTTTTAAATTTTGTGTATTTAAATTATTCAGTTTCATGAATTAATTGAATCAGTTCATCAACTTCAATAATATGATTGCAGTCACTTTAAAAATAAGACTGTGTCCACTTTAAAAGATTTTTTTTGGTATATTGTATATACTGAAAACAATAAGAAAATTAAAGTGACTCAGACAGTACAGGGCATGAGGAGAGGTTCTCTTATCTTTTGATATTGCCTCTATCCCTTGTTGGGTTAAATATTCGCCTATACAACCTCTAGTCATATCTCTGAAAAAGGTACCTCTTTTAATTTTTTTATTGGGTGATATTTTATATTTAGATCATGCATATTCTTTCAGATTATTGTGGTATGTGGTGTCAGATATTGTTATAAACCTTATTTCTGCCAGACTGTACTCTTGTTTTCCCAGTGATTCTTCTCAGATAGTGGATTCTTTCCTAGGTAATTTATTTTGGGAGGGTTATCAAATAATGCGTTATCGAGTTGAATTATTTCTGATTCTTTCTTGACCGATTTGTTTTAAAACATTTTGTATATTTCTTCTTGTAACCTTAGATTATATCTTCAAAGCAGAACAATCAAATTTTCCTAATATTGGATCACTAGAAAAGATTCCTGGGATCTCTTCAAATCTCTAGCTGGAACAGAGCTTAGAAGTCATTAAGTCCAACCTCTTCCTTTTGCAGATGAGAACAGAGGTCCGGAGTGACTTGCCCAAGGTCACACAGGTATTACATAAGAAAGCTGAGAATCAAATTCCAAGGTCAACACCTTTTCTTGGTAACAGCTGTGTCTTCTTACTTAGGTACCCCCTAGAGAACTGCAGAGAATATAGGTTTCCATAGGCTACAGGGCTAATACTCAGTTCCCTCTGGGGTTAATCATGCTTCTGAGAGGACATGATGAACTTCTAGGTACTACTGAGATGACAATGTCAGTCTCTGATGACTTCATGGTCTCTTACCCTTCACTGAAAGATATTGGACTGGTTTTGGAAGTCCTTGTCTTGGGGTATGAATAGCTCGAAAAAAAGGTTAGAATTATTTCAAAACTCATTGAGCTTTCCCTGAACCAGGATTTAGCTAATTACTGCACTTGCAAAACATTTAAAGTAATATTTGTTATGAATTTTTTTCTTTATCAGAAATATACAGTTTTTATCACCTCCAAAAATATGAGGCTTCCTACTCCATCTACTTTAAGGAAATCCTGCTCTTCATCTTAAATGGTCAAAATATCTCTTGAGCGGGCTTTGCTTCTGATGCATTCGACAACACAATGTACTGTTCTTTGAAATTTGTCAGTTCTCTGAGTATCACTGATGGAATTCATAATATATTAGAGTATAATATATGGTGCACATATCAAACTGATTTACTGCTGTGTATACTTAATAATATGATAGAAACACTAAATCATGTTTATATCTCAATGCATGCAATCAATCTTTACTAATAAAAAACTGGCAACTATCTAACCAACAATACAGATATCAACCCCTCTGGGAATAAACCACCAAATTTGTTCCTAAAGATTCCAGGAAATATGTCTTACAATGATGCTTATGCTAAGTTTAGGTCTCTGCCCTGAAAGAAGCCATTTTAGCCTTTGTCGATCACTTCTCTCAAGTGAACTCAGGATGTTCAAATTTCCCAGTATGAGGAACATTAGGGGGTCTTCCTTCATCACAACTCAAAAGCAGGGTGATGGCTGGGGTCCCTGCTAGGTTGTTATGGTTCTTACAAATCCACGTTACATCTGAGTTCTCATTGGTTGTCAGTTAAATGTCTATGATGAAAAGAAATAACCAATTAAAGCTTTAGTTTCCTAAAGCCATTAGTAAATGTTTATCAGTTCTTTGTCAAATTTGGAGGAGATATATCATTAGCAGATGATTAGTTCTTATCAGTTTTGAGAGACCTACATATCAACATTCTGTACACAAGTACTTATCCTAGACAAAACAACTTCTATACTAACTACTTAATCTCAATATAGACACTTAAAACAAAAGAAAGTTGCTCATGCTAAATTAATATACTTATTCCCAATATACACAAAGAGATTTTTTAAAAAATGAAATGCATCTTTTGCAAAAATTCTGTCTCTTCTTACAGTGTTTCTGAAAACTTAGGAGATATAATTTGACAATCTCTTGTGCTATGCTTTCCCCCTTCACCTCTATTAACCTATATCATATTCAAGGACAGGAGGGGTAGGGCTTAATTTTTGGTATCAATGGCCTAAGCACAGCAAACTAACCAGCTTTAGATTTGAATATATGAGAAAAAAGAGTTGATGCAGAGATATACCAATTATCTTGTCACAAGTCAGTCTGAAGCTTTTTGATGACAAAAAGCTAATCTTGGTAACTAAAGAAAGTCATGCCAAGTTATAGAATGCAATCTGAAACAATTGGGGAATGTCTGTGTTCTTGGGTGAAAATATCCTCCATCATTGCCAACCTGCTGTTTAAAAAGGAGCAAGATAATGATGTGGAACAGTGAAAAAATAACTCTCTAGAGTCAGAGGCTTTGAATAGAAGTGCTTTCTCTAATACCGCCTGGGTGGCCTAGGGAACAATGAGTTGGACGGATTTTCTTGCTCCATTTAGTGGGTTCTATGAAAGGAAAACCCTTATTTATCCCAAGCAAAATTATTTCTTGTTCGCTTTATTCCCAGGAATTTCCTTGCTAAACTCAAGAGAGTTTGAGATTACAGAGCACCTTAAAAATGGAAATCTGAATTAATTTTTGGAAAAGAACAAAGATGTAAGATAGACACACAGAAAATGCAAGCGTTTGCTTATCCGGCACATGATATTTGACTTTAATGCCTAACACCTGTCAACTGAGATGCCTGCAAAGCATATTACAGATTGATTTTATCATCTCAGGAGAAATTGTTTCTGCACTGGTAATGTGTTGCCTGTAATGTAGTTAACTGAATCATCCCCCAAAAGTCCACAGCATTTGAGACTCCCACTCCAAAATGTTTCTAAATCTACTTTCTTCTCCCACAACCTCAGCAACACTGAAGTTATAGGGGAAAAAAGGCCTTCGTAAGGAACAAGATACTCATGGTCAATAACTACATACGGGAATCAAGGTCTGGTAAATTCCATGTAAAATAGCTGAAAATTCCCTTCTCCACTTTTATAATCTATTGGGTAAACTTCTGTAAGTCTGCTGTATGTTGCTAATGGAAGGCTTCAGAAAACATGCCAGTAAAACTACTGATCTCAGATCTTCCTATTTTTCTAAAGCAACCTTGCAAAGAAGCAATAGTCAACATTCTCTTTTTGTTTCTTTGTCCCTTAATTACTCTTTACCCTACTTCTCAGCCCCCTCCCAAGGGATTTTAGAGAAACATGTTAAAATAAATCTGACTCACACACTTTGCCTCTTGCCGAGTATTAGCTATTGTGCTGGGTAAATTAATTATAACTTAAAAGAGCCATCCCCTCATACTATTCCGTCAGTCAGGGAGTTAATAAACATTTATCAAGTGTTTACTATGGGTAAGGGACTCTGCTAAATGCTAGGCATACAAAGAAAGATAAAAGATGGTCCCTACTCTCAAGGAATTGACAGTCTAATAGGGAAACAATAGGAAATCAAGTTACATACAGGGTATATTGGAGATAATCAGCAAAAAAAAAGCAAAACTTAATTAGTTTTATTAATGGAGATTAGGAAAAGCTTCTTGAGAAGGTGGGATTCTAAGTGAGACTGGAATGAAACCAGGAGGTAGAGAGGAGGAGGGAGAAAATTCCAGGCATAAGGAAGGGGAAATTGAGTGTCTTGTGTGTTAGAAATAGCAAAAAGGCCATAGTCAGGTAAAGTCAGGGAATTGGAGCATACATTTGAGGGAGTAAGGCTTTAGAAGACTGGAAATATAGGAGGGGAACAGGCTTTGGATGTTAGAGGGTTTTATATTTGATCCTGGGAGTGATAGAGATATCCCTCCTTTGGAGTATATTGAGTAGGAGAGTGCTGTGGTCAGACCTGCACTTTAGAAAGATCATGTTGGCATTTGAGTGGAGGATAATTGGAGTGGGGAGAGATTTGAGGCAGGGAGATCAACCAGCAATCTATTTCAATAGTACAAGTGTAAGGTGATGACAGCTTGTATAAAGATGGTTTCAGTGTCATAGGAGAGAAGGGGGCACATATAAGAGATGTTACAAAAATAGAAATCAGCAGGACCTGGAAACAGATTGAATATGGAGGATGAGAATGAGGAGTTAAGGATAACCCCTAGTTATGCAACTGGGTGACTGGGAGGATGATGGTACCTTTGATTATAACAGGCAAGCTTAAACAGGGAAGAGTTTAAGAGAGGGGAGATAATGAGTTCAGTTTTGGCTATGTTGAGATTAAGCTATGGGACATCCAGTTTGACAAGTTTAATAGACAGTTGGAGATACAAGGCAATTCTAACAATCTACTTATTCAATGCCATAACAATCAAATCACCATAAGATTACTTTAGAGAATTAGAAAAAAAGTTACTAAAAAAATTCATCTGGAGAAAAAGGAGGTCAAGGATCTCATGAGTAATATAGTGGGGGAAAAAATAAGAAGGAAGGAGTGTACTACAACCAGATGTCAAGTTAATCATGAAAACTATTTGGTATTGGTTAATATATTCAAAAGACAATCAGTACCATTAATGGAATCAATGAAGTCAATCAGTTTAGGTACATAGTACAGAAAAGGAAACAAACATCCTTGCATATGCAAACAAGCATATCAAATATTCAGTGTTTGAGAAATCCAAAGAACATGACTCAAAGATTCACTATTTCACAACAAAATTCTGGGAAAATTGGAAAGGGACAAATTATGTTTAGAACAATATCCCAAAACAGAAACCAAGATCCCAACAGAGACTTCCCTCTTACTTTCACTTTCACAGCCTTCCTACCAGTTATTTGATATCCTCACTAGATACTGTGTCCAGTACAAGGGAGAAAAGTCTACGCTGGAGTGTTGCACTTTTGATTGGTATCTGCTTCCCCTGTAATATTACTTTTGGAAAACTCTAGCCATGAGGCAAGATAGTTGTCTCAATGGATAGAGTGCTGACCTGGAATTAGAAGACCTGAGTTCAAATTTGTTCTCAGATGCTAACTGGCTTGTTACCTCTCTTTACCTCAATCCACTGGAGAAGGAAATGGCAAACTACTTCAGTGTCTTTGCTAAGAAAACCCCACGGACAGTATTGGCACGCAGATCCATGGGGTTATGAAGAGTCGAACGTGACTGAACAACGTACATGCTTCATCTCATTTTTTCCTGTCCTGGCACTTCTGCTACCACTGCCGCCTTGCCGCATAAATATGTCTTCCTATCCATCGCCTCTCTCAGCTCCTTCAGGTTGGAAAACCAAGAATCGTGATCATAACAACTCTACTGTTGTTCCTGGATGGGTTATATCTATCAGTGTACTTCACTATAACCTCACTATCCTAAAACTTTTTGGACCAGAATGCCCCACTCAGTCAGAAACTTGGAAATTGTTTTCCCTATGAGCATGTAAGCTTCTTGAGGATGGGGATAATCCCTGTTTTTTTTTTCATTCACATATAAAGCCTCATCATAAACAAATTAGATGATCAAGGAAGGAAATAGTTTTTACAAGTTGTGAGTAGACAAAAAATTCAAGCTCAAACAAAAGATATATATATATATATATACATATATATATATCTTCTTTCAGTAAGTGATAGCACTAGACTTTTATCCCAATAAAAGAAAAAGAAAAGGACCTACATGTACAAAAATATTTTTAGCAGTTCTTTTTGTTATAGCAAAAATTATAAACTGAGTTTCTATCAGGGAATGGCTAAATAAGTTGTGGTGTATAAGTATGATAGGGTAGCATCATGCTATAAGCAGTGGCAAAAAACTTCAGAGAAACCTGAGGAGACTTGTATGAAATGATACAGATTGAAGTGAGCTGCATAAAAGGCATAACTTATATAACAAGGTTGTTGTTCAGTTGTGTCTAAGTCTTGGCAGATATACTGTAGTGGTTTGCAATTTCTTGTTCTAGCTCATTTTACAGATGAAGAAACTGAAACAAACAGGTTAAGTGACTTGCCCAGGGTCACACAGCTAGTTCAGTAGCTGAGGTCAAATTTGAATTCAAGAAGATAAGTCTTTTTGACTCCAGGTCTAGTACTCTATCCATTTTAGCACCTAGCTGCCCCATATAACAATGTGATTATACAGAAATACATCTTTGAAATTCAGATTTAAAAACTCTGATCATTGCAATTCCAGATGAATTATTCTACACACCTTCTGGAGCAGAGGTGATTGACTTAAGATGGATGCTATGAGGTATCTGTTTTTGAGCATGACCATTGTAGGAATTTGTTTTACTTAACTATGTATATTTATTAACAGGATTTATTGGGGGGAGGATTTGAAGAGAGGAGGGAATCTATTGATTGAGTTGCCCTGCAAAAGGAATAAGGAAAGAAAGGAAATGATCTTTGAAACTTTAAAAAATATATACAGAAGAGAACCAGAAGAAGGTCAGAAGGAATCACAGAGGAGCAAGTCAGCATGGAAAATTATGTTAAATATGATATATAATAATAATGTAATAAATATGTTAAATTGATTATATACTTAAAAGGAAAAGCAAGCTATATGTAATAAAAATTCATAATAATAGAAATCTGGCCTCTCCCCAAGGAATGAATGATTTTCTTTCCTCACTCACTTCATCCCACATTGGAAAAAACAAAACAAATCAAAGCTCTTGCATAGTCGAACAAAACTAATTACTTTGCTGACCATTTTAAAAAATATCTCATTCAATACTCTTTGTAATATATGCACTAAATGGCATAGCATCTACATCCCTGGATATCTTTTCTAAAGAGTCAATGGGACAAATCATCTCAAAATAGTTTTTCCAAATTCCAAGAATGTCAACACAACTTGGTCATGAAAGATTTATATTCATTATAGCTAGCTTGTTAGTTTCAGCTGGAAGTACATTATAGTGCATGCAATACTAGCTTTAGAATCTAGAAAACCTAACTTTGAATTCTCTCTCTGAGAACTATAAAACCCTTGACAAATACCTTAACCTCTTAGTGCTTCAGACAATTCCCTGGGACTTATTTACTAAATGATAGGGATGAAATTAGTTTAAATGAAGTCATTTGCTTATTAATCTTAGCTACAACAAATTTATGGTATTATAAAGTTTTATTTTCATATTTTACATGTATATTTTATAGTATATTGGATCATCTTGTATGATGATGTGTGCCATATATTTGTGACCCTTTATGAGATTTGGAGAATGGGCAGCTAGATGGGTCAGGGGATAGAGATCAAATCTGCCCTCAGACACTTACTAGTTGTGTGACCCTGGGGAAGTCATGTTACCCTGTTTGCCTTAGTTTCCTCATTTGAAAAATGAGCTGAAGAAGGAAATGACAAACTATTCTAGTATTTTTGCCGAGCAAACCTCAAATGGGGTCACAAAGAGTTGACTATGTCTCAACAACAACTTGTCTATTTGAAATAATTGAATTTGGAATCATTTTATCTTTGCTTTGTGGACATTATCTTGTCATAAGTTTGCTTCTGGATGCTGAATCTCAATCGCATCGGCAGTTCTCACATATAATGTTGTTTCTATGGGGAAACAGAATGCATTTTACAGCCCAATTTCCAGAAAAGCCATGTTGCTCAGTACTGAGATTATGGCTGTACTACCATGACAATAGCTGTTTGAACTATAGTGCTTTTGGCCATTCTTGTGTGATAGAATGATAGGTTTAGAGTTAGAATAATATTAAAGACAGCTAAGATTTATATAGCAATTTAAGGTTTGTAAAACAATTTATATGCATTATCTTGTTTGAGCCTTGTAATAGCCATGTGAGTAAGGCACTTGTGTTAGTTCCATTTTATGGGTAAGGAGACTGAGGCTCAAGAATTTAAGCATTTTCCACAGGTCACACAACTAATAAATGTCTGAGGCAGGATTCAAACCAAGATCACCGGATCATGGGATTCTTAGGCCACCAAGTACACCCGCCCTCATTTTACAGATGAGGCATGAAGATGTATCATGGAAATGTAAAATGGCTTGTACAGGATTACATGGTTAGTACGTGTCTGAAGTCAAATTTGAATACAGGTCTTTCTTACTCCAATTCCAATTCCTGGTTTCTCTCCCAAGTCTGCATGCTGATATGGTGCCTTCCCTGTGAGAGAGGTTAAACTAAACCAGGAAGTGGAATTGGGAGTGAGAAAGACCTGGATTAAATCTAGCTACACACACACACACACACACACACACACGTGCAGATAATTCTATAATTCTCACTTTACATAAATTCACATTATGCAAATAGGACTATATGTAAAGAATTCTAAAAGAAATCTGCATTCCAAGAGAAAAAAAAGCAAACCCAACAAAAGCCTATGTTAACTTTACTGTACAGTACTGTGTGCTCTCTCTCTCTCTCTCTCTCTCTCTCTCTCTCTCTCTCTCTCTCTCTCTCTCTCTCTCTCTCTCTCTTTCTCTCCCTCTCTCCCTCTCTCCCTCTCTCCCTCTCTCTCTCCCTCCCTCCCTTTCCCTCCCTTTCTCTCCCTCTCTCCCCATGTCCTTGAACCTTGTGGGTCCCCTTCCTCCCTTCTCCACATCTATGGGCAAATTTGAGTTATGAAAAAATAACTTTACATAGATGTCTGCAGAATGATCCACTTATGTGAAGTGAAAACTGTCTGTACGTAGTTATTTGCATGTTGTCTCTGCCATTAGAATTGGAGCTCCTTGAGCCACAGACATTATGTTTTTGCCTTTCTTTGTTTGCTCAAAATTTAGCAGGGATATGCACACAGTAAATGCTTAGCAAAAATTTGTTAAATGACAGACTCACTGTATACTTGAGAAAAAAGATCATTAAATAGCCAGTTATTGGTGAGACCTAGTTTTTTCCCCTTCCTAGCTCTTTATTCTCTACTAGGCCAAGTCAACATCTGAAGGATGTGAATAAATATTCCGTAATTGCCTTAATTACTGTAGTTTTTTTTTTTTCTCAATCATGTGAAGAGTATTTCTACCTATCCTCAACAAATATTTTTCATTCATATTTAATTAGTCTTTGGATAGAAATTATGCTTCATGATTTTAAATGACCACTGGAAAGGTTTTAAACGCTCCTATCACAAACATGTCAGTAAAATTAAAGGGTAAGAGAATGCAAAGGAATTTGTTATCAGGAACCCAGTGACTAAGCAGAAAAGATAAGTTATTTTAAGTGTTGATATGTTACATGTAAGATCAATGGCTCGTTTGTCTTAGCAGGAATGGGTGATGCACAAAATAATAGAGCTCTTTTTATATTTCTGAGGTATATTTTACATATATATATATATGTATTTGATATATATTTAAATATAATATTTTTATAATGTCTTAGTTCAGTATTGGCTTTGAGTTCAGTAATCCTAATTTTGCCTCTAATATTCACAATTAATAACTTATATGTCTGGGTCAAATGACATTAAAATGGGTTGGCATTAGCTTGATAAGGTGACACTGGAGGAACTGTCCTAGAACATAGCCTTCAGGGGAAGAAGGGTGTCCTGAGCCACCTTTAAGTAGTATAAGAAAATATCTGCTAGATTCCTGTTTTAACTAAAGATGCTGGCCAACTAGATGCTAAAAATATCTTTACTGCTAAAGGTCTACAAGCACTGTTAACACCTACCAAATGTTAGTGTCCTGTGACAATTCCCTGATTGCTCTACCTTAGTTCAACTTAGTTCTGTTGAAACTAAGGCAAAGATTTGGAAAAGATTTCTTGTAATAACATTAATAACCTATTTCAGAATTCTGAGATGAATGGACTGCGATCCTGAAAATGAGGAAAGTAATTTTGAAGTTTGAATTTTAAAGCTTGTGGTTAAGCTGTTAAAATTCACTGGGGTACTCATTTCTTTGTGCGGACATGCTCTGTAGCTCATGGAGCTTTATTTGAGCCTTAAATATCAATATATTCTCTTTGAAAATATTTTAGAACAGTAAATTGGAGAGAGGGGGATGGTAATATTGGATTGTAATCCTGAAATATGTGTAATCACTGCCATAAAACCTCTAAACAGCCATGTTTTGGTATATACTGCTGGATGAAGAAGAAATTACTTCAATGACTCATAGAGAAGGAGTTCACAACAGTAAATTACATATACATTTTGCCAACTATATTTTATGTAAAAAAAATAAAATAGTACTTTCTGATAATTTGTTTTTGTTCCTAAAATGTATAATCGTTGTTAAAATTAAGGTTATCAAAAGTGCACCCAGGATATGTGTTCTTATAGTGACTTAATTAAATAAGCAATTCTGAAGAGATGAGGAATTTTAATGCAAATAAACCTGAATTTTAAATAGGATTTGTGTTTTTATGTATGTGAAAAATTATAAGACAAAGGTATAAAGGTTGAAAAACACCTAGGAGTTTTTTCTAATCGTACAGAAGCTTGCAAGCAACACCTAGCACTGCTCCACCTTCCCTTTATTCCTTCTTTCTTTTCTTCCTTTTTCCTTCCCTCCATTCTTTCTGTCCTTTTCTTTCCCAGACTTGTGATTTCAATTGATGAAGAGACCTCCCAGTAAGCAACTTCCTCTACCAACGTAAGTGTCAACTTAACATCTTAGAGAATGACCTGAGAAGTTAAATGACTTGTCTAGGTATACTTAATACAAATTACAAGTGTTACATAATAAGGACTTAATAAGTATTGTTGAATTTTAGAATTTGGGAAGGAATGATAGCAATTGCTTACTCTAGATATCTTCACCTTGAATCCACTATCACTTCAAATTCAACCACAAGAGAGATGGTAGTGACCTGAGTGGTCTTAGATACAAGACCATGCCATAGCTTCACATGCCATCACCATCTGCCTGCTTAGGTGAATCAGACTCCTCCCCACTTTTCATCTCCCTGGAACAGAACTCCCTTCCTTACATATATTGTCTTTCCTGGAATATCAATACCATGAGACTGTCTCTTTTTATTCTAATATAGGACTTTCCAAAAGTTTCAGTGCATTTTTAAACTTTAATGTCTTAAAACTGCGCTAAGACTTTTGTCTCAACCAATGTTGAACATTTATTGTTGAGTCGTTTTTCAGTTGTGTCCAAACTCTTTGTGCCTCTTTTGGAGTTTTCTTGGTTCACCATTTCCCTCTTCAGCTCTTTTTACAGATGAGGAAACTGAGATAAACAAGGTTAAGTAACTTGCATTGGATCACACAGCTAGTAAGCATTTGAAGCTGGATTTCAACTTAAGAAGAGGAGTCTTCCTGACTCCAGTCCCGGTCCTCTATCTATTGCACCATCTAGCTGCTCAATATTGAGCTTAGTGCCTGACCAAAAAAATAAAAAAAAAGTCTTTGATAACTGGTCATTGCTTTATTGATCTTGTCCAACCCATACATGGAGAAACCCCTACTATATTGTACCTCACAAGTGTTTGCCCAGCTTCTGCTTGAAGACTTCTGAGGAAGGGAGATTTATCACCTCTGGAAGCAGGACATGCCAATTTTAGACACTACTCATTAGAAAATTTTCAAGTCTACATTTATCTCTGCAAACTCCATGTATTGCTCCCAGGTCTGACTTTTTCAGTTAAAAAGAGCAAATTTAATCCTTCCTCACTTATTAGCCCTTCAAATACTTGAAACTGGCTATCATAGCTCTGAGTCTCTAAGTAAAACATGCTCAATTCCGTCAACTGATCTTTACGTGACATGCACTCAAAGCCCTTTCTCATCCTGGTTGCCCTCTTCTGAACACTATCCAGATTATGAATGTCCTTAAACTATAATGCCCAGAACTGAACATATAATATTTTGGATGTGGACAGATGAGGACAAAGCACGATGGGTCCATTACTTCCTACCCATGGAAGGTATGCCCCTCCAAATATGAACCAATATCACAATAGCTTTTTTTTTTTGACTGCCACATCACATTGCTGCCTAATACAAAGTCCACGAAAACCTCAGGTCTTTTTCAGAATAACAGCTTATACTTCTGAAGTTGATCTTTTGTGCCCAAGTATAAGGCTTTGCATTTATACCTACTCAATTTTATCATATTAGATGCTCCAGTCAATAAAAGTCCTATTGAATCCTAACTCTGTCAACAAACCCTTTGGCTATCCTTTCTACCTTCTCGTTTTCTGAAAATCTTAAGTGTATATACCTTCTATTTTGTTGTTCAGTTGTTTAAGTCATATCCAACTCTTCATGACCCCATTTGTGACTTTCTTGGCAAAGATACAAGAATGGTTTGCTATTTCCTTCTCCATCTCCTTTTACAATTGAGGAAATGGAGGCAAACGGTTGAGTGACTTGTCCAAGGTCACACAGCTAGTAAGTGTTTAAGGTCAGATTTGAACTCAGGAAGATGAATCTTCTTACTCCAGCCCAGCTCTCTATCCACTACCCTACCTTGTTGCCACATACTATCTATATACTATCTACACCTTTGTCCAAATAATTGGTAAAAAGTAAGTAGTCCCCAGAGTCAAGCATGGGTTTGGGGGTAGTGGTGTCCACTGGATACCTCTTATTATTTGACATTGAACCATCTACAAGTACATCCAGTCATTTCTGAATTCTATTATTATACTACTGAAATTACAGCTCTAGTACCTATCCCTGTTATATTTCTTTAGTAATTTGGCATAGCATTAGGTCTATAGAATAATTTGATTGATATGATAAATTTGGTGATTTTAGTGTGGGTAACGCAAGAATATCCAAGTATTAGGTTTTCTTTTATTACTATTACACCTGCTTTGAACTTTTATTTATGTGTCCTGTCTCAATGGGTTGCAAGCGATTAAATTCATTTGCTTGTTATCTTAAATAGACTTTCTCCTATCTCAAACCCCTCTTGGATTTTATTAGTAATATAGAAGAAAGAGTTAGTAGTTTGGAAGTTATTCTATTAAAACTATTTATTGCATCACTTAATTTTTTTCATTGATTTTCTGGTGTACTTTATATCATTTACTAATGAAGATAATTTTGTCTTATCTTTGCCTACACTTATTACCTCATTTTTTCCACCTTATCTTGTTATTAAAGCTCCTTCACAAGGTTATACACTCATGACTTGTTGAGTTGTATAGGTGATTTTGACTTCTCTATGGATACATTGAGAGGGCTCTGTCTGGGGCAAGTTTTTTCTTTCATGATGGAAAAGCTATGTATGCATGGCAGTCCTGTCTGAGGAGCAGCCTAGCTCATCACATATAGGCTTTGGCCATGGTTACGTATGAGACAAAGAACAGTACCTAATGGAGTTTAGTCCTATGTAACTCCCTGGTGCTTCAGTAATAACGGTGGCAGGCTGGCAGAAGAAAAGTATAGAGTGTACTAAGAATCATGTTTTTAGACCATCTGTAAACCTTAACATTTAGCACTCTAAGTATGTGTATCAATAAGCACTCCAACATATACAAGGGAGCCTTCTATCACAGGTTCTTAGATCTGCATTTATAAAAGGAAAGCAACTTTCAAGAGGTTAACCATCACTTTAATCAAGCATATGTATCATTCCTTTAACCAAGTACATATATCATTCAGCTCGTTCAGGGGAGTCAGCACCCTGAACTTCAAAGAAAATACAGAGAAATCAAAGATCAACAGATATGGCTTCCTCTGCCTGACCATCAACAGACAGGTCCAACTATTTGACCATCATTACCAGAGAGGGAAGCGGCTTCCCAGAGTCTCTCTCAACAAAGAAACACTTCCAGTCAGTAAACCCCAAAGTAAAACCTCACCCTCAGAGTATTTATACACCTTTCAGAACCAGAGGGCCTAACCCTCTGACCCAGTACCTCAACAGAAAAAACAAAAGGTATTTGGGGTCCTCCTACAAAACATCCCCCCTCCTCAAGCTTCTCTCAATGGGCAGGCCCATCAGTGGGTGGGGAAGATCCTCTTTAATCTCATTATTCTATCAGAGGCACTTTAGTAAAACAAAAACATCAAAGATCCTAATTTGATTGCCATCACAATATGAGATCCTCATCAGGTGGCCAATAATTGAACACATCACTGGACTAACTGAAATGTATCAATCGTAAGATAACTGCTAAGAACGAAACCAGAGAACAAAAAGAAGTTGCAGTTAAATGGAAAGATATAAACATTCTAGCACCTTCCATTTTAAGATTGAATTAATCTTATTTGTATTTATGGCTGTGATTATTGTTTGTTTTTCTTTCTATCAAATCCTGTTATAGTAGTTCTTTAAAAGACCATGAACAATAATTGTCTATAGTTTGTGTTGTTTGGAATAAACCAATTCCAAGCTCTCCTCCTTTCCTGTGCTATCCTAGTACAAACACTTTTGTTGTTACACACCTTCCTTAGCTGAAGTTTGTTTTGCCCAAGGCATTGCCTGTTGTAATCCCACCTTCCTATCCTACAATAGTCCCCTGCTTATTCTATTGAATTTATATTGTTGCAATTTCTTTTCTAATTCCCTTGCATGTCCAAAAGTGAGGTTAATGAGGTTCCCATTACATCTACTTCATATCTTGGTTTAATGATAATCAATCATGCCTAAATTTCAAGAAAGAATTATTTCTTCCCATCCTCCCTCCTTTCTTTCTTTGGGTTAACATATCTTTTGAAATTCTAATTTAAGATTGTCTCCCTTTCTTCAATGAATTTTAGCCTACAGTAACTTTAAATGGACCATAATCCTTTCTTGCATTTCAGAACTAAAGAAATGGATCAACACATATTCTATTTAAATTATTCAAACTTATTTACCTTTCTTGCTCTTGTGCATTGACTTTTCATATCAAAGGTCTTCTAAACTTTTATTTTCTCAAAAGGAATGGAAGTAATTAAATTACCTATTAAAATTCCATTTTCCCTATGTAGAACTGGATTTTGCTTTGCAGGATAAATTATTATTATGTACAAGCTTTTTGTTCCCCCGGTAGCATTTCATAGTCTATTTTTTCTTTCATTCTTCATTGTTGTAAACAGTATTATGTGATCTTTACTGGAGATCCTTGGTAAGTAATCTTTATTTTCCTGATATCTTATAATATTTTTTCTTTGATCATGGGGATTTGAGGTTTAATAATTAAATTTCTGTGTGACTTGATCTTCGGGTTAGTTTTCTGTAGTGTTCTATAGATTCATTTAGTCTCTACTTTGATTTCTGGTGCCCATATGTTGAGAAAATTTTCTTGTGTGATTTCCTGAAATATGGTATTCAGATTTGGCGCTTTATAATTTTTTTTTCAATCTTAGAGTGATTTTGATGGGGTTCAGACTCTGGGAACTTCCTTGAGCTCCCCTCGAATCTCCCCACTTAACCTGGCTTTTCATACTCAAATTGAATTATCCTTGAATCTCCCATATAACCTATTTTTTCATGCTCAAATCTGTGGTCATTTGTTACCTCTTGATTGCCCCACCTGCTTCCCACCTAGGTGCTCCATTGTCCGATGTCTCCTGATTGCCGCCAGCTGTTTCCAGCCTTTGATCCTCCTTGGATTTCCTCCTTGGACTTCTCCTCAGGACCCTCCCTAGACCCATCACCTTGGACTGCCAGGACCACCCCTCCCCCTTCCCCACCAGATCCCTCCTATAGTTTTCTCTATATTTAGCTTCATCTGGCCTCCATGAAGGCGCTCAGGTTCAATCCAGCTCTGACTCTGTCTAGTTGAGATTCTGTCTGGCCTGCTTGTGAATACAAGCATTACAAATGCTTAGGCTCCTTAAGATCCAACCCAATTTGGTGAGCCTTTAATAAACTTTGTTTTCTTTGGCTTTAAGAAGGCTTGAGTTGAATTCATTTGAGCATGATTGGACTGTTGGTATTTTGGGGTCCCCAGCACCCCTAAACCTCATCAGTTTTACCAGCCTCATTTACCAGGTTAATTATTTCTTATGGTAGATAACTTGTATGGTTTTTTGTAAAACAAAAGTGTTTATGCAATTTTACTGTTTCTTTGTTGTATCATTGAATTTTTTGCTTAGGACTCTTCATTCTTTTTACTGTCCCCTGCTTTACTTTTATTTTAGGATTTGTCTTCCTGGTCTTCTTCACTGATAGCTTTCAAACTTGAATTCACCCAAATTCTTTCATTGACGTCTTCCTCCTTGTTGTCTTTCTCTTCAGGATCCAGCTAATCACTCTGATCTCTTGATGTTCCAAAGTCTTGTCAAAGACATGAATGGATAAATTCAATGCATGTCTTGGTTTATTGCCTCCAATAATGCTTTTTTTTCTGTCACATCATATACAGAGAAGAGTTAGTGCTTTTTAGTCTTGTCTTTTTTCATTTCTTTCATTTTTTTCTTCTTAAAGTACTTTACAATTGAAAGACACACAATATAAAAATCAAATAGGTCATTTCAATGAGCATAACTTTTTCAACAGGAGTAATGTTTCTCTGTTCTCTTTTTTTCCCTCAAGACAAGTTTCCTTTGTAGTGTTAGTGTAAGTTACCAGATTTGAATTAAGTAGTAGGTTTGTTTATCTTATGTCAAAGGAAGCAAGGCCAGTAAATAAGATTTTAATTTATCTGCTCTAGAGTTTTTTCATAATTCTTACTGAGATGCACCTGCTCCCAGAGGCATGTAGAGAAAGCTGCTCATTCAGTTACCTCCACATATGCACAGAATTTACCTTTCTTTTCTTTGAGGGAGCCATGCTGGCTGTTTGCCAACGGCAGGAACAATGGTTACATGAGCCAGGGAGGTTGAATCCATTTTGGAAAATAGGTCTTGGGTTTCTGGGCCTTGGTTTTCCATTGTCTAGAAACAGAATTGATTGTTTACTAGCATTAGATGATATCATCCAGCTGTATGATATCAGCTGGTATAGTTCTTTAGTATGTAACTCCATTCAGGTCAGGGGCTACCAAAGAATATTCTTCCTGTAGGTCTGAATTTAAACCATATCTACTGAGGTTTTTTTATACTCTCATATAACAGATTTTTCAGAGCCTCATACTTAAGGAAAGAATAATGATTGACATTTATGTAGTACTTTAAAGTTTGCAAAATGTTTGACTTTTTAAAATCTTTTTATTTTTATTTTTTCAGTACATGGGAAGAGGGGAAAGTAGTTCCACACCTGTGATTCCTTTGGTGTAGACAAATGTATGTTTGGCATTTAAACATCAGAATTGAGCTCTGCGCAGTAAAGTTTGAATGCTTGGCAGTTTAGCTTTAGAATGAACTTCAGTGTCTGATACCTTGTCTTGCCAGGTGATCTTCAGAATATTATTTGGGGGCACTGATACATGGAGAGATTTGCTTGGGCTCATGCTGCAAATATGTGTCAAAGACATATCTTGAACTTAAATTTCCTGGCTTGATAGATTTCCTGGTTGATAGATTTGGAGCTGGAAGGAATTTCAGAGGCCACCTAGTCCAATATACTCATTTGACATCAGGCGACATGAAACCACAAGAATCTAAATAACTTTTCCAAGTTTCAGAAATCCAGGCCCTCTGATTCCTGAGCCAGTATTTTTTTCATTGTATTCTACTGCTTCCCTCCCTATCTTATCTGCTATGACATGCTGCCTCTCTTACCTAAGTTTCTCATTTGAATCTCCACTAAAGGCTGGACAAGAGGAAAGAGAAGATTCTAGCACATATCATCTCATTTAATTGTCACAAGAACCCTGTGAAGTAGCAGTGATTTGTCAGGGGATTAGATATGGTGGGGAAGGGGATGAGGAAAAGGGGAAATGTGTTGTGATTTCATCAGATAATGGTAAACTTGGGAGGTAGAGCCAAGATGGCAGAGAAAAGGCAGAAAGTTGCCTGACCTCTCCCCAGTCCCCTTCAAAACAACTTTAAATCACACCTCCAAACAAATTCTGGAACATGAGAACTCAAAAACAGATCAAGGTGAAAGAATTTTCTAGCCTAAGATAACTTAGAAGGACTGCAGGAAAGGACTGCCTCACTTGGGTAAAAGGAGGAGTGCAGGGCAACATGGGTGGTTTTCAGGCAAGCCAGTGAGAAGCCTAAATACAGATCAGCAACTAGATCTCCTGCCCTGGCTCAGCAGGCCAGTGGCACAATGGGCCAGCTGTGAGCACTCTAGCCCTGGTGTAGCAGGCTCGTGACTAGGCTTGGAGGCCCTGGTGCAGCAGGCAAGCCACCAGCCCCAGAGTCCTAGCTGCAACAAGCCAGTGCCCATTCTCCTTGTCTTTGGCACAAGCAGTTTGGGACAGTGCCCCCTGTATCCCAGGAGCTTTTTATAAATTGTTCTCAGACTCAAAAAGTCCTCCTCAAAGAGCTCAAAAAGAGATTAAAAATCAAATAAGAAAAAGAAGAAAAATTGATAAAAGAAATGAGAGGCATCCAAGAGAATCATGAAAAAAGAGTCAACAGTTTGGTAAAGGAAGCACAAAAAATAGAAAAAAGATGTACAAAAATTCA
Source organism: Bettongia penicillata ogilbyi (assembly GCA_023548195.1). NCBI lineage: Eukaryota > Metazoa > Chordata > Mammalia > Diprotodontia > Potoroidae > Bettongia > Bettongia penicillata. The sequence continues at coordinate 8,552,201 of JAJHZJ010000074.1, forward strand.
CTGAAGAAAACAGATATGAAGAATAATTATATGGAAACTAATTCTGCCAAGGCAAATTGGCAACTTCTCTACAACATATAATCACGATCTCAGAAAATTGCTTGGGGGTACCACAAGGTTAAATACATTGCCTACAGTAACGCAACTTTCTATCCACTCTTTCTGGCCATCTTGGTCAGATCTTCCTCACCATGGAAGGAGTCTTCAACTGAAGAGATTATGATTAGATAAAAGAATTTGAGAGATTACAAATGTAGAAGTGGAATGATGTATATCACATTTGACATAATAGTAACAAAACTGTTCTACTAATCTGTTCCTTTCTGAGCATTTTTCTGCTCTTTCCAGTGTGTTTGTATATATTATCTCTCTCATTTTATTGAAAACTCCTTGAGATCAGGGACTGTTTTTGCCTTTCTTTGTATCCCTAGCAATGATCACAGGCACATAGTAGGAGCTTAATAAATGCTAATTGACTTGACATAATCTCAGAGTTGGAAGGGACCTCAAAAGACAGTCAATCACAGAATTCTTAACCTAAAGCCAATAGATGTATTTCAGGGGATTAAAGAATTTTAAGAACATCTTGATTTTAACATAATTCTATGTATTTTATCTTAGGCATTTTAAAGCATTCTGAAGATTTCCTAGGTTTCACCAGACTGTCAAAGGAATTTATGACACACGAAAAATTAAGAACTCCTAATATGGTCCAACACATACCTGAACAGTACCTGAATTCTATGACATGTCCAAAAAGTAGCTATCCAGACTTGCTTGAAGACTTACAGTAGCTGGGAAATTGCTTTAACTTTATATTATGGCTTATCTGAATTACAGGAAGAACAAAAGTCAAAGGAAATCACTCAATTGTGAATACCCTTTTATTGAACCATAATACTATTTTAGGCATGTAGCTCTGTGTATAAAAAAAAAAATACTATTATAGACTGGAAACAAAGTAGATTTCCATCATCAGACTGACTCAACAAATTATGTATATGAACATAATGGAATATTGTTATTCCATAAGAAATGATATATATGATGGATCTGGAGAGACCTGCGAAGAGTTTTATGAACTGATAAAGAATGTTAAAAGTTCTTGTATCCATGTAACTTCCCATTTGGTAATTTAGTCCCATGACAAAACATTGGTTGATTTGTGGAGGAGGTGTGAGGTTGAGCCCCTAATGCCTAGACTCACCTCTCTACCAACATCTCATCCTGACTTCCACCTTCATCTCTGTGTTCTTGTTTTTATTTAGAAAAAAATATCTTATTGGTCTTTCTTCTGTCACTTTTGCTGTTGCTTTCTTTGACTGTGGCATTCATTCACTCTTCCAGTATTTCTGTTATTTGAGGCAAGGATGTCAAACTAAAATAGCAAAGAGGGTCACTAAACAGGATACAGGAACCACTGTGGGCTGCATATTGACTTAGAAAATCATACATATTTATATATAGTTCTTTTTTCCCCAACTATACTTTAATCTTGTTCAGGCTACACTCAGGAATGTCATGGACTCTCAATTAGAATATTCAAGAAGAAAATAAAGTCTTTACTTTTTAAGAATGTTTTAAATATCTCCTTATGATTAAACTTCCCTTTTCTTTTTCATTTATGATTAAGCAGGGTAAATTCATGTTTGGCTATAGTTGAGCTCCACTTTTATTTGTAACACATTCCCTCCTGTATTTTCTAATGGGTTAAGAATAGTTTTGTGTTATTCAAATTTCCTTCCCTTTGTATTTGAAGGTCTCTCCCTTAGTTGCTTGCCAAATTTGTTGTTTTTCACTAGAATTGTTAAATATAGCTATGTATTTTGGCATTTCTAACCTTGACTTTTTTTCCTGGAGGTCATCTGTGAATTCTGTTTTTTGGCACTTTATTTTCTGTGTTCAGAAGTTCTGGGTAGTTTTCTTGTATTTCTCATATTATGATGTGCAAGTTTTTTGATTTGTGTTTTTCTGAGTGACTTGATCTTTAGGTTGTCTCTATGCATTTTGTCTTCAAGATTAGTTATGTCTTGCTTGTATAGAGAGAACATGTTTTCTTTTTGTATTATTGCTTTTGCTTCTCTTCTTGCAGATTATCCTTCATTTCTGTGTATTTAAATTGCTAATCATTTATCCTCTCTTGTTTCTTTGGTGAGACTTGCCATCTGCCACAGGAGATTCAAATTTCTTTTCTTCTGCTTCACAGGTCATAAATTCTGTTCTCACAATTGTTATTTCTGTTTTAAACCACTGAGGAGAGCAGTGTGTTGTAGTTCTATATTCTCATCAAAAATAGGGTCTTCTGACTCAACTGGTGTTGAATTATTTACTCCTATTTCACAATATTTATTCATAGATGCCTGAACTAGTTTTCTAGATCTGGAGGCAATATTTCTTTCTACTATTAATATACTTTCATGCTATTTGATTATACTCAGAGTCTTCTCATTTAATTGTCATAAGAATCCTTTGAAGTAGAGGTGATTTGTCAGGGGAGTAGATATAGTGAGGAAGAGGATGAGGAAAAGGGGGAAATGTGTTGTGATTTCATCAGATAATGGTAAATTTTGGGAGGTAAAGCCAAGATGACAGAGAAAAGGTCGGAAGTTGCCTGACCTCTCGCCTTTCCTGAGATCTTTGGTAAGTTTTGTCTTTTCCCTCCTTATCTACCCTAATACTTACTTTTTGACTCCCATTCCTCTGATGGTAGTTTCCTGGGAACTGAGCTGCAAAGTCTCTCAGCCTCCTCTCATTCTGGGCAATTCAGAAATCACCAGCCTGGGTCTTGGATCTAAGTGACTTTTGGGAAAACAGAACAAGCCCTGGCTAGATGCTGGCCTTTTCCAACCACCTCCCCCAATATGTCCTGGTCCTTCCATCTTTTCTTCAGTTCTTGGATCCAACTGTACAGAGCACTGCCATATGCACAGATGCTGTTGCAGCCTGGGCAGATTTCTGTCTTTTAGAGTTTGGATAGTCAAGATTTCATGAGGAGGAGGTGGGTCAGGGTATTGGGTTGAGCTCTATTACAAGCCCAGTCCTGTGTTCTGCCCTTCCCCTCTGTCTCCCAGCTCATCACAATCGAGGATTTCCACAGCACTGAAGTGAAAAAGGCCAGGAGCCAAGATGGAGGAGGGGGTGGGTGGCATTGTGTGTGGAGCTACATTTTATTGCCAATCCATGGATTGGGTGTCTGGTGCAGTCTTCCTGTTGGCAGGATGACTGGCAGCAAGGAAGGAATGTGGAATGAGTGCATGTTAGGCATTAGTTCATGGTTTTGTTTTGTTTTTTTTACCTTCTTTGGGTTCCCTATGTTCCAGTTAGCTGTTTGGTTTCAACTCCACAGAAGATGTTCCTCTCAGGATAACTTTATTACTTCAAACCTCATCAACATGCAGCTAACTCAGCCTTGGATACTCAGATACCTTCCCACCTCCTTTACTCTCTTCCCTCCACTTGGAGGACTGGAGGGAACAGTAGTAAACTCTTCCCAAAGCTTTATTTTATAAGATTTCAACTTAATTCATTTTTCATCTACAACTCTGTTTGCTTTTCATCTTCACAGAACTGCATGGCTCTTGTTGTTTTCTCCCTTCCTTTCCAGGGTTCATCTGTATTTTGTCTTCCTCCATTAGACTTTAAACTCTTTGAGATCAGGGATTGTCTTTCTTTTTCTTTTCTGCATCCCTAGTGCTTAGCACAGTGTCTGGTATACAGTAGGTGGTTAATAAATGTTTTTGAATTGAAGATGCTTTACCTTTGGTGTATAATTTCTGTTTTCAAGAGGTTTGAGAGGGCATTAAGATCAGAAAAAAATCTCATTGGTCACTCACCTGGAAGTTCTGTGTATATATTAAAATCACCTAACACAGAGGTTTCAAAATCATTGCACATCAGCTCAACCAATTGGCAATGTTTAACAAAATAAATAATAAATACAATAAGACATCGTGTTAACTTATGGTTTTCTAAGTCAATACACCACCTTTCAATTTCTAATTGAATTTGACAATACTGATCTAAGACTCCATGAAAGATGTAATTGCAGAATTTTGTCCAAAGATGAAACAAGGCATAGAACAATGAAATTTTAGCTCACCAAAGGTGTTTCCCAGTTTTGTACAGAATTCCCTACATGGTGTACAAAGAGAAAGATTCGCTAGGCATGAAATTCTACAGCTCCTGCTTTTTGCAGCTGATGTGCGGATTCCATTATTATCAAATGCTACGTCTTCCTTAATTAGATCTACAGTCACTCATGATAGAGCATCCTAGCTATCTATATGGGGAAAATCAGATAGAATATACAGTGTGTATTTTATAGGGTGTAACAAACTCTTAGTGCAGTTTTAAGCTACCACAATTTAAAACCAGGGGAAGATTTTTGTAACATTTTGCATATATGTACTCATGTACATACACAGTATACACACACAAACATATATGTATATTTATCAGCATTGTGTAGTCACAGTGAACTGACCTTGGAACTAGATTCAGTTTCCAGTCTCTGATACGCACTGTCTCTGTTGATCCTAGGCAAGTCATTCAGTTTCTCAGTTCCCCTAGGAAACTCTCTAAGACTATCACGTGGAAGGAAGTATCTTATCTGTATCAACATGGGAAGTTTGTTACCCAGAGCTTCATAGGCTAAGAACACCACAGCTTAGTAATACATATGCATACACAAACACGCACAATGTGTATATATATATATATATTAATTTGCATGCACAGGCATATATATATATATATATATATATTCATATCTATCAATCTGCCTATGGTTGTGATTTCACTAGTTATTAGTGAACTCCTAGTGGGTAAATTAATTTTACAAAGGTAGATCAGTAGATGTTTTGCATTCATAGTCTTAGAGAGGTTTAATAATTCCGGGTCACTTAGCCAATATGTACCAGAGGTGAAACATGAACCCAGTTCTTTCTTACTGGCTGGCTTTCGATAATACTATATATGGCTTCTATACAGGGTGTCCCAAAAGTCTCAGTGCAGATGAGATTTCTACATATCTTTGACATGAGCAGCAGACAGAATGAGCTGATCACATAATTGAACAGGAGCAGGAATATTGCTTGGATTGTGCTAGGAATTTGTATAGTCGGTTCAGTGATTCTGAGATACTCCAAGAAAAAACACATCTTTTTAATGCCAATATTCTAGTCATGAAGTTTTAGAGTTATAAATCATGGAATACAACAATCTCTCTGATAAACAATTTTTGGTGACTCCTATAAGTAAGCAAGAAGGGATGGAAAAGATATTTATTATAAGACAAAGAGCAAGCTTGAGCAGTTATGTAGTTAGGCGGCCAGATAACATTTGAATAAGCCTAAGCATTGTCCTTTTATTCTCTGAAAGAGTCAGGAGAAGATCTCCGATTTGTTGACTAGCAACTCTAGAGAGAGTTCATGTGAAAGCACAGGTGAGAATCAGGCTGGATGAGACCACAGAAGTGGGTACAATTTTCATCACTGGAGGTAATATCTACAATGATAAGATCATGTATCCATGGCAGTTTAAGGATAATTTATCATCTGTCAGTGCTGCTTTTCTTCCCCTATAAGATTGTACCTCCAACTTATAGAGAAAATTGATGGCAAAAGGTAATTTGATTGTAGAAATTCACTTCACCACCAAATTTTCAGGGACACATGGTTTTGTATATGTGTGGGTATGGGGATACATGTCTGTGTGTTTGTGTGAATCCTGAATGTCTCTTCCTCTTTGTAATAGATTATGAGTTCTGCAGGAAAGGAATCCTCTAGAAATCATATTTTATCCATATTTATTAGTGTCTAGCACAATAGACATTTAATATGTGCTTGTCAAATTAAAACTGCAATGATTTATTTAGGCATTTATAATGGTGAAGGGAATGGTAATTGTTTTGATACTGTAAGAGGATGCAATAGAAAAATTAATATTTTTCCTGAAAAGTGGAATTGCAATTAGAGTTTAAAGATCAAAGTAAGTCATTTGAACCTCAGTGCAACGATCAGGAGGCAGATAAGGCATGGTAGAAGGACAAGACTGAGAGAGTGAGGGGATCTGAGTTCCAATCTCAGTTCTACAACCAGCTAGCTCTCCGTGTGTATGCAAACACACACACACACACACACACACACACACACACATATATATATATATATATATATATACACATACATAAATATGCAAATTATTCTCTCTGGCCCTCTGCTTTCCCTTTTGTAAAATAGAATAATGATATTCAAATTACTTATACATCTCAGGGTTGTTGTTAGGAAAGTGTTTTCTGAATTATAAAGCTATGGGAATGCTCATTATTTAGAATTGAACTTTTTTGAGATTTTGAAACCTTATTGTTTGCTTTTTTAGATCATTTCATCTTTTTAAAAACTTTTCATACCACATGCATTACCCACATAGTACAGATTAAACAGACACCAGCTCTATTCCTTATGGAGGGATGGAGAAGGCAACCTTACCATGTGCCCTACTGCTACATCTTAGATTCCCTCAAGGTTTACCATATGCCCTCCAGATCCCCTTGGCACTGTTATCTAACCTACTGATGTAACCTAAGCACCTCTTAGTGAATGGACCTTGCCACTGCTGCATCCTTAGAACTTTTGACCCTTGCCATCCACTTTGCAGCTGAATTTTCTTAAATGTGTTGTCATATCAACCACTTAATAAATGTGTTTTTTAATTTATTAAATTGAAGTGAATCTAAATTTCATTTTGAGGATTTCAAGAAGTACCTTGAGATCAGTGTAAAAAAAAATAGAACAGGGAGTTATTGTTATAGATCGTTCTCTTCTCTAACTCCTCCAAGTACCAGGTCTTGCACATCCTGAAATGATTTGGTCAAGAATTTAACATATTTTAGATTGGACTAAATTTGTAGTAAGAAGGAAGTAATATTTCAGTTGCCTGTGAAATGGACTGTATTCCTACCCCTATTTACCCTTTTGTTTTCCATTATTTAGGAGGCAGTTTGACCCATTGGGAAGGGAAGGGAATAAATTTACATACTATCTACTGTGTGCCAGGCACTGTGCTAAGTGCTTTTTGCAAATATTATCTCATTTTATTCTCACAATAATCCTTTAAGGTAAGTGTTTTTATTATCCCTACTTTATAGTGGAAAAACTGAGGTACAAGGGGTTAAGTGACTTGCCTAGGGTCACACAAATAGTAAACGTCTGTGTTCTGATTTGAATTTAGGTCTTCCTGGCTATAGACTCAGCTCTGTATCCATTGCACCACAGCTGCCCTGGCTCTAGAGTTAGAAGCACCTAGGTTAAAATCCCTCCCCTTGCGTCTACTTTTTTTGCAACCTGAAACAAGTTATTTCATTTCCTTGGCCCTCAGTGTACTCAATTGTAGAAGGACAGGGTTGGGCTAAATGACCTTAGATGTCCCTTCTAACTCTGAATCTATGACATAGAATCTTCCCTTTAAGGCCATGTTTCCCTTAAGTACATGGTAACTATGTAGAGTTGAGGTAATTGGTCAGCAGCAATAATAATCTTATAAAATGTGAGAAGAAAATTATACAATTCTTCCTTTAGAACTATAGTTAAAATTCTAAAATATGAAGTGTGTCTGATTATATTAAAGCTGATCATTTTTGGTAGAAAACAATTTGTAGATTGACTGGAAAATGTAAAGTAGACCAAATTTCAGTAAAAACCCTTAGATTTCAATAAACATTAAAAAAATACCCACAAGGTATAATTCAACAAAGTTCTTATTTGTTCTATTATTATTCATATAGTCATATTTAATTCATGAATTTTGAGTAACATTTGTCAAGCCTTAAGAAATTGGAATATAAAAACTTTTGCTAAATTGCTGACTTAAAACACTAACTTAAAATAACCAGCTTGAAATTGCAAAGAGTAAATCCTTTATTAACTAAAGAAATTTTGGATTACCAGTTATTGTGAGTCATGTTTCAACTCTGAAATGATTTGACACATGTGATATGAAAAGAAAAGGAATTCATGAATTTCATTATTAGTTTGTAATTGTCTTCCTTGGTATGTAAAAATTATACCTTTTAAAATCAAAGGTATCTTGTAGAATATCATTTTAGCGAATCATAGTGGTAGAAGTGGCTCTAGGCTATCTAGTCTATCTCTGTCTTTGGACACGTAGATTCAATTAAGCTAAATTCACCAAACATACATCAGACAAGAGGCAGATTGGTGTAGTGGATAGTGGGTTCAGAGTCTAGAAGACGTGGGTTCAAGGCATACCCTGGTGCATACCAACTATAGACTTCACAGTTGCCTACTCTCTCAGTACTCCGGTTGATTCAGCTTCTGAGTTACAAATGAATTGTTTATTTTCAGCAGTAGAGAGGATTTCCATATGGGGAATTCTCTCCACTGATAAATTACAGGCTCTCCACACCATCTCCAAAATGTACAAAGCACTGGTCTAGGCACTTGGACGCAAAGATAAGTAGAAACACAGTTCTTGTTCTCAAGGAGCTTACATTCTGCTGGTTGGGATATACAGTATACTACAGGTACACAAATACATATAAAGTGAATTTTGGGGGAGAGAGCCCTAACAGGGAGAAAGCCTTAGGGGAAAGGGAGTTTAGAATTAGGCAAATGTTACATTGGTCTGAATTAAATCTCACATGGAAGGATAAGAAACCCAATAAGAGGTATAAAAAAAAAATCACATTGTTCCTTTCCAGTCAGTTGATATTACCAATAGCAGAGTCACAAAAGTAATGTGATACCAAGGCTTATTGGTGGCCAAATGGTAAGAAGTAGAAGACAGAACATGGTGGTATGGTTTATGCCCCACACTTCTAAATTCTAATGTTTGGAGCTCAGCTTACAGATTTAAAGCTTGGTATAATTCCTAAAAATGATCCATGTTGTTTTTTGTAGTCCTAATTAGGTTGGTTTCCTTTCTATGTTTTTTTTTGTCCAGACCTTTGACTTGATTAGAATAGTGAGTTCTCAGTGTTAGGGGGAAAAATCCTTAGCAGAAGCAACATGTGTGGTCATCTAGCTAGCATTTCAGAATCAGAAGATGAACCCAGGTCTTTTTGGCTCCAACGTTTTCCCTCAATCTACATGACCTGTCAGATAGATAGCTTTTTGTAATTCTCATTTGATTTCTCATAGAAACATGAGCCTTATAAGATTGTATTGAATAAATTGAATTGTATTGAGTGCTATCACAGTCATTTCACCAGGTATTTAACTGTTTTTTTAAAATATATTTTATATATGTATATGAATATATATAAATATATATATATATATATGTATATATGGATTGAAATTCTATAAATTCTATATTTACGTTTTCCAGACTTTAACAGGATCTAACTCCCTGTAGCACCAGTGAATTTTGCAAAGCACCAAACCTGCTGTTTTTCAACATCCATATTCATGAGGCTATATTTTTACTCTAAGCGCTACCTAAAGAATTATTTCCAAAAGGTGTTCTTACTAACACTTTGACAAGTGAACTTCTCAACTTTCTGATTAAAGAATGTACAATGAAAGTTGGCTCTAGGGAGAGGCCTAAAATCAAGTAGTCAATAAGGTTTTGAATGAAAGGCAGCATGTCAGAATGAAGAGACAGCTGACCTTAAAATTAGGAAGACCTGAGTGCATGACCTGTCTCTGATATAGCTAGCCAAATTACTGCACCTTCAAATATCCCTGGCAACTTTGTTAAGCCTATAAGTTACGAATTTGTCTCTGATCTGTATTTTTAGAGAAAGGTTTGGAAGAGTCTGTATCGTTCTTCCGGTACATACTTGGTTTGGCAGATCGGATGATAAATGTAAATTAACATTTACCTTGGAAGTTTTCTACAGAGCTAAAATTATACAGGTCTGGATTTTTTAATGGCTTATAGACTTTGGTGAGTTAAAATAAATTATATATATATATATATTTAGTGAGGCAAGGGGGTTAAAGCATTTATTCATCATGAAAGTACATTAACTGTGAGAAGCAGAAGAGAAACTTCTCACTTGGAAAAAGTGAATTGTTGAAAGATAAGTGGGCACCTTGAAAATGTTAGTGAGATCACATAGATAAGCACCATATTTAAAGCCACTTAGACTCATTTTGGCTCATTGTGGGATCAAGAAGGATGAATGAGAGACTTCTAGATGTGATGGAATGATGTTTATTACTTTTATGATAATACACCAAAAATTAATTGAACATAATAATTTTGAGAGCATAGTGGATAGTGTTGAACTTGGACTCAGAAAGACCAACTTCATAGCTGACCTAAGATTCTTAATAGTGGTGTGACTTGGGGGAGCTTAAAGTGCTGCACTCAGCAAATTTGGAAAACTCAACAGTGGCCACTGGATTGGAAAAGATTAGTTTGTATCCCAGTCCTAAGAAGGGTAATACCAAAGAATGTTCAAATTAGTAAACAACCGCACTTACTTTACATTCCAGCAAGGTTATTCTTAGGATTCCACAAACTAGACTTCAGCAATACATGAACTGAGAATTACAAGAAGTGCAGGCTGGCTTTTGAAAAGGCAGAGCGACTAGAAACCAAACTGCCAGATTTTAAAACTAAAATCATGGCAACTGGTCCCCATAACTTCCTGGTGAGTAAACAATGTCAGGTTTTATGTTCTTGTACTCAAAAGTCATTATAGATGGTGACTATAGCCCTGAAATTAAAAGATGCTTGCTCCTTAGGAGAAAAACTGTGGTAAATCTGGGCAGTATGCTAAAAAGTGGAGAAATCACCTCACCAGCAAAGGTCCTTGTAGTCAAAGCTGTGGTTTTTCCAGTAGCAATGTATAATTGTGAGAGATAGCATATAAGGAAAATTGCGCACTGCAGAATCAATGCTTTTGAATTATGCTGCTGGAGAAGACTTTTGAGAGTTCTTTGGAAAGCAAGGCGATCAGATCAGTCAGTTCTTAAATAAATTCAGACTATTCTTTGGAACATCAAGTGCTAAAGCTTAAATACTTAGGCCACATAATGAAAAGACAATACTCACTGGAAAAGACCCTGATGTTGGGCAAAAAGGAGAAAGGGTATGGCAGAGGATGAGGTGGATAGATAGTGTCATGGAAGCAAAGAACACAAGCTTGAAGCTTTGGAGGATATAGAAAGACCTGGTGTGCTATAGTCCATGGGGTCACAAAGAGTCAGACACAACCGAACAACAAAAACCAAAATCTGGACAAATCACTTAACTTTTATGAGCTTTAGGTTTCACCATCTGTAAAATGGAGATAATAAGAGCATCCCTTCTGTTGTAAGAATCAAATGAGATAATGTGCATAAAATGCTTTGAAAATTTATGAAGCATTATATGAATGTTTTATTATCATTATTATTATTGAAAGAGTAACATTCTGATATTCATACTTCAATGACTTCTAGGGCTACCCAATGTAGATACCATTGTACCCCAAACACAGGAACTAAAGTAAAAATACAAAGACAATATAAATCCAATCTAGCTCAGTATCATAACTGTGATTTCTATCACCCAATCTATATTCATGTGCACTCATAAATTCATACATTTGTGTGTGTGAGAGAGACAGAGTATATCAATTTAACAGTATTTTTATATGTTGCCATAAAGATGATTATTAAATAACAAATTAATACTTTTGATTTCTAAAAGTTTTACATTTTGTTTCAAATGGCATTGAAATGTAAAACAAAGTTGAATTAGGCTATGTAAAGAATGCCAGCTCTCTAATAAGAGTAACTGAGTTGAAATACTACTCTTGATACTTCCCATGACTTTGGATGAGTCAGAGGAGTCCTCTGACTCCCTCAGACTCCTCCTCCTCATCTCTGAAATGCAGACTTTGGACTAGGTGACCTCTGAGTTCTCTTCCTGTGCTAGATACATGATTCTGTTCTTCTTACCTTATAACCTTGGGAAGATTACTTTCCCATCTTGGGCATCAGAAGTTGGTGGGTTTGGGGTTTGTTCTGTTGTTGCCGTACAGCTCCTCACTGACACTGAACATAAGGAGTCCTTCCACTAGTTCTATTTTCATTAGGCACTCTGTACAGTCCTTGAGAAAAGGGAAAATAGCACAGATGATGGAACTATTTTTGCTTTTGTCTACTGTTTATTTTCCCTGTGATCTGATCCTAAGTCTTTCTTGAAATGTCTGTATAAACTGTCCTTTCCTTCCTTTTACAGGATGTCAGTTATATACCTTGTATTCAATTTGTCATTTTCTTAACCAAGTTCAAATAACTTTACAGAAATGTACCTTCAAAATGTCCCCAATAAATAAATCAGGATTGATATCTGTAACTAATAGGAAAAAAATAAGGAAATAAAGGATTAATTGATCATAGTCATAACCAATCTAGATCAGATTTTTGAGCACATGGACCTCCTTGGAGTTCTGTGGAAAGAGGTAGGCTTATAAATTTGGATGGGGAAAAAAATTACATTTTTATTTTTATTAATCTCCGAAATTTAGCATTTCTTCCAATTATTTAAAACTTTGAGCATTTCTTTCAGTTATTTAAAAACATTCTGAGAAGGGGATCACAAGTTTCACTGTAGTGGTAAAAAGGCCCATGAACCTCAAAATGAAAAGGAAGCCCTGATCTAGATGTGCTCAAGGACCTTATCTTTAGTGTTTGGAATTATTCCTCTCATCTTGTAACCTGTGTTCTTCCCTGTTGCCTTTCTAGATAATTAATAATTGGGATTGCTAAAAGTATGAAATATTCTCCCTAGTGCTCATACAAGATCTGTTCTAGAGGTTTCATAAAAGAGTTTTAATCTGAATAATTAATTTCTTCCTCCAGGAAGCAAGTTCATACATGGTTTCCTTAAACTTTCTGCAAAGAAAGACACAGAGAAAATTAATTGAAAATGCAACCATCAATCTGGAGATTATCCTATTTTCCTAAACAGAAATTCAAAACTTCATCTCTTTAGGGCTGTCATTCCTATTAGCATGCTCCTTCTAAGAAGTGTTGCAAAATACATTTCATTACGTTGAAATCCAGTTGAACCGCTTTAAATTCTTGCATCTCTTAGAAAGAAATTGCCTGAGTAATTTCACTTGTCTGAAAAAGCTAGAAGATGTTTTTGTGCTTTAATAGGGTATTAGGAGATTAAAGAAAATGACTTATATGATTGCAGAGGAAAAAAGTTAAATGCTAATAAAAACCCTTTGTGAATGACAAAAGTAAATGTAGCATCTTAGTGCTTACATTTTCCTTTTAGTGAAAGGTAAATCTCTACTAAAAGCTGAAAGGATAACTTCCCTGTATTCTATAGCTATTATGTCCAAATAAAAATAGCTTATGTGATAGAAGAAGGACTCCATTTAGTTACCATCTAAACTGTCCTTACTCTGGACACCAAAAAAAGCTTTAGTCACAAAACACAGGAGCAATATCCCCCATGGAAACTATAGAAGGAAAAATTAAGATTGCCAGTGTGTATGCTGCTACATACAAAGGTCTGTCAGGGTAAATATTGAAATTAGTCTCTTTGAATTAACTGAGAATAGATCATGAAGCAATAAGTGGAATTTGGCCTTCATGCTTCCCAAGCATACAGAATATCCTTTCAGGCAAAGAACTGGTTATTTGTTTCCTCTTATCAGGTACGATGCATTTCTTCATGTCCTAGCAAAGACAAAGCCAGAAACCTTTTGCAGGACAATGGTTATTTCTTGTTAGATACTGTTTTTGGAGTGTAGAGTCAGTCATGGTGCAGAAGAGCAAAGATCTCTTGATAGGAAGCATGAATCACCTCTTCTAGATAATGACTGCAAAGATGATGTGTCACAGTTGTCTGTACTTATGTTTGTATCATCTTTCTAACCCTAACAAAGACAGCAGAGACATCATCCATAACATGCAAAAAAAGAATCAGAATGAAGAAACAAAGAATGGGTTATTCAACTATTGCAAAGCTACATTCTCACGTATTAGGCTAAAGCCCAAAACTGAATTCTATTATGTTCACTTAAACTACTCACCACCTTCCATGTCTGAAATGCTTTCTATGTTTATCTCCATCTATTCAAATTATCTTCCTTCATGGACCCCTCTGACACTTCTTCCCCCATGAAACCTTTCCTGGTTCCCACACCAGGAGTGATTTCTCATTTCTCAGATCTTTCTATAGCACTCTATTCTTATCACATTTTCCCCTTCGCCATATTTATTTTTGTACGTCTTACCCCACCCCACACATTAGATTGTAAGTTCCTTAAGGATAGGAATTTTGCTTTCTTTCACTTTTTGTAACACTCAACTTCTAACACAGAGTTTTGAAAGTAATAGGCTCTCAATAATTTGTTCTTAAATTGAATTGAATTATGATTAACAGTTTTGTTGAGATAGAAAAGAGACTGGGATTTCATTGAAACAAGATACTCCCAGATGAGGAATCTTTCTCTATCAGTGCTGACAGCTTCCCTGGGATTTGATCTTAGAGACATCAAGTGATTTATTTGTCCAGAGTCTCAGAGTCAGTGTTGCCTCTAGTTGACAGGTTGTGAGGATCAAGTGAGAAATTTTTAAAGTGCTTGTCACAGTACTCGGCACACAGTAGGTACTATATCAAAATCTGAACATATATTAAGACCTGGACTACAGTAAGACTTGAACATGGATCTTTCTGACTTTGAGGTTAGATTTTTATTCACTGTATAACTTATAGTTCTCATTAAGTATTCTAGGATAAGATTTACTTCTATAAAGTCTTAAAGATGATAATACCTTTGAAAAGTGTAGCTTGATTTATTTTGTTTTTGAAATTTATTTTCTTTTTAATCTATGGAATAAACCAATAATTTATATGCCATAATAAAAAAGACAATTGCATATGAAAATTGTAAATCTACTTGCTATTTTAATTGCTCTTCTGTTAAAATTAGCAAGAAAATTATTGTGTAAATTTCTTTTTTTCCCTTTTTTCTTCCACTCTCCTCATCCTGGAGATGGCCACCTTTAAACACAAATAGGAGTGTAAATATGCAAAATTATTCTATACATATTTCTCTTTGTTCTTTCTCTGGATGCAGATATCATCTTTCTTCACAGTTATAGTTTATTTGGGTATTTTTAATAGTAAAAGTAATGTATTCACTCAAAGTTCCTTTTTTTCCTTGATAGTATTTTAATTTTTTCAAATTACATGTAAAGATAATTTTCAACATTCATTTTTGTAAAATTTTAAGTTCTAAATTCTTCTTCCTCCTTCCCTTTCCTCTCCCCTCCCAAAGATAACAAACAATCTGATATAGGTTTTACGTGTACAATCATGATGAATATTTTCACATTAGTCGTGTTGTGAGAGAAGAATAAGAATAAAAGGGAAAAACTATGAGAAAGAAAAAACAAAAAGTAAGAATCGCATTCAGACTCTATAGTTCTTTCTCTAGATATGGTATGCATTTTCCATCATGAGTCTTTTGAAGTTGTTTTGGATTGTTATATTGCCGATAAGAACTAATTCTATCAAAGTGAGTCATCACACATTGTGACTGTCACTGTATACAGTGACAACATTTTCCTGGTTCTACTCACTTCACTCAGCATCAGTTCATATAAGTCTTTTCAGGTTTTTATGAAATCTGCCTGCTCATCATTTCTCATAGCACAATACTATTCCATTACATACATATAGCACAACTTGTTTGGTCATTCCTCGGTTGATGGGTATCCCCTCAATTTTCAATTGTTTGTCACCACAAAAAGAGCTGCTATAAATATTTCTGTACATGTGGGTCCTTTTCCTTTCTTTATGAACTCTTTCAGATACAGACCTAGCAGTGGTATTGCTAGATCAAAGGGTACTCACAGTTTGCTTGCCGTTTGGGCGTAGTTTCAAATTGCTCTATAGAATGGTTGGATCAATTCATAACTCCACCAACAATGCATTAGTGTTCCAATTATCCCACATCTTTTCCAACATTTATAATTTTCCTTTTCTGTCATATTAATCAATCTCATAGGTTTCATGTGGTATCTCAGAATTGTTTTAATATGTATTTCTATAAGCAATAGTGATTTAGAGCATTTTTTTCATATGATTATAGATAGCTTTAATTTCTTCCTCTTAAAACTGTCTGTTCATATCCTTTGACCATTTATCAACTGATGAATGACTTTAAATTGTAAACTTGAGTCATTTCTCTATATATTTTAGAAATGAGGCCTTTACCAGAAATACTGGCATTTAAAATAGCTTTTCAGCTTTCTGTTTTCCTTCTAATCTTGGTTGCATTGATTTTGTTTGTGTAAAACCTGTTTAATTTAATGTAAGCAAAATTATCCATTTTGCATTTCATAATGCTCTCTATCTCATTTGCTCATAATTTTTTTTCTGTTCTCCATAGATCTGACAGTTAAACTAGTCCTTGTTCTCCTAATTTGCTTATAGTGTCATCCCCTTTGTCTAAATCATGTACCCATTTCGACCCCATCTTGGTATAAGGTGTTAGTTGTTGGTCTAGGCTTATATTGTACCATACCATTTTTCAGCTTTACCAGCAATTCTTGTCAAATAGTGAGTTGTTATCCTAGAAGCCTGAATTTATCAAACAATAGATTACAATAGTCTTTGACTACTGTGTCTTGTGTGTATACCCTATCCCACTGATCCATCACTCTATTTCTTAGTCAATATCAAGTAATTTTTATGATTGCCACTTTATAATATTGTTTTATGTCTGATATGGATAGGCTACCTTCCTTTGCATTTTTAAAAATTTCCTTGATTTTTTAAAACTTTTATTTAGTATTTTATTTTTCTCAGCTGCATGTAAAAACAACTTTTAACATTTGTTTTTAAAACTTGAGTTTTGAATTCTCTCCCTTTCACTCCTCCCCCAATTAAGAAACATTTTTTCATGGTTATTATTGTTAACTTTATTTCCCTCCATCCTATGTTCCTCATTTATTCTATTCTCTCTCTCCTTTCATTCTGTCCCTTCTTAAAAGTGTTTTGCTTCTGACTCCCCCAATCTTCCCTCCCTTCTATCACTCCCCTTCTCTTACTCCCCTTCTACCTTCCTGTAGGGTATGATAAATTTATATACCTAATTGAGTGTGTATATTATTCTGCCTTTGAGCCAATTCTGATGACAGTAAGCTTCCCTCACTCCCCCTCACCTTCCTCCTCTTCTGCTCCATTCTAAAAGCTTTTGCTTGCTTCTTTTATGTTAGGTAATTTATCCCATTATACCTTTCCCTTTCTGCCAGTAAACTCCTCTCTCCCACCTTAATTTTATTTTTTGCATATCATCCCTTCATATTAAACTCACACCTGTGCCCCTTGACTATATATACTCCAAATACCCTAGGAATGAGAAAGGTCTTATGAGTTTATAGCAATGTAAACAGTTTAAAATTATTAATTACCTTATGATTTCTCTTTCATGCTTACCTTTTCATGCTTCTCTCAAGTCTTATTTTTGAAAGTCAAATTTTCTACTTAGCTCAGTTCTTTTCATTAAGAATGCTTGAAAATCTTCTATCTCATTGAATATCAATTTTTCACTCTGAAGGACTGTACTCAATTTTGCTGGGTAGGTGATTCTTGGTGTAATCCTACCTCTTTTGGACTATCATATTCCAAGCTTTCTGATCCTTTAATGTAGAAGCTACTAAGCCTGGTATAATCCTGACTGGGGCTCCTTGATAATTGGTTCTTTCTGGCAGCTTACAGTATTTTCTCCTTGACCTGATGAGTCTGGAATTTGGCTACTCTATTCCTTGGAGTTCTTATTTTGGGATCTCTTTCAGGAAATGATTGGCAGAATCTTTCAGTAACTATTTTGCCCTCTGGCTGTAGGATATCACAGCAGTCTTCCTTAATAATTCTTTGAAAGAAACTGTCCAATCTCTTTTTTTGATCATGGGTGTCAGGTAGTCCAATCATTCTTAATTTATATCTCCTGGACCTATTTTCCAGGTCATTTGTTTTCCCAATAAGGTATTTTACATTTTCTTCTGTTTTCCATTCTTTTGATTTTGACATATTCTTGGTGTCTCATAGAGTCATTAGCTTCCACTTGCCCAATTCTAATTTTTAAGGAATTATTTTCTTCATTTAGATTTTGTAACACACCTTTTCCATTTGACCAATTCTAATTTTTAAGGAGTTGTTTTCTTAAGCAAATTTTTGTACTTCCTTTTCCAAGCTATTGAGTCTTTTCATAATTCTCCTACATAACTATCATTTTTTTCTCAATTTTTCTTCTACCTTTCTTACTTGGTTTTTGAAATCCTTTTTGAGCTCTTTCAAGCTCTTTTTTTGAGCTTGAGATCAATTAATATTCCCCTTTGAAGCTTCACATGTAGATATTTTGAAGTTCTCTTTTGAGTTTGTGTTTTGATTTTCACTCTTTCTTTAAATAGTTTTCTATGGTTCAGGGCTCTTTTCTGTTTCTTACTCATTTTCTAGCCAATTCCATGTCTTTTAAAGTTGAGATCTGCTCCTGGGGGCAGGGGCACCATCCCAAGGTTTTTATGGGAGCCAGGGGCCTGATCACTGGTTTTCCACTCTGGAGTCTAAGGTGCTTGTGGCTTGCCCATTGTGCTTGGGATGGCCTGGCCTAGTTGTACCAGTTGTGCTGGAGTTCTGGTGTTTTCTTTCAATTTTCCTTCTGGGCTGGGGCTGGAGGTCTCGCTGCTGGCATGTTGACCTTGGTTGTGGTTCTGTGCTATAGCTAAGAGGCTCCTGCTTGTTTACTCTGATACTATCTGTGTTGGGCTGTGCTCCCCTTTTGCCTACATGAGACAAACCTCTCCTGAAGTCTTTCTAAATTATCTGAAGCTGGAAAATTGTTTCATTCCATCTTTTCCGTGGGTTCTGTTGCTCCAGAGTCTGTTTAGAGACTTGCTTTAATATTGCTTCCAAGGGAAACTGAGGAAAGCTCAGACAACTTCCTGGCTTCTGTCTGCCATTTTGCTTCCACCCCCTTTCAAAATCCTCTTTAAAATGATGCTGTTACTGTATAGTGTTCTCTTGGTTCTGCTTATTTTACTCTTCCTTATTTTCTGCAAATCTTTCCAAGTTTTACTAAAATCATTGAACTTATTACTTATAATACAACAGCATCCCATCCTAGTCATATACCACAGTTTGTTCAACCATTCCCCCACTGACAGGCATCCCTACAATTCCCATTTCTTTGCCACCACAAAGAGAGTGGCTATAAACATTTCAGAACATACAGGCTCTTTTTCTTTTTCTCTAATTATATTTGGAAATAGATCTAGTAGTAGTATGGGTCAAATTTATTTCATGGTTAGTTTCACAGTAAGCATAGCCATCATTCAGTGAGTATTAACCAATATGAGGCCCAGGTGTTCAGCTCATTGACTACCCTAGAAGCCCTGTTGTGCAATGATTTAGAACACTAGGCTTATGGGGTTAAATCTGGCCCAAAGGGTCTCTTTAGACCCCTAATTCACAGAGACCAGAAGAAAAAAAAAAACAAAATGCATTTCTGGCTCAGCTGTGAGAACAGCTGAATGACTGCTGAGGTAATTGCCTACAGGTGGGGAACGCTGGTTGTTAAAAAAAAAATAAAAATAAAAAGACTAACAAATTTCTGTGTACATTCCTTAGCTACAGAACTGACCCAATTCGGGGAGCAGGAAGAACAGGATGATAGTTTCCATAGGACAAGCACAAATTATATCAGTCTGGTACTCATGATCCCAAAAGAAGCAAGTTGGAAAATAAATAAGATCTGAGTGAGGGAAGTAAGAATATAGTCTGCAAAAGCCAAGGAGTATTATTAAGAAGCTAATATGGATTTGGAAGGGCAGGCAGGGCCAAATGAAAATCTGAAAGTAATTGCATTTACATGGGGCATCTGTATTTGCCGACCATTGTTGAGCCCCTATAATAATAGATATTGTTAATAATTATTAGTGTAATTAATAATTATTGCCACCAAATAATAATATTGCTGTTAATGAACAATTATTGTTAATAATGTTAATAACAATTACAGTTACACAACTGCCATGACTTTGTCATATATTCAATGTGTGGGTAGACCCAGGACCTGACGTATAACTTCACATAGGTGAATAGTGATAATATTAGTCAAAATTATTAAGTAGATGAGGTTTGTCCTTAATCCTCCCAGGATTCTTGCTTTGTACTCCCTTTCCCTGCTTAGAGTATTTCTTCCCTTCCATAAATGCCCAGAATCTTCATGCTTTCTTTAAAAATCTCCTATTGAGAAAGGATCTGCTTCACAGGCAAGTTTTATGACTTCTGGGAAGGACTGAGTTATATCAAGGTGTAATGGTAATGGAATTTGAAGATCTTCCTTGCCCCTTAATAGGCCCAATGTGACCTACTTTGAGTTCTGGCCCAGCCCACAGCCTGAGTCACATGATACCAATGGTGGGAGGAGTTTGCTAAATGGCTGGAGCTGGAAGGGTCAGCAGGAAGAGAGAGTGAGGCAGAGCTGGAAAAGAGAGCCCGCAGAACAGTTAGCATGCATGAGAGGAGTGATTTTGCCTAAGGGAAAGTGATTTGCCTGAAGGAAGGAAGGCTTGGAGATTGCACTGATAATGTGTATAGATTTCTTTGTTACTATGATGGATTTGGCTTTCTGGTATTTGAATAAATGTCTTGGTTTCATCTTTGAGGAAGAAAGTTTATATTTTGCAAATTTACCCTGGAAATATGCATGCATATCTGTAGCAGCTGCTGTGGATATCACATTGGTGCTACACAGGGACCAGAGTCTTACGTTAAAGGAGTCAAACTCTGACTGAAATATCAAGGGGCAGATTGGAAAGACATTTGGGAGACAAAGTTGTTGTGGCACCTTTACCACATGGGTACATATGGATAGAACCAGCCTTGAAAGCAAAGCATTTGGAAAGTGTGTGATGTCAGCCTGAAGACTTGCACCAAAGGGTTAGCCAGAGAGCAGGCAAACAGTGTTTCAACTGGCTAGGAGACGGTGGTTGTTTTTGTCATTATCATCCTCCTCCTCCTCCTCATCCTTTGTTCTTGAGCAGAACCAATGATGACACAAGGGTGATGTCATGACTTGAGCATAAATTAGATCTAAATGAGGCAGAGGTGTGAAAAGTCATCAGTTTCAATGTCTTCTGAGGTTTAAGAAATAAATATGGCAGCTAATAATATATTGAGGCTAGCTAAATATATTTAGGGAGTAAAAAGAACCAAAGAAAGTATTAGGACAGGACAGGAAAGGAAAGGAAAGGAAAGGAGCCAGTAAAACCCAAGTCAACTGGGCATCTTCTGGTCATTGAAATTTACCTTCCTTTGGAGAGGAGAAGGAAGGGGAGGGGAAGGCAGACAGGAGAGGAGGAGCTGAGTTACTCAACTAGCTGGGTCCCCATTCAGCCATCTATGTCTACTCACAGCACTGTGTTCATCCTTCGTTGCTGAAGAAGACCACACCATCAGAGAAATGATGACATGACTTGCACTTGACTTTGTTTTGAGTGAAAGAGGGCTGTGCAAGGTCACCAGCCTCACTTCTCCTCCAGAGCCATCTGAATCCAGTGACCAGATATTCCTCAGGATGACTGGAGATGACCCAGGATGCAGTGGGAGGTCTTGGGCCTTTTAGGCTAAGGTCTGTGCAGATCCTCACTGAGGGTGGATTCAGATGACTCTGGAGGAGAAGTGAGACTGGTGACCTGCACGGCCCTCCCTCACTCAAACAAAGTCCAGTGCAAGTCATGTCATCATTTTTCTACTGGCGTGGTCTTCTTCGGTGACAAAGGATGAACACAGTAATTTCTGACTTTCCCAAAAATGAAGAATAGATGTAGGAAAACATCATGCAAATAATTGGTTATTAATCCCCTTTCATAAGGTCTGTTCCATTTGGGACTGTTCTCATTTCCATTGCTTCACTCCTGCAAATCCCATTAAAAAGACACAAAAATCTTCACTGCTCCCTTGAGTCAGTGGGAGTTACGTATGTGTGGGTATCAAAGAACATGGCTGATGATATCATGCAAACCAATTTTCTACCCACACAATGGCAGTAACCTGAAAAAGATTTTAAAAACTTAATTGGAAATTTTATGATGACAAAAGAGAATGAAAGTTTGAAACTTTTTTACTTTTATAGAGCTCTAATAATTAATGATGGGGAAAAGGTCAATGGAATTGCTATAATCAAAGCTGGATTTTGTTTCTGATTTTTCATGAGTTCTTCAAAATTTGATTTTTAGTGTATATTAGGTTATATAAGAGGGGATGGAATAAATGACATATGTCTTGTGTTGTGCAGATTTAGTATAGGTTTTTTTAAAAAAAAGTAGATTTGTGATAGAGAGAGGGAACTCAAAGTAAAGAAACTCCCTCTGCAAGTCTTGGAGACTTGCCTGGAGAATGTAGAGCTTAAATGAGTCGCCCAGGATTATGCAACCACCATGTATCAGAGGGAGGACTTAACCCAAGGTCTTCCTGTCTCTCTTGTCATTACACTATGCTAGCAAGTGATATATTTACTTTGCTAAAACATTATTCATCATGGGTAAGACAATAAATGACCTGACCTCAACCAGACATTATGGCTATCAGTGAGCCAGGAGTGGCTGAAAAATTATAATACTTAAAAATGAAATATCAGAACTTTATGCATCCAAATGAATGTTGTCTCCATGAACTTTAGAAAACTATACATTATTCCAGGGATGTAGCTATTGCTCCTTTGTAATTCTTCTTCTATAATTTGTCACTTTACTTTTCTATTTTTAAACATCAATACTAGATAGCTACAGTTTGTTTTACTTAAACAATACTAGTCTCTTTCCTTTCCCACAGATTTTTAGTTCAAGGACACCTTTATATAAGCTATCCCCATGTCTCGAATACAGTGCTTCCTCACCTTTCTTTTGAAAGTTTCTAACTTCATTCAAGAATTAGCTCATCTGCTATCTTTTTATGATATTTTATTTTTCCCTAATTGAATGTAAAAACAATTTTAACATTCGTTTTTAAAAACTTGAAATTCTGAAATTTCTCCATCCATTTCTCTCTTTCCCCTTCCATGAGATGGTAAGCAATTTGATATAGGTTATTTGTGTACTATCTCTTATAAGGAGCCCAAAACTGTAACTAGAATAGGAAGAAATAGAGCCTTGTGACACAGGACATAAACTTCTAAGAGAGTGTATTTTTCCAAGGGAAGAACACTTGTTTTGTGATGACCATTATCTCTGTGTCTCATTTTTTGGTAGTCTGGCAGCACATGGTATAGTTACCCCCTCCCAGAGTTCCTTTCCTAAGCCAATTTTCCCTCTAACTTATATAAGACCAGGGAACAGGTCAGTCCACCCATTATCCATATATATTCCTACACATAGTTGAACTATCCTCCAAATTATTCCACTCCCAACATTTTTCTCTTAAGTGAAACTTTTTTCTAGGTATCCCTGTGATGAAAATTTACACACCACTCTACTTGTTAGCACTCCCTTCCTCCTCAAATTATCATGTATATACTCTCTGTAGATATTTCATGTATATATTTATATGTATCATCTATTCATTTAAACCCCTCAGTGGTAAGGATTGTTTTAAATTTTGCCTTTGTATCCTCAGTGTCTAGTACGATGCCTTCAGATTTTCCTGCCGTAGATGATCCTTGTTTTACTTAAAATAGTCCCTTACTCAATTTCACCCTTATATCTATCTCCTTCTTTCATAAATCTTTGCTCAGTCCAGCCCTGAAACTGCTTTATTCTACTTTTAATGATGGAATTGAAAAGTATATTTCTTTTGTGTAGCCCAGATAAGAATGTAGTTCATGAGTCATGTTCTGACCCTATTAACCTTCACCCATCCTAGCCTTTCCATCTGAATGAAATTTACCTCTAGAGCCTTGATTTTAGGAATAAATAAATCCCTTAATCACCATCCCCTTACGTAGTACTTTTGATAGCTTTGAATAGATGGATGTTCCTTATTTATCTCTGTAGAGTATAAGTAAAATGAGACTTCCAAGGGCAAACAGTCATTTCCTATTTATATCATGTAAACCACGTAAACACTGAACTTTTCAAAATATTTGAACTTAAGTATGCTTGAAAATAATCTTGTTGAAAATCTGTTTTAACTTATAGAATTATGGTTAGCTTTGAAGAATAAGTTATCTGCAAATTAACTGAAGACAAGTAATCTTATGAACTCAGACTGGCATTCATTGGTAAGTAAGCTATCTTCTTTTATGGTTTGTAAAATTTATTTATTTTATTTATTATTATTATATTTCATTTATTTATTGCCTCAAGAATGGAATTTTGGTGACAGTCATACTGGGTTAAGTAAATACAAGTTTTTTCCCCATTTTCATTTCATAGTTAAGATCAATATACATTCCTCCTATTTCTGTAGAATATTATTTTATGATTTCCTAAAATATGACATTTAGGATTTTGATTTCAAGATTTGTTTTTCCTACGAGACCAATGATTTTCAGATTATCTGGTTAGGTTCTATCTCTAAGATCTGTTGCATTGGTTTGTAGAGACCTCATGTATTTTTCTAATTTTATTGTCTTTTGATTTTTTGTCATAATACTTTGCATTGCATACATGGTATTGTTGCTTATGTTCTCTCAGTTTGTCCTCAGATTTCTCTTTTTAATTTTACATTTTGTTTGAAATCATTGTTTTGAATCTTTAAAAGTTCCCATTTTGCTTCCTATCCTTTCCTCTACTAATCTAATTTGTAGCTTCTAGTAGTTTGTTACAGTCTCCTTGTTGAGATTCTATTTGTATTATAGTATTATGTCATCCTTCTTCTGGAGATGACACTTTACAGTCTTTTGTTCTATAGTATTTCTATATTCATATTTGGAATTCTTTTTTGCTTACTCTTTTCTTTAGTCTCTCCTGGCATTTATGTGAGTTATCCTTGTGATAGTTTCTTTCCTTTTACCTCCTTTTGGGATATTTATTTCATGCATTTTTTGCTGTTTTGAGGTGATGAGGGACAACTGAACTTACACTTGATTTCTCTCTTAACCATCTTGGTTCAAGCCAATATGCTTTGACTTTTGAACAAAAGTAGCTTGCATTTCATTGTTAATATGAAGATACATTTCTACTATTTCTCTACAGTGCTCTTTCATGAATTTCAGTGTAATAATCTGGCTAATTCATCACATTTGGCTCTAAAGGACTTAGTTGTTTTTAAGGTCTCATTTTAGGAAAGATTTTAACAAGCTAGAATTTACTTCCAAAACAGTGACTAGGATGAGAACTGAGCTTTAAATAATTTTAGATGAATATCTCTTGAAGGAACAATTTTTTTTCTAAAGCAGAGAAAACTTGGGGTGGGAAGGCATACTCTTGTAAATATGTGGAAAGCTATCACATGGAATAGAAATTAGACTTTTTCCACTTGGGCACAGAAGCACTTTAGGCCAGCGGATAGAAGTTACAAGGAAGATATATATTTCAGCTCCATATAAGTGGAAATTTTGTGACCATTAGAGTTTGTTCCATGATTAAATGGTCTGCCTCAATAGGTAGTATCTCATTACTGACAAGTATTAGAAAGAAACTAAATGTCCTCTTATTGGCAATGTGGTATAGAGAATTCATGCTTCTATCTAGACTATGTAACCTCAAACCCCTTCTGACATTAAAGTTCTATGACTTCAGAAAGTTAGATAGATAGTGCAATTGGTCAGATCACTGCTGCTTTGACTTTCCTTGAAAAGTACAGGGATTGAGGGGGTTGAGTCAACATGGTGGAAGACAAGCAGGGACTTCCTTGAGCTCTCCCTGAAAGATATCCAAATACTTGTAAAAAATAACTCCAAACAAATTTTATACCTGCAGAATCCACAAAATGACAGAGTTAAATAAATCTCCAGCCCAAGACAACCTGGAAAGTCGCCAGGAAGATCTATCACACTGGGCAGGGAGTTGAGCACAGTCCAGCATGGGTCACACCAACACAGACAGGCCAGAGAAGTCCTCAGGTGCCTGAATCATTGGCAGTTGTAGCGATTTTCAGACTTCTCAACCAACAAATGTCAAAAAAGGTCATTGGGAAAACTCTGTGGAACCTGGATGAAAAAGGAGTGTTCAGTCTGGCTGGCCTGGACCCAGCCACTGGGCTGTGGCAGCAGCAGCAGCAAATAACTGCAGCAGAGGCTGCTTCCAGAGCTCTGGGCCTACAGATGGTGGGAGATTGAGCAGCTGTTAAAAAAAAACAACAACCTGGGACAGCATACCCATCCCTACCCCTACACCCACTGGAAGCAGAGTTCTAACCTGACAAAGATTTAGATCATCAAGTGTTTGGCTGGGAAAATGAGTAAACATCATTAAAAAACTCAGACTATAGAGTCTTACTTTGGTAACAAGGAAGAACAAACTATGCAACCAGAAGAAGACAACAAAATCAAAGCTGCTACATCAAAAGCCTCCAAGAAAAATATGAATTGGTCACAGGTCTCAGGTCAAAAAGGATTTTGAAAATCAAGTCAGAGAATAGAGGAAAAATTGGGAAGAGACATGAGAGTGATGGGAGAAAATCATGAAAAATGAGTCAATAGCTTGCTGAAGGAGACATACAAAAATACTGAAGAAAATAAAATTTTCTTAAAAAATTAGAAAATAGAAAAATCCAAGTGGCAAAAAAAGTCCAAAAAGCCCAGGAGAAGAAGAATGCCTTAAAAAGTAGAATTGACCAAATGGAAAAGGAGTTCCAAAAGCTCACTGAAGAAAATAATTCCTTCAAAATTAGAATGGAGTAAGTGGAAGCTAATGATTTTATGAGCAATTAAGAAATTATAAAGCAGACCCCAAAGAATGAAAAAATAAAACACAATGTTAAATATCTCATTGGAAAAACAACTGACCTGGAAAATAGACCCAGGAGAGATAATTTAATAATTATTGGATTACCTGAAAGCCAAGATCATAAAAAGAGCCTAGATATCATCTTTCAAGAAATTATCAAGGAAAACTGCCCTGATATTCCAGAACCAGAGGGTAAAATAGAAATGGAAAGAATCCACTGATCACCTCTGCAAAGAGATCCTAAAAGGAAACCTCCTAGAAATGTTGTAGCCAAATTCCATAGTTTCCAGGTCATGGAGAAAGTATTGCAAGCAGCCAGAAAGAAACAATTAGAGTATTGTAGAAATACAATCAAGGTAACACAAGATCTAGCAGCTTCCAAGGGATCAAAGGGTTTGGAATATGATATTCCAGAGAGCAGTGGAGCTAGGATTAAAAACAAGATCCTTCAGGGGAAAAATGTTCATTCAATGAAATAGACACCTTTCAAGCATTCTTTCCAGAGCTGAATAGAAAATTTGACTTTCAAATGCAAGAATCAAGAGAAGCACAAAAAGATAAGGAAAGAGAAATCATAAGAGACTTAGTAAAATGGAACTGTTTAGATTCCTACATGGAAAGATGGTATTTATAACTCATAAGACCTTTCTCAATACAGTAGTTGGTGGAGACAGATAGGTAGATAGATAGATAAATGGATAGATAGATAGATAGATAAATGGCAGGCACAGGATGAGTTGAATATAAAGGAATGATATCAAAAAAACAAAATTAAGGGTTGAGAGAGGAATATATTGGGAGGAGAAAGGGAGAGATAGATTGGGGTAAATTATCTCATATAAAAGAGGCAAGAAAAAAGGTTTCACGATACAGGGGAAGTGGGGAGAAGTGAGAATGAAGGAGTGAACCTTACTCTCATTGGATTTGGTTTAAGGAGGGAATAACATACACATTCAGTTTGGTATCTAACCCTACAGGAAAGTAGGAGGAAGGGGGAATAAGAGGCAGGAGAGGAATGATAGAAGGGAGGGCAGATTAGGCGAGGGGGTAATCAGAAGCAAACACTTTTGAAAAAGAACAGGGTCAAAGGAGAAAGTAGAATCATTGGAGAGTGGGATACGATGGAGGGAAATACAGTTAGTCTTTCACAATATGACTATTTTGGAAGTGTTTTGCATGATGACACATGTATAGCCTATGTTGAATTGCTTGCCTTCTCAAAGAGGGTGAGTGGGGAGGGAGGAGGGGAGAGAGTTTGAAACTCAAAGTTTTAAGAACAAATGTTAAGGAATTATTTTTGCATGCAACTGGGATATAAGATATACAGGCAATGGGGTATAGAATCTATCTTGCCCTTCAAGAAAGTAAAGGGGAAGGGGATAAGAAGGGGTATGATAAAAGGGATGGCAGACTGGGAGAAGAGGTTATCAGAATTCATGCCATCTCAGGGTGGGAGGGGGAGGGGAGAGATGGGGAGAAAATTTGGAACTCAAAATCTTGTGGCAATGAATGTTAAAAACGAAAAACAAATAACATTTTTTTAAAAAAAACAAAAGGTATAGGGATTGGAATATTTATTTGGCATTCTCACTATAGGTTTTCTCTAGTATGAGGGAAAAGACTTTCCTAAGATCTATTGAAAGCTTACTTTGCTCTCTGCCCAGGTTTTTACAACTGTCTATATTCCTCTTGCAATTTGTGGAAGCCATCCTGATAAACAGTAGCAATAGCATTGAAATTCATAAGCAAGGCATCTCTTTACTATATTTAATCTAAGCTAGTCATTTTAAATGTTTAAACTTTTTTTGGTTAAACCTCTTTATTTCTCTATCAGTATTTCAGTCAATATAGCTGAAATAGCTCTTAATAAAGCACTGTTACATGGACATCAGAAAAAGGTCAGACATCTCTATTTTTCCTAAAAGCATAGATGGAAAAATTAGTTCTCTTGACCTCTGCCTGTTTCCTGATATATTTACAATGTTCCTCTATTGATAAATCCAACAGAAATATAAAACTGCCTCTAATATTGAAAGCAGGTACTATGGTTTTCTGGTGCATAATGATTTTTCTCTTCCCTGGCTATGGCTCAATGATTACTGGTCAGCTCCACAGCACAAAGTTTTGTTATCAAAATGACAACTCCCACATAAATGCAACCATCCACCACTCATGATCACTTTTATGAGAGGACCTTTGGCTTTAGTGTCTTTAGTTTTCTTTAAAAGGAACATAAAAATTAACTGGGAAGATCTTGGTCATGGATCAATCAGGTCAGAAAGGATAGGAAGTCTGATTTATATGGTTATAAACTTTGAGTCAGATCCTTTCTTCATCTTATGACTAATAGGGACCCAGGAGAGAACTCTTCATAAATATTAACTGATGACCTCATATGTATCAAGCACCCACACTGTATTAATTGCAGTGTAGCTGCTGTTGTGAGGGGCATGGCTCCTGCCTGCTAATAAATCATAGAATTAGAGAGCTGAAAGAGACCTCAGTGATCATCTATTCCAATGTACACAAAAAAAAGGAAGCCCCACTACACCATATCTGACAACTGGTCATCCAGCCTTTGCTTGAAGATATCCAATGAGGGAGAAACCCACCACCTCTTAAGATAACTCATTTCAGGGAGGAGCCAAGATGGCAGACTAGAAAGACACACTTAGGCAGGGTCCTCCCCGCAGCCCATAAAATACCTGTAGAGAGGGACTCTCAACAAATTTTGGATATCTGGGGGCGGAGCCAAGATGCGGAGTAGAAGGACGCACGTTTACGAGCTCCGAAACCAAAACCCATAGAATTAATGTAAAAAGAGACCCCCATAACTTCTGGACCACTGAAGGGTGTACAGAAACGGAGTGGAAGAGATTTCCATTCCAGAGAGCCCTGGAGAGCCGTCCCCAGGGTCTGTCGCGCCCCAGAAAGCGGACCCCACCCCAGCGCTGCCCTGGCTGCGGCCCCAGAGAAGCTGACCTGAGCAGGCTTCAGGGACGGAAGCTCCGGCAGCCGGGAAAGTCCCTCCGCCTACAGAAGCTACAGGTCAGTGAGAGAGATGGCTGGCTGGCTGAGGGGAGTGGGGTGTCTCCGTGACTCGGGCCCCCTCGGGAGGAAGCGGTGGTGGCAGAGGTGGGGGCGGCAGTGGAGGCAGTGCCGGCAGCAGAGGCAGCAGCGGCCCAGGACTCGCCCAGCAGCTGGCAGGATCTTCATTACTGAAAGTCTCTGCATAAACAACCTGAGAGAGCTGAGCCTGGGAGACGGCCCTGCCCCACCCTGCTCCACTACTGAAGGCATCTGCATAAAGCCCCTGAGGGAACTGAGCCTGGGAGGCGGCCCTCCCCCACCCGCTCCATTCCTGAAAGTCTCTCCATAAAGCCCCTGAGGAAGCCAAGCCTGGGAGGCGGCCCTGCCCCCACCCCAGCACCAGAACTAAAGCTCATTGATTAGCAGCTGGGTGGGCAGCGCGGAAAGCCCATTTGAATCTCAGAGCCCAAGCACTAGCTGGGCGGATCTAGGCGGGGGTGGACAGGAATCTCAGAAGTCAAGTAACTGGCTGGGAAAATGCTTAGAAACGGGAAGAAAAATAAGACTATAGAGAGCTTTTTCCAACAAATGCAAATGATCCCAACAGTCGGATCTGATGACGAGGACGTATTCTCGCCATTGGGGAAAGATGTGGAGGGCGGGGCCTCAGTACCCCAGACACCAGGGGGGTGGCAGGTGGGCTCAGGCCCTGGGAGAGCTCAAAAAGGATTTTGGAAAGCAAGTTAGACAGGTGGAGTAAAAACTGGGAAGAGAAATGTCAGAGATGCAAGAAAAGTATGAAAAACGGGTCAATACCTTGGTAAAGGAGACCCAAAAAAATGCTGAGGAAATTAACAACTTGAAAAATAGGCTCATTCAATTGGCAAAAGAGGTTCAAAAAGCCAATGAGGAGAAGAATGCTTTCAAAAGCAGAATGAGCCAAATGGAAAAAGAGGTTCAAAAGCTCACTGAATTTAATAGTTCTCTCAAAATTAAAATGGAACAGATGGAGTCTAATGACTTTACGAGAAACCAAGAAATCACCAAACAAAACCAATAGAATGAAAAAATGGAAGAGTGTGAAATATCTCACGGGAAAAACAACTGACCTGGAAAATAGATCCAGAAGAGACAATTTAAAAATTATGGGACTTCCTGAAAGCCATGATCAAAAAAAGAGCCTAGACATCATCTTCCATGAAATTATCAAGGAAAACTGCCCTGACATTCTAGAACCAGAGGGCAAAATAAGTATTGAAAGAATCCATCGATCACCACCTGAAAGAGATCCAAAAAGAGAAACTCCTAGGAACATTGTGGCCAAATTCCAGAACTCCCAGCTCAAGGAAAAAATCTTGCAAGCAGCTAGAAAGAAACAATTCCAGTACTGTGGAAATATAATCAGGATAACTCAAGATCTAGCAGCTTCTACGTTAAGGGATCGAAGGGTGTGGAATAGGATATTCCAGAAGTCAAAGGAACTAGGACTCAAACCAAGAATCACCTACCCAGCTAAACTGAGTATAATACTTCAGGGGAAAATATGGTCTTTCAATGAAACAGAGAACTTTCAATCATTCTTGATGAAAAGACCAGAGCTGAAAAGAAAATTTGACTTCCAAACACAAGAATGAGAAGAAGCATGAAAAAGTAAACAGCAAAGAGAAGTCTTAAGGGACTTACCAGAAGTGAACTGTTTACATTCCTACATGGAAAGACAATATTTGTAACTCTTAAAACCTTTCAGTATCTGGGTAGTTGGTGGGACCACACACACACATGTACACGCATGCATGCACACACACATACACACATGCACACACACACAGAGACAGAGAGCACAGAGTGAATTGAATAGGATGGGACCATAGCTGAAAAGAAATTAAGGTAAATGGTGAGAGAGAAATGTAGTGGGAGGAAAGAGGGTGAAATGGAATGGGGTAATTATATGTCATTTAAGAGGCAAGAAGGAGACTTTTTTAGTGGAGGGAAAAAGAGGAGAGCTGAGAAAAAACAAAACAAAACAAAACAAAAACCAAGAAGTTTACCCTCATCACATTTGACTAAAGGAAGGAATAAAATGCATACTCATTTTGGTATGAAAACCTATCTTACAGTATAGGAAAGTGGGGGAGAAGGAGATAAGCAAGGGGGGGATGATGGAAGGGAGGGCAAAGGGAGGAGGGAGCAATTTGAAGTCAACACTTGGGGAGGGACAGGATCAAAAGACAGAAGAGAAACAATGAGGGGCAGAGTAGGATGGAGGGTAATTCAGTTAGTCTTACACAACACGACTATCAGGGAAGTCATTTGCAAAATTACACAGATATGGCCTATATTGAATTGCCTGCCTTCCTAAAGGGAATGGGTGGGGAGGGAGGAATGGGGAGAATTTGGAACTCAAAGTTTTAGGAACAACTGTTTAGTATTGCTGTTGCTTCTAGGAAAGAAGACATACAGTTAATGAGGAATAGAAAGTCATCTGTCCCTACAGGAGAAAAGAGAAGATGGAGACAAGAGAAGGGAGGGATGACAGAAGAGAGGGCAGATTGGAGATAGGGAAAATTAGATGCTTGGGGTATTGGGGTGGGGGGAGGGGATAAAAGGGGAGAAAATTTGGAACCCAAAATTTTGTGAAAATGAATGTAAAAAGAAAAAAAATTTTGGATATCAATAAAAGAATTTTGAAAATCAAGTTAGACAGGTGGAGAAAAAACTGGGAAGAGAAATGAGAGAGATGCAAGAAAAACATGAAAAGCAGGTCAACACCTTGCTAAAGGAGACCCCCAAAAATGCTGAAGAAAATAACACCTTGAAAAATAGGCTAACTCAATAGGCAAAAGAGGTTCAAAAAGCCAATGAGGAGAAGAATGCTTTCAAAAGCAGAATTAGCCAAATGGAAAAGGAGGTCCAAAAGCTCACTGAAGAAAATAGTCCTTTAAAAATTAGAATGGAACAGATGGAGGCTAATGATTTTATGAGAAACCAAGAAAGATAACTCATTTCACTTTTGGATGCTCTGATTGTTTCTGAGTTCTCTGAGTTGTTTCTTTTTTCTGCCATCAAGGCTAAATTTGCATAATCAAGACTTCTACCCAGTTATCCTTGGTCCTGTCCTTTGAGGCCACACAGAACCTCCTTCCTGTACATGACAATCTTTTGAAATTGATTTTTTTTGTACTCAAATGAAAGAATTTATAAACATTCCTATTAATTTTTATCTTATGAGATTCAGCCCAATGCTCTAGTCTGTTGTGATGTTAATTTTGTCTTCTACTATGTTAATGATGTGTCAGTTTTATATAATCAATGCCTTTATCTAAGCCATTAACACAACACCAAGCATGAAGGAATTTCCTAAGGAAATTTTCCAAGGAATTTCCCTAGAGACTTCTTGCCATGTTGAAGTTAAACCATTAATAAGTACTGTATTTCTGGTCATCCAACCAGTAATGAATACATCTGATTATGTTATCATAGAATTCATATGTCTCATCTTCTCCAAAAGACCAGCATGAGATATTTAATGAAAAGCCCCACTGAAAATTAAGGCAAACTGTATTCACAACATTCTCCTTATCTACTAGTTTATTAACCCCGTTTAAAAGAAAGAAAATGAGGTTATTCTAGCATTGCCTATCTTGATGAAGACATGCTAGCTCATTTCTATGAATCTGTGATTTATGTATTGTGTAAATGTCATCACATTACTGGGTCCTCAAACTATAATAACTTACACTTACATATTGTCCTTTAGGGTTTACAAAGTACCTTACATATGTTACCTTATTTGACCCTCACAACAACCTTCTGAAATAGGTTATCTCCATTTTACAGATAAGAAAACTGAGACCCAGAGGGAGAATATAACTTTCCCAAAGCCACATAGTCTAGAAGTCTCTGAGACAGAACTTGAACCTAGGTTGTCCAGTATTCAATCTGCTTATCATGCTGCTTCTCCAGTGCAGATCACAACCCATCCATGCCTTTTCATCATCTGTGACTCTGGTCGTTCACTATTTATAAATCCTTCACAGTGAGTCCACCCGACCTACTAAGGTGCTTCCTCTAAATACCTTGACATTGTAGGGATAGCAATTCCTACCTCACATTTTGGTCATGACATCTTTCTAATCGAATCTTTACCCAACTTTCTTGAATAACTTTTAATTAGTAATGTGTGGAAACTTAGTCTGTTATACTCAATTTTCAACTTCACTTCTTCAGAGAATGTAATATTCCATGATGCAAACCCATTCAGCAACCTATGCAAGTATATCATTTAAAAATATAGTTATCCATATTCAGGGAGATGCTTGGGTCATTAAAAGTACTTCCTAATGTCCCAAGGATAATCTAGACATCTCTCTCCTGATGTCTTAAAAAAATAAAATAGTAGAAAAGAGGTAATTATGCATTGGAAATGATAATAGCGCCTTGTTGCTCTTAATTATGTTCAATAACTATTAAATCTACATTATGTATTGTGTAGTGTATTCATGCTTTGTTGCTGAAGAAGACCATGCCATCAGGGAACTGATGACATGACTTGCACTTGACTTTGTTTTGAGTGAGGGAGGGCTGTGCAGGTCACCAGCCTCACTTCTCCTCCAGAGCCATCTGAATCCAGTGACCAGATATTCATCAGGATGACTGGAGATGACCCAGGATGAGGCAATTTGGGTTAAGTGACTTGCCCAAGATCACACAGCTAGTAAGTGTCAAGTGTCTAAGGTGAGATCTGAACTCAGGTCCTCCTGACTCCTGCACTGGTGCTCTACCCACTGTACCACCTAGTTGCCATTAAATTTATATTATGTACTATTTATGAAAAAGAAGTTTTTTTGGAAACCTAGAATCAAGAAGAAAATTTGTAAGAAGAAGATCTTGACTCAGTGGTCCATGATTTAGAAGAAGGAGCAACAAAAGGCCTATATGATTAATAAGGTCCAGATTTACTTCACTGGCATATAATCAGATGACTCAGGGGTGAAAGGGACCTTAGAGATCACCTAGCATGAAACTCTCAAGAAAATGAGACTAACACCTTACTTCTCAAAATGAGGAAGTAAATCTCAGAGTTAGGTCTGTTATATCTACTCTACTCTGGACAAAAACCATGAGTCCTGGAAACAGGAGTCTGATGGGATATCCTTAGAGAGAAATCTTGTGATATTCAGAGAGTGAAGGGTCATTCTTATGCTGAATCCAGGAGGCAAAAACTTGGCACTTCTCAGACTCAGGGTAAAGAAGTGGAAAAGACCTCACCCAGAGGGACTATGAAAAAATGGGCTTCTATCAAGGCAAAGGAACTCTCGACCTAGAGCTTACGTTTTGAGGGAAGTACATTTTTTTTAAATCTTATTTTTATTGATATCTTTCATTTCTATACTTTAATTTATGAGTATATCACTCCCTCATCTAAGACTCAGAAGTCATACCTTATCAACAAAAAGTTTGAATAGAGAAATAAAGCAGTTCATTATAAGCACCTACATCAGTCATGTCTAACAGTATATTAAACATTAATTAACTGTATTCTTCCACCTCTGCAAAGAGGGGAAAGACCCAGTTTCTCGACTTTCCTCCAGGGCTGAGCTTGGTCATTATAAGTATTTAGCATGAAGTTGTTTGGCGGTTCCATTTGCATTGTTGTAGTTCCTATGCGTATTGTCTTCCTGGTTTTGCTTGCTTCATTGCATCAGTTCATGTAAGTTTTAAGATGATTTTCTGAATTATTAATATTTAGCCTTTATTATTGCAGTTATTTTACATTAAAGGTATATAAAACAATTTGTTTAGCCATTCCTCAGTCGATGGCAGTCTACTTTGTTTCCAATTCTTTGCTAACTCAAAGAGTGCTGCTATGAATATTTTAGTGAAGAAAGGATCTTTTTGTGTTTGATGTCCTTGGAGTATACACACAGCAATGTGATGTCTGGGGCAAAAGGTTTCGACATTTCAGTTGCTTTAGCAGCTTAATCACAGTATGGTTTCCAGAATAGTTGGTCGAATTCACAGTTCTGGTGATAATTTATAAGTGTGCCTTTCTTACTTTAGTCCCATAAATGTTGACTAGTCCCATTTTTTTAATCTTTGATTTTCTGGGTGGAAGGTGTAAACTCTCAGACTTGTTTTGACTTTCCTTTGTTTTACTATTAGTGATTGGGAGCAGTATTTCATGTTTGTTAATGGTTTGTAATTCTTCTTTTGAGAACTGCTCTTATCTTTTGACCACTTACCCATTGATGAACTGCTATTGGTCTATGTATTTGTGTGAATTGCCTTGAATTGAATCTTGGCCATCAAAATACTGCAGATATTTGCTGTAAAGATTTTCCTCCTTCCCCTATCGCTGATGGTTTCCTTATCCTGCATTATTCTTGCAAAAGATTTTAAATTTCATGTAATTAGTACTATCTATTTTACCTTTTGTCATCACTTCTGTCTCTTGTTAGGTTAAGAATTTTTCCCCTGGCCATAATTGTATAGTACCTGATTTCATTCTGTTCTAATTTTCTTCATGATGTGATGTGTGACCTTTTCTATTCAATCTGCATATTCTATTTGAGCTTAATAAGCTGTATGAGGTAAGATTGTAGTCTAAAACTAATTTCTGCCTAAGAGTTTTCCAGTTTTGCCAGCAGTTATTGTTAAGTAAGGAGCTGGTGGAAAAAAATTATAAAAGGGCTAATGCATATTTTTGCCAAATGAAATCTGTAGGCAAGAGATTGAGAATTGAGAACATTTTGCATGGCAGTTGGCTTTCTCAGTGGGGGTAAGACTGCAAGAATGACTGTCAGATGAGAAAGGAAACTAAAAAAGAGGTAACCACTGCCAACTTTGTCATTTTAGAATTTTTTCCTTCGGATTTATTATTGTAATCCCTTCGTTACAATGTTTAAAATCACCTAAAGGAGGGGTGGCGTAATGTTTTTAGAGGTAGGACGATGGGAAAGGCCTGTGTCTTCTTCCATAACCAAGCTTGGAGTCATTAATAATAGTAATGATAGCAATTGACAGTTGTATAATATTGTAAAGTTCACAAAGTACTTTCCATAAGTTATCTCACTTAAGTCTCCTAACAAAACTGATGTAGGTACTATAGATAATTATTGTCCCCAGAAAATTGAGACAATAGCAATTTGGTGATTATAAACTGGGATTACACAGATAATCTCAGAAGTAGAATTTAAATCCAAGTTTTCCGGGCTCCAAATTTAGCACTCTCTACCTTAGGTCCAAAAAGAGGAGATGGTGACATCTAGAAGACGATAAATACCACTTGAAAGCTGTTTGTTGGTAGAAGAAATGAGTAGGGGTATGATCAAAGAGAGAAGAGGAGGTCTCTTTATGTCATAGACTCCTGCATGTGTTTTTTTTGTCCCTAGACTGCAGTTTTCTCATAGGTAAAATAAGGTGGATTGGTCTGGTGATCTCAAAGATTTAGTTCTAAGATTCTGTGAATTCTCCTAGAAGGACATGTATATAAAATTCCCTTGGCATGTAGCCTTGTACAATTTTAAATGCAGTTAGATTCTTTACATGGTTTGATGATGTAGTGCTGGGTTGACACAAGAGATTTTGAATTTTTTTTTCAAAGAGAAAGAACTTTCTGAGAGTGGGGTTGGGGCAGGGATGCCAAGGGGGAAAAAGGGAATAAAATTGGCCTTTTCTGCTTGTTTTTAATTAAAATCGCTTACTTTGTGACCTCATCAGTTGCCTTAGGTTTCTTCACTACCTCTATGTAGATGACTATGAGATCAATATCTTTACTCGGTCATTCTCATGAGTCCTAGTCCTACATGGTAAATCTAGGTTCTCAATCTTTTTATACTTTTTTAAAATTTATTTTTTAACACAGTTTATAACAGATAAAGCAATTAGGACTTTTGGTCAGGTGATACATCTTTTTAAAGCATTTACAATATGGACCACAGAAGAATTTTTTTTTAAACATTAACCAACTGAGACACAAACAATATTTATGTATGCTAACTTCACAAGCTCTTGACCTAATTGTCTCCACAGCATTACTAAGAATTAAAGGACCCTAACTTACTGTTGTTGGTCTAGAATCTTAAGCCTAACAGCTTAATTTTAGACAACCTCAGATGTTCCCCTATCCATAATCCATAATTGAATAGATCTGTATTAAGCTTACAAACCTTTTGTCTACAGGAAATTGACACCAATAGTAAGGACATTGCAGGGATAAAATATCTCCCCAACTTCATGTCAGTTCCAGGCAGGATTAGTTTATCCACTTGCATTCAGTTAGGCTTAAAGTCTACCAGGTGTCAATGGGGAAATTGAGTTAGGAGAATCCCACCTCAGCCCATGCTGAACAGCCACTCTCCCACCCTTCCCTTGAGATCACCTATGCAGTTCATACCAGCATCTCATCAGCTTACTGGCTTCATGTACTGGAGGCTCAGATCACCTTTCTTGCTAGCCATACCTGGAGTTAGACTCAGAAGAACAGTCACTTAATAGTCCCATAGCATCTAAAAATGGCAAGTTCCAATAACCAGGTTTCAAATATGATTATAGTTTCACTTTGGCTGAGGAACATCTTTTGAGGCAAGTTTTAAGTGGCTTACATGCCTTTCTATACATGTTCTAGTTCCTGGTTAAATGGTAATCATAAAATCAAATTTACCATTAAAACCTTGACTTTTCCATCAATGCCAAATTTTACCCAAGGTTACCTTCCTCTAGGAAATTTAGACTGAAATTCTCCAAACTAAAGATGTCATTGATTTATTCTCAGTAATTAATTCAGTCTATTGTTTTAATACTAATTGCTTTTACCTCACGATGTAACATGTCCAATTTTTCTCCCCATTACCCCCCACCTCCGTTTCCTAATACCTTGCATTCTGATTACTCCTTCCCTCAATGTACCCTCCCCTCCAACATACCCCACCACTCTCCTATCCCCATCTTCTCTCTTTTCTTGCAGGGCAAGATGAATTTCTATACCCCTATCCCTGTAGTTCTTATTTCCCACGTATATGCAATAAAAATTTTCAACATTCATTTTAATACTTTGAATTCCAACTTCTCTGTCTCCTCCCCTCCCTCCCCAGCCCCACTGAGAAGGGAAGCAATTCAACACAGACTAAATAGGTATTGTTTTGCAAAAGACTTCCATAGTAATCGTTGTGTAATACTAATTATATTGCCCTCTGACCTACCCTATCCCCTTATTATTCCCCCCTACAACTGACCTTATATCTTCTCGAAAGTGTTTATTTCTAGTGACTCCCTTCTCCCATTTGCCCTCCCTTCTAACATTCCCCTCACTCCACATGTTGCCTCCTCTCCTACTTTCCTGTGGTGTATATAAATTTTCGTATCAAATTTAGTGAGAATGTTATTCCTTCCTTCAGCCACACCTGGGGAAAGTAGCTGTATTTTTCCTCCCCCCCTTCTCCCTTATCTCCTCCATTGAATAAGATTTTTCTTATCTCTTTTATGGATTATAGCCTACCCCATTCCATTACTCCTTTTCTTTTCCTGGAATTTTCCTCCTTCACCCATTAATTTTTATTTTATTTTATTTTGTGTGTGTGTGTGTGTATCATCTCTTCTGATATAACACACCCTAAATGTGCTCTATCTATGCGTATGTATGTGTGTGTATGTACAATTTCTCCAACTATCCAAATACTGAGAAAAGATTCAAGAGTTAAAAATATTTTCTTTCCATGCAGTAATGTAAACAGTTCAGCTTTAGAGAGTCTTTTGTGACTTTTCTTTTCTGTTTACCTTTTCATGCTTCTCTTGATTCTTGTCTTGGGAAGTCAAATTTTTAAATACAGATCTGGTCTTTTCCTCAACATGAAATCTTGAAATTTGTCTATATCGTTGAATGACCATTTTTTCCCTTGAAGTATTATATTCAGATTTGCTGGGTAGGTGATTATTGGCTGCAATCCCAGTTCCTTTAACTTCTGAAATATTCCACTCCAAGCCCTTCAATCACTTAATGTTGAAGCTGCCAGATCCTGTGTTATCCTGATTGTATTTCCACAGTACTCAAATTGTTTCTTTCTAGCTGCTTGCAGTATTTTCTCCTTGATCTGGAACTCTGAAATTTGGCCAAAATATTCCTAGGAGTTTCTCTGTTTGGGTTTTTTTCAGGAGGTGAACGATGAATTCTTTCAATATCCATTTTGCCCTCTGATTCTAGAACATCAGGGCAGTTTTCCTTGATAATTTCATGGAAGATAATGTCTAGGTTCTTTTTTTGATCATGGCTTTCAGGTAGTCCAATAATTTTTAAATTATTTCTCCTGGATCTATTTTCAGGGCAGTTGTTTTTCCAACTTATTTGTTTCCAAGTTGTTGTTTCACCTTATCTTCTATTTTTTCAAATTTTTGGTTTTGTTTACTAACTTGGTTTAACTCAGAGTCATTCATTTCTGTGGACCCAATTCTCTCTTTCAAGGAATTATTTTGTTCAGTGAGCTTTTGAACCTTCTCCTCCATTTGGGTAATTCTACTTTTTAAAACTTCTTTCTCCTCGTTGGCTTTTTGGACCTCTTTTTCCAATTGAGTTAGCCTCTTTTTAAAGCTGTTATTTTCCTCAACATTTATTTGATTCTCCTTTAGTAAGCTGCTAGCTTGTTTTTTAAGGTCTTCTATTGCCTAAGCCAAGTTTAAGTTCCCTTTGGAGGCAGGCTCCTTGACTTCCTCTGACAGTATGCCTTGTTCTTCCTCACCCGAAAGGATGGGGGGAGACACCTGCTCCCCAAGAAAGTAACCTTCTATGGTCTTATTTTTTTTCCCCTTTTCTGGGCATTTTCTCAGCCAGTTACTTGACTTCTGAGTTTCCTCTCCACACCCATCTCGCCTCCAGTTCCACCCAGCCAGCGCTTGGGGGCTGAGATTCAAATGCTGCTCTTAAGCTTCCAGGGCTTTCAGCGGTGAAGGGAAGGTGTTGCTATTTAGTGTGAGTTTAAGTTCAGCTGCTCAGATAGGGGCAGGGCTGCCACACGGGGCTTAGTTCCCTCAGGGGGTTTATGAGGATACCTTCAATAATTAGCCGGGTCACTGCCTGCTTAGGGAGCCCCTGTCTGCTGCTGCCTCTGCTGCAGCTCCTGAGGGGTCTGAGTTATGGGGACACTACACTCCCTTCTCAGCCAGCTGAAAAGACCCTCTCACTGACCTTTGGCCCCTGTAGGTTGAGGGACCTGCCACTGGAGATTCTGTCCCTGAAGACTGCTTGGATCTGCTCCTCTCAGTGCCATGTGGTCAAGGCAGGACTGGGCTCTTCTCCGAGTCTCCTGTGTGATATACTTTTCCCATTGGTTTTTCAGGTCTCTCTGGAACAGAAATCTCCTCTGCTTTGTTGTTCTGTGGTTTCTGCTGCTCCAGAATTTGTGGAGAATTCTTCTTTACAGGTATTTTATGGGCTGTGAGGTAAGATCTAAGCATCTGTGTCTTTTTCTACTCTGCTATCTTCAGGTTCTCAATCTTGATATCTTCCTTGACTTGTCATTTTCATCCCAATAGTCAAAGATCCGTCCAACCTTTAGTTTCTGTCTCCACAACACCTCTTATATAATCCCTCCTCTCTATTCATACAGATAACACCCTAGTTGTGTATATTATGCATATGCTTACGTGTGTGTGTGTATGTGCATGTAAGTAATGTCTCTTCTTATAAGGTAAGCTTCATAAGGTCAGGGATTGTTTCACTTTTGCCTTTTATTTTCAGTAGGTTGCACAGTACATGGCATATAATTAGGGCTTAATGAGTGTGTGTTGATTGGGTAAAAGAAACTGACTGTGAAAATGAAGGATAAAATGGGTAATAATGTAGATGATGCCACCAATAACTTCATAAATGTCAAATTCCACTTTTAATCTTTCTTGCACTTTTGGAACCATTAAACAACCATTCCTTCTTGGCCACATTCTATTTTTTTCTTTCTTTTGTCCCCTTACTGGCTCCTCTTCTAGTTCCTTTTCTGATTTCTTTTCTTCTCCCCATCTAAATGTCGGCATCACTCCTTATTGATATTATATCTCTCTGTTCTTTTTTTTTCTCCTTCAGTAATGTCACATGCTCATGATTAAATTATTGCCTCCAAGAAGAAGACTTGAAAAACTATGCTTTCAAGCAGGAACATTTTTCTGAATGTAGGCCCTTCTCCTGCCAATACTTACTATACATTCCTTTATATATGTGCCACCATTATCACTTCAAATTCAGCATATTTAAAACTTAACTTCCTTTCTTTCCTCACAAAAACAAGCCAATACATAGTTTTTTCTCCCAACTTGCTTGTCTCTCTCAAAACCACTTATTCAGAGTTGATATCTTTGAGGTGTTGAATCACTGGAAGTTAGAGCTGAAAGGTATATTCAGAATGATCCAGTCCAAATCCCTTATTTTGAAAATAAAGAAGCTTATGCTTAGGCAAGCAGATTCAGATTTCCAGTGACTGAAAGACCAGGACTAAGAGTGCTGATCAGTGGATGGATTTCACCCTAGATGGAGGTTTCTAAATAAAGTGTGCAGGCTTGCTGTGGCCCAGTTTTTTTTTTTCCTTCCACTTTTTTTTTTATTTTTAGTTTTCAACAACCATTTCCACAAGATTTTGAGTTCTAAATTCTCTCACCATCTTTCCCCTCCACC
This sequence comes from Bettongia penicillata ogilbyi, assembly GCA_023548195.1. Lineage (NCBI taxonomy): Eukaryota > Metazoa > Chordata > Mammalia > Diprotodontia > Potoroidae > Bettongia > Bettongia penicillata. Next base: position 8,594,699 of record JAJHZJ010000074.1, read on the forward strand.
ACCCCAAAACACTGTGCATTCTGATTACCCCTTCCCCTAATCTTCCCTCCCTTCTATCATACTCCTCCCTTCCCTCATCCCCATCATCTCTCTTTTCTTATAGGGCAAGATAGATTTCTATACTCCATTACCTGTATTTCTTTTTTCCCAGGTGCATGCAAAAATAATTCTCAACATTTGTTCCTAAAACTTTGAGTTCCAATTTCTCTCTCTTCCTCCCTCTCCACTCATTCCCACTGAGAAAGCAAGCAATTCAATACAGGCTATATATGTGTAGTTTTGCTAAAGACTTCTATAGTAGTCATGTTGTGAAAGACTAACTATATTTCCCTCCATCCTATACTGCCCCCCATTTCTTCTATTCTCTGTTTTGACCCTATCCCTCCTCTAAAGTGTTTACTTCTAATTACTCCCCCATCCCATTTGTCCCCTTCTCCCTTACTTTCCTGTAGTGTAAGATAGACTTTCATATCAAATTGAGTGTGCATGTTATTCTCTCCTTAAGCCAAATGTAAAGAGAGGAAGCTTCATTTTTTTGCCTCTCATCTCCCCCTTTTTCCCCTCCACTGAAAAAGCTTTTCCTTGCCTCTTTTATAAGTGATAATTTGCTGCATTCCATTTTTCCCTTTCTCCCTCCAATATATTCTTCTCTCACCCCTTAATTTTATTTTTTTAAGATATAATCTTTCCTATTCAACTCACCCTGTACCCTCTGTCTATATATATGTATATAATCCCTCCAAAGTTTCAAGAGTTACAAATGTTGTCTTTTCATGTAGGAATGCAAACAATTCAACTTTAGTAAGTCCCTTATGATTTCTCTTTCCTGTTCACATTTTTATGCTTCTCTTGATTCTTCTGTTTGAAAGTCCTATTTCCTATTTCAGCTCTGGCCTTTTCATCAAAAATGCTTGAAAGGCCTCTATTTCACTGAATGACCATTTTCCCTCCTGAAGTATTATACTCGATTTTGCTGGGTAGGTGATTCTTGGTTGTAATGCTGGTTCCTTTGACTTCTGGAATATCATATTCCAAATCCTTTGATTCCTTAATGTAGAAGATGCTAAATCTTGTGTTATCCTGATTGTATTTCCACAATACTCTAATTGTTTTTTCTGGCTGCTTGCAATATTTTCTCCTTGACCTGGAAACTCTGGAATTTAGCTACAATATTCCTAGGAGTTTTTCTTTTTGAATCTCTTTCAGGAGGTGATTGGTGGATTCTTTCAATATTATTTTACCCTCTGGTTCTAGAATATCAGGGCAGTTTTCCTTGATAGTTTCATGAAAGATGATGTCTAGGCTCTTTTTTTGATCATGGCTTTCAGGTAGTCCCATAATTTTTAAATTGTCTCTCCTGGATCTATTTTCCAGGTCAGCTGTTTTTCCAATGAGATATTTCGCATTGTCTTCTATGTTTTTCATTCTTTTGGTTTTGTTTTGTAATTTCTTGGATTCTCATAAAGTCATTAGCTTCCATCTGCTCCATTCTAATTTTTAAAGAACTATTTTTTTTCAGTGAGATTTTGAACCTTCTTTTCCATTTGGCTAATTATGCTTTTTAAAGCATTTTTCTCTCATTGACTTTTTGGACCTCTTTTGTCCTTTGGTTTAGTCTATTTTTTAAAGGTGTTATTTTCTTCAGCCTTTTTTTGGGTCTCCTTTAGCAAGCTGTTGACTCACTTTTCATGATTTTCTTGCATCTCTCATTTTTCTTTCCGATTGTTCCTCCATCTCTCTTACTTGATTTTCAAAATCCCTTTTTAGCTCTTCCATGGCCTGAAATCAGTGCATATTTATTTTGGAGGTTTTGGATACAGAAGCCTTAACTTTTATGTCTTCCTCTGATGTTATGCTTGGTTTTTCCTCATTAGAAGGGATGGAAGAAAATACCTGTTCACCAAGAAAGTAACCTTCTATAGTCTTATTTTTTTGGGGGCATTTTCCCATCCAGTTACTTGACTTTCAAGTCCTTTGTCAAGAGGAGGATATACTCTAGAGACCTGTAAGTTCTCAGTTTCTCCAAGGTGGCACAATCAAGCGAAAGGAGTTTACTCCTCTCCTGACTTGTGCTCTGATCTGGGAGCATCCAAAAGCTTTTCTGCACAGAATCTGTGGATAGAATTTGCTCTCCAGAGCCTCCATCAACTTCACCAGCCAGAGCTACTCCTCATCCCAAGACTGCCACTCAGGGCCAAGATTCAGATCAACTGCTTGATTCCCTCAAGGTCTTTAGGCAGAGGGCTCCAAAAATGGATGCTGCCACTGCCTGGAGCCACTTGGGGCTGGGGCATGACCCTGTTCCCTTCCCACCCAGGTGAAAGAGCATTCTCACTGAGCTTTGAAGCTATCTTTGGTGTTTATGGGAATCTGGGGACTTCAGCTGCTACCTGTAATTCCAGGCCCTGAAGCCTGTCCAGTCCTCTCCCTGCAGCAACACAGCCAAGGCTGTGCTGTGCTCTGCTCTGAGCCTGATGTGACAGACCTTTGTTGTTGGCCTTCCAGGAAAGCTCTTTCACTCTGTCGTTTTGTGGCTTCTGCTGGTCTAGAATTTGTTTAGAGTCATTTTTTACAGGTATTTTATGGGCTGTGGAGGGGAGAGCTTCTATAGGTCAGTCCTTCTACTCTACAATCTTGGCTCCACCTCTTGTGGTCCAGTTCTGTTTAACATTTTAAAATCATGGTTGAGAATGAGATTAAACTAGGAGGACTAGCTAATGCCCTGGAAGACAAAATTCTGGTCCAAAAACATCTTGACAAGCTAGAATGATATATTAAAACTATTAAAAATTTTAGCATCTATATGTAAAATTTGACTTTGGGGTGTAACGAATCAGCTACCAAAATATGAGATTGGGGAGATATGGATGGATAACAGTTCATATGAAAATGTTGGGGAATTTTCCATTGGAGACTTAATAACTTCTCAGAATTTTTTGTAGGTTGGACAGACACTTTTTTTGATCCTCTTCTGAGACTGCCAAATTCTAGACTGACTTGTTTGATTAAGGTCACATAGGTAGAACTAGGCCTAGAATTCAATTTTCATTACTCTTAGTCAAGTGTGCTCTCTCTCTCTCTCTCTCTCTCTCTCTCTTTCTCTCTCTCTCTTTCCCCCTCTTTCCCCTCCTCTCCCTGCCTCTCCTTCCTCTCCCTCTCTCCCTCCTTCCCCCTCCCCTTTTCTGCTATTTTATTTCCTCTCTAGCCCAGTAGCCATGGAGTGATTAAGTCTTGTGAATTCTTTCTTTATATTTCATTTCGTATTCTTTTCTTTCTATTCATTTCTACTTCAGCTGCTTATGGTTTACTTTTCTCTATCCTAGGCAGGAGCAGCTAGGTGTTGCAGTGGATAGAGTGCCAGGCCTAGAGTTAGGAAAACCTGAGTTCAAATCTAGCCTCAGATACTAGATACCAGTGCGACCATGAGCAAGTCATTTAACCCTATTTGTCTCAGTTTCCTTATCTGTAAAATGGGTTGAAGAAGGAAATGGCAAACTACTCCAGTGTTTCTGCCAAGAAAATTCCCAATGATGTCACAAAGAGTCAGACACAACTAAGATAACTGAACAACAGCAAAACCTAGGCAGATGATTTCTCCCAGTTGTTTCCATTTCCTCCACCTTTGATCAGTCTTTCAAGCTGTTGCCAAGTTGATTTTTCTTCAAACATTTAATCACTCAAAATTCTTCACTAGTTCTTCATTGCCCTTTGCCGTCCAAAGACCTTAGCTTGTCAGTTCTCCATGGTTTGACTTAGATCTCCTATTCCAACGTTTACCTATATCCAAGCTGGTCTTTGCACTATCTATTGAACATACCCAGAGTGCATTGTTATCAGTTCAACTACAAGGATAGAACTATCAGTAATATTTGCTCATAAGAGAGCCAGAAAGTCAGCTAGAGAGGAAAGGGTCCTGAAGCTGAAATTGAACCCACATCCACATTTTAGGGTTTGAAGGAGGAGATAATCAACTATGATTTGTCAATAAGAAGACTGAGGATTAACCTATGAGCTCAGACATAAGGAGCTTAATATCTGCCTAGTGAAAACAAAGAACTCTATCTTCCTGCAAATATTCAGTGAATATTTTTTTGTTAATTTTAGGTGCTTGAAATTTCACTTTAAGTCCGCCACCTCTCACTTTTCTTTATTTCTGGATACCTGTTTGCTGAAAATCTACTCCTGTTAACTAAGATATGCCTAAGTGTTAAAGTGTCTTTCTTGCTTTCTGACTCCTCCAAATCATCAGGAGAGAGATTTCTACTTTGAGTCATTTCTTTTTCCCTCTTCTGTTCCCTTTTCCAGTCCCATGCCTGGATAGAGACAAACTTGGTGGCCCCTGGAGACACTCCCAAGCTAAATACATGTGTGCAAAAGGACCTTTAACTCACTTTCCACATAAAAGCCAATTAGGGCAAGAGAGAAGGGACTGTGGAGGTGCTGATGGAAATGAACATATGGTAACAGGACTACTTCTTGCAATATCCTGTGTATGTGTAACAATGAGAACTCTTGACTCAAGAGCTTTATTCAAAGTATATTTTTAATTGTGCACATCTCTTTGGCATGTGCATGGGGGAGTGGGGTAGGGAGGTATTCTCTCTTGTGTGCCAAGTACCCAAATGAGATTGTGAAGTCAGAACCCAAAGGCTAAATCTCAGTTCACCATCCAACTGACTCATGATTGATGACTCCTCCCACACCACAGCCCTCTAACTCTCCACTGAAGTAACCAAAGGAAAGTTAGCCCTCTATGATTACAACTTTCTAACAGAGATGTACCTAGCAATGTGGACATTTGGGAAAGCAGCACAAAAAGTGCTTGCAAATCGACTTTGTAATTCATAGGATTATAATTCATGTTGTGAACATAATAAAAGAAGTAATTAAAGAGAGTTCAGATGGGCAGGAAGAGGAATTAGTTACTATAAGAACTATATTTTGTATCCTAGTTACAACTCTACCTCCTAGTTCCCACTCCTTGGGGCAGAGAACTGCCTTACATTTCCTGTGGAGAATGATCACTAGATTTGCAGTCAGGAGATCAGGATTTGAAACCTGTTCCTGCCACTCAATAATTGCTAATCATTTATACATCCCTTTAAAGTTTGCAGAGTAGTTGACATACATTATCTCATTTGACCCTCACAATAATCCTCTGAGGTAGGTATTAATATTATCCTCATTTTACAAATGAGCAAAGTACTGAGAGAGGTTAAATGACTTGTCTAATGTCACACAGCTAGTAAATGTCTGAGGAAGAATTCAAACTCAGGCTTTCCTCACTCTATTCACAACACTCCATTTAATACACCACTTAGCTGCCTCTAATTACCTGGGTCATATTCGGACAATAACTTATACTCTGTGGGCCTCCTCCCCTCATCTACAAAACCAGATAATTACACCAGATCACCTCCAAACTCACCTTTAGCTCTAAAACAATGATCTCTGAATAAATAGTAATGTCATTCATTTGCTAGAAAAAATGGCAATTTTCCAAAGTTGACTATTGAAAAAAATACAAATAATTGAAATGATCAAAAGTTAACTTTTTAAAATCCTATTTTAGAAAAAGAAAGGGTGTAAAAAGGAAATTTTGGCTTAGCAATGAGATACTTCATGCTATTGATATTTATCGTTTACTTGTGTTTTAGTCATGTCCCACTGTTTGTGCTCCAATTTGGGTTTTTTTCTTGGCAGAGATACTGGAACAGTTTGCCATTGCCTTCTCCAGCTCATTTTACAGATGAGGAAACTAAGTAAGCAGGGTGCAGTGATTTATTCAAGGTCACACATCTATTAAGTGTCTGAAGCTAGATTTGAAGTCAGAAGATGAATCTTCCTGACTCCAGACCTGGCAATCTATCCACTACACCACCTAGCTGCCCATACTCTTCATGACTGTATGGATAAGAAATCATTTTTCAAAAGTCAAAATTTATATCCTTCCAAGTGACATTTGGTAAGTTACTTAATCTTTCTGTGTCTCAGTTTCCACATATGTAAAATGGAAGGGTTGGATTTCTGACTTCTACGTTCCCTTCTAGCTTTTAATCTATGATCCTATGAACCTCACACTTACCACTGACGCAGCCATTTTCCTGTCGGTGAAAATTGAAAAATAAAACAAATATTCGTCCTATTTTAAAGTAAATTTTATCAATAAGCAGGTCAGTGCACAGACCAAAAATATAAATGACATAATCAGTGGTTCACCTTTAGGTGAAGCAGCTTTATTGTTTTCTGGTGCTGTTGATCCCAAAGTCCCAAGTGACCATGGATTGCAAAGTGTGAATTTCCATGGCTCTCTGAGCCTTCTTTCAGTAGCTACTGCTGACCAACTGCTATTAATGGTTTCTTGAGGAATGTTGGGGAGGGGCCTATTTCAGAAATCTAATATGAAGGAACTTAAATTACATCCATGTGTTTTATTAGGAAGGTATGCTCTCTGATGGCCTGTATGAGCACACTGGGGAGAAAATGTGAAGGGCTACAAACAGGCATAAAAGAAAGAAGTAACCACAAATGACTGAACCTCATGAAAAAGTGAAATGTTTGGGAATCCTAGTAATCCCTAGAGTAGGCAAATAAAAAGTAGTAATAACACCCATACCGTCTATCCATTCTTATAATTTTATTGCCATAGGTAATTCTCTGTGGAAACCCTGCCATCGATGCCAACCGTCAACCTGACTGCAACTTAGAGTCTTAGAGAGCTGCCTGGGAGTACTGAGTAATTAAGGAACTTTTTCATGCTCTCACAGTTGGTAAGTGTCAAAGACAAGAGTTGACCTGAAGTCTTCCTGACTCTAGCCCTCTGCAGTAGGTTGCCTTGAAGGAAAATAAAATCTGACAACTACAAAGTGCTTTTAAGTATCGGTTTGCAAACCTACCAAGTACTTGCAAAACATGTGTAAGTTGTGTAATTCCTATGTAGATTTTGTATTTAGATGGGATTTCTAAACAAATTAATAAGAAACTCAGGAGGGAGACATTAGTAGCCACTATTTCTGGGATCTTACCTACCCCTCTCCAATGGAGCTTGCTGAAGCTTTCTGGGGAATAGGAAAAGGGACTATGAGTCTGGCTGCTCTGTTTGTCTCTGAGAGAGGTAGTATCAGACTAAGATTAATAGCTACGTACCCCACTGCCTCCAGTATTGCTGTCTAGGGGAATGATTGATTCAGAATAAGAAACTGATTTCCTGGCTATTATGTCTTAAGGAAAAGCTCACTACAATAGGCTTTATTCCTTCTCACAAATACTAGTTAGGCAAAAGAGTACCAAACATAGCAAATAGCAAGTAAATCTATTTTCCCAAGCAAATAGCAAACCTAAATTGGTAAAATTATACATATGGGACTAGATCAGGAAATGTACACAGTAAATAAATATTTTATATAGAAGATGAAATCTCACTCAACCAAGAAAGAGTCTCCAATTTATTAAGGGGAAATTCTCATAAGCCTTTAGAGAGGCAAGTTAGAAATCAGATGCATGCTGAGAACCCAGATGTCCATACAATTTTTTCATCTTTCTCTTCTCTGGAGTCAGTTCCAAGCTGGAACCACACGTTTCTCTCTAAGAAACAGTGAAGAACATCTCTTTCTTCCAAAGCTCTCATATCAAATTTGCCCCTCTGGTATTCATGCAAGGTGGCACCAGCATTCTGTCTATGAATTAGCAAAGCCTCATGCAAAGTGCTCCAGGCTTGGATGTATGCATGGGTTGCATACAAATTAATTTGTTTCAACCTAAGAGAAACCCTAGGAATCAGGTACTATGGTTATGCCATTTTACAGAGGAGGAAACTGAGGCTAAGAGAAGTTTAATGACTTAGTTAAACTACATGGAAGAGCTCAGACTAGAATTTAGGATTCATCATTTCATGACTTGTCCTACCTCCTACTCCTCCTTTACCTCTCTTCTCCCAGGATCATTAATAAATGTGAGGGCAAGAAGTCAAACGCCATTCTTCTGAAACTAAATCCAGTCTTTGTTTCTTCTATTATACCACATCTCATCAGAGGAAAGGATCTATTGCAAAAATGAATATATCTATAACTATTCCTTGATTTATAGAATAGATGTGGTCTTGAAGAGTTGTGTTTAAATTTTTTTTTAATACACACTGAATCATATCTTAATTGCCCTAGGGAGTCTTACCACTTAAAGAAATTCTATCTTGAAACTTTTTATAAGTCAAAGTATCCTTTGTAAAGTGGATGATAGCCAGCTAATTTGTCTTCTGTTTTGACATTAAATGCAAATATTAGTAGATTTTATTGAGACTACATTAAATGAAGTGAATCCGTATGAACTTTCACTCACTCATTCATTCATTCTCTTATTCAACAAGCACTTGTTCGACTTCTGCTATGGGATGAGCATGGGATGAAGTTGTGTGGGGCTAAATTATGTTTAAACATTTTGCTATCTAATTCAGTTCCCTCATTTTAAAGATATCTCATTTGTTATACTGTGACCAAAGCATAGAAATGTTGCTGAGCAAAGATATTGGGGAAATGGCCAGTGAGTTCAATAGAAACATACAAAAATGATGTAAATTTTGAAGTGCTAAAATAATGATAGATTCAAAGAATTTAGTCAAATTGGCCAAAATCAGAGTTTCTGGAATCCTGCTGTTTTCACTTTCACAATATTTTCATTTAATAGTTCATTTTGGATACTGTACAGCTATGAGTGTTTTGAGTAGTGCCATTAATATTTTACTGATTTTCAATATTTTCCAATTGTTTGTATTTAAAATGTGATTTGAATAATTTTTTCTCAGTTCTGAAGTGTGGATTTTATGACCCTTTCCTTGTGCTCCCCCCCTCCTTATTTTCCCAATGCCTTATCTTCAGTGGAATATAGCTCAAATTTTATATTGATGACAGTTGAGGAACAGTTTCTATTCATATCAACCCGCTTCACAGCAAATTTTTCTGAATCCACCTGTTCCATTAAATGAGCACATCTATACAGTCTTAAGTGAAAATAATATTCAGTTCTGTGTGAAGGTTCGCTATGGACTTGCCACTAACTAGGAGAAGGGTACAAATATTTATTAAGCACCTCTTATGGGCTAGGCACTGTGATAAGCACTTTAGAAATATTATTTCATTTGATGATATTGATCATATGATCATAATTTTAGATCTAGAAGACATCTTAGAAATCATTGATTCCAATCCTCTAATTTTACAGGAGAGGAAATGGAACCTAAGAGAAGATAAAAAATTTGCCTAGGATCACACAGATATTAAGTGTCGCAGGTGGGATTTGAATCTAAGACTTCTTGATTATAAATCCAGCAATCCATCAGCTGTACCATGCTATCTTTAGGACATGCTCTTCTCATGCATTTCCAGTGGTATGTTTATGCCTTGTAAGACCCAGAGGAAGGTCTCAAATCCATTGGATAGAATCTTTGTGGAGGATTGTGAACACACTTTCACAAGAATTACCCAGGATGAGAAAGAGTGCGGGGCTTGGAGGGGTGTCCCACCTTCCCAGAGGATGGACTGCCCACAGCATAAAAAATATGAATTCACTGTAGCATCAAAATAATGGGTATCCATTAAGATGCACCCTTTCTTGACTTGCCCCATGGTTTCATGAAGCAAGAGTTCTGGCCAAGATTTGTAATACTGTACACTTTGTGTGAACTCAAACCAGGCTTCTTTATCAAGTGGAGATTTAGTAAATTAACATGATCTGAATCTAAATGCAAGTCCTTTATCAAAGAAAAATGGATAACTGGGAGCCCTACCATGATCTCTAACATCAATAGCATTGCTATATTTGGACGCTCCCTTCTAATGGAAAAGTCACAACTGCCTTCAACACTGGTTTTTGCCTTTCTTCTTTCAAACACGAGGTTTAATAAAACTCAAGGAAACCATTTTATGTATAAATTTGTTTTCATTAGTGTTTTCCCCAGGAATATGACTTGGGAACACAGGGATATTGTTAAATTGTAGTAAACATTCACAGCCTTCTCACTATGTGAGCTATGCATAGGGCTGGAAGCAAGCAACATGATTTTATTTGGGCTTTTTAAATAAAGTTGAATGGTTTTCTAAGCTTCTCACTTTATTCTTAACATTCTCAAACACTCAGTATTGTACAATGAAAAGACAGTTGAAGATAAAGTCAGAAATTCCATTTCTACCACTGACATTAACTACCCACATGCCCTGGGCAAAATCCTCAGACCACTCTGGTCCTCAGTTTCCTCATCTAATAAAATGACTGAATCCCATTAGATTGCCTCTGAAGTCCCTTTTAGCTCTAGTTTGTTGATCCTGATGAGCGTATTTTGCTCAAAACATGCTTGTCCTAGACTAGTGTCCAACATACCTCTATAGGATTCCTTATGTTTTGGAAAATTTGCCAACTCTTTGTCTCAGTGTGGCCATAATAATTTTCTCATATAACTAGTAATCAGAAAAAAACATCGCTACTTTTTTAGGTAAGTGAATGTAACACCCATTTTAACTGTAGTTTTTATAAGGGTGTGTGTGCGTGAGAGAGAGAGAGAGAGAGAGAGAGAGAGAGAGAGAGAGAGAGAGAGAGAGAGAGAGAGAGAAGAGAAAGAGAAGAGGGAGGGAGGGAGGGAGAGGGAGAGAGGAAGAGAGGGAGAGAACACTGAGTTCTAATTCAGGAAAGAAATATTGATTCAGCCAGGTCATTTGCCACTGAAAATAGCAATGTTTGTGAGGTCCTTTGGCCAGCCTTGGATATATGTAGCATCTAGAAATATTATTCCTTGTAGACTTGTGGGCTTTCTCTTCACATTACTGGAAATTGTTTTCAATATCATTTGAAAAAATATATTGTAGTGTCCAATTAGCTAGGGGTAGGAAAGTCTTTAATAATTGCTATGTATGTATGCCTCATGTCAGTAAAAACATCAACATTTGTTCCCCAGTGTCAGGACACTGGAGTGCTTATAAAGCCTTATATGAAAAGTTGAACATTCTGTTTTATGTGGTGAGATGTGAGGCCAAGGAAAGGTTAATGAAGTTTGCAAAATTTCTGGAGCTGAGAGGGAAAAGGGTAAACTCAAACTGTACTTTAAAAAGAAACAGAAAAAAAAAACTTGCCTTGTTGGACTTTTAACAGTTTTGTGCCATCTAGTGGATAATTGATGGAATGGATTTTTTTTTATTTCAGGATTTTCCAATGTCTTCACTGAAGTTTTAGAAGTAAAAGTTCTCTCATTCATGGAGGAAATAACCATATTTCACTGTATAATTATTACAGATTTTATACCAAATTTTTTTGCATTCATTATGTGAAGATTTTTTTTAAATGTGTCGGTATTACTTAAAAATCATTTATTACTAACCTGTCTTTGGTGCAAGAGGCACAGAATACTCATTAAAATTGAATAGTCCAAATTGATACACATTATTTCTTCATGACAGTTCAGTGAACATTTTTCCAGTTTCAAAAATAAACTGAACACTTTAGTTGTTACTGATTTGTGCATTATGGCAAAAATATTACTTGAGAAAATTTACTACAGGGTTGTGAAGTACAAACTTACAAAATGTAATCTTCTGTGTCCAAAGATTCTGCACCTCTATCCTTGGTTTGGTTGTCTGACGCACAGTCCTCAGTGCCACTCATGTCAGATGTGTTTACTTTGCCGCTGCTCTGCCACAATCTAGTGCATTGGAAATTCCCATCTTGTTGAAACTTCTGAAGACTGTTTCATGTGATATAAGGTCCTCATGCTTAATTACCCAAGTGCATGTCAGTTTCAAGGAAGAGCGCTTAGTATTTCCAGCAGATGTCAATCTCTAGAAAATGTGCAAGTGGTCTTTAACTGGTTTGTTTACAACATAGATGATGCTCATGCACTGAGAATTCTAGGCTTATGACTCACAATACAGGACAGATAAGTGCAAATCCAAATGCCACTGGGGGAATTCATTGCTGCTCTGTTTACCTTTTAAGCAGTGCGACAAACAGAATTATACCATGCGATGATTAAAAAGTTACAAACCAGTTTTTGGTTTAAAAACAGAGTAGGATGATTATTTTGGGGTGACTATTATGGGGTGATACGGTATTTATCCGTTAGCAAACTGACCAGTCTTTCCTGGAGATTTTAGGCTTCCCTCGTCTTCAAAGCAGATCAGCCACAGACTTCAGTCTGGGCTGACAGCAACAAGAATTTATTTCACTTCATTCTCCCTAGTCTGGTGCCTTTTTCTATCACTCTTAGTTTCATAATGCATATCAAGAATTATTTTGACTTGGAGTCAGGAAGTCATGAGTTCAATCAAGCCTCAGATACTTACTCGCTCCGTGATCCTGGTTAAAATGCCTGGCCTGGCCCCTAGAAGCCTTTCCTGAGGGGACACACTACACTCAGTATGAATCAGCACTGAATGCTGGGAAATTATAATTATAGATCAAGACCTAAAAAGAGAGTTGTGAGAAACTACCACCTCCCACTTTATTGTAGAGTTTGACTACTATTGATATGGATTACTCCACGTGATGTCGGACTTTTTTATATTTGGATGTTGTTTAGTTTGGCAGAACTGTCTTATTCCCCCTTTTCTTCAATCCTCTTGTAAAGGATTAGAATCCAAAAGAGGAAGGAAAGAGGTAGTTATTTGGAAATGTAGATGATATATAAACAAAAGTCCCCAATAGATATCTTTTTTAAAAAAGAATATTAGCTTAATTCTGCTCATTTTTCCTCCACACCTGTCTCACGTGAAGTGGCCTTATTGCTTACCAAAACTAACCTCTGTCCCTTTCCTTGAACAAATTTGCTCCCTTTCAGTCCCACTCTCTACTGACTCATTCTCTATTGCCTAAAAATATGCCCAAGTCTCCCCATCCTGAAATAAACCGTCATTTGATTCTTTTATCCCTACTATCATCCTATATCTCTCTGCTCTTTGTAGTTAAACCATTTTGCAAAGACCATCTACAACAGGTGTTTCCACTTTCTTAACTCATAATTTGGCTTCCGACCTTATCTTGCGGCTGAAAGTACTCTCTCCAAGGTTACTAATGATTTCTTAATTGTCATATCCAATGGACTTTTCTCAGTCCTCGTTGTCCTTCATCTCTGTGCAGCTTTTGACATATTGACCACTTTCTCCAACTTGATTCTCTCTTCTGTCTAGGTTTGCAGGACACAATGCTCTCCTTTTGTTCCTTCTACTTATCTGACCGTTCTTTCTCTGTCTTCCTTGCGTAATCCTCCTCCAGATCTTGCCCTCTAACCATAGGTGTCCCTCAGGGTTCTGTCTCTTACTTTTACTTCTTGTGGTGATCTCCTAAGCTCCCATGGTCTTTTGTTATCACCTCTATGCTGATGATTCTCAAATCTGCCTATCCTGCCCTGATCTCTTTGCTGACCTGTAATCTCACATCTCCAAATGCCTTTCAGAAATCTTGAACTGACTATCCAGTAGATAACTTAAACTCAATATTTCCAAAACAAAACTCATTGTCTCCCCCCCAAAAAAACCCCTTTTCCCACTTCCTATCCTCCCTGTTACTGTAGGGGGAAACATCATCCTTTTCATCCCTGAGGCTCACAACCTAGAAGTCATCCTGGATTCCTTGCTTATCTCTCACCTCTCATTCCAAGTTCTTGCCAAGACCTGGTCATTTTGCTTTTGCGACATCTCTAAAATATACCAACTTCTCTCTTCTGTTACTGCTCTCATCACCTTGTGCCTGGACTACTGCTATAGCCTACTGGTGAGTCTACCTGCCTCAAGTCTCTCCATTCCAACTCATCCTCCATTTAGCCCCTAAAATGATTTTCCTATAGTGTAAGGCTGAATATGTCACACAATCCCTAACCTCCATCCCCACTAAACCTCCAGTGACATCCTATGGCTTCCGGAAGCAAATACAAGATACCTGTGTGACATTCAAAATCATAAATAACTTAGTCTCTTCCTACTTTCCTTTCCTTTCGTTTTATTCCTTATTGCCCTACATGTACTCTTCAGTCTAGTAACGCTGTCCTCCTAGATATTCCACAAACGAGAATCCATCTCTCAGTTCTAGGAATTCTCTCTGGCTATTCCCAATGTCTGAGATGATCTTTCTTTTCCCCTCTGCCTACTGACCTTCCTGGTTTTCCTTAAGTCCCAAGTAAAATCCCATCTTCTACAGGAAGACTTCCCTAATCCCTCTTAATTCCAGTGCCTTCCATGAGTTAATCATTTCTTATTTATCCTGTCTGTAGCTTGCTTTATATATGTTCGTTTGCCTGTTGTCTCCACTTTAGATTGTAAGCGCCTTGAGAGTAAGGACTATCTTTTGCCTTTTTCGAATATCTTCACTGCTTAGCACAGTGCCCAGCCCATGTTTATTAAGTGATTGGTTGTTTTTCCTTTCAATTTATATTAGTGCCATTAAGTATACTGTTTATTTCACTTTGCTTCTGTTCATATGAATCTTCCTATGTTTCTTTGAATTTATCATATTTCTCATTTCTTACAATATCAAAATATTCCATAACATTCATGTAGCACAATTTATTTAGCCATTCCTTGGTTGAAGGGCAAGTGTTGTATTTCTAATTCTTTGCTACCACAAAAAAAAAGGAGTTGAAGTTTTTGAAAATGAGGTTGTCAGAGAATACATTCCAGCAGGTCTTACTATACCAGGAAAGTTTCAGTATGGGCCTTGTTTGACTTTATCTTAGGTGTCCAGAGATCAGCTTGGTTGAGTTCATACAGGTTTGTAACCAGATGGACAGCAGGAGAATTAATTTCAACCATAGCAAGTGTTGAAGACCTTTCTACTGAGTCACAGAGGAATTGTTATAAGCATCAGGAAATACCCATACCCATGAAATCACAGGTTTTTGAAGTTGAAATTATAGGATAAGTGGCATATGTTTGTATCTACCCAGAATTACTTTCTAATGTTAGTGTCCATTTACTTCTGTCTGAGTAGGTCTCATACAGGGAAAGAGAGGGTCTCACAATTCACTAGATTACTAGGAAAGGTCAGCCTGGGCTTAGAAACTAGTCAAACATAATCCATCAAGTTGGAAATTGGAAACTGTATTAGTTAACTATATTTTTTTGAAGGTGCAGCTACATCTTCCTGAGTTCAAATCTGGTCTCAGCTGTGTGACCATGGGCAAGTCACTTCACCCTATCTGCCTCTGTTTCCCCATCCATAAAATGAGCTGGAGAAGAAAATGCCAAACCACTCTAGTATCTTTTCCAAGAAAACTTCAAATGTGGTCATGACCGAACATGACTGTGAACAACAACAACCAATATTTTTTGGTTATCAAGTAAATACTATGATACAAAATTTAAATAAAAACATTTAATGTGAATGAGAGTAAATATGGAGATTGGTGAAAATTTGCAATATTGATTCTAGCTCATGGAATGAAGTAGCATCATTGGATATAGAACTGGGAAGGACTTTAGAGATAACTTAGTCCGAGGATTTTATTTTTAAAATGGGGAAACTGAGGCAAAGTCCCACAGGGAGATACTAGCAGACAGAATTCAAACCCAGGTGCTCAGATTCCAAAGCCAATGTCTGTTTGTTTTCTAGTACAATATGCTGCAAGTGGCAAGAGATTGTTTTTTATTTTGAAATCTTGAAGTTTCTTTTTCCCTCTTTCTTGCCTGTTTTTCCCCCACCTTGAATCATTAAATATTGAAAGAAAATAAAGTTCAGTGAAAGTAATCTAGGTATAGTAAGATGGCCTATTCTGTGTGATGGTCTGTTTCTTTTTTGACTGGAGAAAGTCTGAATAGTGTGATGTAGACTAGCTTCACACAGGTATTCCGGGTATGTGTACAATTTGTCATTCCTCCCATGACCTTGTGACTCTCTTCCAAGAGAGAATGGTTCTTCGTGTAGCATAAGTCACTCTTATCAGAATCTGACATCTCTTTCAAGTTGCTTTTGAAAGTAGGAGGTAATTTTATTGACTAACTTAAAGAGAAGATGTATATCCCTTGGTTAATATTCAGAATAAATTTAGAACAAGTCAATCTGATGAAGACTTAATTAGCACTATACATTTTTTATTTCATTTTTAAAGGCCCAGGTCCTATCTTGAGTTATTCCCCCCACATCCTTTCAGTGTATTATCCTTAGATGCTATTGTGAAAAGCAAAAGACTTTTGTAGATGAACCAGGTAGTGGGCAGTGCAAGTGCTTGGTAAAGACATTTTCTATAGTTGTACCAGAGATATCCAGGACTCCAATATACAATACCTATGCATAAGACTTACTAGCGAAAAGGAACTGGTTTGTCAGGGAGAAAACAAGAAGTGAAATATTAGGCAAAGAGAGAGATAAAATAAGGATAAACAGAGAGAGCAGGAGGAAAAAGTACCCTAGGAAGAATTGTAAGTGAAGTAAACAGAACCAGGAAAACAATATACATAAGTCTAATAATATAAATGAAAGTAACATTAAAACAAAGTCAAATATGTGTAATCATGATGAGCAACCTTGGCTTAAGAGAGAAGAAAACATTTACTTCCCTTCTTTTCTCAGATGGGTGTGGACCTATGGGTGTAGAATGTTGCCTATGCACATGGTCACATCGTCATTGTGTGGTTTGCTTTTGCTTAAGTGGTTATGGTTGTGACCATCTTTGGTTCTGATTATAAGAGATGTCACTCCGGCTGGGGTTAGGGGTCAGGAGAATATATAAAGAGAAGATTGGTGTAATATGAGAGACATCAATAAAGCTATGAAAAAAAAAGTGTGTCTTAAAAAGGTACAAGTCACTAAGTATTTATTAAATACCTATTATGCCTAGTACTATATTAAGTACTAGACAAACAAAGAAAGGCAAAAATAGTACCTTCTCTCAAAGAGCTTGTAGTCTCTTTGGAAAGACAATATGCAAGTAACCATGTACAGGCAAGATATGTGTGCATTTTTTACAGACATATGTGTACATATATACATGCAGACATATTTATAGTAAACTAGATCTAGTAAAAAATAAATAGAATTAAGGGGAATTGGGAAAAGATTCTCACAGATGGGACTCAAAAGAAGTCAAGAAGGGCAGAGATGATGAGGGAGAGAATTCCAAACATGGGTATCAACCAGTGAAGATTTGAGAGATGTTGTGAAGACATAATCAACAGAACTTGGCAATAGATTAGATATGGGGATGGTAAGAGAGAGGAGTTCAGGATGACACCCAGATTGAGGGTCTGGGTGACTGGGAAGATGAGGATGATTTGACAGGAATAAGAAAAATAGGAAAGAGGAAGATTTGGTGGTAAAGGAAGATAATGAGTTCAGTTTTGGTCATGCTAAGTTTAAGATTTCTACAGGGCATCCAGTTTGGGGTATCCAGTATGCAGTTGGAGATTTGAGACTGGAAGTTAGCAGAAAGGTTAGGACTGAATAAATAAATTGGAGAATAATCAACAAAGAGGTGATAATTGATTTCAATTATTAATTTGATTAAATCAAACAGAATAGTATAGAAGGAGAAGAGTAAAGAAGACCCAGAAGAGTGCCTTGGGGCAAAGAGTCTAAAAAGGATGGAGTGGGGATGGGAAATATAATATTCTGGAGTGTCTCCTGCATGAAAAAAGAAGCAGCTGCAATTATATACGTAACCTTTTTTGCATAGTAATAATTCCATTACACTGATATTGCACAACTTATGTTGTCATTCCTCAGTTGGCAAGCATCTCCTTTGCAACTAGTTCTTTTCCTCTACTACAAGAAGGAGCTGAAGTTCTTCAAGCTTTTTGTTGGCAACATATAAACTGCTGCAGATCTTGCCACGTCACAATGTCTTCAGTTATGGACCTGGTGATAGGTTGTATTTCTGTGGTAGCTAAGTGAGAGCAAAAGGAGTTTTGGTGCTGCAAGTATGCACAATTTCTTTTGTGTGAGTACTCTCTCCTTCTACTAACATAGAAGACAATGTCCTTCTTACCTAGATGGCTTTCATGAGCTGCTGTGATTAAAAAAAGTTTATTCTGTTGTGGGCAGCTTTCTGATGTCCTCCTCAGCATAGCTATAATGGTCCTCAGATTAAAGCTGTAATCTGTCACTAGGTCAATACGTTAAGACTTTCCAACCAGAAATTGTGTTTCGTTGGCATAGCTTTCTAGAATCTACAAGGGGAACCATTGGAGTAGGAGTTCCATGGAAGGTGTTAATCTAATGATCACTTTTAGAGTATGAAGCTCCCAAACTAAAAATTCAGCTGGTGCCAGACAATTCACTTATTTATAACTGCCATCCATTTCACTTTCTGTTGGATATTCTATTTCAAAACTTAATTTTTAAGAAAATTGATTGAAAGTTTAGAAATCCATTTTATAGAAATTCCAATTTTCTGGGTCTCCCAACCCTTGCATCATCTTTTCATCTTTACCCTCTTTCTCTCTCCTCACTTCTATCCTTGACTTTCCTGTTTGAGGCAAAATACAGGGATAAGATTGGGGTCCCATGTAAACATTCATAAGGTGAAGGGGGGCAGTGCTGCATACTCTTTCCAGAAAGAGGTCCTTGAGTTGTTTAGAAAAGAAACCTTTATGGGGTTAATTGTACAGGGTTTGTCACAATCAAACTCATTTTTTCTTGTGGGAACAACATCCTAATGTCCCTGAGTCACAGAAGGATGGATGTCTGTTGAGCTCATTAATGTTCTTCAGTGAGAGCTCTTTATGGAGATATACTCCCTAAGTTTATTGCCATTCATGGGAAAGCACTTGACCTACATACTCTTTGCTCAGCAGAGACGCTGATCATAATTCTGTTATAGTAAGCCATTCTAAATCTTTCTCAACTGCAGAGGTACCCTCATCAGTCCAAAAAAAAAAAAAAAGATTAGCCTTTGAGTTTGAATTTGTTTTCCTCTTCTATGCTTTTCGACCTCCAAGTTTTGGGAATTTCTTTCTTTGCCCCTACCCTGAAGAAGCAATGCAATGTTAGACTCCATCTCAGCCATTCCTCATGGCACCTAAGGGACCATATCTTCAGATTGGAGAATCTGGATGAAACGAGTTTTTTTCCACTTTATTCAAGAAACTGTAATAATAGTGTCTCTCAAGGACACAATCCAGAGGGGAGAACTGAGTTGAATGACTTGTTTGCAATTGACCTTGGGCAGCTAGTTTCATCATTTCTGCTTTTAAGCTAGCAGGACCCATTGCAAGGAGATGAAGTGACCTCCCCAAAATTAATGTAATCTCTCTGAAATTCTTTCCCCACCTCAATCTTGGAGTCTGTGTTTTTCATTAATTCCTTTCTCTACTATCCAGAAGCCTTTCTTGTCTGAGACTCCGCCAAAGATTTCTAGAAGCATTCTTTGGCCCACCCAACAATATTTATTGATAAGCAGTAAATGATTAGGAGCCGTGGGCTTTTCTAAAAGAGAAAGCCCAAGGTTAAGAGAGGAGAGAAAAGTAGCATCCTACTATGTAACACCAGGGATCACCCGCTTGTACTAGGTTAACCTTTAAAGGTATCCCAGGTTTATAATGTGAGTCCACATACACTCAAAACTGGCTCATGAACCCTTGCCGATATATTTGCTTTTACTATCTAGCCAGAGGGCACAATTATTTTAAATTAAAAGGATTTAGTAGAATAGAACACTAAGAAATGTATTAATAGAGTTTCCTCCCATATTGTAATGCACTTGAGGCACTTTTTCCAATAAATACATATGTCATCAATGTGAAAAGCAGACATGCATAGGGAACAAATGTTGAGGAACACACATATAGAGAATGTATGGGATGAGGGTATGTGCGTGGAGGTACAATTCTTGCCATTAATATTAATCAGATAAAAAATCATTAAATGTATTAAATCTGTTGTACAGGGTGTTTCAAAAGTCTTTGTGCAGTTTTTTAAACTATTAAAGCTTAAAATTATAAAACTGTGCTGTAAGAAATGATGAGCTAGTTGATTTTAGAAAAACATGGATAGATTTGCATGAAATAATGAAGAGTGAAATGAATAGACCCAAAAGAATGTTGTATACAGTAATAACAAAATTTTTTTAAGAACAGCTTTGAGGGACTAAGTGATTTTGACTATTATACCCATATTAGCTACAAAGGATCTATGAAGGAACATGCTATCTGCATTCAGAGAAAGAAATGATAAATAGAATTATGTATAGGATGATTTTATGCACACACACATATGCACACACACGTGTCTAATAATAGTCATCTCTGGGGAGAGTGGGAAGAAAAAAGTTAGATAACTTTATTATAGATTTAAAAGGATAGCAAGTTGTATATAATAGATTTGCAGTTCATTGTAGAATTATCTTTTTTTCTACTATATTATGTAAATTACTGTTTTATTTCATAACTTAAAAATAAAAAAAATTTAAAATCAATATAGGATTGAAGCAAAAAAAAACTTCACTAAGACTTTGGGTATGTAAATTTTTTATGTTCTGTGTTGTATAAAGTATTGTTTAGACCTTAATCATAGAAAGAAAAAAATGAAAGTCATTAGGAGAGGGAAAAGGTAACCTATATGCACATATGTATATGTGTGTGTCCCAAAATAAATATGTGCAAAGAATACATAAAAATTAGATAACTTATATAGAAATTTGAACTGGACTTTGAAGGAAATTAGGGATTTAAAGAAGCAGAATCAAGGAAAGAGTTGATTCCATAGGGGCAATCTATGTTAAGATATGCATATGGAAGATGGAATTTTGTGTGTGAGGAATAGAAAGAGTTTTCCCAGACTAAAGAGTACAGGGAAGTTTAGAAGATGGATGAGCTTAAGGAAAAAGATGGTGGGTTCTGTTTTGCATATGCTGGTCATGAGATGCTTCACATAGTTCAGAGTGTCCAATAGGCTGCTGGTGGTGTGGGGAAGTTGTGGTCTAGGGATGCTAGGAACCTCAGAATTCAAGGGTCCAGGGCAGGGGGTTGCCTCGAAAGAATATGATCACTCAAGCCTTCTTTTAGACCAGGTAGGGAGTTTATTAAGACACCAGTTAGGTGGGCAAGATTCTTGGTGAGTCTGGGTATCTGTGATGCCAATACAAGCAGGTCAGATTCTTAAAGAATCTGTTTATTTGATGAGGATAAAACTGGTACTTTCATATGGAAAAAGATTGTGGGAAGATGTAGATGGGATTGAGGAGTACCAAGTAGCCTGGGGTAGCCAAGGAAACAGAGAGAGTGGCCCGAAGGAATTAAGGAGTGTCAAGTAAACTAATTAAATACTAGAGGTAGGGTGGGGTGGGCCAGATGACTCAGACAAATGCCGGGGACTGGGTTCCCAAAATTTGTGGGAAAGTTCAAGGGCTTTTTCTTTTATGGGGTCCAGACCTCCCTCTCCCCGCATTAGAACTGGAACTCAGTAGAGAGACACTAAGGTGGAATACCTAAACCTGTCAGTCATTTGTATGAAGATGTTAATTAACCTCATGGAAACTGGTGAGATCATCAAGAAAAAAGTATCTTACATCATTTTGCTTTTTCAACTGAGCTTTTCCCCTGACACTCTCATGAGGCCCATTAATTATTTCTGCAAGATCTGTAGTTTCTGCTGGGCAGTGATTCCCTGGTCCCATGTTCACTGCTAACATTGTTCTTTTTGGCACCTAGTTGCAGAGTTTTCCCTGGCTTCCAGCAGAGGTCCCTAGCTAAGGTCCTACCTCTTTGGCGTTAGAGATGGAATCTGTTCCATCATCTCTCTTTTAACATGAAGCTTCAGCTCTTTTCGCTAGGGAAGCCGACTTTCTACACTTAACTTCTTTCTTTCCACTCACGGAAGGTATTGTTAGTGTCTACAATTTTACTTTTGTGTAACTTACCTCTCTAAGGCAAGGGGACAAAGGTCTTTTGAGAAACAAACACCTCCACAAGAGACTATAGACATTGAATCTACCTTTGAAATGCCTTTCACCTTCCCATTAGGAGTGATTTCTCTGTAAGCCTCTAACTTACACTTGAAAATCACTTTGGCAGCTCCTGATCACTTCCCTATGTCTTCAAAAGAATGCCCTTTAACAAACTTCTCTGGGTCTCAAGTTCCCTGTTTTCTTCTCAATCTTTTACCGATTCTTTGGTCTTCCATGTGAACAGAAAAGAAAAGGAAGAATTAGAGGGAAGAAGAGAAAGAAGGCGCTGATGACAATGAAGATGGACAGCAATCACAACCCCCAAGGGGTTAGCCCAGCAAAGCATCACCCTCGGCCTCAGTCATTTGTTTCAACGTATTCCCTTTATTATGTATGTATTTATGTATTAAAATAAGCCTTCCAATTTTTGAGGTGCTCTACCTGCTGTACCAGGAGAAATAGATTCAGAATGTGGAGATAACCCTCTAGCAACTAACCGCTTTGTGGCCTCTAAGAGGGATTATTTAAGAAACATGATTCTGAATTATATAACCTTTCATCATATTGAGTAACTTATAACCAATATTCTCCTTTATAAAACTGCTTCATCCTAAGGAAATTGTTCTAAATCTTTGGAGAAATTATTTTTTTTTCCAAATATTTCTCTGTGGAAGAAGGAAGAGATTCTATGTGAAAATCTCTCTGAATTATGTGCAATTTTTACTTGAATCTTTAGATATATCTAATCACTATGTATAGTATTGCAAGTCTGTGAGAGTGTATGGAAACAAGAAGGGGATGTGAATTCATACTACAAGGAGAAGCACAATATCTGGAAAAATCCAGGAAAGGAGATGAAATGCTAGGACACACTTTGGATGGACTGACTCATGAGAGAAGGGCTCAAGTAGAGTATCAAGGGGGAGGGAAGAAAGGTCTATTGGCAGTACAATAAGGGAGCACTGAAACCTATTATCTTGTAGAGTTTCCCTTTTGTTTGTTATGTTATATCCCTTGTAGAGCATATAGATCCTATAAAAACTAAATTGCGGTATTATGTATGGTTTGGAAGGTATGGGAGAAAAAAAAGTCCTTTGTGTTCTTTTTGATGGGTTAAGCTGAGTGGTTTATTTCTGAGTGAAGTAGCTACATGGAGAAGAAAAGTCCTGGGGGTTTTTGATGGAGTAGGGTCAGCAGGAAGAGCAGCCCATGCTGCTTCACATAAGCTTAAGGAGGGGTTTGGCATAATCTTCCTGGTTATAGAAATGGAATAGGAAAATGAACACTGAATTAGGCTGCTTTTGATAGAATATTTTATTGGATGTTATAGAAGTGAAAATTGTCATTCATATCAGTTTTTATTTGATCACATAACAGTGGTGGTTTTTGAGAACCTCATTTACTAAAAAACTCCTAAATAAAATAAGAAAAAGTTCAGAAACTGTGAATTTCTTAGGTTAACATGACAGGAGTGATTATTACTTGAGGGCATATCAAAAAAAGCGACCTAATAGTGCAGTGCTTGTTCCAAATAACATCTTAGTAGATAGATAACTTTTGGCTTGGAAGAAAGGAAATCTAGGGAAAATGGTTCATGCCCTCTTAGAAAATGGAAATAAAAAATCACAATTGTTATTCCTTATCTACTTAATACTTGCACAGCTAATTTGAAAAGAGTTATGTAGCAACAAAGAAGAAATTAATTAAAAAAATCTTTTTCAGGAATACAAACTCCATAAAATTCAGATTTACTTGAGTATGAGGAATTAAATACAACTTTTGAGAGACAAAACTTTTGGTGCTATACATCTACTGTCAGTGACTATATTTGTCTTATTTTATATGTATTATTTAATATCTCTAAAGTTCATTTTATCAAGAAATTACATGACTTATGAAGTAATTCTTTTTCTTGTTCCAAAAAACAAACTACTTATTATTTACCTACAGGGATGATGTCTAAAAATTGAAAGTAACTTTTTTTCTAAATTTTAACTTTGATCCACATGACAATAATAATGACATCATAAATCATACAAATGCTGACTATGTGCCCAGACTGTGCTCCTTACCCCACCTCGTAGAGTCAGTCCTCTTCCTTAATGGTGCAGCTCAATCACCATCTTCTACATGAAATCTTTCTGAAATTCCCAACCTACCTTGAGCTCTCCCTCCAAAAATACTTATCTCTCCATTATAGTGCAAGCTCCTTGTGATTAGGGATTATTTCATTTTTTTGTGCTTGTATTCTCAATGCCTAGCATAGTGCTTGGAACACAGTAGGTGCTTAATAAACACTTAGTTGAACAATTTATTCAGTAGTAGGGATGGATTTGTAGTGACTCATTCAGTTTCTGCCATTACCAATGCCATTCCTTTTTAGGATAGCCTCCAAATTATCCTCTTAGCCTGTGATAGCACATTTCTCTTTGTTAAGCTATGTAGCCTCTAGAGAAAATAATTGCATAAGTTTGGTATTACTTGTAGCCATTGTCTAACAAACTGAGCTTAGATGTTCCATGTGCAACACTTCTAATGTTTCTAATGAATGACTTACTAAGCTTTTAGCTATCTCACATTTTCGCCTTGAAGCAGATTTTTTTTTCTTCTTTCTTTCACTGTACTGTCCCTTGTCTGATACCACATTAGACTGACTTCAACTTTGGAATAATTTTAAGTTCTTTTCTCTACTCACCATCTCAATACATCCTACTGATGCTCTCCGTCTTCCTGCTGCATTTCTTTAGCCATCATTTTAACATAGGTCCTCATAACCTCACTGTTATACCATTACAGTAACCTTCTCTCTAATGTCCCTATCTCTTATGACTTTAACTCATCCTGTGACAATATGCTTGAATAATCTTCCTAAAATGCCATCTTCATTCAATGATTTATGATTCACGAAACCTCAATGACTCTCTATCACCTATTTTTTATCAGATCTTCACTCATTAAATCCAACATTTGACAGCCTTTTCCAATTGATCATTTACTGGTTTATCAATCTTATTTCTTGTTACCCTTTATAGCAGACTCTGTGGTTTCTAAATCACCAGGTTGCTTGGATACACATGACTTATTTGTTCCTGCCCCCATTTTTCAGGATGTCTCATTCTTTTCACTGAATTCCCTTCCACTTCTTCTCCACTAATCTGTGTCACTCACACCACACATCCAAGAAGCCTTTTATATTGGAAAGTGATAAACCCACTATACTTTGCCCTGGTCAGATTAGCATCCAGAATATTGTATTTGGGTCAAGGCACTACATCAGGAAAGACTTTGATAAACTAGAGAATGTCCAGAAGAGGGAATTTGGTTGTGAAAGACCTCTAGCTTATACCATGTGAGCATCAGTGGATGGAACCAGGGAAGTTTACCTTGGAAAGGAGAAGACTTAGCAATGGAATACGTTACATACTTTCTTCAATTGTGTGAAGGGTTGTCCTATGGAAGAGGGATTTGACTTATTCTTCTTGGCCCTGGAGGGCAGGACTGGGGCCAATGAGTGGAAATTGCAGGGAAGTAGATTTCAACTTGATGCAAGGAAAAGGTTTCCTAGTGATCTGGAGCTTCCCCAAAGTAGAATGGTTCAAGAGGGTGGAAGATTCTTCAATAATGGAGATATTCAAGCACAGTCTAGAGCTCACTTTCCAAGAAGTAATTTACAGGACAGACTAGATGGTTAGCAAGGTCCCTCTGAAATGACATGATTCTGTGATTCCCATCTGACTCTATACACTTTTTCTACTTGATACCATCTCATTACGTAGACATTTTAGACTTGGTTAGTTTACTTTTGTTGATTGTGTTGTTGTGTGCATATATTCAGTTTTCTTCATGTGTGTATTTTGGGTCCTTGCATCTTTCTCTTAAGCTCCTTAAGGGCTGGAGTATTGGAGGTAGAGGTAGGGAGTGGTAATTAGGGTTAGGTGACTTGCCCAAGGTCACACAGCAGCTAAGTGTCTGAGGCCAGATTTGAACTTAGGTGCTCCTGGCTCCATGGCTGGTGCTCTATCCACTCTGTCACCTAGCTGGCATGTGTGTGTATTTATTTTTAATAACACTCCCTCACCCCTCTTGTGGTGAGGCTACCCTAAGTCCAGTGCATAATAGGTGACTCTACCAAATAGAACATTAATATATGGAAAAATTTTTGCTCTATTAAAAAAGTCAGAAGCAGAATTTAAGAGGAATTATTTGTATTGATCATCTAAATTTAGAACTGTGATTATCAAAGTATAAGAAGAGTGATTTTGTGACATGGATCTGTGGGTCTTTTAATTGGACAAGTCTCCAAGAAATGCCAGACTCTTCAAAATTACCCATGAGTAAATTAAATGCCATACTTCAAAATTGGATAGACAGCTTCCTTTTGAATAGTTTTCTTGATATGTCAAAGACCTATGACTTTCTTAGGGTGGGACACCAAGCTCTGTCATTTATCTGTAACTTAGAGGACTGTTTGAAAGCTTAGAGGAATGAAATGACCTCCCTGTGGTCATATTAAGTCTTAAGTGCCAGAAGGAGGATTTGAATTTAGGTATTCCTGACTATAAGTCTACTACTCTGTCTTCTTCCTCACATCATTTCTCTAGTCTTTAATATTTGTAATCCAAAGTCACTGTTGAAATATTAGTACATCCATCATGTTCAGGTTTAGGCATATAATTTTAGAATAATGCTCAAAACATATAATATTGGTGATTATTTTTCATATTCTACTATGTGTCTGTGGAGATGATGTCCAGGCAGTATTCATCTAAAAAATTTTAAGTATCTATTCTCAAAATTTCCAAGGAACCTGATAATTTTATCAGCATCTTTAAATGTCTTTCCAATTTAAATGTTTCAAAAATTGTGCTTCTATAACAATTTTAATTGAATCTCCTGTGTTGCTATTTTAACCACTGTAACCAGTAAAAGCATATAATTAAGTCCCAATCGAGACTTTTTTAAATAGGATGAAACACTCTGTGGACGGTTAAAAAAAAGCATGTGTATGGTGGTGGTTTTCATCCCTTCTCTATCTTCCTAGCTGGCAGACCTAGGAACCAGGGGTATGGCTGTGTCCATGTAAGGTAAGATAAAATTATAGGATCATAGATTTAGAGTAGAAAAAGGCAGAACATATATAAAATATGTTTTATAATTGAGTAAACTGAGTCTTAGAGTGGTTAAGGGCCTGCCCAAAGTCACAGAGCTAGTGAGTATTTGGGGTGGGATTTTAACCCATGTCTTCCAGATCCCCCAGTCTAGCTTCTAACTAGTAAACCAATTTGCCTTTCTCTGATACTTTGGATACTTTGGTGAATCCAAAATATCATCAGTGAAGGTTTAGATTTAGTTCAGATCATGCTGAATAAAGTAAAAATTGAATGCATCTACTAATGCATATCACAACCATGTTTTTCTATAAATCCTCCATAAAATATCTTCCCAATGTACTAGAGGTCTTTGTCCTGTCCTTTTAATATTTTGCAGCTATAAGGGCAATTTTCAGGTTGTCTGTTTGCTATCTATAACTCTTGATGATTATAACCAGCCTTCTCATTTTCCTGTCACACATACCCTCTTGATGAAGAACTTTCAGTTCAAGTGATATTAGTATCGATTGAAGGAACTGCATATGTTTGACCCAGAGAAAATATGATGTAGAAAGTATATGGTAGCACTCTTCAAATATCTGAAGGGCTGTTGTATGAAAGATATATTAGATTTATTCTATTTGGCCCCAGAAGATAGACACTTTGGAGAGAGAGATTTCATCTCAGCATATAGAAAAACTTCCTAAAAGTTTTCTTTCCTAGAAAACCTGTCCAGAAGCAGAGTAACCTGCCTTGAGAGGTAGTAGATTCTCCCCTCCAGAACCCTTTAGTCAAAGCCTGGGTGATTACTTTGGCATATATTATAGAAGGGATGTTTATTCAGGTATGGGTTGGAGTAGATGACTTCTGAGGTACCTTCTAAATCTAAGATTCTATAACATTATGTCTTTTATATGTTCTCAAGCACAAATCCTTAGTGGCAAGAAGTTGAATCCTAGACACAATATGGATTTTTCTTTGCCCTGTGAGTCATTTGCCATTGTAATTCATAAGAATTTTGGTGTTTCATGATTTACAACCATATGTTATCACCAGAAAAAATTTTAATTTTAAAAATATGAACTTTTGCATCAGGGGGTACCTTTAGTTCACTAAGAGCAGGGTGCAATTTCCCAAATATAATCTGGGTCTAACTCTATCTATTTGGTTCTTGACTGATCTCATTATTCTTCTCAAGCCCTGGTCATCAAGTCTAACCTTTGCATTTTATATGAGTACTAAGCTTAAAGGAGGTTAAAGAAATCAGTCAGGGTCTGCGGCAGGCTTTGAACCTAGCTTTTCCAGACTCTAAATCTAGCATTATCCATCCTGCCTTGTGACACTTGGCTTCACATTCTGACACTGGTGATCACCTTTGGTGAGTATATGTCTTCTTATTTGATGTTTCACTTGGTTCTGAGACTCAGCAGATCTAAGGTGAGTCCATGACTGCTTTAGTCATGTAATCTTGTATAAGTCCTCATGAAATCTACTTCTCATTATGGAAATTTGACAATAAGGATCAGTCAGACAAATACCTCATCTATTGCCATCAGATACCATATATACTCATCCACATATGAAGATGATGCCTTTTGCCAATTATGATTATTATACACTTTGAGTTCTTCCTCTAATAGTGCTTTTCTAGCTATAAATAAGCTTACATTGAACCTTTTGAACTACATGTATATCCTGTTTCCCCTATTGACCAAGTACATGTATTTGTAGACAACTGGTGAGGGAAGTTCACCCCTATCATAGGCATACCCTCTTCTACACGGCTGTCATTATTATCAATGACAATTTCTTTTCAGGCCACATTAGCTTCTGTATTAAATTAATAACTGTTCTTGTCCTTGGCAGGAAGTGGGGGGAGGGAGTAGGTGGGTTGGAATGAGAATTAATCATATCTGCAACTTTAGAAGGTACATGCATAGTGTACTTTGTGTAAAGCCTTTGTATATTACCCTGCCTTGGGATCTGTTGTAGCATTAAAGTTACTTGTAGAGATGGAGACATTGTCTCAGGATTCTCTCAATGACAGATGTCATAAATGGGGAAAGAGGGGGCAGGGAGAGAGGGTCTCTGCAAGTGTCACCAAAAGATGTGGGGAAGGAGGAAGAGGAGAAAGGAAGCGAAGAGAGTGAGAGTTCTTCATTGCCTCTGTCCTGCTCTATAAACTCTCTAATGGGTTTGCATGATGTCAAGATGGAAGATACCTCAAGACTCTCATTTTGACCTAACATCATCCTTTATCCTTCTTTATAACTCCTTTGCAAAGACTTCAGAGACCCCTTAATCCATGAAATTAGTTACCCTTTGAGTCCTGAGACAGTGTATCTATATTTATGGTTGTTATAATGCAGGGCCAGATTCTATTGCAGTTACCTTTTTATCTGCATTTTTTAAAATGCAAAGATACTCAACTCCTCCCTGAAACCTCATTTCCCCAAAATACAACATAAAGATCTGTTTATTTGAAATTTGTGCCTTTGGGGATAAGGATAATCCTGGTTCATTCTATTTGAAAGAAAGAGCTTTCATTTCATGGTATCTGCAGTATTTGTTTTAAAAATGTACATTTACAAAAGCTACAGTATACGCTGGATGTGTGATTAGATTGTACTTGGAGTGCAGAACATCTTTTGTACTTCAGCAGTCTACCTTAGCTTTAGGGGAGGAGATTCAGTTTTCTTGTTTTTAAGTAGGAATAAGCCTACTTGGAAAACAATAGGCATGAGTATCAATAATAGTTTAGTTTTTTAGCTCCTGTGTTGGTATGTGTAGATAAGATTGAGAGGCAAGTGATAAAAAATCATCGTATGAAAGTACCAGATGTGGGCATTGTCAGTGAGCCTTGCCCAATACTTTTTCTTTGGTAATGGCTCACAAAGAACCTGATTTTGGGATGTAAGTATGTCTCTTAACTAATGGAAAGTGATTTATATGAGTTGAGACTGGTAAACATGTACATTCTCTCCTTGAAGTATTTGGATATCCTTGCGTTCTCTGCTTATTCTGAGATCATTCTCCTCTTGATAAGAACTCATTGAGGACTCCTAGATAGAAATCACATATTCAATTTCAGTGAAGCGATACTGTCTTTAGAATCTAACAGTAGAGTGCAGTGCGATATAAGAAAAGGCATATTTTAGATTGAGGAGACAGTTAAGCTTTCTTTTTTTTCTCAGCCTGTTAAAATGGTCGTAAGTAAGGTGTCCAAAAGAACTATTCAGACAAGCTCTCTCCCTGAGAGCTTTTTAGAAATTAATATCAATATCTTGCTTCAGGGTAGCTAGATGGCATAGCAGATAGAGCACCAGGACTGGAGTCAAATCCAGCCTCAGATACTTACTAGCTGTGTGAGCCTGGGCAAATTACTTAACCCTGTTTGCTCAGTTTTCTCATCTGTAAAATGAACTGGAGAAGGGCTTCACACTCCAGCACCTTTGCCAAGAAAACTCCACATAGGGTTATGAAGTCAGATATGCCTGAAACAACTGAGCAACAACCTCTTACTTCAGGTGAGTTCTAGCTTTAGTGAGTGTGCAACCCTCAAGAAACACAGATGAAAGGTAGATTGTGCCACTCAGATCTCAGACTCTGTGTTGGAACCACATTTCCCGCAGAGAATGGTGTTCTGATGAGTCAGGAAGCCTTGGTTCACTAAGGAGACATTGCATTTTGCACATCTGAAGCAGTCACTGTGCCATTGGCGATCCTGGAAAGAGATGTACTGGGGACTTCCGACAGCTAGGAAGGAATTTAGAAGAAAATACATTTTTTTACATGTAGGCAAGTAACATAAACCCAGTATGTCTACTTCTAAGCCCATAATCTGTTCTAGAGAGGGACTCCTAAATTCACCATCTGCTTTAGTAGACAAAGTTCTTCCATTAGGTACAGAAAAAGCAAATAACAAATAGCATCTTCCCTGTCTCTGGATCCCCAGATTCAAAGAGAAAATGACACTGAGAAAAGATAAAAACAAATATAAAATCATATAACCAAGCTTACTGTCGGACCACAATGAGAATAAATATCATTCTTGTAAACTGATGTAGAATAAAAGTAAGCAGAACCAAGAAAAGAATACACCCAATGACTTAAAAGCAATGCAAGTAACAAAACGATTCTGCCAAATTCTAATCAAGTTTGTCTCTGAAGAAGAGACTAGGAGAGTGAGTATTGTGGTACAATATGGTATGATAGCAGGAGTGGA
This sequence comes from Bettongia penicillata ogilbyi, assembly GCA_023548195.1. Lineage (NCBI taxonomy): Eukaryota > Metazoa > Chordata > Mammalia > Diprotodontia > Potoroidae > Bettongia > Bettongia penicillata. Next base: position 8,625,861 of record JAJHZJ010000074.1, read on the forward strand.
GGGAAGAAACACTGATTCCTCCCCGGATATTACCTCTGTGATAACAGACTGGTAAGTTAACATCCTCAGGACTCAGTAAAAGGGGAGTTTGGACAACAGGGTCTTTGAAGTCCCTTTCAACTCCAAATCTGTCATCCTATCCCCTTACATCACTGGAGAAGTGAGGCAACCTTACCATCATCTTGATCGGCATTTTCAAGTAAAATAATGGTGATAACCAAGTTGTCTGTGGGCATGACTGGTGGGGTCTGCTAAGCAGGGGACTCCAGGGGTCCTACCTAAACCCTGTTCCCCAGTGAGTGATTGAATGCTGAATTTGCCCCACCCTCTCAACTTCAAGTTCATAGGACAGATGGATAAGAATATAAAATATACACAGGCACACTTTCACATGAACTTCTTCCCTTTCCCAGTCTTGCCATGGAATGCTGCATTCAATTGCACTAACAAAGAGTGTATGGAAATTACTTAGAGGGATTATGGGGCTTTGAAAGGGGAGAGAATAGCCTAGAGCTTGGTCTTTTGTTGGTAAAAATCTTGTTTCCTTATTGTGATCTACCTGGTCTTTCATTTGTATTCCACCAAATGATGAATATTATATTCAGAGAACAACAGATCTAGAGTTAGAAGGTATCTGAGATATCATCTGGGTGAATGGAAGAAAGGTGATACCACCAACAGGAATGGGGTATTTAGGAGGAAGGGAGCCTTTGGATAGGAAAGAATGAGTTCTGGACATGTTGAATTCATCTTACAGATTAGCAAACTGAGGCCCAATTCTTAGAACTATAACAACGATCCTGGAAATCATCTAGTTTTATGTATATGTCTCAACATCATCCCAACGAATGATTATCCAACTTCTACATGAAGATCTGTTGTGGCATTTCCTTTTCCTTCAATTAAACCGCATGAGTCATTCTTGTGTTTAGGGGGAGAGTGAGGTGAGTGTTCCCAAATTTACCAGTTGAGATACTTAGGTCACTGGAGTAATCTCTTCCGTCTTTCTATAGAGGAAGAGGAAAAGTAAATGCTCACAACAGGGTTATTGGGCACTCTGCTTTACGAATATTTGCTTGTCCTTTGTTCTTGAAGAAGACCACTAACATCAAGGAAAGTGATTATCTGAGCTCTGCAGAGTCATCAGCCTCACTCTCTCCTCCAGAACCATCTGGGTTCAGTGGCAAAACATAGATCAGAATGACTGGAGATGATCCCAAACACAGTGGGAGAACTTGACCTTAAATTTTTAACCTAAGATGTTCCTCAGGTCCCAGTTTGTTTGAGGCAACACCAATTCAGTGAGTGAGGCCAGGTAAGAAATGAGGCAAAGAATGGCCTGTTTTAACTACTCAAAAATCAGTCTGGGAAGTGAAGACCCTCAGGGTTTCTGACCAGAACAGAAACACTTTTTTCACTTTGACTTATTCCATATAAACTTTTACATATTTTCATATTTCTCATTTGTAACAATATAGCTCCTTGTTATTTTTGGAAGAGTACTACACAAAAGATTGGATTCAAGCCCAGGGTGTACTACTCACTAGCTTGTAACTTCAAGCAAGCAAGTCAATGTCCCTTCTCTATGCCTCAGTTTCCTCATCTGTCAACTGAAGTGTCAGGGAATAAACTAGATGAGCTCTAATGTTCCTCCCAGTTCTGAGGTTTTATGATTTTATGAAATATTCAACTGCCTATTGGACATCTGGAACTGGATGTCTCTTATCTATCTTAAACTCAACATCTCTAAGATGAGACTCTGTCTTCTTCCCAAGTCCTCCTCCCTCTTCCTAATTCCCTTTTATTGTCAACTGTACTACCATTCTCCCAGTCACCCAAGCCCAAAACCTACATGTCAGCATTAACCTCCCATAATGCTTTTAAAGGGTGATGATGCATATTTGCACAAGAGGGGACTGGTATTATACACATTTATTTCTAGCCTTGAATTCTTACTTGAGTTCTTTTAGGAAGCATTTTATATTTCATAGAGAGTTTTTATAAAAACTTTCTGACTTTCCTTGAACTAGTTTTACAATGCTTTTGTTGTTGAGTCATTTCACTTGTGTCTGATTTGTCATGAGCCTCTTTTGAAGTTTTCCTGGCAAAGATACTGGAGTGGTTTCCCATTTCCTTCTCTAGCTCATTTTACAGATGAGGAACTGAGGCAAGCGGGTTAAGTGACTTGCCCAAGCTAGTACCTGTCTAAGACCAGATTTGAACTCTGGAAGATGAGCCTTTCTGATTCTAAGCCCAGTGCCCTATATACTGTACTCCTTACCTGTGAAACTAATACTTTTTTAAAAAAATACTTGGCAATGCTGCATGAAGAAAGGACAAATCAATTCTGAGATGGCTGACTCAACTGAAGTTTTAAAAAAACCCTCTAAAAAACAATGAATGTTGCCCTAGTCTGCTAATTCTACTCAAGTTATGCACAAAGAGCTCTTCATCTTCAATCTCTTCAATGTTTCCATATGCAGCAGTATTTCTCAAGTTCATAAATAAACCTTATTTGTATGACAAAGGGATATCAAGGTAGTTCATCTCAAATTAAATTTGAACATTAAAACAGAAGCAGCTGGTAGCAGTGCTTTAAAATAGGCCTGACTTAACTTGTAAGAGAGTAGCAAATTGCTCAGTTCTCAGATTTTCCTTTACTGTCTGGCAATGAGGCTTCTCTGTTGAAAGTGAGTAATTATATGCCATAAGAGAAACATTTCCTCTTTGCATGCCAGACAAGTCAGACTTCATTTGCACAGAACACAATGGTAGGACGTTAGTGATTCCTTTGGAAGAGACCACAGTCTTTTAATTGTCTTTCTATAGGATCGCAGTATGTTAGAGCTGCAAGGGATGAGAAATCACAGGTTTACAGGCTCATAGATTTAGAGATGGGAATCCAGCACCCCTATTCTACAGATGAAGAAACTGAGGCACTGAGAGTTTAAGTGATTTAAGGTTATATAGGCAGTAAGTGCCTGAGAAAGCATTAGAAACAGGTGTCCTCTCAGTGCCTTTCCCACTGAACCACAGTCTTTTTCTTACTCTACGAAAGTACAAAGTGGTAATACATTTTGTGACAAGGGGAAAATCACTTTTACTTGAGTTTCTGCCATTTGAGGATAAATGAAGTCTATAAAGCTCAGCATTCTTTATAGTACATTAATAGTTCAAACTACCTAAGGTTTTCGAGATGGGCTTCTTTGTTCAGACAATTACATTTTATAACTAAATGATTTTTTTTTGTTTTGGTTTAGTGTAAGATGAGTTGACTACAAAATTTCTGTAGCTAGCTTTATCTCCCTTGTCTCTCTCTTGATTGCATATTTGGAGGAAGATTGGGTTAGACAAGATGATCCCTGGAAGTTACTTCCAGAATAATTATTTTATAGCACTTTTTCTTAGCCATGTGAGGGTGGCTAAATGTATTGTTCCTGAATCCTCTTGATGGTTTCCTAAGGAACTATCTAGTTGGATCAAGTTTCATTTGCTTTAATGATAGAAAAAAGAACTCAATGATTGTTGGGCAATCCATTTAAACAACCTTAGCCCATGATCGTTACCAACTGAATTAAGAGCTAATAGGACTTTTAGCATCCTCACTTGCACAGGCAAGTACATGGAAACTTTGCGGTTAATTCAGTTTTATTTATTTCTGACTCCTGATCCCATTTGTAGTTTTCTTGACAAAAGCAATGGAGTGGTTTTCCATTTCCTTCTCCAGCTCATTTTACAGATGAGGAAACTGAAGCAAAAGCATTAAGTGACTTGCCAACGGTCATACCTCTAGTAAGTATCTGAGGCCAGATTTGAACCCACAAAGATGAGTCGTCTGGACTCCAGGTCTGGCACTCTATCCACTGTACCACCTAGATACAGTGTAAAAGGTTAGGGATAGGCCTATTTATTCTTACATGCAAGATGGACTTTCTCTGTAGGATAGGCTGATGGTAAAGTCTGTAGTGGAATTAAAGGAGGACAAGTACAGAGCAAAGTTAGTAGTTAGAACCTTCGGAATGTTTTTAAAACTCCATTATGTGGCTGTCGTGATTTCTCCATTCTTGGCCAGCTCAAACAACTTGTTAACCAAGCTACCTAAACAAAAAGGGACACAACTACAGACTCAGCTAATATGTCCCTAAAGCTGACATCATTCCTAGGCTTTGAAGATTCCATTTTTTTCAACTTCATTGAGTAGAGAATGTTGCAAAACCCACCAGCAAGCACCAAGTACTGTGAACAAGCAGCACTGATCTTGGGTTCACACTTAAAGACCTTCCCCATGAGTTTCAGTAGATATAGAATACAATGTTCTAGCGGCAACAGGATATGAAATAAAGGGTGTGTGATGTTGATAAGTTATTACCTGAATTTGCTAAGGGTAAGCAGAATGCTGATTTCAAAATAAGGCAAAAAGATACATATATAATAAACATATATAATACATTTCACATATATTTGTAACACAGAGACTATATTATATATGTATGTTCTGCTTTATTTTATATATTTATACTAGATGATTGTATGCATATATATACATACATACATTTTGTTTTGCTATATATACATGTATATTCATATACACACATAGCACACAAACACTGTATGGATGACTAATTAAAAAATAATAATATACTCAAATATACTTAATACTAAAGTTAAAATGAATATGATTTAACATTTATTTGTTGTAGAGGCTAATTCAGGCCTTGAACCCAATAACATGGACATGATTTTCCATTTTTTCCTAAAAGGTAAGTTGAGAATATAAAAATCCAGTCATTTGAACATTTATGGTTTTTTAACTCAAAGTAATTGACTAATTTTGCTTAATATTTTTTTAGTAACCAAAAGAGCCTGGCAGCTTGGATACAGAATTAATTCCTTGCCAATTTACTAGTATTTAGGGAAAGTGATTTATGTTTTAACTAATATTATACATCTCCTATATATGCCCAGATCATCTGTTTCCACCACCCTGGGTTCTGTGTCTATTTTCAAACACTTCAGACTGATGATGATCAAACATCGTACTTTGGCTCTCAATTAACATGTGCTTCTATTAAGTCTAACTTGAGGTTCTTCAGGACCTTTATTTTCTATATTAGAACATTACCATATAACAAACCCAACAGGGCGCACAGGTGCCCAGTCATTTTGATTAATGATGGTTGTAATGTGACTCCAGGGTTGCCTTGCTATAACTACCACAGATTTAGATGGGAAAAAGTTACTGGTATTTTATTCTCATCATTTCAAACATCTGTATATTTAGAAATAGCTGGAAAACTTTTGACTGATTTTTTTTTCTTACCCGGATGTCTAAAGATTACTAAACCATACTAATCTAAGGCTAAGAATTAAAAAAAAAGTAATAAAGTACATGACCCATTGGACACTCCTACTTAGAGATCACAAGCGTCTTCCTTTTATAGTTGGAAGGCACTAACAGTAGCTACCCTCTCCCATTGCAAAACAGGCAAAGTAGACAGTTAGTATACTGATATACTAGTAAATATACTAGTTAAGAAGAATTCCCCTGGTGGCAAATTGTAGGCAGAAGCTTGTCTAGCAGCCCATGGAAGAATTTTAGGCATGCCTTCTTGAAGGCTTTGCCCCCTTCCAAGGTCCTCCAATAAGGTTCAATACACTGAGGTCTGAAATGTGTCTCATGTATACACACACACACATACACACACATACATATGTACATATATATACACATATATGTGTGTGTGATTCTTTAATCACATACCACCAAAACAGAGTGAATAAAATTGAGCATAACATACAAATACTAATCTTGGAAACTGCAATAGGCCCCAGGAGTCTGTGTAGTAAAGAAATAGGAATTAGAAATATGGTTCTGCTACGCTGCTAAAAGTGTCCATAAATTGCTTCCAAGATGAGCTGCTGCTTTGTGTGTACCTGGGCAGGTGTCTCGCAAACTGTGATTCTCTTAGTCTATGATTAACATTTCAGCCGAGTCTCTCAGGAAAGGTAATGTTTATTTTATTCATGGAAATCTATTTAGAATGGATCAATCTACCATTAATGTTATTTTCAGATCATTTTACAGACATTTTGTTCCTTTAGTAGAAAACCATCTTGTGGGTTTCTAGCTAGCTCTTAATTAGAACTCATTTCAAGTGAACAGAGAGAAAATAGAGTACCATACTTATTAGCAGGATTTCAAATTCTAATTAATGAATGTCTAACCTGTGAGACTCACATGATTACCATGTTAGGTTATTCATATCAATACTTGCATTTTATTAAACCCCTTGCCTTTTGAAGGTCACATATACCTAGTAGACAATCATTTTAGATTGTCATTTATAAATACTGCCTTCTCAGGCAGTACTTTCAAAGATTTCTCATTGCATTCATTCATTCACTCATTCATTCATTCACTCATTCATTCATTCAACAATCGTTAAACATCTAATTAAATATTAGATACTGTACTAACTGTTGGGATACAAAGGCAAAAAAGAAGCAGTTCCTACCCTCAAGGAGCTTGCCTTGTTACTGGAAGAGAAAAGACTTTTATACAGATAAGTAAAAACCAAGTACCAAAAAGTAAATCTAAAAGCAGCTTCCTAGAGTTGTTTGTGATATTCGAAGAGAATTCTGGAAAGTACCATGACACAGCAGAAAGCACCTGCCTCTGGGATCAGAAGCCTTGGGTTCAAATTTTGTTACTAATACTTACTGTGTGACCTTAGACAAGTAACTTAAACTTTCTGGGCCACAGTTTCCTTATCCAAAAAATGAGGTGATTGACCTAGATGACATATGAGGTCTCTTCTAGTTTGAGGTCTAGGATCCTTTAGGACTTAAATCCCATCTCATTTATGAAAGCCTCCCTAATATCTACGATTTACATCCATTTTTAACCCTTTCTTGTATCCCGAGGGCTTAGCACAATAACTGGCACTAAAGCAACTGATGGTACAATGGATACACAGCACTGGATCTGGAGTCAGAAAGACCTGAGTTCAAATGTGACCTCAAACACCAGCTGTGTAACCTAGCACAGAGTGATTATAATTGCTAAATAGTAATAGTTTCTCTTTTACACAGGAACCCTGAGGGTCTTCCCTTCCCAGTTTGATTTTTTCTTTTATTAAAGGGGCCATCCCTTAGACTTTAACCTGAAAGGGCCAGGGTCTCCCATTGCATCCTGGGCCATCTCCAGTCATCCTGAGGAATAGCAAGTCACTGGACCCAGGTGGCTCAGGAGAAGACAGTGAGGCTGGTGACCTTGCACAGCCCTCCCTCCCTCAATCAAAGTCAACTGCAAGTCATGTCATCCTCTTGACTTTGATGAACATCCTCTTTGAGAACAAAGGACAAACAAAACAGCAACAACAGCCCTGGATAAGTTATTTAACCTCTGTTTGCCTCCATTTCCTCATGGGTAAAATGATGATAACAAAAGCACCTACCTCGTAACCATCTTGTGAGGATAAATGAGAAGATTGTAAAATAAAAAGATGCTAGTACATAGGTTCTATGTAAATGCTTATTCCCTTCCCTGGAACATAAGAAGCATTTAATAAATGCATTTTGACTGCTGACTGCGTAACTGCCATTCACTTCAATAGGTAACTATTATGGGCTAAATACTGTGTTAGGTTCTGGGAAGAAAAAGATAAAAGGAAATAGTCTCTGCCCTTAAGAAGCTTATATTCCACTGACCATTTTTTCCAAACTAGTTTAAAAAATTCCTCGCAGGGAAGGACCATATCTTTCTGCTGGGTATTTTGTGGTGTTCAGTAAATACTTATTGAGGGCTAGACCAAAGTACTGCACAGGGGATATTATTTCTGGCTTTACTGGTATAAGAAAAAGGTCAGCTAACTTTTTCTTTTACGGGCATTTTACAAAAGTGAAAGCAGCCTATCTGTGAAAGGGCCACATAAATATAAGGGGAAACTTACCTACGATGGGCTTGTTGCAGGCCTCACACCTCTGGGCATAAAGGTTCACAAAGCAATCTTGGCAATAAGGGTTATTGTCTTTGGAAACAAAACTTTCTCCAAACAGCTTTTTCTTGCAGCCAGCACACACAAAGCAGTCCTTGTGCCAGGGCTGGTCATGATAAGTCATTCCTCCATTAGTTATCACCTAATTTAGAAAAACAAAGCAGATGAACCTGTGAGCCCAGGTAGGATCAGGACATTTTGCTACTTGTTGGGGTGGACAAAGTGCACAGTGCCTGCCACATGGTTGGTGCTATAGAAATGCTTATACTCTTCCCCTGTTCAGCCCAACTTAGTGCTGACTCAGGCAACGAGATGGCCTAGTGGATAGAATGCTAGACTTGGAGTCAAGAAGACATGCGTTTTAGTAAAAAGTATACAGAGAACAAAAGAGAACCTACAAGGAAGCAAAGAAAAATGGATAGCTTTCAACTTAATGCACAGTACTTAATATGTAGGCTTTCTTGAAATGGCTAGTTATTACTATATATTCTGAATCATCTCCTGTTGTCTGCTGTGTACGTGACATGTTTTCTTAGGGACAGCAAGGTGGTGCAGTGGATAGAGTACTGGCATGGGAGTCAGGAGGACCTGAGTTCAAATGTGACATCATACACTTGATACTTACTAGCTGTGTGACCTTGGGCAAGTCACTTAACCCTGCTTACCTCACCAAAAAAAAAAAAAAAAAAAGAAAAAAGACAACAATCACTTAGAGCGACTTGAACTCTTAGAGGACGGAGTAGGGCTTTTAACTGGTCTAATTTCAATATTGTTTTGTCTCAGAGAATAAGGAGGCCCAAAGAGAGCTAGAGAAAGGGGGAAATGGCCAGTCAATGGACCAGTCAGAACAAACAAAATCATGGATTATGTTCCCCATCTTATATGGGTACGGTTCATGGTACCCCAAAACAATTGTAATAGTAACATCAAATATCAGTAGAGTGAAGCCCAGTAAAACAAAGTATGCCTGCAAATTTATATCTAAGTTTATCTGTCTGTCTTTCTATCATCTATCAGTAATCTGAAATTCTGAGGACAAATAAATACAAATGTTTAGGAAAATTGTTATCCTTGAAGGTATGATAATCACTCCTCTGATAATGAGTTATTTGTCTCTCCGCTAAGCTGATCCTCAGGTGACAGAAATATTGTTATACCCGTGGATGAGGTAAATAACTGGTAGGACATGTGATACATTCAAATTCCTTGAAGGCACTGTGCTGTTTAACCTGGAGAATAACACTTAAGTTAACTGTCTTCACACATCCAAAGGGATGTCATGGAGTAGAGGGAGATTTCCTTTCCTGGGTCTCAGGGGGTCGAAGTAAAAGCGATGAATACAAGGTATAAATAAAGAGGTAATAATGGCATGAGAGGGGAAAAAAAGGCCTGAGTTTTATTCTTACTCCACATATATACTAGCTCTGATGTACATCTCTTTCAGACTCAGTTTCCTCATGTATAAAATGATTGTAAAAAAGTACTGCTTTCCTCAAAGGGTTGTTGAGAGGATTATATAAGAGAATGTAACTGCTTTGCAAACCTTAAAGCACTGTAGAAATGCTAGTTACTATTTATTAAGATTTCTATTGTTATTATATCCATTTGCAATGGGACATTGCCTTCCTTCAAAAACTCTAAACCAAAAAAAAAAAGGGCAAAGCTTCTGTAATTACATATTTTCCCTTAAAATTCAATTAAATTCTACAAAGTTTCATCAAGCACCCACTATCTCCAACAAAGCAGTTTACAATCTAATAAGCAGGTTAGGGCCAAAGTGGGTTATACCCAAATAGCTGTAAGTTATAATGGGATCCTTTGGCTGAGCCTTTAACCTCTCAGTGCCTCAGGCAGCTCTGTAAGACTATGAAAGTGCCTCACTCGTTGTGTCTGTATTGAGGAAATCAGAGTTCTGATGTATTTTTTTAATGTGATAAATAGAGAAATGGTGAAGCTGCATACTCTGCAGTGAGCCCATGTAAACCTTATGTCATACACGGATCAATATGCCATCTCAGATTGCTTCTGTGAACTTATGCAAATTACCCTGTAAAGCCTCTGTTGAGGACATCTTAAAGGATTTAAAGGCTAAAAAACACTCCATGGGTTCATTTCCTCCAGATTTATGCTTTTTTAGAAAATGATTTCTGTTCTAAGTTAGTTATAAGATTTATATTTTATTTCTCTTGGAAAGTAAAGATATCAAAAAGAGAATGGTTAGATTTTTCTCTGGTTTAAAAAAAAAAAACACCAAAAGAATATCAGCTTTAAAAGCTTCTCAGGATAAGTAAATGGGATGCATAATGGTAGGAACTGAAGTAATTTCAAATAATTCTCACAGACTTCAAAAAGGGCTGGCTGCTTTGCTGCAGCCAGAGCAGAATTCAGGGTTTCTTTGATTTGTTCTGTAAAGTAACAACAGGTAAAGCTTAAAAGACTGGAAACTCAAATAAAAGTAGTATTCATAGCAAATCAGAATCAGCCGCACACATTCCAGAGGCTGTTTAATTAGAAGAAAGCCTGTAGCATTCAGAATGATTTGATTTGGATTCTGGCCCTTAGTGAGAGGTAGGGTGGCCCAAGATTAGATGGGAATTTATGCCTTCTCATTTCTCAGTTTGGTTTTGCCCCAGATTGAGCCTGTGGCTTTTAGAACAAGTTTCTTATTTAATAAAACAAAACTAATAATGCTTTTCCACTTGGTAGATTGTGGGTAATTAAGTGAGGGTTCAGAGAATAATATTTTTAAGTCAAATTTCGACTCCATTTTAACCCAAGGGATTTGAAATTCAGAATACTTTGGGGTTAGACTTTATTTACTTTCAGAAAAACATAAATTTCCACTTTCCAAAATGAAAGCTCATGCCCGACACTGATAAAAATAGTAACAAAACCACTTTTTTAAAAGGTCTAAAAGTCAAAGATGTTTAACTTGAGAACATTTTCTTAAGTTTGGCTCACATTGACCAGATGATACATATATATTAGTCAGCTTGCCTTAAAAGATAAGCGGATTTTAAATCCAAAGGAAACCTTTTGGGGGTAGTGGGGGATGGTGGGACCTGGCATAACCTATTTCTTATCCAATATAAATATTTCAAAAATTCTTGATTACTCTAAAAAAGTTTTATATATGAGGGCTCCTGCCCTGCCAAAATGCAGACTTTGTGCACTGAGGTCATACCTCCCTTTGATTAAGCAGAGAAACCCCCACCCTAGGATCTCTTTAGCATGAAGACAAACTGTTCTGTGTGCTTGGTACTTTTCTGTCATTCCCATGACTCTATCTATATCTTGGTCCAAGTACACAGCACATTTAGCTGAGGAATGTCAAATCATTTTTTTCTTTTAGACCATAAGTTCTTAACTTTTATGTATGTGTCAAGAATGTTTTGTGTAGGCTGATAAAGCCTAAGAAACCCTTTTCAGAATAATGGTTTGTTGCCTACATTCTTAATGAAAGTAAATGCTAAATTTCAATGAGAAGTTAATGAAAATAAAGATGTATTTTTTTTTCCCACATCTGAAGTCACAAACCTGAAATTTATACATAGACCCCAATTTAAGGACCTTGTGTCTAAAATAAAATTATAGTTTTGTTTTATTTAATTTTACTCGTGCTTTCTCTCATTAATTTTATTTCTTCTATGCAACATGACTAATGTGAAAATGTATTTAATAAGAATGTATGTGTAGAGCCCATATAAGGTTGCATGCCATCTTGGGGAGGGAGGGGGAGAAAATTTAAAAATTATGGAAGTGGTTGTTGAAAATTGAAAACAAATAACTAAATAAATTTGAAAAAATAAAATTATACTGTTGGCTTGAATGAACAGTTTTAAACTATATGTGACTGAGGCTGTATGTTATGAGGAACCCCATATCTCTCAGTGAGTGAAATAGCTCTCCAAACCAGTGCCATGCTTCCCAAATTATGCCTGGAGCCCCTGGAAGTCTTGTGCCCTATCCATATGCATTTTAATGGCTTTGATGCCTTTTTTTTTAATGGCAGTGTAATCATTCATGATGAGGAAATCTCATTGGTATCTCACCACAAGCAGAGTTCATGTGCTATAGGAGACTTACACTTAAGTATCTGAAGGGCTGGGGCAGGGGTTCTCTCTACCGATGGAGATTGTTATCCTTCTATAATATGGTCTTTATATGTGACTATATATATATATATGACATATATATATATATGCTCTAATAATATAGATGACCTTTAAGAGTTTTTTAAAGAGTCGTTAACAGCCAAAAAATATATTTCTCTGCAGCTAACCTTGTAATACATATCTCTCTGAAACTTAGCTAGACTGATCTTTGGCTGACAGACATACGGTCCATTACAGGCTCATAACTGAGACCATTCCAGCTTGTTGTCCAGTCATGTCAGTCATGTTGAACTCTTTGTACCCCCACTGGGGTTTCCTTGGCAAGATAGCACAGTGATTTGCCTTTTCCTTCTCCAGCTCATTTCACAGATGAGGAGACTAAGACAGACAAGGTTAAATGACTTTTTCAGGGTCATGCAGCTGGTAAGTGTCTGAGGCTGGATTTGAACTCAGGTCTTCCTGACCCATGCCTGGTGCTCTATCCACTGTGCTACCTAGTTTCCCCATTCTAGCATGGCAGAGCCTTACTGAGTTAGTGTCCTTCTGGCATAGACTTCAAAAACTTAGTGATTGACCTTCACACTTTAATGAACCATAAGAGGGGAGGGCATTAATGAAGAAATGAATAGACATAAGTACAGAATCTATCAGTAAGAATTCATCAAGTAACGACTGTATGCCTGGTACTGTGCTAGGTGAAGGAATAAAAATAAAGAGAATGAAATAATCTTTTTTCTCAAGAAGTGTGTGTGTGTATATACACACATACACATATATTTGTATACATACATATATAGGTATATGTATGTATATTATTCTAGCAACATATTGTGTATATGTATTATATATATGTGTGTGTGTGTGTGTGTGTGTATTTGTTTATGAGGTGGTGCACAATGGATAGAGAACATATTAGATAGACATTCTGAAGTCAGGACCACATGACTTCAAGTCCATGTTCCAACATATTCTGGTCTTGTGACATTCAGTAAGTTCCTAAGCATAGATATACACAAAGCATAGACTGGGTGTTCCCTTCTTATTCATGGTCTATGTACCGCATTTCTCTCAGTGGCCCAAGCAACTGTCACAGAGATTCCTAGAGTGGGGCTAGAGAGATTCTCTGTGTGTGTGTGTGGGGGGGGGCTAGAACAATCCAGGGGTGTGGAAGTAACCTTGGGCACAATTGGGGGGCATTGAATAAAAATAAGTGGGGAAAGGAAGCATAAGGAAAGAAGATAAGGAAATTCTGAAACACATTCATATGTGTTTCATCTGTGGTATAACAGAGTTAAAGTCATAGTGATTACATTATTTTCCAAACAAACACAAAAATGCAAGTAGCAACCAGTCAGTGGTCAAGTCTGTTGACATGTCTTAACAAGCAAGTGTTGGCAGGCGAGCATGTTGTGAGTTGTCAGTAAGTCCAGCATACAACAACAGGAATATGTACATGTAATGACTTGTTTACAATACAATACTGTGTAGTTACATGACACAATATTGTGTCATCAAAATTTCAATGCAGAAAAAACCCACAAATTTACAAGTTATTAAATTTAAGATGTATCTTTTAAAAATATGTTTTATTTTTTTTGAAATGATACAAATTAAAAAGAAACCACTACAGGATTAAAGAAAGTAAGTTACCAAGGGGGCACTGAGTTATTTCTCTTTAGGAGGCAGTAGGCCAAATAAGTTGGGGAATTTCTGGTCTAAAATTACAAACTTTAGAACCTTTCCAAATATGCATTGATAGAGGAAATTTCTTCACTAGAAAGCTTCATTCACTAGTGAAATCACAGATCTGGGCCAATATATATTTACAAATGTAGACACAGACAGACAGACAGAAATGGATAGATGGATAGATAGATGCATAGATACATAGATAAGATAATAGAGCTCAAAGTGAGAGTAGGTAAGGTAAGGAAGTTCAAGCCTTTTGCCCTACTTGATCAAAAAAGTTTGAGAATCATTATTTTAAACCCAGTGTGTTGCCATGTCTTGCTGTTCTATCCATGGTTTGTATTGTTTTATTTACAAATAAATACTTCACAACTTAAACGGAGGTTAAAGCACCATGACTTGGTCCTTAATAGGATGGAGATCAATTTCCTCAAACTAGTGAAACAGTAGGAATATTTTTTTCCACACAAAAACCTGGAGGAGAAAAAAATGGAATTGAGGGAAGTTCATGCTCCCCAAAATGAACTTTTTTTGATGAAGGGTTTAGGGGACTATGAGGTCACATGATGCTTTGACCACTCTTGGGGTTCTAAACCCAGGACAAAGAAGCTCCATTTTGTCTGTTCTTCCTTCCTGCTGTCAAGACTAAAGTTTTTCTAATGATCATGTAATTTCCTTTGGTCAAATGCCCAGTGGCAAACAGCTTGGAAATATGAAAGCTTTAAACCAAGGAGTCATTAACATTGCAGGAGTATAATATGGAGAATATCAAGCATCCTGTTTAAATTGGCTTCCTCCAACACTTTCTGAGCCAAATCCTTATTTCTCTGAATCAATTACACTCAGTGGATCAAAATTTGTTTTCTAAGAACTATTTTGTATTCAGAACACTTTTGGCTACCCCCTTAAAAACAGGAATTTATGTTTCACAGCAGTCAATAGAATTGAATATCAGAAGTCCCAAACTAATTGGGGAGGATGAATTAACCAGTTCTGAGCAGATTTTGGACCCACTCCTACTGCAACAGCACATTGTTTTGGAAAGGCTTGAATTCTGAGTTAAAATGAACAAAATACAAGTGTAATATCCTAATCAAAAGTAGCCAATGACTTCATCTATGTCCACATATGTATATAAATATAAAATTTGTAAGCATACAAGATTCCACATTTTCAAAAATTTTAAGGGCATTACCTTCTTGCAAGCCATGCAGTGTAGAGCAAACTGCTTCTCAAAACAGGGCACACAGTAGTTTTTATTGTCTCTGGTGATTATAGGGTCTGTTCCTATAGGTTTTTGGCAAGACTGACAAACAAAACAAGTTTCATGCCATTCGTTTCCCTTAAATTCTATTTTTCGTGAGCCTGCAAAATGTAAAAACAAAAATCAGCATCTTCTAAGAAATAGTTTAAACACATCTGTAACCACATTTTATCCAGCCATAGGTCAACCTGTTTAAAGAGTATTTTTTTTTTAGTTACCGATGATTAGACTGGGAAGAAGGATGGTGGCTTATTTAAATTGGCGCTGTTCATTTCTTAAAAATACATTGTTGTCAACCACCAATAAATAATAGAATGCTTTTCTTGAAGACACTCTCTAAGTACCATATATATCACTAACTTGGAGACATTACCCTTCAGGAAGTGATATGAATGAAGCATATGAATAGTTTCAAGTGGTTTAGATAAATTTGGGAATCTTAAACCTATGTTATAGTTATTAAAGGAGAGGCTAAGGATAAGCAGAATCCATCCCTATCTTTTTGAGGAGAAATGCTCTGCCCTCCCACAAAATGTTCATGGTGTCAGTGACAGGGGTGTGCTGTAGAACTGACTGGAACACTGATGTGTCTCCAAAATAATTGTTTTCTAAGAACCAAAAAGACACACTCTTGCACTCTTCAGGTGAAGACTATTGGTCCTTAAAGAAGGTTACTAGCAGAATAAGAAGAATTTTCTGTCTCTCAATGCAGGGGTTAACCTATAACTCTGTTTCATCCTGATCTTTTGTCCTTATGAAAATGAATGATACATGAAAGTCCCAAAAGTTTGCTCCAAGAAACTGGAGATAAGCCAAATGAAACTATTTAAACCCCCTTTTATTCTGATCCCATTAATTCATGCTTTGGTTAACTTGGTTAGTCACTATGCGGACTTCACATTTATCTTAATTCTACTTTTTGAGTTCTTCCCACAATCATAAAATTAGTTTTAGAGAGAAACACAAGATAATAATGTTTATAGACCAGGAGAAAAGAGTGGTTTTTCAGGTTGTTTTGTTTTAAATAAAGAAGCAACCCTAGATCATCTTTGGAAAGATGCTTCACTCAAAACTAAAGGATAATTCTTTGTCAGCTGCTGGTCTATTCAAGTGCCTGAATTTAATTAAAAACTGTAATATGACACTTTTATTTAGTGACTGAAGAGTCCTTGTTATCTTACCAGGCATAATGGTCTTCTTACACTGGAAGCACTTGGAGGAATACTCATTAGCATAACAGTCAGTACACAGCAAGACTTCATCCTTGACAGCAAAAGGCTTTTCCATCAAAGACAGATTACACTTGGCACACTTGAAGCACCCTTCATGCCAATGTCGGTTTTTGTAGGAAAGATCCTTTGAGACAGTAAATAAATGTTAATTAAAAGCATTTGCTGCAAAATAGGCCATTTTATAAGACAAAACTAAATACTCCCAGGACCCTGGTACCAGTAGGTTGTGCTGGTTGCTTGAGGGAAAAATAATCAGTGATTCTGTTATCCCTAGGGAGAAGAAATCTATGAACTCATTATGGGCCAAGCCGGAGGACGTCTTGGTGGATTACCAACAGACTGTGGTAGAATAAGCTGAAGTTTTGTCTGTCCTTCATATTCACTAATATGCAGCTAGGTGTTAGAGTGTATAGAGCATAGGACTTGGGCCTCGGGAACCCGAATTCAAATCCTCCATCAAATACTTACTAGCTCTATAAGTCTGAATAAGTCAATTTCTCTATGCTTCACTTTCTTCATCTGTAAGATGGGGATAACAATGGCACCCATTTCACAGAGTTGTTGTGAGGATCAAATGAGTTAACATTTGTAAAGCATTTTTGCAAACCTTAATTTAAAGTGCTACATAAATGCTAGTTATTAATTAATTCTTATTATTAGTTATCATCATCATTCTATGACTTGAGAGATTTATTTTTATAGAAAATTGGGGCAAGTTCTAAAGGGGGTGGTACTAGTGCCTCCTCTGTACTGTGCTTTGGCTTTAAAGGTTGCCAGTAGGTTAATTGATACTGCAAATTAAGACAGTATGATTATCATCTTGATAAAAGTTGGTCCTTAAGACCAGAACACTGAGAAACATAAAGGAAATATTATACATTACTATTCAGATTAAAGCATGAAGGAGATATGATTTCAGCAGACTAGTTAATTCCCAGTATAAGAATAGTCTCTGTAATGTGGATTAAAACCCATTCATAATTTGGTAGCTAAATTCTGTAGAGATCCCAGACCCACATAATTTTTAGAGTTGGAAGAGACCTCAGCAGCCAAAAGAAATCCCCATAGTAACATACTTGACAAGTTTTCATGTGACCTGTCTTTGAAAATTTCTAATTGAGGGAACTCATCAGCTCCCAAGTTAGCACATTCCACTTTCAGATATAGCTTAACTGTCATGGACAACATTTGAACCCATTTCTTTCTGACTCCTATCCCTATACTTCACCTACTATGCCTTGTTATCTCTATGGCAATATTATATTGTTAAAATATTCCATATTCATTTATAGTAACCAAAAATAAAGCAGGAATTAATTTTCTCTGAGAAATAGTTATGTAATGTATAAGACAATTAAACACAATGTATAAAATGGATCATTTCTTCTTTGATAAGGACTACTCTCTCTCTCCCCTTCTCTCTCTCTCTCCCCCACTTCTCTCTCTCCCCCCTTCTCTTTCTCTCTCTCACACGCACAAACACCTCCAAGTTGTCAAATACTGTTGATTCTACTTTTATAACATAGTAATCTTGATCTATCCTTTTCTTACCATTCTCTGTGATAATACCCTAGTCCAGGACCTCATTTATATTCTGAGGGACTATTTGATAGATTCCTAATTGGTCTCCCAGCCTAGTTTCTCCTCCTTGAAACCATTCTCACATTGCGCCCAGGTTAAGTATTCAGATTTTATCATGTCACTCTCCTGCTAAAAACTCATCAAAGGTTTCTCATTTTCTGGTTTCCTTTTTTCTTGTAAACCAAATGCCTTAAACTGGTATTCCAAGCCTTTTGCCACATACTGACTGTGTGACCTTGGTCCTGTGGGACCAGGAAAGAATGCCCCAGGAAAATCTCTAAATTTATAAATTGAAGTGCAGTGGATTGAATTGCTGGAAGAGTTCCTTATAGGGAGCTTCATATGACAATTAAAGCAAGAGCGCAACAAAAAAATAATCAATAGAAACCCCTCCCCCTAAGAAATTGTATTTTACTTTAAGGAACCAATGACAATGAGTTAATTTAAATAGTAAGCATGTTCATCAAATGGCAGACATCTAAATAGCTAACAGAAAAGTTAACTTTGCTTTAAAAGAAACAGTAACACAATGATAGTAGTTGAACTTTCATATACCTCTCTCAGCACTGGACAGATCTAACAAAAGATAAATAGAAATGAAAATATAGAAGTTAAATGAAGAACTCCAAGCTAAAAGATTCATAGGAGCTTTTGAATGGGAAGTTTAAGGAATATGCATTTTTCTTAGTACTACTACTAACTTAAAACAAACCAATCATGTAGTGGGACACAGAGAAATTACAATTAAATGTAAACATGAAGAAGCAGGAGTGCAGGTTCTCAAACATATCAGCCCAGGATGGGAGTCCAGTGGAACTGAGTGAGAGAGAATTGCAGGACCCTCAGTAACAGCAGCAGCCTCTCCTGAGACTATCTGCCTGCAGATTAAATGTCTCTAAGTCACCTACTTGAACTTCCAGGAGCCAAGATGCCAGAGTGATCTGTAAGTGCTCTCCCTCTCCCCTCGTTGACCTTGAAAAACCCAGAGAATATCTCCCCAGGAAAAATCCTGTAATAGTGGGATCAGCCAAGGGGTAAACAGTCTCTTAGCTTGAGAGGCTAGGAAAAATCATTAAGGAGAGACCCTCTTGCTGTGGCTGAAGGAGACTAGTGCAGGACCAGAGCTGTCCTAGACAATCCCACTTCAATGAACCAGGAGGAGATCCTGAGCCCCAGGATGTAGAGCATGTAAGTGCCAATACCAGGGATGCCAGGTGTGCCTTATCGCAGCCAGGGGAATCAGGAAGACACTGGAGCAGATAGGGCTTCACCAACCACTGAGCCTGCCTCTGCTCAGTAACCTCAAGGAAACTCAGAAAGACTTCACCTGGCATCTGCCTTGGCACACCAGCCAGCTCAGCACCAAGTAAACTGCAGCAATCTAGCTTCTAGATGAAATAACCAAAGGCCACAACACACAAAATCTCAAGTTTTTAGCACAAGAACCGTGGGGCAGAGCCCCATGTGCCCCAGGAAGTAGAGATCCACTTTAAAAGCCAGGAAAAAGGCAATCATCATGAGCAGGAAGCAAACCAGAAAAGAAAAAAACATAGAATCTTACTGTGAGGACAAAGTCCAAAACATGAATACAAAAGAGGTCAGCATTGGGATTGCACTCCCATCTGAAACCTCAGAAGGGAATATGAACTGATCTCAAGCCCAAAGAGCATTCTTAGAAGAGCTCAAGAAGGATTTTAAAAGCCACATTAGAGAAGTAGAAGAAAAACTGGCCAATAATTTTAAAAATATTAAAAAAAAAAAAAAGAATTCACGAAAGAGTTTAAAAGGAAAAAGGAAAAAGCCACATTAGAGAAGTAGAAGAAAAACTGGCCAATAATTTTAAAAATATTAAAAAAAAAAAAGAATTCACGAAAGAGTTTAAAAGGAAAATTAGGCAAATGGATAAGATGATAGTCCCTGCTACTGAGAAGGCCACAGCCAAATGGAGTATATAAATGACTTGTTACAATAGGAAATAATCAGCAGAGAGAAGGAACTTGAATTATGAGAGATTGGAAAGACTTCCTTTACAAGCTGAGAATTTAACTGGGATTTGAAGGAAGCCAGAGAAATTAGGAGACTAAATGAGTAGGGAGAGCAGTCCAGGTAAGAGATAGCCAGAGAAAATGCTGGGAGTCAGGAGATAAGAGTTTCTTGTTCCAAGAACAACAGCAAGGAAGCAAGTGCCACTGAATCAAAGAGTACATGGTGAGGAATAGGTTTTGAAGGACTTTAAATTTCACAGGATTTTATATTTGATCCTGAAGGTCATGGAGAGTCACTGGAGTTTACCAAGTTGAGATTAATATATGGTCAGACCTGTGCCCTATGAAAATCACTTTGGTTGCTTAGAGGATGATGGACTGGAGTGGGGAAAGACATGTGGTAGGCAGATGAACTAGAAAGTTTATGCAATAGTTCAGGTATGAGGAGATGAGTTTCTGTACCAGGGTGGTAGTAGTACCACAGGAGAGAAAGGAGTACATTTGAGAAATTGCAAAGATGTTGCAAAGTTGTTTACAAAGCTGAAATTGTCAGGCCCTGGCAAGAGATTGGATATTGGAGGTGGGCAGGGAAGATGAGAGATAGGAGTCAAAGATGGCACTTAGTTTACAAGACTAGGGGACTGGGAAGATGGTAGTGCCATCAAAAGTAATCAGGAAGTTTGGAAAGGGGTAGGGCTTGGGGAAAAGATAATGAATATAATTTGGGACATATATGTGTTTCACAGATAACACACAAGAGGCACTGGAGTTTTTGGGACTCCAGCCTCTAAGAGGTTCACTCTTGATCTGGTCAGACAGGCAGACACTGTAGGAGGGGTTAATAATCAGCTTTATTCTAGTCTTCTCAAAGGGTTGTTGATATGGGAGCACCAACTCCTAGAGCATTCCCTAAGCACCCTTCTTTGTAGGGGCTGGCATGAAGAGGGGCCCTACGTCTCAATGGGGTCAATTAAGACAGGCAAAGCTTGTACACTCCCATAAATCCCCTCAAGCCTCAAAAGTGTCCGATTGAGGCACACACAGATTCCCCACTTACTGACCTGTAACCACTTGCTTTATAGGGCAACAGACAAAGAAGTCATCTTGCCAACAATGGCCTCACAGGTTGACTTTAGTAATATTGTCATTCTGTACAAGTATAGTAAATACTACATTATGTCACCCCTTATAGCACAGCCTCAGTAGGACTGTCTATCACTATGATTCTAAGAATTACTATTTAGGAACCTTGGGGCTATTCTGGGAGTTATTATCTAACACCTGGAAGCTAGACATTGCCATGGCCATGGACCCTGAAAAACTCTACTCTAAAAAGGATATCAAAATCCTCCTTACACATAATATGACATCCAGTTCTAGATGTCTAGTTGGTAGTTGGAGACAGGAAATTCAGGATTAGAAGAGAGATTAATGTTGGATTATCAGAATTTATGAGAGGACCAGGTAAAATAATATAGAGGTAGAAGAGAAGAGGGCCCTGCACGGACCCCTGTGATATACCCTCAGTGACCATAACCTGGATGAAGACCCAGCAAAGGAAAGCGAGAAGGAATGGTCAGATAGATAAAAGGGTAACCAGGAGAAAGTAGTCTTTCTGAAAGTCTGAAAACCTAGAAAAGAGAAAGTAACAAAGAGGAGAGGGAGAATGATAGGTCCAAAGTCTGCAGAGAGATTAAAAAGAACAAAGGTTGGGAAAAAGTCATTGGATTTGGTGGTTGAGAAATCATTGGTTACTTTGGAGAGAACTGTTTTGGTTGCATGATAACAGAACCTCTGATAGTGATAGTAAACAGTCCAGTTTGTGAAAGAGAAATTTTACTAGCTAGAAGGGCAGTAGAGCTGGAAGAACATAGCCCAGATGAATTTACAAAATTGTTTCAAACTTTTAAGGTTATTTTACTAAACTCAAAAACTGAGGGAAGAAAAAATCAAAAAATATAGCAAGCTCCTTTTATGAGATATTATAGTCTGAATGCCAAAATAAAGCAAAGAAAAAGAACTAAAAACTAATATTACCAATAAGTATTGATTTAAAAATTTAAAATCAAATCCTGGGCAAATATTTACCATGACCAAGTTGCCTTTATACAAAAGATACAAAGGTGGTTTGATATTAGGAAACCAATTAGCCACACTAAAAGCAAAAACATTCACAATCACATAATATAAAAGATGCAGAAAATGTCTGACAAATATTGAATACTATTTTATGCTTAAAGATAAAAATCTACAAAGCATAGACACAAGCCCTCTTTCTTGGCTACCCTAATACTCAAATGGATCTATGATCTCATGGATCTGCAAATTCTATCCATGCCTGCTCATCCTGTGGGACACATGCCCTTTTCCTCCTCAACAAGTTCCCAGTTACAGATCCACCCTGTGTCCTGGAAATTTTCCTTACTTTTTCCTGACATTGTAAAGGTACAAGTAAAGCACTTGTGGAGATGAATGCTGAAAACTGAAAATAAATAATTTTTTTTTAAAAGAAATTCTGTGTCTTCAACAGGGTTATAAAACTGAAATGTCAAAGGTGGAATTTTGAACCCTGATCTTGATCCCAAGCCCAGCATTCTATCCACTATACTGTGCTGCTGCCTTGCACATAATAAACGCTTAACAAATGTTTGATAAATTGAATCGAATGGATCAATAAAATCACCAGTATTTTCAAATGTAATCTATTGCTTCAATATTTCAAGGAGAACTCCTTTAATGTAACCTCTCCACAATTATCTTCCTCTTCCTCAGGGTAATTTGTTTTTGAAGGCTTTAAAAAGCAATATATGGGCAGAAAGTTTTTATTAATTAAAAGTGTTTATTAATTAAAAGTATTCAGTATAACTCCTTTACTGAACTCTTGAATCTTCTTTATGCACAGCTCAAACTTCGTTACTCCTAAATTAAAATCAAAACAATGCAATAAACAAAATATTGGCCCTTTATCTAACGCAGGAGTTCTTAATCTAGGTTCTGTGACTTTGTTTTTTTCCTATTTTATAACTACATTTCAATATAATTGGTTTCCTTTGGAATCCTCTTGGTTTTATGTTTTGCATTTATTTAAAAATATTATTCTGAGATGATATAACTATACGACCAAAGGGAGGCTATAACCCAAACAAAGATAAAAATTCCTGAACTAGCGAATAAAATACAGAATTCTTAGCCTGGTATTTAAGTCCTTCCAAAGTCTGTTTGGAGCCTACTCTTGCAGGCTTATGTCACTCTCCTTCATCCATCCTACATTTCAGTCAAACTGGGCAATTTTTTTCTCCTTTGATCTCATCTTGCCCTCTCTTCCTTCCCGGTATTCATCCAGGCTATTTTTGTCTCATGCCTGAAACATACTCCTGCTTCACCTTTGTTTAAAATCTTTTATTTTCAGGCAAATCTTCTTGGATGAAAATTATTTCTCTCCTATTAGATTTTCCAGTGGTATTTTAAATGGTTCTTTTGTTCCAATCACCCCTTCCTTGTATATTAATATATGTATATGTGTATCTATCTATCTATCTATCTATCTATATATATATATGGAGAGAGAGAGAGAGAGAGAGAGAGAGAGAGAGAGAGAGAGAGAGAGAGAAAGAGAGAGAGAGAGAGAATTCTTCCCATTAAATTGTAAACTACCTAAGGGGAGAGATTGCTCCATGTAGTCTTTGCATCTGTGTTTTACATTTATGTATTCACAATCTAGGGCAGTATCTCATATGTACTGGTCTAGACTTGAGATTTCACTGCTGTGAGAAACTCCCTTCATCAATGTGGACAAGCAACTCCTATGTAACTTCTACTTTAGAGAGTTGCCTGAAACATCAAAAGATTAAGTGATTTGTTCAGAATTTCACATCTAGTATGGGTAAGAAGGAGGACTTGAACCCAAGTCTTCCTGATGTTATTACCAAATGCTGTCTCTGTCTCACCTTCCATATGAAGGTACTTTTAAAATTTATTATTCTTTTTAACATCTATTTTTTTAAAATGTTGATTTATATATTCTCTCCCTCCCCCTCCCCCCACACTCATTGTGAAGAAAAGAAATGTGATATCAATTATTAAGTGGATTTTTAATACACATTTAAAAAATTGGATTCAATCAACTGGATTTTATCATGCATGTACTATGTGTCAGTACTGTGCTAAATAAAATGGTATAGGTGATGCCATTTGACTTGTATGTAAATTGGACTTAAGTGAGGCAGTTGCTCAAAGTGGTCAATCTCACTCTCTTCCAGAGTCATTGGAGCCCAGTGACAAGACAGAAGTCAAGAATAACTGTCAATTGTTCTGGATGCAGTGGATCACCTTGGTGTCAAGTATCTGACCAAGCCCTACGAGCTCCAAAGCACTTGCTTCCACTGCCATCATGACCCATTGAAACAACCACCTATTCTGCAAGGGAATTCTTCACATACTTGGGGTAGAGAGCCCCCTAATTCACCAGTGGGTTTGAGGTCAGTAGGTTACCTTCAGCCTAGTTTAGTCTCACTGCTGAGATGGTTGTATTGGTGTGTGGTTGTGCATATTACAGTTTTGTGAAGCTGTGAGAGCTGGGTGGCAGGTAGGCACCAAAAGTGGATGAGTAACTCTGAGAAGGGTTTGGCAGCCCTCACAATAGAGGTACTAATCCTCCTTGAGCACCCCATAGCAAAATTTGGTCACCTGGAGAAGTCCATCAGTACTGTATGCCAGTTTCATGATGGCATTCTTGCATGGGTACTGGAAAATGGACAATGCTCTCATGCTTTTCCAGTCACCAATGGAGTGAAGCAGGTCTGTGTGTTTGCTCCCACACTTTCCAGCATAATATTTAAAGTGATGATGTCAGACACCTTCAGTGAGGATGAAAATGGCATCAAGGTCAACGACCACACTAACAGTAAATTACTTAATTTGAAAAGACTATAGGCCAAGACTAAAGTGCAGGGAGAATTGATGTGAAACTTTTTGTTTGCAGATGATTGTGCACAGTCTACCAGTGCCGTGTCAGCCATTTGATTGTCTTGGGAAGACTCTGAAGATTACCTGGCAAGATAAGGTACTGGACACTGAGACTGAGGCCCTTTTTTGAGCTGAACTGTCAAGCATTCAAACGCTACTGCAGATACCACAACTTCAGTGGGGTGGCAACATTGTTTAAATGCCAAATGTATGTTTGTTTAAAAAGACTATTTTACAAAGAATTCATACAAAATGGGCACTCACATAGAGGTTAAGCAGAAATCATAATAGAAGGATACTCTCAATGTCTCTCTGAAGAGCTTTGCTATTGATTATTAGACATGGAAGACACTGGTGCAGGACCGCCCAGCATGACTTGCCTGCATCAAAGAATGTGCTGTGCTTTATGAGCAAAGCAGAATTATGGTAGGTCAAAAGAAACGAGGTGCAAATTTAGAGACATCTCTCTCCTAAATGGTCATAATGTACTAATTATGCCCACCCTGTGGTAGAGCCTTCCTAGCTTATATTGATATGATCAGTCACAGCCAGACACCCTGTACATTGACCCCAACATCATGATGTCATTTTAGTTCTTTTAGAATATGAAGGACCAACAACAAAAAGCTATAGCTATGCTAGGTTCTAGCATACAAAGAATACAAAGGAATACAAAGACAAAAACTGAATTGTTCCTGTCCTCAGGGATATATATAGGGACATATATTTCATAGGACACCTAGGGGATAGGGAATGGGCCTATGATTTTTCACTTCTACATGAGAAAACTCCCTCCATAATGCAGGTCAGCACCTTCTCTGGAACTTAGCCTTGTCCGGTTTCATCTAGTCATTATGTGTCAGAGATGGGACCTGAACCAAGATCTTCCTGGCTTCTAGGCTAACTCTCTACCCACTGAACCACACTGCCTTTCCACTCTCATCTACATCTATATATCTATATTTGAATATAGATATATTTATTTGCATATATGTACAAGTAGAATCAAAACATATAAGAGAGTTGGGGAGGAAGGCATTAGTAACTGGGAATATTAGAGAAAACTTCATGTAGGAGGTGGTGTTTGGGCTAATATTTGAAGGAAACTATGTATACTCTATGAGGAAGAAATGAATTCCAGGCATGAAGGACATGCAATTCACCTGTCAGGAATAGCAAGAAGGCCAGTTTGGCTGGACCATAGAGTGCATGAAGGTTAGCTGGAATGAGATTGAAAAAGGCTTAAATGCTAGACACAGGAGTTCTTATTTGAATTAATACAACTTAATATTTCTTTGACATTTGTGATGGAAGTAATTTAAGGAGTCACTGATGTTATGCACTCAGTGGCCACATCTCAGTAATACAATGCTTTTAAATTCCCTCTGATTTTTAGAGAAACCAGAAAATACAAAGGACAGTTCATTTTGTTAGTTTCTCACGTTCATGTTTAGGCATTTCAGTGAGTTCTAGTACCTAGGAATAAGACCCCAGTGAAGAAGGCAAAGGCTCACCTTTGAATCATACCCAATGGTTTGCTTGCACTCCTCACAGATGTTAGAAAAGAGCTGGTCATAACAAGGGGTACAGTAAGCCTCATTGTCCTTTAGTATATACTCCTTTCCACAAAGAAACTTCATGCAGTGTTGACAATGATTTTGATTATTTGTCATTTTGGAGTTGATTCTGTTCAAGAAGAAATGAAAAAAGCAGTGAATAAATTATATAAATTTTTCTCTTTCATTGGGAAGAATGAGATCTTGGCACAGAAAGAGCCAGGAATTTTCAACGTCACTTCAGCTCAGCACATTTCCTAAAGGAATTAAGTCAGATTCAGAAAAAAAACCCCCAAAAAATAACAAAGCAGACACACAACCATGGTGGCACTTAGACTGACTAAGGGCTGCTCACGTATCCTGGCTACAGTCCTGTTTCATAAGAGCAGTTGACAAAATGCCTCAAGTGAGCAGTCAGTTGATGACAGGGGTCTTGTACTTAGTTCCAGTAATGAGTGGAGAGTTCTGTTTGTGTTGAAATGAGGAAGCTTGACCACAAGGGAATAAAAATAATCTGCTAACATTTCACTGAGTATGTTATCACTTGTGGGAAAGTTCAGGAGGTTGAATTCTATAGGAATGCTAGCAGTTCTCTGCTTTTCCAACTTAAAATGAAATAATAATTTATAGACACTGTCATTTCCCACTTCATGTATTCATTCCATAAATGGATGCACCTACTCAGTGCCCAGGACTGTGCTCATTTGTGGGATCATAGCGTTAACACTTGAGAGGGCCTTGGAGATCCTCTAGTCCATAGCACTTTCATTTTACAGATGAACAGCTGAAAGCCACAGAGGTTAAGTGACTTGTCTAAGATGCCACAGCCAGTAAGGGACAGGGTCCACAGAAAGTCAGGTCCTCTGATTTCAAATTCAATACTCTTCTAATTACACCATGTTTCTTTTCACATTGCTTACCATGAGGAAGTATAGCACACACAGTTAACAATGACAGTACTAATTAAAGTTGCTGAAATAATTTGACTTTCCTGTTACAAAACATTTGTCTCTATTTGCCTATTAGTTTCTTTCAGACACCCTGGGAATCAGACAGTGCATGTATTATTATCCCCATTTTATAAGCCAGTTTTAGGGAGTTTTAAATTACTCATTCAAATTTATACAGTTCACAACTAAAGAAGGAGAAGATCAAATACAGATCTTCCTATTTTAAGTACAAAGTACTTTCTACTTTTTGTCTTGGGGATACTTCCCTAAGATAAGTAAGACATGTACAAATATTTGAAAGATCTATGTTTTCTTTGGGTAGGGGTAGAGAAAAGCAGGGGAAAAGGTGGCGGGGAGAGAATTTCCCAGTCCACCAACCTAGAGTCTGTGACTATATAAAACCTAGAAGTTTCCTGAAGTTGTGGCTTGCCCAGAATCACATTACTGGAAAATGTCACAGGAGGAGTTGGAATCAAGATATTTCTGATACCAAATCTGCCCCTTCTGCCCATTTTGCCAACCATCCTTTAAGACATACACCCCAGAAGCTAAATAACAATAGACATCAAAAATGAAAATGTAATATAAAATGTAAAATGAAAGGTAATATACAATGAGGTGCTGAATGCAGATAGTGAGTGATGAGACAGGAAAGAATACGTAGCTTAGAGGAGAAAGTGGTAAACCTTATGCAGGAAATGGTTTAACAAAAAATTAGACAAACAGAAATAAATGTGTCCATGAGATCACAAATAATATTAGAACAAGATCAAAAGATTGAAAAATAGAATAAAAAGTAAGATAGTTCGACTTGGGAAACAAGACAAAGAGAGAGAATTTAAGAATCGGATTCCCAAAAAAATCATAGGCATTATATATCAAGAAATTATAAATTTAAACTGTCCAGATAAGTTAGAACCTGAAGGCAAAATAAAGATAAAAGAATCTACAAATTGCTTCCTGAAAGAAATTCCAAAAGGAAAATTCTTAGGAATGTCATTTTTAAAATACAAAGCTCCCATATCAAAGAACAAATACTGCAGGGATCCAGGATGAAGCATTTCAAGTTCAAGAAATTTATAGGTAGTATCATACAAGATCTGGCAGCTCCTACCTTTAATGAGAGGAGATTTTATGCAGCATTCCAAAAAGAAAAGAAATAGACTCTCAACCAAGAATAATGAATCTCCAAATCTCAGTATAATCTTAAAAGAAAATGATTTCTTTTAATGGAATAGAGGACTTTAGAGCATTCCAAATTGGGGGGAAAAATAGCACAAGTTTGGAAATACAAACAAGAGCCAATAGAAACCTATAAAGGTAAATTTATTTCAGTCACTGTAAGGAATATATGAGGATATGTTGCTAACATTCTAATGGGAGACAAGAATGAGTTATCCCTTCAGAAGCTTAATGTTTTCAAAGGATATCAAAGAGTAAAATAATAAAAACCTGAGGTCTTAAGAATGAATTGGTTCAATTCTGAGTGTTTTAATTGAGGAAAGACAAGGAAAGATAAAAGAAAGAAAACACTAGTATGTAAAGGAGGAGAAAAGGGGGATGGAACTTGCTATATTTTATTGTTGGAGGGCATGACAAGAAAAATACACACAGAAAAGATAGGGGGAGTGGTCATTAAACGAACTTTACTCCTATATGAAATGGACAAAGGAGGATTTAAATCAGAGTCTGATGTAAAAATGTGTCACACTCAACAGGGAAATGCAAGTGTAATCTTAAGTAGCAGAAAAACACTTAGGAGGGAATAGTTAAAAACTAAACAAACTTGCTAATTTTGAAGAGGCAAAGAAAAAAGAGAGGAAGAAAAAGAACTAGAATTTAGGGGGTTATCTTGGATTGTCTCTCAGACAATTAGGAAATGAATTAATAAACTGTATAGGACAGAGGTAAGGCAGTGTTATTGTACCATAAGAAAATTTGAAAACAATTATTTCAGAGAATTTGGGGTATTATTAACCAACACAGTGTGAAGTGAACAGAGGCAGATGAACAATTCATATGACAACAATATTGCAAAAT
Organism: Bettongia penicillata ogilbyi; assembly: GCA_023548195.1. Lineage (NCBI taxonomy): Eukaryota > Metazoa > Chordata > Mammalia > Diprotodontia > Potoroidae > Bettongia > Bettongia penicillata. The sequence goes on from JAJHZJ010000074.1 coordinate 8,655,235, forward strand.
GCCAATTTTGATAGGATTAAAAATTCTGATCTAAGTAATGACCAATCAATCATATCTCTGGAGGATCGATGATGAAGTATTTTACTTACCTCCTGATGAATAAATGATGGACACGAGGTGTAGAGCTATCTTGGATTAGGATTTAATTCTGTTTATACCCGTAATTGTGCGTGTGTGTGTATGTGTGTGTGTGTGTGTGTGTGTGTGTGTGTGTGTGTGTGTGTAGGAGGGCAGAATTAGTCATAGTGATGAGAGAAAAGGAGAGAGAGAACCATTGAAACACTTTCAAAATTAAATGAAAAATAAAATAAAATACTCGGAACGGTGTAAAAGGAGCAGATCCTCAGTAAAAAACAAAAAAATAAAAAACAAAAAAAATCCCAACATACAATACTAGCTTCAAAAGCCATTCCCAGAGATATCAACTATGAATGTATTTTTGATAGACAAATTATATACTCTCAGGGAATTATAGTTTAACTATGAATATGGAAATTAATTATGATGACTGAGCAAAACTCGATGAGGTACAGATGAAAAAAAAGACTAAAAGAACTTTTTTTCTTAAGAGACTGAGTGAATGAATTGTCATGGAGAAAGAGTTGGAAGAGGCATTTTGAGAGAATTAAGTGTAAGTCTTATTTTGTAGAAATTCTATAGAGGGACTTTGACTTCCATTCTGAGAGAATTGTGGCTCCTCTAGTAAGGAGGCATCAGCAGTTGGAGCTAATGGAGGTGACTGTGGCTGTGATCTTTCTCATGGAAGATAAAATCTAGAAATATTCAAATATGTCTTTGGGTTATTTTTACAATGTTAATAAATTATTTAGCCAGTAACATTGATGTTTATCTAAGCCTGTGAAACTGGGGAGATAAAGTGGGAGAAGAGGAAGAGTGGAATGAAGGGAGAGGAAGAGAGAATTTATGGGAAAATGTTTCATTTACTTATAAAGTGAGATCAGAAAATTTTCTACTTCTGTTTATTTTCAAAGAAATATCAAAATACAACCCTTTATATTTTTAGAACTCACATAGAAAATCAATGAGCTAATAGCAGGTAGAGAGGATGAATGCTGGTGTGATTGCCAACTAGAGCAAGCACTTACTACTCATAATGGGCTATAAGTGGGAACCATTCCTAACGCGTGTTACATATACATATGTATTCTATTATCTTAATACATATTATACTTCAATGCTTTATTTCACTTCCTTTAACATTACAATTCCTCTCCACTCTAAGTAGATGGTTTTCAACAAGTGTTTGGGTCAAAAAAGTCATCACCCTGTGGTCAATATGAGGTTGAGCTCCTTCAAATTCACTTGGGCAGGTCCATGAACAACAAACATATGGGCTGGCTCTCATTGGGCTTATACTTACTGTCTTTCTGACTTGATAGAACCTGTCAGAGATAAAGCTTTAATGGCAGACTCCAAAAGCTTCAAGTCAGTTATATGTAACATTGAAGACTGACAGTAATAATTAATTTTTTTTATTTTAAGATTTTTAACAAGATGCATGCTGAATGATTGATTTTGTAGTTTTTAATATTTTCATACTATAAATCTACCCCCCTCAGCTCCCCTTAGACATTCCATCCCCATGCCTTCTCTTAATTTTACCCCTGGTAAAGAAGTTTCTAACAAATTTTTTAAGAATACATGTTCTTTATTAATAAAGATATTATTGTATTATCCTTTACTACCTTCAGAGTTTCAAGCTATAGCTTTTGTCAATGCTCCTCTGAGGTCATAGGAAAAAAAAGAAATTTAGGCCAGAAAGTTCCCAGTGAAATATGAATATGACCAAAACTCTTTGCAAGGATCACTGAATTCCATATTTGATTACTGCAACAGAAAATGTCATTCTGTAGTTAATACAAGCACTCTCAAAAGGTTATAGAGGGCTTAGAAACAGAAGGAAAATAGATTTGGTTCTTTTGAAATGTTTAAAAATATATGTCTGATTCATATTAAAAACCATTGGGTTCCCTCCTCTCCTACCTACTCTACACCCATGCTCTATTGCCAATTGCTAATAAATCAAATCTAAAAATGAATTAAAAGGAATCTTAGGCGTTAGGTTCAGAGAGGTTAATTAACTTTTCCAAAGTTACACAGCTACATAGCTTTCCCATAACTTTTACATCTAGAACTTTAAAAACTGTCAACATTATTATAATTTCTGAAATCTTTCTCTACTTTTCCTTCCTATTTTACATCCTCAGTACCACTGATCTGGCCTATGGCAATAACTTCCTAACTTGTCTCGCTGCTTCCAGTCTTTTTCCCTTCCCTTCACCCATGGTCCAATTCATTTTATATACTGTGCTAACCATATTAACCTCTGTAAGTAAGAGATCTTGCCATGATACTTTTCTGCTCAGATAAGGTTCACTATTGCTAGGGAATTACACCTAGAGTCTGTGAAAATTTGAGGCGCTTCAAGTTCCAGTTTCAATGTACTTTACCCATTGTCTGTCTCACTAATCCCCCTCACAGTGAACTACTGATTCTTTCTTGGCTACATCCTGTGTCTTTTCTCCTCTGTATCTTTTGTCTATGCCATTTACTCTTCCTGGAATATTCTTCTTAATCTCTGCCTACTGAAAGTCTTTCCCTATTCTGAAATTAAACTGATTTCACTTGGCAACAGAAAACAGAATTGGGAGCAGGTAGGCACAGGTAGGTTTAATGCATGGAGACACAGGCAAATTTGGGCTTAATGTATGGAAAAATCTTCCTAACAATTCTAGGTACCCTCCAAAGTAAAATAGGTTGCTTCAGGAGGTAGTGAGTTCTCCCTCACTGGATCTCTTTTAGCAAAGTCTGGATTTAGCAAAGTCTGAATTTGCCTGACATACTATAGAAGAGATTAATTTTTTTTTCTTTTTCTGGCTATGGGTTAGACTGAAAGGCTCCTGAGGCCATTTCCAACTCTGACATTTGGTAAATCCCAGTTCAAATTCTACCAATATCACTCCCTCCTTCTCAATTTTTACCTCTCTCTGAGTTTCATTTCCCTCATCTGTATATAGTATATGTAGTGTGTCTACCTCATTGGGTTGTGATAAAACCCAATGGAGATAATGAATACTTTAAAACTCAAAACAGCTATATAAGTACTAGCTAGTGGCAGCAGTAGTAAGCATTGTAGAAGGACCACCGGCAGCAGCACCACTACCAACAGCAGCAGAAGCAACAGCAGCAGCAGCAGCAGCAGTAGTAGTAGTAGTAGTAGTAGTATAGTAGTAGTAATATCACCAGCAGCAGCAGTAGTGATAGTAGTAGTAGTAGTAGTATAGTAGTAGTAACATCACCAGCGGCAGCAGTAGTGGTAGTAATAGTCATCATAATAGGGAGGGAAGGGAGGAGGCAAAGCCAAAATCTTGGAGCAAAAGCTGAAATTTAACTAAACTTTCCAAAATTCCCTTCCAAACAACTTTAAAGTAATGGTTCAAATTGAATTTTGGAGCAGCAGGACCTACAAAGGGGCAGGTGAAATAATTTTCCAGCATAAGACAACCTAGGACAAAAGAGGTTTGTCTCATCAGGGTGGTGGCTGGCTTAGGGTGGAATGCAGGCTTCCACAGTGCTAGCGTATGGGTGGCAGCAACAGCTTTGGGAGCTAATGGTAAAGAGGTCAGACAACTAGCCAGAAAGAGATGACAGGAGATTCTTTGTGGGCACTGGATTCAGGACTATGTTGCATTGCCCATACACAGTTCTGGGTCGTAGTGCCAGGGCAAAGGGGAGCCCTAGCACTTATGGCTGCAAGGGAACAGGGGCTGTAATTACAGCTCCAGAGGGGAGGAGAGCACTGCTCACAAAAGAGCAGGGGTTGATAGAAGAGAGGGCAAATTAAGGGAGGCAGTGGGCAGAAGCAAAACAGACTTTTGAGAAGGGACAGAATAAAAGGAGAAAGAGAAAAGGATCAACGGGGAAAACTAGGATAGAAGGAAATATGATTAGTAGTCATTACTGTAGGCAGTTAGGTGGCATAGTGGATAGAGCACTGGAGCTAGAGTCAGGAAGGTCTGAATTCAAATTCAACCTCAGAACCTTATTAGCTATGTGACCCTGAGCAAGTTACTTAACCCTGTTGACCTCAGTTTCCTCATCTATAAAATGAGCTAGAAAAGGAAATGTCAAGCCACTCCAGTATTTTGCCAAGAAAACCCCAGAAAATGTTTGAGTCGAACACTGAATAAGTGAATTTACTTATTTAGTGTACATTGTACAATTTTATCAGGTTACACATAGCAACAAAGAATGTTCCTACTGGGGTTGATAAGACTGAGTTGTAGGAAAGGTTAAGATTCAGAGACGTGGATACCTTAAGAAATTTTTTGTAGGAAGGCTTTAGGGGGCACATGTGGCATTCCAAATAGCAGGGATAGCACCCAAGTTGGTTTAAAGGTATTGGTGTTAAAAGTGTAAAGAGAAGGGAAGTACAATGCATGAGAGACAGAAGACTCCAGTCTTCAATATTCCAAGCTCAAATCCCAACCTGGTCATGTAGTTAGTTAGGCTAATTATTTAGTCTATTCAGGCCTTGGTTTCCCCATCCATAAAATTAAAATGTTGCCATAGATGATCTCTAAGATCCATTCCAGGTATAATATGCTATGATCTATGAAAATGGAGATTATTGAAGAATATTTGATTTTCTTCACTGAACAAGGAAACACAAGCCAGCACATTCTGGGAAATGGGAAATAACAGTCAAGTAAGGAAAATGCTATTGGGAAATCTTAAAATACATTCTTAGAATTTTAAAATTGTTACTGGATCTATGAGTTTATTGGAGTTGATGCTGAAATAAGATTCAGTCAAGGCAAGAGCAGATTTAGTGAACTTTTCTAATCGGATCCATCTAGTCATACCTGCTGTTTCTGAAATGTTAGGAGGGAATTACCTCTGTGCTTCTCTACCTTGTTCCCACACTGAGTCTTCTAAAGTTCACTGTTGAGGGCTGCATACAATCTAAAGAACTTTGTGTTTTCAGTCTATTCCCAGAGTGTTAATGGAGCCTTGTGGGGAAGAAGATGACAGGCATGGGATACTTAAGACAAAATTCATCTGGCATAGTCAATGGAAGACTTCTAATCTCTGGGAATTTGAAAACTTTGAACAGCATTGACTTATTATTTACAACTATACAGATTCTTTGTATGTGCCATCACATAGTCAGAAACATACTATTTGGTAAAATGAAAACCATATGAGTTCTGAATGTCACACATTCATTTGCGGACATTAAACGTCACATTTAAGAATCTTCCTTTGACCACCTGGACTCTCAGGGCTCATTTTACAACTGGTATAAAACAGTGAGCCCAGAAGGCTGGATACCTTTTCCAAGATTATGCATGACCAGGTAAAAGATAAATAAAATTGAAATGTGCATGTACCTCCGTTTGGTCAGTAGAGCCAAATGGCATCAGACATGGTTTAAAGCAGTGCTGGCTTTACGTTCTATCTTCTATATTGATTACTATCAACTATAAAAAATTTTCAGGTTAAAACAAAACAGACATCACACTATTTTTAGATATGAGCAGATCTGTCAGAAGACACAACCCACTAGGGTCCCCCCAGCTCTCTCTTCCTCCCTCTCTCCCTTTCCTCCCTTCTCTCTTCTTTCCCTTCTTCCCTCCCTCCTTCTATTCTTTCCTTCTTGCCTGTCCCCCTTTCCCTCCTCCCTCTCTTCTTTCCTTCATTCTGCCCCTCCAGCCTTCCTTTCACAGTTTTATAAACATCTATTTATGCAAAGTATACTCTGCTAAGCATCAGAGAGAAATGAAACTAAATAAGAGAAATCTTTGCCCTTTAGGAGTTTGTAGGAATATCTTTGTTGTAAATGAGAATGTGACATATGTCAAAGTCTGTGATTTATTTGAGAATTGTCTCCACCCAAGGAGATCTGCAATCCATTTTTAATACACAATCTAATAGAGTTGCCTGAAGCAACTTAGAATATAATAAATATAGACAGTGTCCTTACGAGTTCACGTGAAGGAGAGTCTACTTGCTAGATGAGGAAATCTCATGGAAGGGCTTCATGGAGAAGATGGCATAGAAGTAGTCATGTAAGGGATAGGTAGGGTTTTAGCATGCAAAGACTGATGTGGGGAAGGCATTCCAGATAAAAGGAGTACAGAACATGGGACCATATTTAAGGAATTGTGAGCACTCTAATTTGGTTGGAAGGTAGAGACCTTATGGGGTATGATATAAGATAAATATAAATTGGAGCCAGATTGGGAAGAATGCCCTGGAAATGAAATAGGCAATAATTTAGCTCTTAGTGTCAGGTATTGTTTTAGGTACTGAAGATATTAAGATTAACTTGGTGTGACTAAGTTATTTTGGTTATTATAAATACCCAAATTAATTACAAAGAGCATATGAAGGAAGACACTGCCTGCATCCAGAGAAAGAAGTGATAAATAGAAGTATGTATAGAATGGTTATACACACACACACACACACACACACACATATATACGTGCATACACATATACCCATACACACACACACACACACACACACACATGCATGTATTTGTGTCCAATGGTAGCCATCTCTAGGGTGCGAGGGGAAGAAAAAAAGGGAAAAAAAGAAAGTTCCATGGTAACTTCATCATATTTTTAAAAAGAATAGCAAGTTATACATAATAGATTTGAAGTTTCATGTGCAATCATTTTTTTTCCTATTCTGCTGTGTTATGGAAATATCAGTTTTATTTCTTAAGTTCAGAATAAAATAAAAAAAAATTTAAAAGATTCTCAATGCTTAAAGAGCTTATACTCTTAACAGGGGAAAAAACAACGAACATAGGGCAAATAAAGGAAAGGAGTGCCCAGAGAGTGGGCATGAAAGGTTTCATTCACTTAATATGAGTCTTGGAGGAAATAAGGGAATCCAAGAGCCAGAGGAGTTGAGGAAGTACATTCCAGGCATGGGGAACAATCAGTAAAACGATCAGTAAAAGCCAAAGAGAATGTGTCTGGTATAAATCTGAGTCAATTTAAGGACAGACTTTAATGCCAAGTGAAGTTGAGACTTTTTTACATGTGGGAGTCTCTTGAAGACTTTTTTTGAACAGAAGTAAGGCAAGGATTTTTCAATGGTATCTTGTTGGTATTAATACACAACTTAAATAGACTCTACTGATATTAAGGGATGGCATTATGTAGCAGGAGTAACAATGGATTTGGAATCAGAATAGGTTCAAGGCCCTTCTTTGTTTCTTACTGTGTGTGATCTTGAGTAAAGCACTCGATTTTTCTGGGCCTGTATTTCCTCATCTCTAAAATGAAGTGGCATGTAAACTCCTTGAAGGCTGCAGTTGTTTTGCCTTTGTATCACTAAGGCCTAGCAAAGTGGCTTGAATATTTAATTTTTGGTCCAATCTCATGATTTGATTGGTATAGGGAAGAGAGTTCCACCCAAAGCTTCATTAGACTGCCATAGGGACTATATAGCATAAAAAAAAGTTGAGAACCCCTCCTCTAGAGGCTGTCAGGAAAGACTTCCCAGATGTGGCATTGGTCTGATTCTTGGAAGACGTGTGTAAAGTGTACAAGTGGAGCTTGTGGTGCAGGAGCATGGCGTTCTAGCTGAGTAAACTAAGTCGCAGAGATGAGGGACTGTGGAACAGATTCAGGGAGTAAAGAGCCAGTCATCACTCTGTGAAAAGGGCAAGATTAGAAGACAAGACTGAAAAGAGCCAAACAGCAGAAGAGCCTCGCTGTCAAACAAAGTCCCCAAATCCATGCAAACACACCATCGAATGCACATGCGTGTGTGTGTGTGTCTGTATGTATGCATTGTTGTTCGCTGTTCTACTGTGTCATTATGTCCAGTCTCCAAGACCCTGTTTGGGGTTTTCTTGGCAAAGATACTAGAGCAGTTTGCCATTTTCTCCTCTAGCTTGTTTTACAGATGAGGAAACTGAGGTAAATGGGGTTAAGTGACTTGCCCGGGGTCACACAGCTAATAAGTGTCAGAGGCCGGATTTATATCAGAGTATGAGTCTTCCTGACTCTAGTTTGAGCATTTTATTCATTGTATGACCTAGCTCTGTGTGTGTATATTTTCTATACACTGTATGTGTATGTGTATGTGTGTGTGTGGGTGTGGGTGTATGCCTATGTTACAGGATATATGTGTATGTATTTGTCTAGACCTGGGATTTCATTGGTATTGGGAAATCCTTGTTAGGAAACTCACTCTACCAAAGAAGATTGGCTCAAAGAAGATAAGACTCATAAGTCTTAGAGAGTTGCCTTTGGGACAATGAGAATTTGAGTGACTTTCTCAGGGTCATACAAGCAGTATGTTTTTCAAAGGAAGGACTTGAACCTAAGTTTTCCTAGTTCTGAGATCATCTCTTTGCCCCCTTTACCATACTACTTTCTCTGAAAGTTCTCTCCCTCCCCCTCCCTCTCCTTCCTTTCCCTTCCTTTCTCCCTCCTCCCTCTCTCCAGACCCCTACAGTTCTAGGCATGTTATATATGCAAAATAGAAGTTTAGAAGGTTGGATGAAGTCAGAGAAATCTTGAGGAATGTCCAACAGAATACCTGTGGTTTGTGTCTCCAGAGTCTATAGAGAATTTTAAGTTCCTTTCACATTCTTTCCAAAGATTTCTGTTGCCCAAAGGGAAACATTTTAAACTCACACTTACAAATGGAAAAAATATAGCACAACTAGAAGCACAATGCGATGGCAGTAGCACTAGATTCACATTCTAGTCCAATGTTTAGCCCTGCTTTGTGTAATCTTGAGCAATCACTCAGTTTTTCTGGGTCTTAGTTTCCCAGATTGTAAAATGAAGATATAAATATCAGCTCCGATTGACCCTGAGCAAGTTACTTAGCATCTCTTGGTCTAAATTTCCCCCAAAGTGAAGGACCTTAATACACACTCCACCTATTTCCTAGGGTTATGAGGGTCAATTGCAATTATGAATGTATCAGTGTTTGAATAAGTCAGGCTCTAGTCATAATCATTTGACACTACCAGTTTATAGTAGAAAGAACAATGGACTGGAGGTCAGGAAATCAGGACTTAAGTACTAGTCTTTTGATAACTAGCTCTATGGCTTTGGGTAATAGAAATAATTAATAGTAATAATGGCTAACATATAACACATTACGGTTGCAAAATACTTTAGACATACTATCTCATTGGATCTCCATGATGACTGTATAGTAGGTTATATTAGCATCTCCATTTTACAGTTAAGGAAAGACTAAGTTAAGGGACTCAACCCAGGGTGGAAAAGCCAATGAGTATCTATAGCATGATTTGAATTCACTTCTTCCTCATCCCAAGTCTAGTCCTCTATCCACCATGCCTTCTAGTGGCCTCTATCACTTCATATCCTTGGGTCTCACTTTCCTTACCTGGAAAATAAAGAAGTTGGATTAGATGCTCCCCAGCTCCTTTCTTGCTCTGAGATGCTGGAACCTTTTGGAATATTGACTTTTGGTTCTACAGCTGTATTTATCATACTAACAGCAAAGGTTGTTTTTCCCTTTTAAAAATAACTTGAGTTTTTAATTCTACCATCAATCAAAATAACCCAAAACAAGCACCAGAGAATTGGAGTGGAATGTTATTAATCTCTAGGGATATGTTTTACTGGCCATGTTCGGTTGGAAGCTGAATGTCTTCTGTTGGGCATTCAACTCCATATCCTCTGGGGAGTGACAAACAGTTCTCCCATGAAATAATACAGCTGACTACAGCTTTCCAGTGGGTTAATTTGTTCTCCGGATGCTGAAATAATACATAGTACACTTTTAACAGAGACTGATGTAATTATGATAGCTCTTACTATTAAGATAAATGACAATTCAACCAGTGAACAAGAATTTATTCATAGATGGAGAGCTGGAAGGAACTGCAGAGGCCAATTTCTCTCCTCCCTCAATCTCTCTCTCTCTCTCTCTCTCTCTCTCTCTCTCTCTCTCTCTCTCTCTCTCTCTCTCTCTCTCTCTCTCTCTCTCTCTCTCATATTTTCTCTCATATGAGAAAATTAAGGCCCAGGGAAGTTAAGTGATTTACCCAAAGTCATTAAGGTAGTAAGTATCAGAAGTGGAATTTTTAATCATGTTCTTCGAGTTCAGAACTAATGCTTTTGCCACTGGACCAGTACACCCCCACCCCTTTCAGGTACCTGCCATGTGCTATACATTCTGCTTGGCACTGGAGATATAAATTCAAAAGTAAAAACATTTAATGGAAAGATGAATAGGTGATGCCCATATTTTAAAGAGCTTCTTATTTTTTTTTAAACCAACAAAGACTAATTTTTTTGAAGTGTTTGAGGATTGTGCTAACTCTGATTTTTTTCATAGGAAGATAATTTTCTGATATAACTTATAAAATAAAGGATTGTTACTTGATGGACTCAACTTCATATTATCTAGTCTATGGATTTTCCAGATCATGTCTTCTATTTTTTTTTCCCACTCCTGTTGGTTATCTTTAAAGCAATTCATTATATCTTTTTTTCCAGCACTTATCCAAAAGGCAGACAATATATTTCGAGATGTGGTATCCCTAGGATCTCTACATTCAACAAATATTTTTTAAACACTTATTCTATGTGGCACTGTGCTAGGTATTGGAGGAGATAGAGAAGGTAGATAAGACAGGGTCCTTGCCTCCAACATGCTTACAATTTAGTAAGTGATATATAGTATAATGATAGTACCTAAGTTCATAAGAGCAATGTGAGACTTAAGTGTAGAAAGATCATTCCTTATCTGGGGAGATCAAGGAAGGCTTCCTGGAGAGCATTTGAAAAATCCTTTACAGGAGGGGTAAGAATTAAGCAGGTTGGATGGAAGAGAACGTGTTAGGCATAGTAAACAGCATATGCTAATTTTTGGAGGAAGGAAAGCATGCCATGGGGACAGGAAGAGGTGTAAGAGAGATGACAAGTAGTCCAGTTTGTCTTAAATATAGAGCTCATGTAAAAAGAGTATGAGATAAAAAATGGAAAATTAGGGCAATGTAAGATCATGGAAAGTTGTGCAAATAACTGTATTATAATGTGCACAAATAATTGTAACAAATGGGAATCTGAGATACATGTAAAGTGTTAAAAAAAATTTGAAGAAGGAAATGTCATTTTTAACTAGGGATCAAGGAAGGCTTATATGTGGTGGCTGGCACCTGACATGGATCTTGAAAGAAGGGAGGAATTTCAACAAATGGAGATGGGAGATGAGATGTTGTCAGCAGAAGAGATGGTGTAGACAAAGGCATAGGGACAGGAGAGAAAAGATTAAGGATGGAGAAGAGAATAGGCTTGGATAAGCTAAGACTTTTGGAACACCCTATAGATACATGAAGTGAGATGGCATGGTAAAGATCTAGAAACCAAAGGAGGTGTATTGCTGTTGCCCCAAGTTTAGAGTTCTCTTTCAATGCCAGGAAGTCCCAGGTCATTTGCTACTAGATTTTTCACTAGTTTTCTGGGATTCCCTAATACACAGATACATACTATAAATTCCCTGTGGAGGGAAGACAGTTGATTTTTCTTTACCTTGTTTACCTACTCACTCATCCTTTGCCTTTTACATGCTCTCCCAAAAGAGTATACTACCTCCTTGTGTACTTTTGAAAAGGACACTGACTACATAGAAGAAAAATGGAGGTGGGATACAAGCTATGCAAGTTTTTAGTTTGTTAATATGGACCCTAAATGAAAACCACTGGACACCATCACTCTTTCTTGTGTACATCTTTTTTTGCCCAATTTCTTTTTCTTTGACAATTTTTTATCCTTAATGATAACTCAATTCCAACTTTTTTTCTGTGGACTTAGTTGGCAAGGCTCTTGGGTATCCTAAAATCTGCTTTCCCAGCCCTCAGGTATAGGTGGGAAATTGTGTAGGCTGGTACCTCCTAATGTGCCTTAAAGAAGAAACCTTAGACATAGTTTATTCCCTGCAATCATAGAACTGATATGGACCTCAGAAACCATTTAGTTCAACACTGTCATTTTACAGATGAGGAGAGATACCATTTAGACCATTCCATGTGATATTGCATCTTAAAGTACTAGCTATGGACTTGGGTGTCAGAAAATAGTTTTATTTGTCTGATTGTGGGGTTTCCTCCTACCCCTATAGACAACCAGATAAGTGAAATTGTTTTATGATCCTGTGCCCCATTTTGCACCCTTTTATTTCCCCTCAGTCATACAAGTGGAAATGCACACCTTAGAGGCAATGAGACCTATATACTTATTTTCAAGCTTGGGTTTCTCACCTCTTATGGTAGGTCTTGTAGACTACATTTAAACCATAATTATAAATACAAATCCACAGTTATAGCAATATTGGCATATTTTCTCATTCCTTTCCCCACCATAGTCAGACAGTATTATATGATCCCCAGTAGGTTTGAGGATTTGATTGAATCCAGGACTCACTGGAAACAAGAGCAAATCACTATGATAGTTTCCTAGAGTTTCACTGAAGGTACATTTAACACAAATTAAGCCTTTTATTTCAATTAAAATAATAAAGCTAATTTTTAAATTCCTGTGTTATGATTACCAACATGACCAGTGAAAAATCATTTCACTAGTCTGGGCCTCAGTTTCCTCATTTGTGAACTAAGGCAACTGGGCTAGTTGTTCTCTAAGCTACCCCCTTCCAGCTATAAATCCAAAATCCTACTACCAAATCCTATGATCCCATACTATTTCACGTCTCATGAATAAGGATTGTCTATAAACTTTTATCCGCATTTTCCATTGGAAGATGATGCTATCAAATACATCAGCAGGATAAGTTTTCAGAATTGTTTTTCCCAGTAATGGGGCTGGTTTTGTGGTGATTTCTCCGCACTGTTTAGTATCTGTTGTAGCCACCAATATATGTTGGTTATTCCCCAGATTTAGGGTCTCTGGAATATGGTGAAACTTAATGGACCATGTCAGCATTAAACCTGTAATCTCAATTAAACTGACAATATACTCATTAGCTGAATAACCCACAATGTGCCTGGCACTCAGTCTGATCATGATTTTTGGTTTCTCTGAATCAGAATGAAATAAAAACTTTACTGGGGGCCATAGCAGACTATGTGATTAGACAAAGCCACAGACCATAGGTCACTGGAGTTAGAAGGGATCACAAAGATTTTTTTTTTGTTTCCTTCCTTTTGCCAATGAGGAAGCTGTGGTTTAGAGAAGTAAAATACATCGTACAAGATTTTACAGTTATTAATTAGAAGGGCTCAGACATAGTTCTGCTGACTCCAAATTCGGTGTTTTGCAATATACCATGAGTATGTATAGCTTATCTTTGTTTATAGGTTGTGCTGTACTAACCCACATATATTATTCCCCAGGATTTAGGGTCTTTGGAATATACTGAAACTTAGTGGACTGAACTTGTTGATAGGGGGTGACATTTTCATTCCTGTACTGTAGGAAGATCACCTATGACAGCTGAATGGAAGACCAACTGGAGTGGAGAAAGACTTGAGCCAGGGAGAACAGCTAGCAGGCTATAGAAGTAGTCCAAGTAGAAGGAAATGTGGGAGCATGCATTAATGTGTTGGTGGTATCAGAAGACAGAAGAAGGAAACGTATGAGATGTTGTGAAGGTGAAATCAACAAGACATGAGGAGTGAGGGAGGAAGAGAATGATATCTAGATGTTGAGCCTGTGTGACTGGGAAGGTGGTGATCCATTCAACCGTATCAGGGACGTTTGAAAGAGAGAATCTGGAAGGAGAAGATCAATTCCATTTTAGAGCTGTTGAATTTAAGATATCTATGGGATGTCCATTTGAGATATTCAATAGGCAGTTGGAGATGTGAGACTAGAAGTCAGCAGAGAGATTAGAACTAGATAAGTAAATTTGAGAAACACCACCCCATAAAGATGATAATTTAACTTAGTTCTTTGAAACCACATAAAGCAAATACGTTATCAGTGAGGGAGAAGAGAAGAGGGCTCAGAACACAGTTGTGTGGGATATCTACAGTTAGAATTTGTCACTTGGTTGGAGAGCCAGAAAAAAAAGACTGAGAAGGATTGGATAGATAATTTGGAGACCCAATAGAGGGTGGTAGTAGAGTAAAAAGAACAGGGTATTAATGAAAGTAAGGTGATTAGTGTTGTCAGAGGCTGCAGAGACGTCAAGAAGGATGAGGAGTAAGAAAATGCCATTAGGTTCAGAAATTAGAAATCATTGGTAACCTAGCCTGATGTGCTCTCTTCTTTATTTAAATGAACCTAATCTTTTGTACCTTTCATTTCACTTTCATAGCTTCCACATTCTACCTTGTATTACAATTACTTCTGTATAAGTTGATGTTTCTTTCTGATATGGACAAATATGTTCATAGTAAGGGGCAGAAAACAGCCAGAGAGACAAAGGCAGAGATACACAGGTGAAGATAGCCGAGGTATACTGCTTTCCAGCCTTGTGTTTTCATAACTGATGGGAAGTCTTTGGAACTGATACCTTATAGGAGTGGGAAACATGTGGCCTTGAAGGCCACATGTGGCCCTGTATGTCCTCAAGTGTGGCCCTTTGACTGAATGCAAACTTTACAGATCATATTCTGTTCTGCTTTGCGTAGAACCTCTAGTGTGTACCCTAAATTGGTGACTACGGGACAAAACATATTACATAGTTGTGACTCAGCTGGCAGAAATGTGGATTTCAGTTTCTCACCATGACAGAGAAATAAGTCACTTCATGCAAAAGACTGTTTTGGAGAAGTAATTGGTCAAGGCCAGACCTTTGTGTAGGTCATACAAGATCCTGAACTGGGTCTGAGAAAGATCTTCAGAATCGAGACTATAAGGACCTCTGTTCCACTTTGGGAACAGACTCAAAGTTTATAGTCTTGGAAGAAATGACTGGAGGGAAAGAAATGTGCCACCTTCTGTTAGCTGCCAAACTGAGGTGAACCCAAGAGAAGAGTTCATTCAGAGTTAAATCAAAGAAGAGTTGAATTTGGAATGGAATCGAGCAGAGCTAAATCTGGGCCTCAGAGAAGACATCTGACTGGATCCTTATTTATGACTCATTATGAGGCAACTAAGTGGCCCATGGGACATTGAGTCAGGAAGGACTGAGTTTAAATCTGGCCTCCCATTCTTCCTAGCTGTGTGACCCTTTAATTTCTGTCTGCCTCAGTTTACTCATCTGTAATATGGGAATGATAATAGCACCTCCCTTTCAGGATAATTGTAAGAATAAAATGAGATATAAGTGTGAACAATGAAAGAAATAAAAACCCTCAGCTTACTTAGATTAATTTTCCTATATAGTTTAGGTCAATTTAAAATTCTAGTGGCCTTCTATGGACCTTGGGTACAGTCTTTTGACTGAGTCCAAGTTTTACAGAACAAATCCTTTTATTAAAGGGATTTATTCTGTGAAGTTTGGATTCAAAGGACCACTCTTCAGAATCTAGAGTGCCACATGTGGCCTCGAGGCTACAGGTTCCCCACTCTTGCGGGGTCTATGATCCTATATTCATCTTTTGCATTCTCACCTGTGTCCTAATTTCTGTTTTGACATTCTCCATACAGAT
Source organism: Bettongia penicillata ogilbyi (assembly GCA_023548195.1). NCBI lineage: Eukaryota > Metazoa > Chordata > Mammalia > Diprotodontia > Potoroidae > Bettongia > Bettongia penicillata. The sequence goes on from JAJHZJ010000074.1 coordinate 8,670,824, forward strand.
TGTGCTTGTTTTGGTACATCCCAGGTCATCCCTTATAGTAGTGAGGGACATCCCTTAAAATAGTAAGAAACAAAATGAATTATACTATCAGCATCCTACCCAAGTACTTTGATAACATATAAGTGCAACATTAATCATATTTGGCAGAAGAACATATATAACAAAACTGTTTTTGGGAAGGGCAGTACTGTCCATTGAGAATGCTTCAGATAAAGCATGAGGTGAGGATAGTCTACTGACAGGAAGTCATCAATAGAAAGCAATAGTCCATTGTGCATGAACAGAAGCAAAGCGAAACGAGCAGAACCAGGAAAACATTATACACAGCAACAGCAACATTGTGTGCTAACACACTATAAATGATTTAGCTCTTCTCAGTAACATGATGATCCAGAATAATTATAAAGGACTCATGGAAAATGCTATTCACATCCAGATAAAGAACTGATGAACTCTGTATACAGATTTGCATATTTATTTAACTTTTTTTTGTTTTTTTTCCCTTTTGGTCTGTTTCTTTCATAACTGACTAATACAGAAATATGTTTTACATGATTGCACATATATAACGTACATCAAATTGCTTACCTTTTAAGGAAGAGGGAGGAGAAGGAAGGGAGAAAATTCGAAACTCAAAATCTTGTAAAAATGAATGTAAAAATTGTCTTTATAATTGGGGGAAGATACGATTAAAAAAAGAAAGCAATAGTCTTCTTGTCTTAAGCTTAAGTATTAAGCTAATAATGTTGTCCAGAATTTTGACATTTGACATCTAACAAAAAATTACATCCATCTTCCCCTCCAAAGAGGCAATGTTGTATAGTGGATAGAACATTGAGCTGGCAATCAGGAAACCACTGATTCCAATCCCATCTCACTTAACAGCTATATAACCATACTGGCAAGTCACAACCTCTCAGAGTCTCAGATTTCTGATCTGTCAAATGGGCATACTAATAACATTGACTTTTCAACATGGTTATGATGATCAAATATAAATTCTGCAAATCTTAACGTGATATATAAACATGAGTTATTCTTATTACATATGGTGCTTTTAGTCTTAAGCACAGAAAGCATCAAACTTTAGAACTGGAAGAGACCTTGAAGATCATCTAGACCAAGTCTTTCATCTTTAGTTCGAATACTGAGACGCAGAGAATGAAGTGATTATCTATGGTCACAAACCTGGTAAAGAGAAATATTGAGCACTTAACCCAGAAAGAATTTCCTTTAGAGAAGAAAGAGGAAGTAAAAAAAATGTATTTTATCATTTGTTAATAATTTCAAGTAAATAGATTTTAAAATATTTACCTCCAAGCTATATTAGTAATTCAAATGACCTTTTGCATACTTTTTTTATAGATAGCCTAGAGCTCTATAATCAGTAACCTATTTAAAAGCAGCTTTTAAAGTAGCAGTGAAATAACTTGGAAGAAAACTAAACTCTCTTTTTTTTTAACTTAGCCAAAGTTGGACATCAGTTTATTGACTCACTTAAGAGCAAACTATGTTTATCACCACTTTGGCCATTCTTTTCCATTTCTTTTCCCACAGTTCTCCTTTAGCTTAGCCTAGTTTTCTCAAGAAGTAATATTTTTAATGGTTTCTCTTTCCCCCCTCCAATAAAACTTAGTTTCCTTTAGTACAAATTTTCTCAGAGATATGAAATATCAGTCATAAAAATGAGGCCAGTGTTCGGTTTTAATGAGGTATTGGGGGAAAAAGCAATCTAAACATGGGCTTTATTTAGTTAACATGTAGAATACAGCTTTATTTACCTTCATTTTTTTGGATGGTTCATAAAACACTTATTAGACACCCAGTATGTGTGCTAGGTTCCAAAGAATTTTGATTCCTTGTGTCTCTTATAGAAATAGAACTGATTAGATTATGAACCCCTTGAGGGCAGGGTCAGTCTTTCACCTTTCTGATAGCCCCAGCATTTTACAGAGTACCTGGCACATGACAGACCCTTAATAAATGCTTATTGACTGTCAATATTATGTAATATTGACTTATAATTGTCAATATTTACAAGTTGATTATCTAGACTTAAGGAAATGAGGAAGAAAATTTTAATCCCTGTACTTCAGTTTCTTTACCTATAAAATGAGGATGTTGGAATCAGGAGTTTGCTTGTAAATATTTAACAACCAGCTCTCCAGAAAAAAACACATTCATGACACACTTTCAAGTATAATCTCCATTTTCTCCATCATTTCTTTAAGTTTAGACAATCATCAACAACAAAAATCAAACCGGGGCTTTTAGCTTTTCCTGATTCCTGACATGAGAATACTCCCACTGAAAATTTAACAACCAGCTCCTGATTTGAGCTGGCTCCATGATTTTGAGGCCTCTTCCAGTCCTGGCTCCTTTGTAATAGAGCCTCATTCCTCACATATAATACAAACTGTCTCTTATTTTACATCCCTCTAGGGAGACAAATAATATCATTAGCATCTGTTTGCTTTGCTTATAATCATCAATAGGGTGTCTAGAAAAAAAATTTCCCAGGGATACTTTTGGATTCATTTCTCCATCACCCTTTGTAAATATAGGAAAAAGTGTTAAGTTGTCTTCTTAGTAGTTATCCCCTAAGAAAATAATATAAAAGTTGAGTCCCAGTCCCACATCAGTTGTCTGCTGTGCATCTCCACCTGGATGAATTACCAATACTTCCAAGTAAACACATTCCAAACTGGACTATTAAAGTTCCTCCCCATCCCAGTCTGTTTCCCCACTTTCCCTCTCCCCTTCATTTTCCAGTTGCCTAGGATTTAGACCGTGGCATTATCTTTCACATACCCCTCTCTTTCATTTCCCAAATCTCATCATTGGCACAATTTTATTGATTCTAGTTCCAAAATCTCTCAACTCCACCCTCCTTTTTTCTCTTCTTCTTTGATTACTCAAATTCAGTGCCTCATTCATTTTTGCCTAAACTCATTTAATTGTCTAAAAACTGGTCTGCCTCTTCCTTTCTCTCTCCTTTGCAACCTTCCCTTCATTCAACTGTCAGTAATTTCCATAATGCATAGGTCTGCCTCCATTGTTATCTTCCATGAAAACCTTCAATGGTTCCCTATTATTTCCCAACAAAATCATTAATTCCTTCTCTGGAAACTCAAGGCTCTCCTTAGTCCAGCTCCCAACTTTGTAACTTATTACTCTCCTTCCTGTATGCTAAATTCCAGCCAAGTCAGCCTGCCTTCTCCCCAATACTTTGTCTTGATCTCTCTCACCTCTTTGCTTTTGGATAGCCCATTCCTCATGTCTGGTATGATCTCTCTCCTGTAGCTTACCTATTTCCCTACTGCTATCTCTACCTCTTAATACCTTCTCTTTTTTTCCAGACCCAGTTCAGATACAATTTCTTCCATGAAGGTTTGCCTGATTCCCTTAAGTAGAAAAAACCTTCCTCCTCAAATTTCTTATCCATTATAACTCCTTCTTGTTTTTTTTTCTTATGCTCTTAAACATTTTTATTTTATTTTTAAAAATTCCATCTCATTTTGTTTTCAGTTCCAAATTCTCATTTACCTTTCTCCCTCGGTCACTGAGAAGTCAAGAGAAAACAAGCCCATTAAAAATATTTGTAGCCATTCAAACAAACTCTTTCATTAGCAATGTCCAAAAAAAACAATGAAAGAAATGGAAAGGAAAAGAGGAAGAAAAAAAGTATGTTTCAATCTCCACTCTAAGTCCATTTCCTCTGTATCTGGAGATGGATTGTGTGTTTGCTCATGAGTCCTTTGGTACTGCATTTTATCATTGTGCTGATCAGAGTAACTAAGTCTTTCCAAGTTAATTATCTTTACAATATTGCTGTTATTGAATAAATTTCTTTCATGTTTCTCTAACTTGCTTATGATATCAACTTTTATGTCTAAATCATGTATTTGTTGGGCACTTCTCTCGGTGTATGGTGTGAATTGTCTGTCTATATCTAATTTCTACCTAACCATATTCCAGTTTTCCCAATAGGTTTTGCCAAATAGTTGAGTCCTTGTCCCAGTAAACTGGGATCTTTGGGTTTATCAAATGTCAGTTCACAGTAGTCATTTGCTTTTGTATGTTGTGTTCCTAATCTATTCTGCTGATTAATCTCTCTTTTTCTTATGCAGTTCCAAATGGTTTTTGGAACAGCATAGCACAGTTTGAGATCAAGTGCGTGCCAGATCCCCTTCTTCTCCCCACCCCTTTTTTAAAATTAATCTCTTGATTACCTTGATCTTTTTGTTTCTCCAAATGAATTTTGTTATTGTTTCTAGCTCTATAATTTATCCTTTGGTAGTCTGATTGGTATTGCACTGAATTAGTATATTAACTAAAATAATATTATTTTTATTGTATTAGCTCAGCATACACATGAGCAATGAACATTTCTCTAATTATTTAGATTTGTTCTTTATTGGTGAGAAGCGTTTTTTGGTAATTTTAATTGTGTTCATATAGTTCTCATGTGAGTCTTGGCAGACAGACTCCCAAGTACTTCATATAGTCTGTAGTTATTTGAAATGGAATTTCTCTTTCTTTATCTTCCTCTTGGATTTTGTATATACAGAAAAGTGGATGACTTGTGTGGGTCTATTTTATTTGCTGTAACTTTACTGAAGTGGTTAATTGTTTCAGTTTTTTTAGTTGACTGTCCAGGGTTCTCTAAGCAAACCATAATATAATTTGCATAAAATGATAGTTTTCCTTCCTCTTTGTCTGCTTATTCTCTTAATTTTTTTTTCTTGTGTTAATTCCATAGCTAACATTTCTAGTACAATATTGAATAGTAATGATGATAACAGACTTCCTTGCTTCAACTCCTGGTCTTATTGGAAAGACTTCTAATTTATCTTTATTATAGATATTTAATTTAAAATTTTTGCTTCAAATACGATCACTGAATATAATTTTTATTGCTTTATGATCAGTAAAACATACATTTAATATTTCTGCTTTTTGCATTTGTCTGTTGAGTTTTTTTTGTTTAATATATGGTCAATTTCTGTGAAGGTGCCATAAATCGCTGAGAAATAAGTATACTCTTTCCTATTCCTATTCTATTCAATCTTTTTCAGAAGTCTCTCAAAACCATCTTTCCTAAAATTCTATTCACTTCCTTAATGTTCTTATTTATTTTATAGTTAGATTAATATAAATCTGAGAGGGATAAATTGAGATCTGTGCTATTATAGCTTTGCTATCTACTTCCCTTTGTAACTTATCTAATTTTTTTCTTTAAGAATTTAGATACTATTACCTGTAATGGCAATAAATTAAAAGATTTCCCAATAAGATCAGGCAGGGGTGGAGCAAGCATGCCCATTAGCACTATTATTACTCAGTATTGTACTAAAAATGCTAGCTATAGCATTAAGAGAAGAAAAAGAAATTGAAGGAATTAGAATAAGCAATGAGGAAATGAAACTATCACTTTTTGCAGAGGATATGATGATATGCTTAGAGAATCCTAAAGAATCAAGAAAAGCTCGTGGAAATAATAACTTCAGCAAAGTTGTAGGATATAAAATAAACACACATAAATCATCAGTATTTCTATATATTATTAATAAAGTCCAGCAGCAAGAGACAACTGCTAACAGTACAAAATGCTTGGAAGTCTACCTGCTAAGAGAAATCTTAGGAACTATATGAACACAATTACAAAATACTTTTCACATAAATAAAGTCAGATAGAAACAAGAGAAATATTCATTCCTTATAAGTATGCTGAATCACTGATAAAAATGATGATAGACCTAAATTAATTTACTCATTCAGTGCCATAACAAACCACCAAAATAATTATTTTATAGAGTTAGAAAAAATAATGATTCATCTGGAAGAACAAAAGGTCAAGAATATCAAGGAATTAATGAAAAAAATAAGAATGAAGGTGGCTTACTTGTAGCAGACCTCCAATTGTATTACAAAGTGGTAATTATCAAAAGAAATTGGTGCTGGCTAAGGAACAAGAGTGGTGGGTCAATGGAATAAATTAGGGATACAAAATACAGTAGTAACTGACCATAGTAAACTAGTGTTTGATAAACCCAAAGACCTAAGCCTTGGGGACAAGAACTCACTATGTGACAAAAATTACTGAGAACTAGCCAACAGTATGACTGAAACTAGGTACTGACCAACATCTCACACCATTTAGTAAGAAAATGGATATCTGCTTTAGACATAAAAGGTGATGCCATAAGCAAATTAGGGGAGCATGTCAGATCTATGAAGAAGGGAAGAATTTATGACCAAAAAAAAGATAGAGAACATTATGAAATGTAAAATGGACAATTTTGATTCTTTTAAATTAAACAAGCTTTGTACAAACAAAATCAATGCAACCAAGTTTACTCAGAAAAGCAGAAAACTAGGGAAATTTTTTTTACAACACTTTTCTCTGATAAAGACCTTATTTCTCAAGTATATAGAGAATGGAATCAAATTTATAAGAACATAAGTCATTACCCAAATACTAAAATGCCAAAGGATATGAACAGTTTTCAGATAAAGAAAACAAAGTGATCTCTTGTCATATGAAAAAATGCTCTAAATGACTACTGATGAGAGAAATGCCAGTTAAAACAACTCTGAGGTGCCATCTCAAACCTCTCAGATTGACAAGTATGATAGAAAGAAAAATGATAAATACTGGAGGGGATGTGGGAAAATTGGGACACTGGTGCATTGTTGATGGGGTTGTGAACAGATTCAGGTATTCTAGAGAAGAGCAACTTGGAACTATACCCAAGACTATAAAATTGTGTATATGCTTTGATCACTAATAGTGATACCACTGTTAGTTCAGTGTCCCAAAGAGATCAAAGAAAAGCAAAAAACCCAAAGAAATATTTATAGCAGTTCTTTTTGTGGGGACAAAAAATTGGACACTGAAGGAATGCCATCTGTTGAGGAATGGCTGAACATGCAGTATATGATTGTAATGAAATCCTATTGTGCTATAAGAAATGATGAGCATGTAGATTCAGAAATACCTAGAAAGACTCGTGTGAACTGATACAAATTAAAGTGGGCACCACCAGGAAGACAATGTACACAGCAAAAGCAATACTGCATGATGATCACCTGTGAATAATTTCACTATTCTCAGCAACACAATAATCTAAGATAATTCCAAAATACTTATGATGAAAAATGCTATCCTCCTCCAGAGAAAGAACTGATAAAGAGTCAGAATGCAGACTGAAGCATACAATTTTTCACTTTATTTTTTATGGTGTTTCTTTTTTAATTTTTGGTATTTTCTTTCACAACATGACTAATATGAAAATGTTTTGCATGATTGCACATGTATAACCTATATCAAATTGATACTGTCTCAGGGAAAGGAGAGAGGAAGGAAAAAGGAAGGAGAGAATTTGGAACTCAAAACTTTTAAAAATTAATGTTAAAATTGTTTTTACATATAATTAGGGAAAATAAAATATTATTCAAAAGATAAAATAATTTAGATGCTATGCTATTTGGTGCATATGGATTCAGTATTGATATTAATTCAGTGTCTGTGCTACTGTTTAGCAAAATTTTAATTATGTCTATTTTTGCTTTTGCTTTGATCATGATTGCTACCCTTCCCCATGGTGATTCATCAAATCATTCTTATACTTGATTAGAACATGATAATAATTTTCTACTTTAAAAAATAAGTCATGTAATCTTATCTAAATAGTGGTTTGCTTTTTTAAGTTGAAGGTAAATGCTATATTTATAAAAGGTCAAAATTTGGATTACTTTATAAAGATGGAAGAAAGAATTTAAGAGAAGGTTCAAACTGACCTATGCCCACTGACTGACTTTGACATTCCAAGTCTTACCTCTTTCTCTTTCCATAGGGTATCCCTGAAGTACATCCCTGAATGTACTCCTTTCTCCTCCCTTCTATCTCTGAGAAGCCCTGACTTCAAGATTAATTTCAAGGGTCATTATCCTGTAGGATATTTCTTTATATGATCCTGGAGTTTTTAGTACCCTCTTTTTCTCTTCAAATTAACCTCTGTGTACTTATCTATTTATGTATTATACCCTCAACAGAATATAAAGCAACACAATGCCTTTCACGTAGTAGGCATTTAAAAAATGCTTGTTGGATTGAATTGGATTGGAAGGGATGGAAAAATAGGCAAATAGAATAAGTAGAAATTAATCTTTGTCTGAATTAAAGGTAGACTTACTTTAGCCAGTATGACAACAGTTGGGACACAGGGGTTTTATTTCAAATACAAGATACATAGTTGAATTGGATCAAGAATATTTTCAATGAGGAAAGTCTTGTAGGAGATAAAGTGGATCTGTTAAGGTTTCATACTGAGAAGCTTTGTTTTTTATTACTGTGATTAGGATCTGACCTGCCTCCTGACCATAGGAGCACAGGAAAATTGCTGTAGTCCTCAGTACCAGCATCAAAGTTCATGAGTTGGTGACAGGGATGTCCAGATTCTCTCTCAGTGTTTGCTGATTTTTTTCCAACAGATAATGAAGGTGTTGGTCCTAGCTGATGGAGGACAAGCTGAAGATTAAATCATGTGAATGGAAGCTTTTGTTTCCCCTTTGGTTGTTCACTTGTTTTTCAGTCATCTATGACTCTTCATGATCCCATTTGACTGGTTTGCCCTTCCTTCCCTAGCTCATTTTTACGGATGAGGAAACTGAGGCAAACAGGTTTAAGTGACTTGTCATACAGCTAGTAAGTATCTGAGATCAGATTTAAACACACAAAGATTAGTCTTCTGACTCTGGTCCAGGCACTTTATCCTCTGTGCTACCTCCTTGCTCTTTCCCCTTTCTTTGGCACTGTAGTTAGAATACAAATGCAAATGATGAAGAGAAAGAAGCTTGTGGTTGAATTATATGATGGCAAAACTTAGGGACATGAAGACTAGACAATCTCCGAGGGTCCTTCTAGTTCTAAAATTCTGAGTCTAAAATGACTTGCTAGAAAATAAAACTCCTGACCTTTTTTGGTATGTAGAAATTTAACAGAATGTGTGGGCAGAAAAGAATTTCTCAGCAATGCTAATGGAATGGTCAAGTTGAGTTGAAAATGGATTAGTGTCAGATCAGCAGTGAGAATAAAGCCTTACTCTTTCATTTGACATTCTGGTCTTCTCTCTGTGGTGAATTCAAAACTTCTTATTACTAACATATGTGAGAGTTTGATATAAGCTGATTAGGAGTGTAGATAACACTTAGATTTACATTATTTTTAAATGTACGCAAATAAAAGGGATGGAGGAGAGCTAAAGGTTTGACCTGAAAGTCACACCACTGATCTTAGCATAGAACACATATGTCCATCTTCTTTACTGGGACCCAAAGTGAGCTGGGGTGAGTAATTGCCAGTCATTAAGATGATGTCAGTCAAGCTGTATGCAAATCAAAATTAAATTCACTTTTTTTTTTTTGCTTGCTAGACTCACAGGCTGACCCAGAGTTCTTGAAGTTCTATTTTAAATTAAACTCTCTTCATTTTATCTCTAATACCAATTTTTTCCCTTATCTGTTCATATCTAATATTTATGCCTATAGCATATTTATTCCAGCAATTTTTTTTTTATTTTTCTGGCTACTCTATATTCTTCCAAGAACAACTAAAAACTTGCCTTCAACAAAAAATCTTTCTGGTTTTGCCTTGTTATTAATGCCTTCTAGAGGTATGTGCTAGTAAACGGGTTCAGTAAATGTTTGATAACTGACTCTCCAGAAAAAAAAAAGTGTACTTGTGTACTTGTGATGTAGTTTTAAATTGAATCTCATTATTTACATATTTTCTATCGCTTTTGTTAAATCTAGACAATCAAATAATAAATCAAGTTCTGATTTACAGGGTTTGCAGATTCCCAAGGGGTAAAATGCTTATACAGAAAATTTAACCATCAGCTGGTTTTGAACTGACTCCTAAAGCCCCTTGGGTTGGATTATCTCCAACTCATTCCTAGTTACCTAGCTTGTACAAAGCTCTCTGCATGTTGTTTCCCCCATTAAACAGTGAGTTTCTTGAGAGCAGGACTGTTTTTGTCTTGCTTTGTAGTCACTGCTTAGCATCCAACAAATGCCTACTGACTTGCTTGTCATTCAATTTCTTATCAGTCTTCCTTTGGATATCAAAATGCAGCTCCTTAAAAAAAAATTATCTCCAAAGACAACATTAATGGATTCAAAGCAATTGGTCTGACTGGTAAAGGAAATGTTTTAAAATGTAGTTGCTTAAGCACATCTTGAAAACAAGAGATTTTTTTCTTCTCTAGTGGATCCTGATTTGGCTAAACATTTCAGTCATATTTATGGCGTCTGCCCTTTAATGCTTTGACCTGTGTTCTGGTTCCCTCCTTCCTTCCCTCCCTTCCTTCCTTCCTTCTTTCCCTCCCTCCTTCCTTCCTTCCTTCCTTCCTTCCTTCCTTCCTTCCTTCCTTCCCTCCTTCTCTCTCTCTCCCTCCTTCCTTCCTTCCTTCCCTCCTTCCTTCCTTCCTTCCTTCCTTCCTTCCTTCCCTTCCTCCCTTCCTTCTTTCCCTCCCTCCTTCCTTCCTTCCTTCCCTCCTTCTCTCTCTCTCCCTCCTTCCTTCCTTCTTTCCTTCCTTCCTTCCTTCCTCCCTTCCTTCCTTCCTCCCTTCCTTCCTCCCTCCCTCCCTCCTCCCTCCCTTCCTTCCCTTCCCTCCTTCCCTCCTTCCTTCCTTCCTTCCTTCCTCCCTCCCTCCTTCCTTCCTTCCTTCCTTCCTTCCCTTCCCTCCTTCCTTCCTTCCCTCCTTCCTTCCTTCCTTTCTCCCTCCCTTCCTTCCTCGCTTCCCTCCTTCCCTTCCCTCCTCCCTCCCTCCCTCCTTTCCTCCCTCCCTCCTTCCTTTCCTCCCTCCCTCCCTCTTTCTGTCTCTCTCTCCCTCCTTCCTTCCTTCCTTCCTCCCTCCCTCCCTCCTTCTCTCTCTCTCCCTCCTTCCTTCCTTCTTCCTTCCTTCCTTCCTTCCCTCCCTCCTTCCCTCCCTCCTTCCTTCCTTCCTTCCTTCCTTCCTTCCTTCCTTCCTTCCTTCCTTCCTCCCTTCCTTCCTTTCTTCCTTCCTTCCTTCCTTCCTTCCTCCCTTCCTTCCTTCCTTCCTTCCTTCCTTCCCTCCTTCCCTTCCCTCCTTCCTTCCTTCCTTCCTTTCCTTCCTTCTTTCCTTCCTCCCTCCCTCCCTCCCCCCATCCCTGCCTTCCTCTCTTATCCACAAAGTATGCCATAGAATAAAGAGCTAAAGCCTCAGCAGGATGAAGGGTTGGCTAGGCTTAGTTTTTGGTTCTGTTGTTTATCAGCCATGTGAATTTTGATAAATTATTTCGCTTCCCTGGGCCTTGATTTCATCACCTGTAAAATTAAAGGATCAGCATATATGATTTATAAAATCCTTTCTAATTTAGTACAATTGTGCATCCTTTTCAAATCCATCCTGAAAGTTCTTCTCTCTCTCTCTCACAGAGCAGCCGAGTCAGTAAGACTCCAGACCATGATGGAGGTACTCCTTTTGACTTCTTAGAGATCTTGCCCCTGCTTACTCCATGTCTTTTGTCCATCTGGTAAACTCACCTAGCAGGGTAATGGTCTGAGACTGGAGAATTCACTAAACTAGCAACATGACTTTGTTGGGTAAAGTTTGATTGAAGCATAGGCTAACAATTTTGAAAAGATTTGAAGTATATTGGCCAGAAAAAAAAAACCAACTAATTACTTCTTTGAAATCTTAACAAAATCCACTTAGGATTGTAGATTTATTTAGAGTTTAAAGGAACTCAGGGACCATTTAGTCTAGTATTTTACAGATAAGGAAACTGAGGCTTAGAGATGTTAAATGACATGCCCAAAGACAGGGAGGTAGGCAAGATTTGAACTCAGGTTCTCCAATTCCAAAACCAGTACTGTTTTTGATTATGTCACCCTGCCTGTTATTCTAATATATTTGTAGTATAACAGAAGTCCAGTGAGTCAGTGAATGAATGAAGAGGTATTTTATTAAGTCCTTACTATGTATTAATAGGACAGCTAGCTGGTACAATGGATAGAGTGCTGGGCTTGGAGTCAGGAAGACCTGGGTTCAATCTGACCTCAGACACTTACTAAGCTGTGTGACCCTGGGGCAAGTCACTTAACCCTGTTTGCCTCAGTTTCCTCATCTGTAAAATGAGCTGGAGAAAGAAATGGCAAACCACTCCAGTATCTTTGCCAAGAAAACGCAAAATGGGGTCACAAAGAGTCAAATGAGAAATGGCTCAAAAAATGCACCAACTACTATGGAGGTGAAAATAGAAAAATCAAGACAGTATCCACTCTCAAGGATCTTACACTCTACTTGAAGATGACACATATTACAGAGTTTAACTGTATGGTGAATAGGAAGTCCTAAAATTCCTAAGGGTATAGTAGCAGGCATCAGGCAGGCCAGAAAAAAAGAATAAGAATTTAAAAAAAAAAACACTGAGGAAAAATAAAGGGGAAATAAGGGGGGGACATCAAAAGCACCGAAATGAAAGCTGATGTAAATGACATCTGACTCTGACATTGTGCAGCAAAATAGTTGGCTCTTATCTCCCTAAAGACATCATTTCCCATAGATTTAGAATGATTGAAAACAACCGTATCAGGTTCAAATGCTCCTGAGCAGAATTACTCTCGATGCTGTGTTAGAAAGTTGACCTACTATCTTAACC